>JAWWNH010000063.1:2400000-3600000 GCA_034641385.1 Darevskia mixta
TTCCTTCCAGTAGCACCTTAGAGACCAACTAAGTTTGTTCTTGGTATGAGCAATAACAAACTTATTTGGTCTCTAAGGTGCTACTAGAAGGAATTTTTTTATTTTGTTTTGACTATGACAGACCAACACGGCTATCTACCTGTAACTTTAAGGAATGTGTGTGTGTGTGTATGTGTATACACACACACACACACACACACACACAGAGAGAGAGAGAGAGAGAGAGAGAGAGAGAGAGAGAGAGAGAGAGAGAATTGGCAGGGGGGGGGGGGAATTTCCAAGTAAACTATGAGCCAAAGTAGGCCAATGGATAAAATAGGCCTTTGAGGACTTCAGTTCAATCATACTAGATTGTTACAAGAATTGTTGATGCTTAAATAAATTAAGTATTATTATTAATTGTGGTTGTTATAAATAGTCCATGCTTCTATCAATCATTCCCAAGGCAGTTAACAACAAGAAGATACCCCAAAAAATAAGGCAGGGAAACATTAGGTTTAAAAAACACAAGCAACGAACTGATAGCATTAAAACATGACAAATGAGGAGGAAAAATACAATAGACAGTAGTGGGGAGATGAAACAATCTTCCTTGCCAATGACCTATTTAAACCAAAAGGTTTTCAGCCAGTGACAGACAGCCAACTAGGACAGGGCAAAGTGAGCCTTTCTCGTGAAAGAATTCCACCGTCCAGAGGAAGCCACTGAAAAGGCCCTCTTCTTACTGCCAAAACAACTCTGAAAGTGGTGCGACACACACAATAGAACCTCTCCAGAAGATTTTAATGGTAGGCTCATATGGAAGCAAGCAGTTCTTCAGGCATTCTAGTCCTAAAATGTTTAGGATTCTAAAGGTCATAGCTACTACTTTGAACTAGGGACGCGGGTGGCACTGTGGTCTAAACCACAGAGCCTAGGGCTTGCCGATCAGAAAGTCGGTGGTTCGAATCCCTGCGACAGGGTGAGTTCCCATTATTCGGTCTTAGCTCCTGCCCACCTAGCAGTTCGAAAGCACGTCAAAGTGCAAGTAGATAAATAGGTACCGCTCCGGCAGTAAACGGTGTTTCCGTGCGCTGCTCTGGTTCGCCAGAAGCGGCTTAGTCATGCTGGCCACATGACCCGGAAGCTGTCTGCGGACAAATGCCGGCTCCCTCGACCTATAGAGCGAGATGAGCGCGCAACCCCAGAGTCATCTGCGACTGGACCTAATGGTCAGGGTACCTTTACCTGTACTACTTTGAACTGTACCTGGAAGCAATCTGGAAGCCAATGTAGCTTCTCTTAACAACATTCCCCTCCACCCCCATGCCAGATTCTGTATCCAAGCCTTAGTTCTTCATCTGTAAAATAGTTTTGATGAGTAGCCTTGGGCATCTCAAAAATGGGGATAATTGTGAGCTTTGCTCACCAGATTGTTGGGAGGACAAAAGAAGATAAGCACTTTGTACAATAAAGTATTCTGTGCATTACTTATAAAAGATAGCTAACATTTTAGGCTTTATCAAAGCAACACTGTTTGCCAACTGATTAGTCTGACGTGGGTTTGTGACCCAAGCAAATTGTGATGTTCTTAGATTGTATTTCTCTGTTCTTAGATTAATAGCCCAATCCTGTGTGCTTAATCTGAAGCAAGTCACACTGAGTTCAATGGGGCTGACTAGAAGTGAGTGCACACAGGATGAAAACCTTAAGTACACATTACTTGGCTGCACTGCAATATCTGGAGAAGTGTGAATTTTAAGGATGCCTGCATTTCAATTCATATATTGTTTCAGAAAGTGTGGAATGAATTTGTAAGGTTTGCCTTTAAATGGGAACTGAATTCAGTTCCTCCCTAAGGCAAAGCGACCAAATCCACACTTTTCGAAACAACATCTGAACTGAAATGTAGGCATCATTGAAATTCACACTTCTCCAAATATTGCAATTTAGCCAAGTAATGTGTGCAAACATGCACATACTAGGGGTAAAGCATGCATAAAACTGCATACGTTGGTGGAGAAAATGTACAAAATTGAATTATATTAAACGGAAGTGCTTTGCAAAAAAAAAAAAATGTGTATATTAGGAAAAATTTGCTCTAAAATGGTGATGAACTCTCATGAGGACTTTAAAAACAACTCAAGCTAATGTGTAAATGTGGAGAAGTGAATTTAAGATGGAAAAACTAAAAGAAACTCATCCCTAACTTTTTGCCAGAATTGCATATGGAAATATATATGGTGACAGCAGTGGCTGCTGAAAATGACAAACGCACAGCTCTTCTCACACACACACACACACCCTGCTGCCTTGAGAAATGTGCAGCATTTTCAAAGTGCCACCTGATGACATTATCTTCCAAGTTTCCCCACCCATGCTCCATTTCATTACCAATCAGTCTTGGAGATAGGGAATCTCCATGTGATGACATCATGATTTGTTTTCTTACATGGAATCAAGGAGGAGGGAAGGAGAGGTGGGACTGCTTCCTCCTGTAAGGACCCAGTTCCTGCCTAAGTCTTCTTCATATGTCACTGATGTGCATGTTGGGAGTTGGGGGAATTAGAGAAAGCGTGGAAGATAAATCAAATGAAAGCTTTAGCCGTTGCCCAGTTATATCTGTCACTGTGAATTTTCAATGCTGTGTAATACCCTGACCATTCATTGGTGTGCTGAGTTTCTCGAAGCTGAAGCAAAAGTACTGAACTCACCAACATTCATTTATTCATGTGTAAATGTTAGGATGCCTGGTTTATATTTTCCACATAAAAGCTCCGCAACTTTATTAGCTGCCAAAAGGTAGTTATTAAGGTCAAAGACTGGGATTCATCATAGTAAGTATAGTTATTTGCTTCAGACATTTATGCAGTACCTCAGCAGCAGCCCTGACAGTACCATGCAATTTATTTGTATTAAGACAAATCTAAGAACTGTATTCACACCTGCCCTGAATGCAGCTCTCTGGGACGCCTCTTGGCCAAAATCACCAATGACATAAATGAAGGCATGTTAAGATGCTTATTGTTCAGGAAACATGCAGCACTGGGCATTCTAAGGGACTATAGGGAGGGCTGTAAAAAGTCCTTCAAAGTCAAGGCGGGGACTATGAGACTTCAAGTGTGTTTATTGTCGGCATCCAGGGGTCGAACGGCCAGCTGGCTACCCCCAGCTGGATCATCTCCTTCCACCCGTCACGCTATGAAGATCCCTCAACCTCTGGTGCGACATAAATCAGTGACCCAAGTCTGCTGACATGGGCACACTTTACTTAGCAGAGCAAACTGTGCAACAAAAAGAGGCTTGAGGCTTGTGAAGACATACCAGCAAACTACGGATGTATTATCATAAATCAGAAACAAAGAAACATGTCGTCTCTCTCCTTGCCATCTCTTCCGAGAGAGAGAGTAAAGCAAAAGCAACAACATCACAACGGAAGTTCCGCTTGCGCCAGCAAACAGTGCTGGAATGTAAACAGACATGTGACATGTAACAATCCCACGTCTGTAACTAAAGGTGGAATGGAAAATTCCAACATTTATGGCAGAATTAGAAAATGTGGTGCCCCCTAGGTGTCATTAGACTGCAACTCCCATTACCCCAGACCAATTGCTATGGGAATTGTAGTCCAACATCTGGAGGGCACTATGTTGGCTACCGCTAATCTAGGGAAATATCTAGACGGTGGATTCAGAGTGTGCCCGCTCCATATTTGCAGCCTTTGCAAGATGTTCATGCAGTCCAAATGCAAAAAAAATACAGTGATACAAGGTCCACAGATAAAGGGAATGTCCTTGCTGCAAAGGAGGACTAGTCCTCCTGCTATGTCCCCTCCCTTTTTAAAAGCTAAGCAGCATGCAGGTTTCATTAGCACACTAAAGAGGCATTTGGCTTGCCAAGTGGGGACTCCCAAAGCAGTTGAAGCTGAATAGTATTAAAGTGAAGTCTGGAGGGAAGGTTTTTTACCAGTTTCAAAGGAGGAGGGAGAAAAGTCTCAAAAGCAAAGCTTAGAAACCATCTTGGTGGTTCCCAAACTCTTTCCCCTATGGACCACTTGAAGTTTTTGATAATATTGAACCAGTTAATATTTATTCTGCCTGTTTTGGCAATTGTAATGTACTGTGCAGGATGCTGTATGATTTTAACTGCATTTTGGTTGCTTCTTTTATTTCTAACGTATTGCATTTTCTTGCATCACAATTTAAATTCCATGAATTCAAATGAAATAAAACATAAAAAATGAAAGAAACAATAAAATGCAATCAAAGATCAATATGAATATTCAGTGCAAAGGATGTGCATCTTCAACCACAAATCCACAGACATGTCATGGACCATCTCAGTGGAGCTTGCAGACCACTGGCTGTCCACGGACCGCAGTCCAGAACTAGTTGCCAAAGATAAAAGTAACAAAAGGCTTCTTTGAATAAACCTTACAAGGAAGTAGGGTGAGATAACCCACTTTTATGCCAATCAGTCATCACAATATAGAAAAATAAAGCAGAAGGGATAGACATAAAATAACAAGTACATATATTCCTACTGTATATGGCAAGGAAAATGATTTTTTTAATATATATTACTGATAATTATTCAATATAAGATTAAATAGTACATTAGTCAATACAGGTGGCATTTAACATTATGCTAGTATGATCATTCAGTCAGCTGACTGCTTGCCAGACGAAACTATATCCCCTGCCTTCCCCTTGTGTGCTGTTCTGGGGGTTCTCCCACCCCTCCAGAGCAGATTTGGGGGGGACACAGGAGGAGGAGAGAGGCAAAAGCTGACTTCTTCACAGTCCTTGTGCTGACTTCTGCTAGCTCACCAGGTTAGCTGAATGCAGCCTTATGTATCATGTATTTTCTACAGGACTGGCCCACATAGAATTTGATTTGCTCATAGATAAGCTTTTGCACCATTACATTATTCTACTTATGCATCTCTCTGTGAGAACTAAACACAACAAAATTTTCTTCCAGGTAAACTTGCATACGATTGATCTGTACATTGATTTAATCAACTAAAACCTTTACTTGATTAAGTGTGATTTACGGGACTGTGAATTCAGTGTATTTCACTTTTTTCAGATTGTGTCTTATTGCAACAAGGAATGAAAAAGAAAACATTAAAGATGACTCAGATAAATCTAACAGTGCAATAAAAATATGCTATTTTGCACATCCTTCAATATCTCAGATACACCTAGAGTGAGATAGTATTCAAATATATTTACATATACATTAATAGACAAAGATTAATATATATATTCAACAGGCCTAGAAATTATTTGTTCCAAGTTAGTGTTCTCAAGACCTTAGCAACTTTCTAGCACAGCAGCAATAACAGACAATGTAACCATTTCCAATAAGTTCAGTTCATTTGAATAGCATGTGCTCGCAATAAAACGCTCACATGTGATATTGTTTTTGTGGTGCACACAGTGAAAATTAAGTGTATGTGAGAGAGAGGGGGAGAGGGGAGGGGGAGAGAGAGAGAGAGAGAGAGAGAGAGAGAGAGAGAGAGAGAGAACGAACACATATCTGAGAAGTTTTGCCTCTGGAATAGCTTCCCAGTGTATTCATAAGGCTCACAATGAACCACAAGAAAATACCTATCAGTGTGAAATGCTTTGAATATTTGAAAGTGCTAAGTGTTCTTATCATCGTACATCCACCTGAAAAAATTCATTGTCGCCCTAATGAATAGATTTCGGGAATACACTACCTAGTAAAAGCTCCCTTACCATTAAAATGTTTGTATTCTTTTCTTTATTTCTCTTTCTTTCTGGTAACGCAATTTGGTAGAACACGGGTAATCTTCCTGCCATGTTGAGTTTCAGTTTTCATTTGGCCATTGCCGTTTTGCCTGGGTTAGATGTAGTTTAAGTGATACCTATGAACAGATCATTGTATCTCAGCCGAAGAAAATGACATTTGGAATCTGACCACTTTACTAAACCACTTGCCACATCTAAGATTGAGATGATGAAAGACTCTTCCCTGGGTGCCTGCTCAAAGGTTGTCTCGGTAAGGCTGAAAGACACCCCACAGGAGCCTGAGGAATTCCCACTAATCGTATCCAAGTGGGAATGAATGACCTGAGAGAAGGGTCAATAGAATCAAGATTGACTTCAGGGTCCCAAAAAGAAACATGAAACGGGAATTGACACAGATCATTCTCCTGGGGAATCTTCAAGTCCCAGTGTAAATGTCAAGTCAAAATCAAGTTTATTTGCTTAGGTTTAAACAACAGTTTGAAAGGCCTGTCTCAAAAGCCATCGGGGATTTAACATTTAATTAAACCTCCAAAAGCCCAGTCGCAGCCACCTCTTGTTACGTATACAGCAAATTGTTTTCAATATAAATGTGTATAACACGGTAACTTAAACTTATGATAAATTTAAGAACAATCAGATCCCCTAATTATAAAAAAGTTTTTAAAAAAATCAGCTTTCTGAATAATCATTTTCAGGAGCTGCTCAGGACTCCATCGAGAATATTTTCCTTTCTGCTTGTTTTGTCTGTGATGCATTTTTATATCGAAGAACAGAGCATTATCCAGATGCAAACAGCTGCAGCACCTGCACAGTTTGACTTGGACTTTCACTGATGCCATTGCTTAAATGGCACCTGAGAATTTGTATTAGCAGATGAATGGTATTTGATGCTCAAGCACTCTCAACCTACTACTGGACAATCTGTGAGGCAGGGTGTCCCAGGGTATCAGGTGTTTTAACTGCCCTTCCTGTTCCCTTTGAACCTTTCCTCTAACTTGGACAGCACAGGGCAAGGTGGGTGTGCAAAACCCATGCTGACCTCAGAAAGGAGTTGCAGCGTTGGCACAAAGTGTCCAACAACGGCTAGTATTTTGATTCCGTAAGCCAGCATGAGAGGCAATTATTTAAAAGGGACACTTGCTTAGACAAACAGCCTCACCCACAATGATTCCTGGTACAAGCTCATAGAGGGCCAAATTGAGTTGCCAGGTTGCAACCCAGAGACAACCTCTTCACCTCTAAATCTGCTGCTGATCAGGAGATGAGGCAGGCAAAATTGTGCACTTTCATTCGCTCCTAATCAGCTAAAGACACAGACACAGCTGCTTCATCAAAGTCAAAGCTGCAATTCAGCTGCAGATTTTATGTGCACACATACATACATACATACATACATACATACATACTTTGAAATTAACCAAATAATGTGTGGGCCAGAGCAGACTCATTGTGCTACAACCACACATTTTCCCCGAAGGTATGCAATGCCAGTCCTGGTGTTCCATCTAGGGAGAGTGAAAGCGGCAGCCATTGTCCCTTCCATTTAAGACCACATTGCTTCTGGCTCTGAAATACCCCCATCACAAGCTATTATGAGGTACAAAAATATTTAAATCTCTCTCCCACATGCATTTCAGCAACTCTCCATTTTTCGCCATATCGTATAAGCTACTTGATCGCCACATTCCAACCTTTGTTCCTCTTTAATTTGCTTCATGTAATTATATATATTTCCCCTTGCTTTTAAACAATTTACTTTCAATTAATTTGTTACATTTATATCTCATGTTTCTTCTCAAAGCATACCAGGGCAGCAAACACATTTTTCCCATCCAGTTATATTTCAAGCAGATCCCAAACTCTCCTAAATTTCTTATCATAGCCAATCACTTCTGATTTGCAGTTTAATCTCGAATCTATCCAGCTGGAGACCCAAGTTTGGGAAACACTCCTTTAAAGGTAAAGTGTGTATGCAGCCCTACTGTACAGAGATAGGGGTCTCATTTGTTGCTCCAACCATTTTTGTCTCTTGCTATACCCATTGCTAGCAAGCAGCTCCCAAGCGAATGAGGCCCACCCCTGACAAAGAGTGACCCAAAGACCCAGATAAAGATGGGGCTCTTGTGTTACAGGGCTGAGCAAGACTGAACCTGCTGAAATCTCTCCTTCAGCATGACAACATGTGATACAATGGCTCGGCTCTCCTCCACATCTGGTCATTTGAGCCAGGTCAGGTGCTCACTTTGAACTTTTTTTTTTAAGCATAGAAACCCTTTGACTAATTTCTTCCCTGTAGAATTCATTTTTTATTCCCAGCAAACCAGAGAGGCAGAAACAAAAATAAGAATAGCTACCTTGAGGTTACTGTGTGGGAGCAGAGGAGGTTTTGAGCAAGAGGCAAACTTGTGCCCTGCAGTGTTTTAAGCTTTGCCAGAGAAAACTACTGATGCTGATTGCAGGAGAAAGGTGGGAGGGCAAAGGAGGCCTGGCTCATTAACTGTCCTCCGCAGCTTCGACTCTGCTTTGTTTTCAAGAATAAGTGTTACACACTGCCCCTTACTGCGGGCAAACTGCAAGGTGGCAATCTGGCCATTATTGTTAAGCAAGTGTAGCTAAACCCACACTATCCAGGGCAGGTTGGGTGGGTGCGGGGGTTAAATAAAGCCAGCAGAGTATACATCAGTAGAGTTTAGGGGGGAAGGACTTACATGGAAGTATGGAAAAGGCTTACTTAACACACATAGCTTGTATCAATAGCTCAAAGCGGAGGTCACTAAACTTTCTGGGCCCATGGACTATTTGCAAGCCACATGTACCCTGCAACCATGCACACATGCTTAGTACACATGCACCACAGCTGTACACACTTAACATTCGCTCACTTCCCCTACCCCACAATAAATTAGGCTTAGGAAGGAAAATATGTTGCAGACGCTGGAGTGGGGAGGCATTGCTTCTCACTATTAAACTTCCTCATTGCCAAGTGACATGATTTCCCCTCCCAAACAAAAGCTAAATAATTGAATCACGAATTACAGCAACTTGATGTGCAGACATTAGCAGGTGGTGACATTTGTCTCTAGGCAGTGAAAGCTTACCTGGCAGCAAGTCAAACCCAAAGTCAATCCACGCAAGCAAAGTCCAAAGGTCAGGAAACGCAGTCCAGGGTCAATCCAAGTAAGCCAAGTCTGTAGTCCAGCAGTCAGGATACAAAATTTAAAAAAAAAATCCTTCTAGTAGCACCTTAGAGACCAGCTAAGTTTGTTTTTGGCATGAGCTTTCGTGTGCATGCACACTTCTTCAGATACACCTAACTGTAGTCAGGATACAGTCCAAACTCAAAGCAGTCTCATAGAGGTCTAGGAGCATCTAAGCCAAGCCCATCAACATGGGCAGTTGAGCAGACACAGCACCTCAGCTCTGCTTCCTTTGTGTACTTTACATGCTGATTACAACATCTGGGCTTGATGAGGCATGTGACCCCCACCTGTTCCAAACCTACTCCAGCTGAGGAACCACATACCTTCTCCCAGAGCGAGCTAGCGAGCCCCACCTGGCCAGCTAAGGAGCTGAGATGTGGGCCCTTGCCTGCCTCAGCCTCCTAGAATGCCCTTCCCACTGCTCCCTATGCCTCAGAGTACACCGTGATCATGGAGACAGGGGCCCCTCTATCTCTGGTTCCTGCTGCTCTGGTTCCTGTGCATTGACACCCATCCCTTTGCCATTCTTTGTCACCCTGTGAATGCTTCCTTCCGCATCCCATTTGCCCTGATGTGTCCCAGTCCCAGCTACACCCCTCTCCAGGATCCTCTTCCTCCCCTTCTTCCTCCCCATTGATCTGCCAGCCCATGACACCTTGGTTCTCTGCAACATCAGGTTGCCATTAGAGTCACAAGAACAGGCCTGGTCTTTCTGTGGTTGGTTGTGGATGCTTCCTTTGGAGGGAGTGTAACCCTCTCAAGAGCAGGCAATCTTCCACCTATCTGGTCTAGGGAACCACTCACTAATAGTGCCTCTGTCTTATCTGGATTGAGATTCAGTTAATTGGCTCTCATCCACTCCATTACCAAGGCAAGACACCGGTCCAGCACATCCACTTCCATGGCTGTAGATGTAAAGGAGTGGCTTCATATAGATATTAAACCTTTGGGACAGTCTAAAATGGCAAATGCCTAACAGTTATATTCCCTGCTTAACACTAAGCCAACCTATATGTATGTTAGGCAGAGGATTTTATGGGAAATGCTGACTTTCTACACCTCTCATAAGCAATCATTGGCATCAGCAATGATTTATTTTCTTAACTAAAAAGTGATGGAGTACAAGGCTACCCTGAAAAATCAGCTCCTCACCCTAATCATAGATAAGTAGGGATTAGTTACTCTCTCCTTGTGTTCAAAGCACTCTTAAAGGTAAAGGTACCCCTGACCATTAGGTCCAGTCGTGGATGACTCTGGGGTTGCGGCGCTCATCTCGCTCTATAGGCCAGGGAGCTGGCGTTTGTCCGCAGACAGCTTCCAAGTCATGTGGCCAGCATGACTAAGCCACTTCTGGCGAACCAGAACAGCGCACGGAAACACCATTTACCTTCCCGCCGGAGCGGTACCTATTTATCTACTTGCACTTTGACGTGCTTTCGAACTGCTAGGTTGGCAGGAGCTGGGACCGAACAACAGGAGCTCACCCCGTTGCGGGGATTCGAACCGCCGACCTTCTGATCGGCAAGCCCTAGGCTCAGTGGTTTAGACCACAGCGCCACCCACGTCCCCCAAAGCACTCTTAAGAGGCCTTTATTTTGACTTTGCTATCACGTTCCAAAGCTGAAAACTGGCTTTGCTAAGGTGGTTCTGCATCTTCTATTGTCACATCTCAGGCTAAACATATTCATTTCCCTGAGATGTGTTCTGAAGGGAAGATGTGGAAAACTAAATTAAAATTGCCATTGCAATCACTATGGGTGATAGCCAACTAAGTCATACTCGGAGGAGACTCATTTAAATTAAAGGATTTAGGTCAATTGATTTCAATTGGTCTACCCAGAGCATTACTAATGTTGGATATTTAAAGCAATAGATAGACTTCATATCTCATTAAACTAGAGGGTCAAAGATACTTTTTAATGCCAAGCCCTCTGTTGATAGGCAGGATTTAAGGAGTTTGAATTTGAATTTACATTTAAATTGTCTCTTTGTTATGATGCTTGTCATAAGGAGAATGAGGAGGGCACACATTTTACTTTGCTAAAATGCTACAACTTCTTTCAACCCAACTTCAGTTTGGAGAGTGAAGATTGCAATCAAACTTTTAGGTGGGTCTTTGGGTTATTCTAGCTCATGTTAGATCTTTGCAAATGCCTCCCTATAATTTTTTTAAAAAAAATGTTGGGAACAATTTTCAGTTTTGCTTTCATCCCTGCATACAGTTATAGCGACTAAAAGGATCTACCAGTTTGCTTACTGTGAATAAAAAGTAAACCAAAGCAACTGACCAATCTGGAAAATGCTACTGTTATACATGGTTGTAGCCATGGGGGGGCAGCTGCCCTCCCCCAGAACCACAAATATTATTGGAAAGCATTGAAAGTACTCAATTATCTGAGTCTAAATCATCTGTCAGGAGAGCTATGCCCAGCCTGGCCAGGACGCCGTTCCTTTTATATCTTTTGGGGTTGATGAGGCATGTAACCCTCACCCTCACCTGTCTTGAGCCTACTCCAGCTGAAGAATCACACATCTCCTCCCCGAGCTAGCCAGCCACACCTGGGCTGTGGGTCCTTGCCTGCCTTCCCTCAGAACTGACAGCTATAAGTTCTGGAATCCTGAGGTCAGGAGTGGTACGTCCCATGTTGCCACTTGAGGCAAAACAGGAGGTGCCACTCTGCTCTGCCACACCACCACCACCACCCGTGGGACACCACCACTGCACCACCTGCTGTTGGCACTGCAGCTGTACCACCAGCTGTGTCACCACCGCTGCATGTGGAGAAGTAGTGCTGGCATTGGCACCAATTCCCTGAGAGAGCTTGCAAGACCTCACCCAAATCTCATGAGATCTTTTGCTCTCCTTGACATCTTGCAAGACTTTGATGAGATTGCACAAGATCTTGCAGGAAATCAGCACCTTTCCTGGCACCGCTTCTCTGGCAGGGGTGGGGGCGTGGCACCCATGAGGGTGCTGCCTCGGGGGCTGCTGCTGCCTGAGACAGCTATTTCACGCCACTACATGGGTGGGGTGGGCTGGCCTTGCCTGAGGTCATTATGGGCTTGCACCCTGGTATCTGTTTACCTGTAAGCACACATCTTCAATTCTTTAAAAAAAAACATACAAGTTTTTTGTGCAAATCTACCAGATTTGCACAAAACAGCAGCTGTGTGTGTGTGTGTGTGTGTGTGTGTGTGTGTGTGTGTGTGTGTGTGTGTTGCTCCAAGCCAGGAAACCTGAGGTCCATGGGTATTTGTTTACATGTGTACGTACACCTTCTGTGATCTACCATGCTTGCACAAAAGAGCAGTCCAAAAATAAAAATAAGTGATGCCTCACTCCAGACTAGGTTAAGGATTTGGAGTTGTTCACATGAAAGGCTGCCTGTCGCTTCCTTTCCTGCCCCTTTCCTCCCCATGTCCTGTACCCATGGGCGTAGTAAAAGCATGTGAGAGAAGTGGCAGTTTAATACTCAGAAAATGTTTCTGGAGATTCAAATTTCTATCTTTTTCACATGTGCTTACTCAGCCTAGGTTTCAGACTATACCCACAGAATACCGGTATCTGTCTGGTAAATTCTTAAGCAGACCAACAAATGACCATCTCTGTAGGTGGAGACAGTGGCGGAGCTTCACCCGGGGTGGGTGGAGAACAGGCAGGGGCAGGGCTGGCGCACGTCCTGGGGGTGCGGCACGCCGCCGGCGGGGGCATGATGCCCAGCGCAGGGGGGGCAGCCGCGATGGCACCCCACTGGGATCGCGCTGCCGGGGGCGGTGTGCTCCCCCCGCACTCCTCTTCCTCCGCCAGTGGGTGGAGAAGGACAGATCAAAGACATTGTGCACCATATCCTGAATTTCTCTTTAGACAATTCACCTAGAGATAGATTTCTTTATTTGTTTCAGAATTTTTCCAAAAGGTTAGCCAGGTGACTTGAAAATTAGGTGGTTGTTGGCACGTAAACCTCTCTATATCAGCGAACAACCATCTATTTTTCAAACCATCTGATTGGGAAACTTGTTTTTCTTAATAACTTTTTATTGAATTTTGTATACAAGGATTATAGGAATAATAAATGAAACAAATAATTAGACCAAGTCATCTCATATCATTTGTATATCACAAAAATAGCATAAACAATTTGCAGTGATATCTACAATATATGGTTCGTTATTAGTGGTCAGTGTGTGAGTTCTTGGTTCATTGAATTGGTTTAAATGAAAACAAAAACAAAGGAGAAACAGGATAGAACAGAGTTAATAGATAACATTCAACATTGCATAGCTAAATGCCTAATCAGGAGCCCTTGTGGTTGTGCTTAGATTAAGTATGAGTAATAGTCATTTTACCCCTTATGTTACCAATGTAACTATATAAAGTGTTTGTATATTGATGAACATGAAAGGAGGGTTCAAAGTCAAGATAATAATTGATGTTTAAATTTAAATCAAATCATAATTGACGTTGAAGTCTGAAACCTTGCCATTCAGAAGTCATGGCCTTTTACACACTAGCAGTTTTTATGCCATTGATGCAAAACGCATTAGTGTCCACAAATTCACCATACTCTCTGTAGTTCAAACTACATAAAGATATACAATGCATCTTCAGATTACAGTGGTACCTTGGGTTAAGAACTTAATTCGTTCTGGAGGTCCGTTCTTAACCTGAAACTGTTCTTAACCTGAGGTACCACTTTAGCTAATGGGGCCTCCCGCTGCCACCGCGCCGCCACCGCACGATTTCTGTTCTCATCCCTGAAGCAAAGTTCTTAACCCCAGGTACTATTTCTGGGTTAGCGGAGTCTGTAACCTGAAGCGTCTGTAACCTGAGGTACCACTGTACATATGTTCCTTCTCCCCAAATCATTGGCAATGTGGATGAGTGAGATGCAGAGATGACAGCAAACTCAGAAGAGACTGCGATCTATTCACAGAGTTAAAAACTGGCAGTGATCTACCCCCTTTTTTGGGGTTCGGGTCAAAGTTGTTGAGTTTTTTCAGGGAGGAGGTAAAATGTTGAGCTTTTTTTAGGGGAGCCACAGTTGTTCAGCTTCTTTGGGGGGAGCCAATGATCTACCAGTGATCTACCGCAGACGTCCAGTGATCTACTGGTATATCACGATCTACCTGTTGGACATGCCTAAATGTGGAGATTTAGTACTGAAGTTCAAGAAGACCACAGCGGATAAGGGTTTAGAGAAGTATTGTCCAAGCTTGGGTCTTCAGATGTTGAACTAGGTACAACTCCCATCCTTCCTAACTATTGTTCATGATTGCTGGGTGTGATTGGGGTTGTAGACCGATGACAATTAGGAGGGTCCAGGTTGGGGAAGCCTGTCTCTCCGTGGAGACAGAGCCTGTTACATAAAGGATTTTTCCTGAAGTCAAATGTGCTTAATCAAAGCTCCTTTACCAGAGGATTGTAACAGGAAAAAAATCCTAATACTACCACCACCACTACCTTCACCAAACAACCTGTGAGTTATATCATTCCCTTATTTCATGCCTTTCTTAGGACAGAGCCCAAATTACTAGGATTAAATGCAGGGCTGCAGATGTCTTTCTAAGTCAATAGGTAAAGGTAAAGGGACCCCTGACCATTAGGTCTAGTTGCGAATGACTCTGGGGTTGCAGCGCTCATCTCGCTTTATTGGTTGAGGGAGCCGGCGTACAGCTTCCGGGTCATGTGGCCAGCATGACTAAGCCGCTTTTGGTGAGAACGCTGTTTACCTTCCCGTCGGAGCGGTACCTATTTATCTACTTGCACTTTGATGTGCTTTCGAACTGCTACCGGTAGGTTGGCAGGAGCTGGGACTAAGCAACAGGAGCTCACCCCGTCATGGGGATTCGAACTGCCAACCTTCTGATCAGCAAGCCCTAGGCTCTGTGGTTTAGACCACAGCGCCACCCGCGTCCCACATGTCCAAGTCAATAGTTGCTACTTATTTCCAAGGCTTGCAGGGCTACTCCTGGGAGGCACAGTGTTGTCTCCATGTGCAGTAGGAGAAATGACTGAAAATGACCCCCCTTTGCATGTGCTTCTTTATATGATAACACGTCTAGGAAAATCCACTGACTTTGGCATCAAAAGTAAATGCTGCAACAGATATATTGTTATATGTTGTTCCATATACAGTTCGTATATAAAAACAGAAGTATGATTAAAAGTTGATGAGAGACTGTTTATAAATCTTGATTGCTTCATAATTTTAACTTTGAGCAACATTTTTATCATAATTATAGGCTTTCTTTAAGCATTTATGCAGATTGTTTTATTCAAAAGAGGTCTTATTTCATTTCTGTATAAACTATACTCTTAGTTCTTCATAAAATAAGAGCCTGTGTTCACATAGGGGCAGTTTCATCATGTTAAGTGCCTTATAGTGCTACAACACCAGTAAGCATTCACAATTACTGTTTTTTTAAAACACATTTTAAAACAATGCAAATGTTTTATTCTAAGCTCCACAGGGCATCCCAAGGGGTTAAGACAGACTGTAAAAAATTGTCTGTTTAGAGCTTTTTTTTTATCAGGTAATGTAGGCTTGTGCCAAGATAGCTCTCATATATCTGTTTTCTCGGTTGCAGGAGGAATCAAATATTGAGGAGGGGGGAATGAATTGAGAAATGAGGAATATGTGGTTGCAAATGTTACCTGATATAAAAGTAGTAATCTGTTTAGAATGAATAAATTGGAAGTAGCAGGTTCTCCTGTCTTGCCTCATACAGACTGCATCAGCAGAGACCACCCTTTGCAGGATTAAGGAAGGGAGAAGGAAGACAGAACATAGAGATTTGTGCAAGGGTAGAACATGCACAGTCCTTCTGAAATGTGCCTAAATCCCCAAGGTCCTTGAAACTATTCATTCCAAGCTATTGTCGCCTCCTCATACTACTATAAATTTTTCAAAGCGTTTGACTGGAACAAATCCAACAATTCAATTAATTGATTTGTAGACTTCATATAACATAAATAGGCTGTAATGTTGGGTTAATCAGTGACAGAGCTGGGAGCAGAACACAGAAGCCCAGCAAAATGATTCATTCTGTTAGGAAGAAACGCATCGTAAGTGCTTATTGTCTCCTGGGCCAACAGTGTCACTGCTCTGGGAAACACTGTAGATGTACCAATAAGGATCAGAAGAGGGTGCTTCTCTCTGACGTGGCAAGGACTCCCCACCTGATGTAACAGGGGAAATGCATGGAGTTCAAGGGTAGTCATTTGTACATGGTGACTTGAGAAGTCACAGAAAAGACCTGCAGGGTTTCATGGAGTGAAACATGTTGCTTTTGAAACGAACTGTTCAAACAGTCATAATCAGTAAGCGTAACTGGTAAGAGCTGAGACAGTGTTGTTGCTCACTGATACATTTTTAAAGATTTATAGGGTTGAAACCTTAACACTAGAATCAGAATAAACAGGTCGGGTCCTACGGTACATACATTGCCGTTGGGCTACAACTTCCACCATCCCTGACCATTTGACATGCTAGACCTGATGGAAAATGGAGCTCAACAACCAGTGCTGTAACTACAGGGAGCTAGCTGGGGGGGGGGGGGTTGCCTGCAGAGGTGCGCCATTGAGGCTCCCAGGGGCCCCCCCTCCCGTGTGTGTGTACACAAATGCTCATGGGTGTGTGTGCCAAGTTGGGTCTTTGACCCAGGTGAAATAAAGCCTGTCAGCATCTGGAAAGCTATAAGCTCCCCAACCTTCCCTTCAGACAATGTGCTTTATCCTCATATCTGAAGCTAAGACTGAAAAGCAAGCCAGTTGGTCTTAGAGGTTGTCCAGCTGTTATATAATCTACTCCCCCCCCCCAAAAAAAGTATCACCTAAGCATAGGTAGACTGGATATTTTTTGAAGCTTTACAAGATACTTTTATCTGGGCTGCTGGAAGAATTGCATTGGCTGCCAATTTGTTACTAAGCCCATTTTAAGGGATGCTGATGACTTATGAGACTCGACTCATCTTGGGACCGGGTTATGTAAAAGAATGACTCCCCCTGTACGGATCTATCCACTCAATCAACCAATGTCACCTTGGACATACTGCATCTTGCAAATATTCATCTTACGACCACTTAGAAATGGGCTTCCTCTGTAGTGACCCCCACTTTGTGCAACCGTCTCCCTCTTTATATCTGACTGGCACCCACAGTGCTGATATTTTGTTGACTAGTTAAAACTTGTTCTGTTATCTCAGGTCTTCCTGGGCATTTTATACATTATACCAGTTTTTATCATCCCTTCAATATGGCAGATATAGATATATAGATATATAACCTAATGTTGTTTAACCCCTGAAGAACAAAGAGTGTATCAAAATCCATTAAAGTGTCACTAGGAAGGAGTGGTGGCATTCAATAAAGAGGGGTTTATTTCTAAGGAAGAAACATTCTAATGTTTTCTTCAATATGCCTGTTGTCTTTTTTTCCCCCCTTTTCTTATAACTCTTTGCAACTAAGTCCCACTCAGAGTAGACCCACTGAAATGAATGGAACTAAGTTAGTCATGCCCATTATTTTCAACAAGTTAACTACAATGGGTGATAGCCAACATGAGTCACACTCAAAGCAGACCTGATTTCAGTGGGTCTGCTCTGAGTAGGGTTAATGTTGGTTATCACCCATTGTAGTTGGATTTTCTGCTATGCAAGGAGAGAAGGCCCCAAATTCAGCTAAAATTTATGGTGACTAGCTGGTTTGCTTGCTTTAAGTGGGTCTTACAGTGTAACAGGTAATACTTATTCAGAAGCAAGACCTGCTGAGCTGAGTTGGACTTTCTCAAGGACCAGCAAACTAGCTGGATTAGGCTATAAACCTGATCTTGTTGGCTCTTCCTCCTCCTTTTCCAATGCTGTTATCTGTGCTGTGTCCTTGGCTCACTTATTTGGTGTAAACCAGAGTAGTTCCATCAGAGGCAGGGTAGCAAATAGTATTTATTAAGGTCCAAATTGAGGTTTTGACATCTGCCATCTTTCTGCAGACAGAAACATGAATCCTTCCCTTAAATCACAATGTCCCCAATGGCCTTCGTTGTAATTTTATTTTACAGCTTCCCTTTAGGTTCATTGTCTGCATTGCTTCCAATGGCACTGCTTCAAATGCAACGACCCCGGGGGACTTGAGTTGCCTTTTATTTATTTCTTTTCCTGATGACACTGCAGTTGCAGAAGCCTCAGATCTATACTCTCAGGCAATTGTGAGGGAGTCAGGCTGTCAATGGACTTCATTGCCAGACTTCATAAAACTGCCAAGGTTGATCAAAATTGCATAGCTCAGGCCAAATCCATTTCAAATCTGACGATTAAAGCGGCTTAATTCCAGTGTACAGAAAGATAAGGAGTCAGGCTCACAGGCGAAAGGCATTTAAATCTCTCCACAAATATCCTATGAAGGAGGACTAATTTGTTATGAGAACATTGATTTATTAAGGATAAAGGTCCAGTTATACCCACCCAATACAGTGTGTGTGTGTGTGTGTGTGTGTGTGTGTGTGTGTGTGTGTGTAAGGGATAATGACTAATATGCTGTTAGATGGCCTGGCCATCTCCCCAAGAAAAACAATAGTCTCAGATGCAGGTGGACAAAAGCCATGGTTTCATTTCCCGTTCACGTGTGGTCAAATCAACTGTGCAGGCTGCTTCACTCATTGGGCTTAGATGCACATCTAAAGATGCTTAAATGCAAACTTTTAAAAAAATGAGGTGCAAATGTGACACAGTTTGCACATCTATGCGTCATGCAACTAGAGGGCAGGGAACCGTGGTGGTGGTGGTGCAGATCCTTGCTGAATTAGCAAACTTGGGTTTACCTCTGTGTGATGTGAGCATAGGAGCCAACTCCTAGGGGCTGAGGTCCCTTTCCACCCCCCAAAAAAATATTTGAGGCGGCTGCCACCCAAGATGATGGGTATTGCCATTCAAATGGTGCCTATGTGTTACATCTTGTGATCCATTATGTGGGATGGGGCTTACCTGCCCCACCCCAAAATTTAATTCAAGTGGGCACCCCTGGATGTGAAGAATGGCCAAGGGCACTTGATTTAGACTTGGGCTTCCAGTCTTCTCTCCATAAGTGTAGTAGCATTCTGATCCTACTCAATACTGCTCTTGGAAGCGAGTCACATTGAATGTCATAATATTGAATAAACTATTATTTAGGGTTCAGGTGGAGGAGTTTTCAAAACCACTTTTTGTACAGAATAACTTTAACCAAACAAAGTTCATCTATGCTTGTTTTTTTAATAAAAAATGTTTGGTCTTTCTGGTTTGGTTTCATGTGTTTTGAACAGAATGTTGGAAATTTAGCTGGGTTGCTTGGTTGTTGTTGTTTACAGTTCATGCTCATTAAAGAACCTGGACTATTGCTGATTTCCTGGGCCAGAGAATACAATCATACTTTCTCCCAAAAAAACGGGGAGGGCTAAGGGTTTTGTCCTCAATTCTAGAGGGTCAAAGATGTAAAAGGTGTAAAATGGGTTTTAAAACAGTACAGAAAAACTTCAAACCAATCCTCTCTTCAAAAAGACTGTGATCTCAGCCATTTATCTGGGGGAAAGCGGAAAGAAGGTTGGTTCAAAACGAAAGTGAGTCAGAATAATTTCAGTTGCATCATTTGGGTGCCTTTCCTTTGCCGAGATTGAGTTCGTTTCTTTTTTTGTAAAACAAAAACAACCTGTTCAGTTGTGATTGTGAAAACATATTCCGAACTAACCCGATTATGGAATACATATTGGCGATATCTGACTTTTAAAATAATTACCGTTCAAAATTATATTCCTGTTCTTCCTCCCGCCCAAAACATAAGTAATGTCTGAGGATGTTCGCTTTTTCAGGGCATCTTTTTTCAAGGCGCACATGACTAGTTTCAAGGGTGAGGTTCAATGTTCCATGCAGAAGTTACCTTTCCTTTAATATATATATATATATATATATTACAAAGAATCGGAAGATGCGAGAAATGCTATAATAATCAAATCGCTTCCGAGCTAGAAAGCGTGACATTATTTTTTAAATGTATCCGTACATCCACACTGTTAACGTCACACTTGCCCTGAAGGAAAGTAACATACGATTACATATTTTATTTCTAATAAGTGTACAGAGAGATATATGACGGCCTCCTACGGATCCCGAACGTAGAGATGTTCAAGTAATTCAGGTAACACGTGTGCACGTACAATCGCAGCCTAGGCTGAAATCTAAGTTGCAATTCATAGATAATTCAACCGATAAAATTGTTTTAAAGGCTTCTCTGGCCTCGCTGGTTCATTATTGTGCATTGGATCATAATAAAATGAGTGTAGAATTAATCCAGGCAAAACAGCATACAGAGATGGGAAGGGTGGTGAAGAACCCTTAATCCTAATTTTGGGACATTTCTTTCTCTCCCTCCCCGCCCCCCAGCCGGAAAAAAGAATGTGAAAGAGCGCACTGACATCCTATGTTGAAAATTTTGTAGCGGGGTTGGGGAAATAACTCTGGATTTCTGTATGGCACTTATCCTTAAATTAAATTTTGTTGTGTGTGTAGCCCAGCTCCTACTCCTGGTGGGGGTTGCTTTCGTAATCTGGTGCAGATGAATTGCTACAGAGTGGATTTCGCTGCGCCACGTTTGCGCTCCGATTCTGAACGCTACCTAAGACTTCCAAACGGCTGAGGCCGAACGTCCAAGCGGCGCCCCCTCTTCCCTCGGTACTAGGGAATCCTAGAATAGGTCGCGGATCCTTCTACACGCTTGGTAATTGCGGTACCCCGAAGAATCTGCTGCCTCCGCCTGAGACAGGTCGCCTCTCACCTAACGCCCTAATGGTTGGGCCGGCCGCGCTTCCGTGGAGTCCAGAATTTATAAGCGCCTTTAGGGAGAGGGGAGCAGTGGGTGTCCGGAAGGTCTGCGCCAGCTTTGAGGCTGCAATGGTTTCTCTCTCTCTCTCTCTCTCTCTCTCTCTCTCTCTCTCTCTCTCTCTCTCTCTGTGTGTGTGTGTGTGTGTGTGTGTGTTTCTTTCTTTCTTTCGCTTGGAGACACATCTTTTAATAGCTCCCCAAGCTCAGAGTTCACCCTCGCTTCTCTTCCACTCCCCACTGTCCTTCCAGGGTCTTACAGTAAGAACAGCGAAGCCCTTTTGGAGAAGGAGGAGGAGGAGATAGAGAAGGAAATAACCCGGCGCGCGCGGTGGTTGGGATGTGTTTCTTTTTCTTTTCTTTTCTTTTTCCTCTCTCTCCCCCCCCACCCCCATCTTTCCCTGGCACCGCTCCGCCCCCGGTATCTCTCCGGTCCCTTTCCGTCTTTGTTCTGGGCGTGCCCCCTCCCAAGTACAGTTCTTCTCATATTTCCCTGTTTGAAATGTAAGGAGGCATCGCTATAATTTGGAGGTCAGGTTTCTATAGACGCCTCCTTTTAAATAACAAGCGCAGCCGGCGGAGACTGTCAGGGTGTCTCTCCTTCTCTCGGTTTTGTATACGGTTTACTCGCTGGCACCTTTTTTTTTATTTATTTAAAAAAATAAAATAAGAAAGAGAAAAGTGTGTGGGCTAAAACTCAATTTCACAGCCCACGTTTTGTATGAGATGTAGGTTTGACATCTGTTTGCCAAAGTGTTTTGCACTTAGCCTAACACCCACTATTAAGTGACAAAAATTGTGGCAGGTTGTCAAAGCCAGCTGACTGACAGCTGCTCCGCTTTACAAAAAGAGAGGCAGCCGGGGAGGTGCGGGGAGAGAGACACCATTCAAATATTTGCAGGGCTGGGAAGCTCGCTGCAATGCCATCCACCATTCTTTTCCCTTTTTTTCCCCCTGACTGAGCGTTGCAAAACAGAAGTCACAAGTTTTGAAACCGGCGATCCCGAATGATTCGGTTTGCTGTTGCAGTATAAGCAAGGCAGGAGCGAGTCCCAACCGTGAACGGCGCTCCCGCTCTCTGGATAAGCCGGAAAGTCTCCCGGAAAGTAAATCCTACTGACTTCAGTGGGACTTGCTTTCCAGGTACAGCCACGAGCTGGGGCGTTGAAACGAGTCACTTGGTCACATGTGCCCAGGGAGGGCGCTTCACACCTCCGCGGAGATCCGGATCCGAGCCTTCCCCAGGATCCGGATGATGCCAACTTGCTCGGGTTTACTTGGAAGTAAGTTCCAGGGAAATCGACGGGACTTACTGTCAAGTAAACCTAAAGTCAAGATTGACCCGTGTTCTTTCGCCACCCATTTCGAGACGGAAAGAGAATCCCTTTTTGTCGGCTTTTAACGCGCGACAAACGCTGCTAACTCGCCCGCAAGGAGGCGATGGGGCGCAGCTGGATCCTGAGAGGTGCTGTGGGGGCCGCTTTGAACTAAACTGCCAATGGCTCCGCAGCGGATAATAAAAGCGACCCACTTCCGATCTGGGCGTTTTGACTGGATTTTATAGATAGAAATATTTCCCCTGCGAGGTTGTGTGATCGTGTGAATGCGAACGGTGCCCACTTTCAGCGAAGGTCAGGTCAGGAGAACCGCCTGAGAGATGTAACCCCGCTAAGAGAGGAAGGAAGGAGAGAGGGTGTGAAGAAGGATGCCTGCTGGGGTCTCTTCACAAGCAAACGCACAATTTTGCAGGGCGCAAAACAAGATGCCGCTTCCCGTTAGGATACTGTCTTTTGGGGGTTAAACTAGAGGGAAGGGGGAGGCAAGGAGGACGCCGCCCCTCTTCTCCGGCGACGCCGTACATCCTTGGCCTGCCTGAAGTGGGGGAGTCTCCCCGCCCCCACCCGTGTCCCCACAGATCGCGCACACGACTGATGGGGACAGCGGCATCCGGGACTGGGACCGACGCAGAAGCGCGCTCTCTCGGCATTGCCGGCGCAGCGGGTGTTTGGTGTCCATTGGACTAGCCAGTCTGGACGCAGCTTATTCCCTATTGCTAGGGAAAAGGACGGGGGGGGCAGGGAGAATAAGCTCAGAAGGATGCCGCCGCCAACCCCCCCAAAAAAACTTGAAGGGAGGAAGTAAATACTATTATTATTATTATTATTCCATCTCGAGATTGCGCATTCGCTATTCTTAAAGAAAGGGACGGCAGACAGTAACCTCAGAAGTACACACCCACTCCCCAAAATAAGAAAACTGGAAAAGTTTTATAATTAGAATAATGTTAATAGTGCAAACGGTGGCGAAGCCTTCGGTGAGGCTTTCGGAAAAGAGGAATGAAAAGTTTAAGCGGGTAACCGGAAGACACACACAGAGTAGCCCTAATGGACGAAAGAAAGGGGGAGAGAAACCCCCTGTCGAGCCAGCCCTCCGGGAGGCGGGAAAGAGGCGCCGAATCCCTTTTCCCTTCTAGGCGGAAGGGCGCGCGAGGGAAAGTGGGATCCGCTCTGGGCTGGCGCAGAACGCTTGAGAATGCCGAGCTTTAGGGGAAAGAGGGGAAAAGGAGGGATCTTAAGCTCGGGTCCTAAACGAAACGAGATAAGGATGCCCGCGGAGGCCGGTCTCCAATAAGTCCGCCACGAGGTAAAAAGGCGCAAGACAGGTAGATGGAGCAACTGCGGCTCCCAAGCCGCGCGCTGGAAAGCGCCTCGGAGGAGAGGGGCGCAAGCAAAGAAAGTGGGCCAGGATCCGCGCGGATGTGCGCAGAAGACGGAGCGGGGCTTTTGGTGGGGGGGGGGGGAGCCGGGCAGGCGCGCAAGGGATGCCCGGGCTCCACCTCCTTTCTCGCCACGTCCCAGCTGCTCTCCAAGCAACTGCTAGGTTCTATTCACCCTCGAGACGCGGAAAGGAGGGGGAAAGTGGCTATTTATTAGAATACTTGTTTGGTATTGTTCCGCGCCACACAAAAGCGCTTCATTATGTTCCAGGGTTGGGAGGGGGGGAGAGAGGAAGAGAAGGAAAAGCGGGGAGGAAATGCCCTTCCCGCTCGCGCGCTCGCTCTTGCTCGGGTTTGTTTGGTTTCTCTCCCCCCCCCCCCTCCTCCTCTCCAGACAGAAACAATAACTTGAAATTGTCTTGAAAGTCTTCCTCTTTTCTTTTTGGTATCAGTAATAAATTTCATTTCCCAGCCTCTCTCTCCGCCTGTGTGTGTGTGTGTGTGTGTGTGTGTGTGTGCAGCGCGGTCGTCTATGTGTCTGAGAGAGAGAGAGAGAGGGAGCGAGAAAGAGGAGAGAGAGAGAAAAAGAGAGAAGGGGTTGTGCGTGAGTGAGTGTCTGCGCGTCCGCTGCTCGGCGCTCCGGGCTGTGGCGCAGCGGTTGCCGAACCTGCCATGGGCAGGGTGTGGGTCTGGAGAGAGAGAGAGAGAGAGAGAGAGAGAGAGAGAGAGAGAGTTAAAGCGAGGAAGAGGGTCGGTTACCCCGGGGCCAAAGCCAGAGCCGCTGGGCACCGCTTGCGCCCGCCTAGGGATCCAGCCAGCCAGCCGAGAGCTACCTGTAAGGAAGGTGGCCAAGGCAACTCGCCCTGCGCTGCCCTGCGGGAGAGGCTGCGCCCCTGCCCTGCTGTCCTCTCCGCAGTGGGGGAAGAGAAGAAAGCTGGAACTGTAAGTGTGCCTCTAACTTTGGAAGGGGGGAAGGGGGGTGGGTCGCCCTGCATGGTGGGGGGGGTGGGAGAGGGAAAAGGGGGAGGGAGGGGGCTCCGCGAGGAGTTTCCTGAGGGGGAGGCGCGCTTGCAACTTTCGACAAGAGGCTCCAAAGAGCTTTCCGTTGCTGCTTGATCGATGGGGATCCATGTGGAGATGCGTGCCGAGCAGGAGAGGAGGAGGGGGACTTTCACTTTTATGATAAAAGGTTTAAAAAAAAAAAAAGACTGACCCACCCCACACATACACAGAGAGAATCTCTCTCTCTCTCCAACACACACACACAGCTCACTCCCCAGCTCAGCGGGACAGTCGAAAGGGTGGGTGGCAGCTCAGCAAGCTGCCTTAATTTTTGTTTGGTTTTTACGCATTTCCCCCCCCCCCCGACAAGGGAACTGCGAGGGGGAGGGAGGGAGGGGTGCAGGCGTGCTACTTTTTGGTGTCAGGGGTTGGTTTCCATTTGGGCAGAGAGCTGCAATTGACATGTCCACGTGGGAAGTCGGGGGGTGGTGGTGTTGGTGGGGAGGTTTGAGGAAAGCAGAAGCCGTTCGGGTTTGCGTGACCCCGCGGCCTTACCCAAGGCAGAAAGAAAGTTTGCCTGCTCTGGGATCAGCTCTCTCCCAGGAATCGCGGCTCTAAGAACCTAGTTACCGTTCTTTGATGAAGACGCTGCAAACAGTCGCCAGCCTTTTCTACAGCGAGTTTTAGGTGGGGTGGAGAGAGGTTAAGGAACCCCACACACACTTTCATGTAACCTGAGGGTCGCCCAGAATGTGACACGACTTCTTAGCCGGTGGAAATCTATTTCCCTTCGTGCTGAACCCCGATCCCGTTAAGTTTTCTTAAGCAAAAGACGAGGAGACCCCTTCAATCGATAAACCCACTATTGTTAAATACGCTGTATGTCTCCAGCCGCAGAGTTTTCTCCCGCTTTCGCCGGAGGTAGCTGAACCGGGTTGGGGGGGGGTGGGGGGAATCTGGACCAGGGAGGTGGTTCAGGAGGCATCACCAGAAGCCGGAGATCTGAGCACCACTCAGTCTCGGGAGAAAACGGATCTGGCTCCTGGCAGAAACAGGTGTTTAAATGTGATAGCAGCTTCAGTCAATTAACCCATTATAAACCCGTTTGAGCGCATTGATCCCCGGGCAGCCTGCAGAAGGGGAGGGGGTCGCCTTGAAAGCCTCTTTGTTCAAAGGGCAAAGTGGTGTCCTGATAGCCTACCTAGAAGAGAGAGAAACGGAAGAGGGGCAGAGGAAAGGAGAAAGGAAGAGAGACAAACCGTCTGCGCCGGCTTTGAGAGCAAAGATCGCAGCGTCAAATGTGCCGAGCAGGGCGCAATCCTGTGCGCCCTTACTTGAGCATCATAGGGTCAGTGAGGATGCGGGAGGAAGATGAAAAGGCCGCGCAGTTCGGTTCTAGATAATCGAACTGTCTTGAAACGCAGAGCAAGTGGAGCCCGGCGTTCTCGACGCCCTCAGGGCGGAAGCGACCTTCCTAGCTACACAGAGCTCTTCATCAAGAAGAATGGAAAGCAGAGCTCTGCGTAACTCTAAAGCTGGCACGCAGCGTTTCGAAACCTGTTTGTTTATAAGTGTGTACTTCGCCTCATCCATCTTACTCGAGGCGGGTTATAGTCCCAAAAAAAGGGGGGGGAGCAATGGAACAACATAGACTTTCACTGTGCTGTATTTCTTGTGCTGCGACCCCATCGCAGCTGAGGCTGCATTTTTACGCGCCACTTATTTGCGGGTAAGGAGGGTCAATGAACCCCGCGGGGTTTGGTTCCAGGTAAACATACCTGCGCTTAGGCTGTCACCCTCTGATCTAAAGGTGTTGGGTAAGCCATGCCCAACTCCGCCTCAGTCCCGGATTCTCTGGACGTCCGAAGCGTGTCTTGCCAACGGTATGGCGGAAATCGGATAGCAAGGAGTTCGCATCACGTAGCCGCATAAGGGCTATTCCTCCGAAAGCTACTTTCACACGTGAATGGTGTCACTAGGTGAGGTGTCTTGGGGCCAAATCCCAAAGCAAACTCAATATTAAATAATTCGAGGAGAGGAGAGAGTCCTGAGAGGGGAGAGAAGTGGAAGAGGCAAAGAGTTTGCTACCTTCTTCCCAGAAAATCCTCTCTGTTCCCACCCCCATCTCGCGTGAACACACGCACACCCCTCCCCTGTCTTGCTCTACCAGAAGCCTAAGAACCATTTAGGGCATCAGTGTGTACCAAATAACTTAAAAAAAAAAAAAGGAGTGTTTGCAAAGAATTAAGCGTTCGCTTGTTTAGATTGCGCATCCTGCAGATGCTGGTTCCGGGCTTAATTTTAAAACAAATAAAACAACCCACCGACGCCCAAAGGAAGTTCGCTGAGTACAAGTGCAGAAAAAGTAGCAGCATTCCTTCATAAAATTGATTTGGAGAAGGACTGGATCCCTGATGTGAATAATCTTGGGTGTGGGTGTGTAGCTGAATATATCCTAAGTGAGCAGCTTAAAGAGAGAGAAAGAAAACAGGAGGACGAGAGAGATTGTACTATATGGCTTTCCGTACATCTCTCCTGTAACCCTTTCCAGACTCTCTGCCTTTCGATTTCACCGAGCTCAGAAGGACTCGGAAGGTCAGGTGTCATGGCCAGGGTTTGATGTCCCCCAAAACACCCGCCCTCCGAAACACCCAACCCCACTATAATTTGACACACACACACACGGACCGAAAATGGAGAGAAGGGGGCATTGGGGTGAGCTACACAGCCCGGTAGCCCAGGCATCTATCCGGACCACAGTCTCAGTAGAGTAGCACCCTCATTATTATTTTTTTGCGCAAAAAGCCTGTCTTCCCCCTCTGAACTTCCCGAAATTCGGGGCATGGCGGGGCTCGGAGGACCGAGGGATGAGTTGCAGGGAAGTTACAGGACGAGCAACCTAACTCGAAGAGTAAGCTTTCAAGAACAGTCCCAGCAGAAAGTTTAAGCATGCCCAAAAACATAGCCCATTATTATTATTATTATTATTATTATTATTATTATTATTATTATTATTATTATTATTATTATTATTAAATTTCCCACTATGTCTGATCAACCTCCAGCTTATACCAAGACTAGGATAACAATCGCCTTCCACCCTGATCTTAAAGAAAACAGGATTCACTCCCTAGAACTCGACTCCTGCTCGTAAAAGGAGAGGTTAACGGCACTGAATGGCGCAAAGGTGGGGTGTATTCCCCTCTGCGCGTAATGAAACGTCCAGAAACAGCATTTGGGAGATTATTTAGATGTCTCGCCTTGTTTGCTGTTTTTCGAAGTAATTTGGGGGATGCGGCTGCGTGACTGGAAACCGTGTCAAAGTGATGTTTTAATCTCATAGAAAAGTGTATTAAAGGACAAGATGTAATTTATGGGAGATGCTCCGATGGGAGAAAAAAGAGAGATTGGAGTGGATGATCCTCCGCTCTCCGGTGAACCCCGTGTCAGACGTATATTGAAGCCTGGGTGGTTAATCTAATTTGCAATAACAGGGAATGGCTTGGAAGCGGGAAGGGGCGGTGGGAGAGGGGGGCAGCGGCGAGGAGTTAGCTCACTTCCCCAGCCTTCAGTCGGAGGTTTTTCTTATCAGTTTGTCTTGACTGGACTTTGATGGAGGGGTGTCTTTTCTACTTGAGGGGCGGCCAGGCAGGCTACAGAAATGCGGTTCGATGGCACCTCGTGCAAGGCATCAGTGCTCGAAATTGCCCTGGCATTTCCTTCCAAAGCAGTGGTCGTGTCTCATCCTTGAGAACGCGACACAATAACCGTCCTTTAAAAAGTACTCGCTTTTTTGTTTTTGTTTTTGTTCTTTTTACAATATAGTTGTTGTTTTCTTAATTGGCCTACTAAAGGCGTGCCATCCTATGAGAGCCTGAAACATTTAATGTCACAACAATATCGTTGCAGCAGGGTGGGGTTATTATTAATATATATAATAATATATATATTATTCTGCTCATATTATTATTATTAGTCTTAAAGGTGTTGTTGTTTTTTCTGATCAGTCAGAGCTTAGAAAGCATTACTGATTGGGCTGTCTAGAGGGTGTGTGTTTTTTTGGTTGGGGGGGGGGGAGGTGGAATCCGGAATTAGCCACGGCTCTTTCTAAGCAATTCTGGTGCTCTCCTATTATACGTGTATCCCTTTAACAACACAAAGACTCAAAAATTACAACTCTTGAGGAATGTTTTTTTTTTTTTTTTAAGGTGCATTCAGACTGTTAATTACAGGGGTTTGTGTCAATGGAACTTTATCAATGACCCGTTTAATTCTGCTGTAATTACTGACAAAATAAGACAAGGATGGATCACAATAGAGAATATTTCTCTTTCAAAACAATATTGTGCCGGGAGTCTAGTTAAGGCATAATATAAACAAACAGCTTATAAAAGACTCTCTCCCTGACAAAGCGTGACGAAAGGGTGTGCTCCAACCTTGCAGGGGGAACTTGCATTCCAGGACGCCCATTGGAAGGTTCAGGCCTGGTTACACGTGCTTATCACACCGCTCCCAGAACAGGGAAGAGCGTCTGCAAAAAGCGCAGGCTAGCCCTCCCAACTTCCCAGCAAACCCGCCTCTTCAAACGGGAGGGCTGTGACAGCGGCGGGCGCCGGGCCCCCGAGAAGAAGGGGCCCTTTGTGCGCAGAGATCGCCAACCGGAAAAGCAGCGAACTTCGTTCTCTGCAATAACTGCGGCTCAAAATACGGATTGTAATGTAGCCATTTATATTCGTGCAACGAAAACCACTGTTGTAGCCTTGCTTGTCTTTTCTAATGTTAACGTGCCAAGCAGAATTGGAGGCAGTGGGAACAGCCGCTCCTTAGTCAGTCGCTCTCAAGCTGCCCCAGAATGTATGGAAAATGGATTTATATCCGAATTGCGGGTGGTTGGGAGGGAAGTGTATCAGCTGGCTCAACATCAACTAAACATCGGCTGGTTGTTTTTATTACAGGGCAGAAAGCACAAATCCACGTGTGCTACTAGACAGCATTCCTCTGGAGATTGTAATTAGATTCAAAGGTTCACCTAAAACTGTTTTTGTCGTTGTTGTTGTTGCTAATTTCGCCAGGTCTTTAATTATTTTCAGTCCCGAACGAGGGGATTAAGAAGGAAAGTCAGCGCCCCTTCGCCCTGTTTGGCGATTAATAATAATATTTAAAATGCAACAAGAATCCGCAGCTGAATTTTGTCTCTACGAAAAGAGAAACCGATCTTAAACTAATTCCAGTTTCCACAAGCGTGGGCACTTCCTTTCCGATGCGCCCAAGTCGCTCCTGTTTGTATTACCTCAAATGTGAGGTTATTTATATACACTCGCTTTCCCTTCCTTTTGAAGGAGGAGGCGAAACCCGTCGCTCGAGGGAACGCTTTCCCCTAGATTTCGGGGAGCAGAGATGTCAACTTCTCTTCAGCTGCGAGACACATCAAGTCAGTTTTGTCGAGGGATAATGACAAAATGTGGGCAGACGACGTGGAGAAGCTGCTTTTCACATCTCGCTGATAGGCAAGCGGGGTTCCATTTCAACCCCAGCACGGAGAAAACAAACACCAATTGCAGGGACTTCGAGATCGGAGGAGAAAGAGGTTCCGATATTGGGAGTGGTCAGAATCTGGTCCTCCCGGTGACTCCATTTCGTCCTCGGGAACTTTCCAGGGGGCGGCACAGGGCAGGTTGGAGAGAAACATTTCCTGCGCGAAGTTTCAGCCCTTTCCTCTGCCTCCCCCCGCCCCGTTTCTATCCTTTCATTCATAAACCTGGTGGTAGCTATAGACGCGGCTTGAATATTATTGACGTCTCTTCCCTCAACTGCTCCCTCCGTTAACCCAATTACAGAATCCATCAAGAACTGTGTTGAATTATCTCTTTTCCATACAGTATCAGCATTAGCCTAATTAAAAGCTATAATGTCTGATATAATGATTAAATCGTTAGCTCTGCTGTAGGGAAGCAATATTTTGTTTTCCCTTCAATTAGAAGCTGATTGAGGTTTTTCAGAACAGGTCAGCTGTGAAATTTGAATTATATGTGTGAGCACTGTTCACAGGGGTGAGCCCCTTCTCGAAAGCTCCAGAGATTCTCCAAACGCTTTCACCCAGTGAGCTGGGAAGCTACAACAACAACAACAACAACAACAACAACAACAACAACAACAACAACAACAACAACAACAACGCCGCTTCGCCTCGGGGGTGAGAGGGGGCTTAGGAATCTGCAGGAGAACCGTCAGAGTGGGAAGCCTTTGTGAAAGGTGAAAGGGAAAGAACTGGTTCTGGTTCACCTTCTGGGAAAGATTCCCAAATCACAAATAGCTCGTGAGTTTTAAAACTCTTCACTGAGAATGAGGATCACGGTTGGCCCTGCTTAGATAGTGTGGTCTTTTGCTAAGTGGATTAGAACACGCTTTTTAAAATGAAATTAAGAATTTGAGAAGACTCGCTTTGGGTTTACTTGGGAGGATTTGCGCAAGGGAGCAGAGAAAGCGCTGGGTCGGAAGTTGCAGCAGAGTAGGGTGGGGGAATCGGGGCAGGAGCCAGTGGGGAGCCAGTGGCGTGAAGCAGGGAGTCCTCAAACACCCTACCCCACCCACTTTCCCCAACCCCCCGCTGCAGAATCCGGAGCCGAGGAGTAGCCAGCAGACGGCGATCGCAGCCTGCGCTGCCGAGCCCGGATCACCCGTCCCTCGGCTCACTCGCAGCAGCCTCGGGTCGGGCGCTCCTTCTCCAGAAGGGTCTCCATCTCTCCCCCCGTTTCCTCCTAGGGGACTTGCCGGTGCCTTTCCAGCGTGCGCAGCGCCAGCTCCTGGCTGGCCAAGGAAGCGCAAACGCTGGGCGCGCTTTGCGCCGCAGTCACCGAAAAGAAGCAGGCAAAGTCGGCGAGGTGGGAGAGGGGCGGGTGTGGGGAGTTTCCTTTGCGAGTCGCCCTCCTGATCTCCCAGAAAACTTAAGAAATTAAGGTATCATCAGACCAGCCTGGATTTCCCACCTTCGACGCTCCTTGCTGCAGAATTTAATCGCAGAATGAGTTGACTCATTCAGCTGCCAGCTGTCATGTTTAGGGACCATGCTGACCATACACGTGTGAAGCAGGCCTTGTATAATGTAGGCAATGTTCATTTGGAGAGGGAGCGAGCCTGTTTCTCAGAAGAAGAAGAAAACAAACGGGGGAAGAGGGAATGAGGGGGAAATATTCCGTCTTTTTCAAGCTGTTTTCCAGAAATGATCTTGACCATGAGATCTTCCCACCAAAAGTGGCTCCCGGGTACTCAGTGGGCTGGTTCACGAAAGGTGCAGCTCACAAACCAGCGGTATCGCTAAAAGTTCTTAGGGAAACCTAAGTTGGGCTACTCTGAGAACAATCCCGAATTTGATTATTGGATTGGATTGATCTGGACCAAAAGGAGGCCTCCATTTCCGAGAGCAGTTTGCTCCCAATGGACATGATTTGCTTCATGTCCAGTGTCCTCATACTTTCGACCTGACCAAACAAAATTACCGCCACCAAGCATTTCCCCATCGAGTTGGCTAGCCATTTCGGATGGAACTTTTTCTTGCAGTACCCACCAAATTCTGGTTTGAGCCACCAGAATTGTTTCGCCAGTGGACATTTTGTGCTGTTTTAGGGTTGTTGTTTTTAATGTATTGCTTTATTGTGAGTTTTGCATCTTAATACTGTAAATGGCTCCCAGGCGCCTCTGGCTGCGTGAAGCGATATATAAACCTAATAAACTAACATTAAATTAAACCAAACAGTTGTTTTCATCAGATAGGCACATCTCGCATAACATCACCTTACTTGGTTTTTAAAAAAAAATGAAAGAAAGAAAAGAAACACTTTTTAAAGCATTCCTTTAAAAAAGTGTATACTGTCTGGCTAGACACTGTAGGTTCCTAGAGGGATATTCTCCTTAAAGGTGGGGGAGGGGGCTCACCTGGCTGTGCCCCCTAGTTGAAACTTTGTAGGCTCCAGCTCTTTCACTGTGAAGAGGCGACACACTGGAAACAGCCAGGCGACACCACCCGCAAATGAAAGCTTGCAGGTCAGTCCCGAACCTCTTTGCATGCATCTAAACAAAAATATCTTCCCCACCAGATCAGCTAGACTTCGGGGGGGGGTCACTGGGTTGAGTCGCCAGGATTGATGGATTAGTCATGCAAGGTGGAAAGCATTTGCGCAACTCCGCCAGCCCTTCCCTTCCAGGACCGGATGGGTCCTTACCGTGGTCAGTGGGGGATCACTCGAAGGTAGCTATGCACAGGATCGCAGCCTTGAAACTCAAGGTTTGCACTCCTCCAACTGGTGGTCAGGCCATTTCAGAGGTCTAGAGAGGCCCGAGTCACTTCCAGGTTTGACTTGTAGTTACAGGTAGGTAGCCGTATTGGTCTGCCACACTATCTGAAGAAGTGTGCATGCACATGAAAGCTCATACCAAGAACAAACTTAGTTGGTCTCTAAGGTGCTACTGGAAGGATTTTTTTAAAATTTTGTTTCGAGGTTTGAGTTGGTTAGAGCGTGGTGCTGATAATGAACAAGGTTGCAAGTTCGATCCCCGCATGGGACAGCTGCCTATCCCTGTATGGCTAGGAGTTTGGACTAGGATGATCCTCAGGGTCCCTTCCATCTCTACAATTCCATGATTCTGTGATAATAAAAACAAAGATGGCAGCAGCGGAAAAAAAGCACCAAAAACAGAGCGAAACGTCATAGATAATCAGCACCTGCTTTTCAAGCTGAGAAAGTGTGTGTCGCATTTTGGTCCAATGTGCATAAACGTAAGTTGTGAAACTTACCCAAAATTTAACGTGCCTAAATCTGAGGCCACCTTTGAGCTTAAGGTCCTGGGCCAAATGGGCCGTGCGGATGGTGTGGACCACTTTTCTCCAGGAGCAAGTTACACCGTTTCCACGGCAGGGCTAAAGACTGTCCATGCATTCGGATCTTGCCCGTGTAGGGATCTCGGCACCAGGTGCCACACCACACCGGCTGCCTACTTGGCACACCCAAGAGCTGTCAGTCCCCTGCCGCTTAGCAAAAAGATACCTGCAGCCATCCAAGGTGAGCGCTGCTAGCCTTGGCCCCGTGGTAGCATCTACCACGCCAAAGGTTTTGACTGCCAGCATTGGAAGGTTGGTTGATATGTTATTTAAGAGTTTAAATTGACTCAAAAGGCAACCTGGGGGTAATGCCAGGTATCCGTATTGATAAACGAATGGCCGAATTCTGCAGCCTGGTCGCATGCATGCATGCTTATTCAAGAGTATATTCCGTGCTTTTAAATAATATTTTTCGAAGCATATCAGCCAACTCCTAGGGTCCCCAATAAAATATTTGAGGGGACTAGCCCCCCAAAAAAGTTTATGGGCATTCAGATGGTGTGTGCGCGCGCCGCATCTTGTGGTCGATTTTGCAAGGCGGTGCTTACCTGCCGCCGCGCCCCCCCCCCAACTTATTATTCTAGTTGGCACCCTTGTTTCGAAGTAAGCGCTCAGGGAATGACCATTTTACACGGAGCAGCCAGATAACAGGCAGTTTGGCTTCGCTCTGTCAGTAACTTTTTGGGTCTCAGTTACAGGTAGGTAGCCGTGTTGGTCTGCCATAAGGTGCTACTGGAAGGAATTTTTTTATTTTTTATTTTGTTTTTGGGTCTCAGTTTCTCGTCTGTAAAACGGGAAGGACGGCTGTCTCACAACCTCATGAGCCTGTTGTGAGGATCAATGAGAGACGCACTTCGCTCAATAAACAGGTTGAGGGCTTGTTTATTCGGAAGTTAAGCCCAGTTTATTGAGCAGAGTTTACTTCCAAGACTGTGTGGGTTAGATTGGACTCCGTCCTGTATCGCTTTACATTGATGGAATGAGTGGGTGTTTGCATCGAAGACATTGGCTGCGGGTACATTCATTTGCCCCATAAATGCACTCAATACTTTCTAAACAATTACTAAATATTATTATTTATTACACAACTTCTACACCAATTGCCCAAAGAGGACAAGCCTTTCAGAGAGTAACGACAGAGACAGAGACGCCACTTAGAAATCCTGTTCTATATTTATTGCTGCATTTCTCAAGTCAAATCTTAGGCAATCTGTCTGTAATTGGCTACCGAAGTTCAAAAGTAGGACAAAATATTTTCCACTCCTTAATTAGCTGCTCATTGGATTCAAATCTCTTTCAACGCACACGTACACACGCTACTCCCCCCCCCCCACAAGGTGGGTTGAAGAGGGCCAGTGGCATCTCTGCCCTGACCACATTTGTCTAATATGGTTCCCACCAGACTTGATCTCAGGATGTTTGGAATCAACGTCTTGAGGACTTCTCCATGCCCCATTTTAGGCAGTGGCAGTAGCAAGTTCAATAGCGACATTAAAAAAACAACAACCACACTTAGTGGCACCTTGTGTTAAATACTCCGCTACCCTGGAGTGCCCTCTGCACTAGAGTGGCATTTGGCTGCAGAGGATAAACTTCAGCGCCACACCTTCTCATCGATCTTAACACTGAGCGATCGCGAGTAAATCTAGATCTTGTTCTCTTTGAAGTGGTTTTGGCCCTGCAGGCTGGTGGACGGTCACCCAGTGAACCTCATGACTGAGTGGCGATTTGAACCCAGATTTCCCAGGTCCTAGTCTAACTACTACACCACGCTATATCTAAGGGGGCCTGCCCCATACCTTTAGTGTGTAAGGGGGAAGAGGTGTGCCACGTCTTATTCCGCGAGGTGTTCCCCCCCCCCTTTTTTTTTATTTAGCTTTAGCCATTGATTTTTAAACGCCATAACCTGGTTTGCAGTTTCTGAGCCCATGGATGGCTTCGATTCTTAATGGCACAGCCAGCTATTGTGAATGTATACCGGTGTTAACAGCGTTAGGGATTGAGTTCGCAGTTATTTCATGTTTCTGTATAGGAGAGAGAAAGCGCAGTCGCCTGCCAACAGATGTTGCGCTACTTCCGAGGTCTGTGCTATTGCATCTGATGAAGTAGACTGTTGCCCAGGAAAGCTAATACCTTAAGAGAACCTGCCAGACTTTTAAGATGCACTTTTGGCAATTTAGCGTCCAGTCGTGTGAAATGAAGGAGATGTAAAGATGACAGGCAGCATGAAATGATGGCCATAGGCATTATAAGAGAAGCCCTTTAAAGTTTAAACATTTTGCAGAAGAAATGGGCGGGGAAGAGAGATTGGACGGGCGCAGCCCTGGGGATTAGTTAACGTGTCATTCTATGAAAAGGAGTCAAGAGGTTGGGTTGCTCTATTACCTTTTGCTGGTGATATGGTTATTACGCGTTTGGAAGAGTCCCAGCAGTACAATTTGGTACTTTGATTTTATAGGCATATATAGGCATATATATAATATATAAAGTGTGGTAAGAGACTGCAGTTAAATCAGTCGCAGTTACTTTATATACCTTTATATACCAGTATATACCAATATATATATATATACTGGTATATAAAGTAACTGCGACTGATTTAACTGCAGTCTCTTACCACACTTGGAACCATAACATATCAATGCATTTCTGATAGCCCTGTTGCAGCAAAGACAACAGAGTCGGGTTGTTGACTTCTGGAAATAAACACCCAACACTGTCAATCCTAACAAATGTATTATGGCATGGATTAGAGTCCACTTCACAAGATGCATCTTCGGTTATCATCAGTTGGCAATGGCAGGTCTACTTATATACATGGTAGGGGGAAATAAAGAATAAAGAGGGTGCGGGGGGGCATTGAAAACTGTGGAGTCAAGGCAAAAGTGCAGTTTACTCTATTCAACGGAAGTATCTTCTTAATGTTTTATTTTCAATTCAAGCGTTGTTTGTTATACAATGCTGGTTTAGAGTGAGGGGGCCAGAAGTTCTCTAAAGTCAACAGAGGTGAAGAAACATATTCAGATGAGGGAGAATGATCTCCCTAGCTACATATATTTCAAGATCTTGCTGTGGAATCCTAAAGCTTATCTATTCTGGAACGATATATACATGAATCAGTTCCAAAAGCGGGGGAAATGTGTGGCAGAAACATAAACTGATCTCTTTAAGTCCTGCCCCCTATTTCAGGCAGGCACTAGAAAGTAAGACCCACAGAGTTATCTCCACGGAGATTTCCTTCCAAGATCAGGACAGCCCCCTTTACATGGCATGTAAGCTGGAGGGGTTTGTTGATTGAGACTGGGCGCCTGGAAACCCATGAGTTTTTGTACAGATTTCTCATCAACTTCTGTAGGTACAGTGCCTGTAATCTGAGCCACACATTACAAGGAAGCAAATTCCATTGACATCTACAGGAAATAACTTCTGTTCCAAGCATTGTGCTAGGTAGGATATGGGGGTGTCAGTTCTCCATTCTTAAAAAACCTTCACTACTTGGAGACCTGTCTCCTACTGGGAAGTTGAGAAATCTTGACTGAGGACCAAGAAGTACAGGAACGAACATTACCTTTCTTAAACACCCCCGTTCCATTAGTATCTTTCTTAAACACCCCGTTCCAAAATTGCCCAAAGGTAAATCACACTGACGTCCATGGGACATAAATGACAATAAATATTCCTAGTTAGGCTTCACCTTCTAGGCCCTTACTTGGGAATGGGGCTAGCTGAACTCACCTGAGTAAACATGCGTAGCACCGACCTGAATGTTTATAGTGTAGTTTCAAAGCATCTTATACTACAGCCTACTACATTTTAGAAATAGTGATTTCAGATTTTAAACAATTGACATGCATCCCCATCCTAAACATATTAATTTGAAAGAATTTCCAGAGAGGTAACCCTGTTATATATTGCAGAACACCAAGGACAAGTCTCGTGGCACCTTAAAAATCCGCCAACATTGCCTCATGACTCATGAAACTTTATGCCACGATAAATCTTTAAGATACCATAAGTCATTGTTGATACTACTTCAAAGTAGAGTCCCACTGATCTCAATAGAACTTTCTTCCAAGTGAGCTAAGATCGGATAGTCTTTTTGGTTAGATTCTTACACACAGATAAAGATATGATAAATCTTGAGAGCTTATTAAAATGTTGCCTTTCCCAACACCCGCCCAGAAAACACCTGCGCGTCAAGATACACTAGCGTAAAATTATGTTCCTACTCAGCAAGCACAAAAGGCATAGGAAACAAACAAACAAAGTTCCGTACAGGAAAGGAAGAGAAGAAGCAGAAAGGAAATTTTGCAAGGTTGAAAAAGTCCAGTAGCTTAAAAACTAAATAACTTCTGCCGGTCCCAAAAACGTCTGCTGCTGCTGCTATTCCCTCCCCCAAAATGAATTCTTTGCCGCTAAACACGCCACAGTTCCAGAAGATCAGGAACTGTGCGCGCGCGGGGGTGGACACCAGGGTGCGCGCGATTTAAATTTAAATAATCTTTTTGGGGTGAAGCGCATCTTGAACCGGTTCGAATTGGCATATATATGCCCTCGGAATTTTATTTGTTTCGCCGTTACGGCCTTTGCTTACTACCGGTAGTAGACACTTATTTCGGTTCGGATTATTTTATTATTTATTCGCGTTCATGGTGGTTGTGTGTGACCCCTTTCGTGGCCCCTCCCCGAAGGCTCCCCATCCCCGCCCTGCTCCCCCTCCCCCCTCGCCCTTCCCCGCCAGTTCCATAATAGTTTGTACTTCTCACCTCCGGACGTCACTCCTCAGTGCGCCATGCAAATAATCCCCCGCCGGCGCGCTCCGATTGGCCAAGGCAAACTAATTTAATCCCCGTTCGGTGCGCGGTGTATGGCTGCTGGGCTCTTCTCTCGTGGTATCTCTCGGCTGCTCCTCCTTTCCTGATTCCTCCCGGGCTAGAGGAGGGAAACCACAGAGAACAAATTACTGTGCAAGTTCTGCTGCCTGCCTGCCTGGGAGCTCTTGGCTTTCCCCCTCCCCTCGCTCTCGCCCCCCTCCCGCGCGTCCTTACTATTTTCTTTCTTTTTCCCTCACTCCCCCTCCTCCTCCCCCCTCTTTTTCTTGTGATTTAATTACTCCTTTCTTTATTTTCCTCCCTCCCGCTTTTTTTTTTTTTACGCGTGGTGGAGGCGGCAGAGGGGGAGGGGGATTTCCTGTCTCTTCGCCTCTGTTCACTTGGGACCAGCGGATGCGAGTCACACACGCTCCCTCCCTCAACTCTCTCTCTCTCTCTCTCTCTTTCGCTGTGGAAGTTAGCAGAGAGAGGGGGGGGGGGCGCGCGCATTAGATCACTTCAGCCGCCGCGAGAAGGAGGGGAGCGCGGCTGCCTGCGTGTGCGTGTGTGTGTGTGCGAGAGAGGGAGAGAGGCGCGCGTGTGCTGAGCCGAGAACGGAGGAGAGCGGCGACGAGAGAGCCCGGCGCGCACTTCCCTGCCACCTCCTCGCCAAAGTGGATCAGCGAGACTTTCTTCGCCGGCGCCGTCTTCTGCTTCTTCCCCCCGAGCCTCCGCCTGGCACCTGTTTGAGCCGCTTTTGAATCCAGCTCGCCGAGAAACCCGAGCGCAACACACTTGGAGGGAGAAAGTTTTGCCCGCCCGAGGAGATTCCCGCGCGCGCGCTTTCGCTCTTTCCTCTCTGAGCTCAAGAAGAAAACAACTTTCTCCCCCACCCCACCCCACCTACCTTTGCCTCCCCACCCAACCCCACCACCACCACCCCTCCTCACTCTCGACCGTCGTGGTGAACTCTTATATAATTTACTTCTCCTCGGCACCTCCTCTTTCCCGCCCGGACTCGTCCTCCTCGTCGACTCCCGCTCGCGCCCCTTTCGCTCTCCTCGGCGCGCCGCTTCTTCGCCTTCCTTCGCTCTATGTTTTGACGCTGTGGAGCCTGGTGGCCCCCGAAAGCTGCGCGAATGTATAGCATGATGATGGAGACGGACATGCACTCCCCCGGCGGAGCCCAGGTCACCACCAACCTCTCGGGCCAAACCGGAGCCGGGGGAGGAGGAGGCGGCGGCGGCGGCGGGGGCCCCAAGGCCAACCAAGACCGGGTCAAGAGGCCCATGAACGCCTTCATGGTTTGGTCGCGGGGCCAGCGCCGGAAGATGGCCCAGGAAAACCCCAAGATGCACAACTCGGAGATCTCCAAGCGCCTGGGCGCCGAGTGGAAAGTCATGTCGGAGGCCGAGAAGAGACCCTTCATCGACGAGGCCAAGCGGCTGCGGGCGCTGCACATGAAGGAGCACCCGGATTATAAATACCGGCCCAGGAGGAAGACCAAGACTCTCCTGAAGAAGGACAAGTACTCGCTGGCCGGAGGGTTGCTGGGCGCTGGCGGCCCCGGCGGAGGCCCTCAGGTGGCCATGGGAGTCGGCGTGAGCCCGGGCGGCGTGGGCCAGCGCTTGGAGAGCCCCGGCGGAGGCGGCGGCGGGGGAGGCGGCGGAGGAGGCGGCGGGGGCTATCCGCACATGAACGGCTGGGCCAACGGCGCGTACCCGGGCTCGGTGGCTGCGGCGGCGGCTGCGGCGGCGATGATGCAGGAGGCGCAGCTCGCCTACAGCCAGCACCCGGGCGGCGGCGGCCACCCGCACGCCCACGCGCACCATCCGCACCCGCACAACCCGCAGCCCATGCACCGCTACGACATGGGCGCCCTCCAGTACAGCCCCATCTCCAACTCGCAGGGCTACATGAGCGCCTCGCCGTCAGCCTACGGGGGCATCTCCTACGGCGCGCAATCCCACCAGAACTCGGCGGCGGCTGCTGCGGCTGCAGCCGCGGCAGCGGCGGCCGCCTCGTCCGGGGCGCTGGGCGCGCTCGGCTCCCTCGTCAAGTCCGAGCCCAGCGTGAGCCCGCCCGTCACCTCGGCGCACTCGCGGGCCCCGTGCCCTGGGGACCTGCGAGAGATGATCAGTATGTACTTGCCCGGCGGAGAAGGAGGGGACCCGGCGGCGGCGGCAGCAGCCGCGGCGGCGGCCGCCGCTGCCCAGAGCCGCCTGCACTCCTTGCCACAGCACTATCAGAGCGCCAGCACGGGGGTCAACGGCACGGTGCCCTTGACGCACATCTGAGCGAAGGGAAGGAAGGGCGCACGGACGGACGGACCAGCCAAGGGGCGAGGGGGACCAATGGGGGGGTCGCTCTCTCTCTCCTGGGAGCCCCCTCGTCCCCCTCTCCACTGCTGCCCATCTTCCCAGACCCACCCCCGCCACCCCCTTCCTTTTGTACAGAACAACAAGAAAGAGAGAGGAAATGTTTTGATGACGTTGTAATAAGAATAATAATTATTATAATAACAAATATTCCTAATGGTGAGGATAATGAAGAGAGAAGGTAACAGATTGCTCTAATGCTGCCCCCCAGTCCCTCCCTCTCTACCCTAAGGACTAATTTCTGAAACTGGGGGGGGGTTGTTATATTTTCCTTCTGTTGTTGTTGGGTTTTAGACAAACCGTCTGTGTTTTAACTGAGATTTTTTTTGTACAGTATTTATCATTCACCCAGGAGCCACAATGCGTTTATATTTGCTAAAGCAGGGGGAGGGCAAAAAAAGACAGACAGACATAACTATAATTGTTAATTATTCAAAGATCTAGGCGATGCCAACTTTTCTGCCACACAGAAGCACTAACTGGTCACTCTTTGAGCCGCTTCTTGTGAATACTTTTTATTGCCTAAGGAAAGCAAAGATGTTGGGGAGAACTGTTCTCGTTTATAACACAGTACCAAGGGATGCAAATCCAAAACCACGCTTAAATTCTTCTTCTTTTTGTAGTTCTTACGAAGCGGGGTTCTTTATTTTTTTCTTATTTTGTTTATTTATAAAGACATTTTATTTTTATTTTTTTTGCGACCAGCAACAATATTCTGGATTTTGTAAATGTTTATTACGTCTGCATTTTTTTCTTTTGTTAACTATTTTTTGTATTTTTTTCTTCTTCTTGTAAATGCATTGTGGAATAATTTTAATTAATTTTAGGCGTTACAAGGGAATTCATAAATGTGTATATAGTTTACTAAAAAGGCGTTTCCGCTAAAAAGGAAAACAAATAAAACTCTAAAGATGCGTTCGATTCTGAGTTATATCAATTTCAAAGTGAAACTGCAACCAGTAAATCCAAAATGTACTAATTCATGGCATGCCTTAAAAACTAGAGATTGGAAATTGACTATATGTATAAATATAACGTGAAATATAATAAGATCAGCAACCACACAAATCCCTATTTGGGTTTAGACTTTTCACAGTTTTTGTGATGGCGAACAACAACAAAAAGGGGGAGAAAGTTTTTTTTTTTAATGGTGTAGTTTTTGGATATTATTTTAATATCTGTTGAGTATTGTTAAGGAAGGCGACCGATTAAAATACTTTCCATAGCATTCCTTGTTTATTTTGTTTATTTCTGGCACGGGCTTATTGAAACATCTAGCTTACAATACTAACTTTTCTGTCTTAAGTTAGCGAAGCGGTTTTAAATAGGTTTGGACGGTTCTCTCCCCCTTCTTGGCCCTAAGGCTAGATATAACTCCAACATTACTGGACTCACCATGTTTAGGCTAGATACAATTATGATGCTGAATACTGATTAGACGACATAAGAACTACCAAAAACTGTTTCTGAACAAAGCCACATTTTGGGGGTGGGGTGGGGGAGTCTATCCTCTTGTCCCAGCACTGTCTTCTCTTCTCGGAATACCAAGGAACCTTGTTTGAACCGTGAATGCTGTTACACTAAAATGATGCATTTGTTTGTACGGATATCATAATGTTGTTTAATTGCATAGAAATTTGACTTAAAGTGACTTTCTCCGTTGCCTGATTCTGAAGTGGGAAGTCGATATTAAACTTGATATAACAGTAAAGACACAGTTTAGGCTACATTTTACAATTATTGTTTCAGCTTTTTTATTTATGGCTATTGAACGAAGGCGGGGGTGGGGGGGAGGGGTGGGGAGGAGAGGAGAGGACTCTGTGAAGTCCAGAGCGGAAACAATGCTTAGAGCAAAGCAAAAGGAGTAATTGGCTCCCTGTGTTCATTTATGTATATCAGTTGGCTGCAGCTCCCGAAAAAAAACTTACCCCGGAGCAGCCACCGTTGGTTTTCTTTGAAGTCCTTGGGAGTACTCCAGGTTACTCCAGAGTAAAACCACCCGCAGATGGCAGGCACTGCTCCTTACGTGCTCCAAACACATTACCTGGAAGTAAGCTCCTTAGGTTTCAATGGATCTTTTATCGAAGTGATCTGTTAAGGCCTGTAGGCTGGGCTATTCAGTCTCTGCTTAGAAATGGTTTGTGGGGATTAACTTCCCCATTCTCAGCCTTCCATATTCGTTTGAATTACTCATCCTTGGAAGTGGTCGCCAACCTTGGTTCCCAAATAACCCTGTTGGTTTCTGTAATATAACTTATTCTTAGCCTTCTTTTCACCCCTTTTGATATTTTGCTAGGCCCTCTTTCCCTGACTTTTCTTGACTCCCTCGCTCTGCAGACCGGCGTCTGAAAGCTGGGTGGGAACTCTTGCCATGCTCTTTGGGCGAGTGTGTGGTTTGCTTGTATCAGATCCTGCCCTTTTACAGCAATCCAATTGATGTTGGACTTGTGCACTTTTCTCCCTCTCCCGCTCAATCTTTAATAAGGGGTTTGCCACAAAGGAAAATACCAGCAACCGGGCATCGGTGAAAAACCATACCCTTTTCTTCAATGCACATGCGCCCACAGATGTTGGCGAGGCGTGTGCGCCAATCCATATTTATTTATATACATATATATGAAATGTGAATAATCCTTTATGGTTTCCAAGTTACCACTCGTTTAACTGGCTGTTGTCACACACAAAGGTCTGGTTTTTGGAAGGAAATGTAATAAACCATCAGGTATTTGTGAAAGCTATCTGCGCTTCTCTTTGCATGCAAATAGCGCCAACAACTTTTCTGGAAGGAAGGGGGCGGGGGGAGAGAGAGAGAGAGAGAGAGAGATGCAGAAAGTACCAAAAGGACTTCACATTCTCTGTTGTGTTTGGGGAGAGGAGTTCTTAAAGTCATTTTGCTTGCCCCTTAACCCTCGGTGTCCTATTGCCTACAGCGCTACTATTAACTCGTGCCAACTAACATCCACGTTCAAATGAACTGCAACAAAACTTTTCAAAATTTACTATTATTCTTGTTATTATTATAATAATAATTAGCAACACAGTCTAGGCGAAGTTAAAATGCGTTATATGTTCACTGGTTTAAGTGGTGAAGATTTAAACGTGTGCTTAACTCTCTCAATCAAATCAATGTCTTTGGTTAGATTGCGCCTCACTCCATAACCCAGAATCAGAAAGATTATTATCCTCATTTAGTTGACTTTGTTCGGTGCTTTTGTTATTCTTATGTGCATGTATTTGCTTTGTTGTTTTTTTCTTTCCGCGGAGAAGCAGGTCAAATAATAACCTTCATAAAACCTTGTCCAAAAAACCACAACGCAACCAGTTAAATGTAAGGGCTTTAATTTTTTAAAAAGAAGAAATCAGTAGAGCTCCTGGGAAGCCACATGCCTGAATCATTTAATATGCAAAACTACATAAAGTTTTAAACGATTTCCTGATTTAAATGCTTTATTTTTCATTTTGAGATAGAGAATTGTTCGCCCTCTGATTTGATCGTCGGATCTGCTTCTGGTGTATGAAAGATTTCATTTATACTGAACACACCGTTTTCAATACTGCTTGGAGGTTATTCCAGATACACTTAGCAAAGTGTATATAGAGCGAAACACAGGATGGGGAATGGAGGGCTTGAGGGAGCTGCCGGCCGGCCGCTTAGTACATCTAGCCTTTCCCGCCTCTCCCCCCAGGGTTTTGGGAAAAGCCAAAGCAACACCCAAATCCAGAACTTAAATCACAAAACGTTCGGCTTTGACCTGCTGATTTGCGCCTCTCCGCTGGCTTGGAAGATTAGGGCTGCAGGTACGGGTGGGCAACTCTGTTTCCGCCGAGTGCTTAGAACTGGCAACACCTCTCCCAAGAACAAGCATCAAGTCTACTTTCAAGCATCCCTCCCCCCCCAGCAGAGGAGGAGGAGGAGGTCCAGCAAGGCCATGGACCACTGCATATCCTGGGTCCTCCCTGGCCCGTTCAGATCTTATCTTGGCCAAGTGGGAGGCGGGAACACTCCGAGATCTGCTCAGGGAAGCGTGAAGGGCCGGCCCCAAGGCCTCGCGGGCCGCCACGCTCGCACAATGGGCCCCCAGGGGACGCCGTTGCGGTTCGGGGAGCAGTTTGGGGAGATGGGGCGGGCTGGTGGCAACCGATCTGCCCTTTCCCAGCTCTCTCGCCAAGCCACATCAGGCCCCTGAGGAGAAGAACAAGAGGAAGGAAAAGGGGCTGAATTCTGCGCGCAATGCCAGTTGTCTCTCCGTCCCCATTGCCATACCCTCCGCCAGGGGCAAGGCGGCCCACGGAGTTGCTCAGAGTCCAGATAAGTGGGAGCTCAAGAGTCCAGAAAAGGCGTCGGAAGGAAGCTGGCGTTGTGTGACACCAGGATTCCCCGGCGTGGCGTGATTTAGTGGGAGAAATTGGTTTTACGTTATATAAGCGCTATTTTGTTTTATTACGCGCCAAGCCTCCTAGCCCCATTTCGCTTTAATTGATGATCCTAGGAGGCACTTCCTCCTATTTTACTCTTCCTCCCAGAGTCTCCCCCACTTCACCCTATGCCTAATTCTTGCTTCCATCTCCTCTTTCTTTCTTGCTCACCGCTTAGGCTCTGGGAGTTTGTTATTTTCCAGTCACTTCTGCCCCATCAGCACCTGCTCGGGGAAGCAGGCGCCTCGTGGGGCGGGGGGAGGACTCGGCTCATGGCGCAGTGAGATCTCCCTCCTCTTGTTTCTCTTTTTACCCCGGCGAGAGCCAGATAGGGACTGACTTGTAACCCGTGCCAATAAGTTCGTTTTAGGGATTTCGAGGTGGGCTTCGCCCTTTTCCTGGAGAAGCAGGCCTTTCCCTTTCCCTCCAGAGAACCATCCCTGTTTATCTAGCCATCCTGGACTTCCTTGACTGGGGTTTTCCTCCCCTTTAACGTAGTGCTTCCCCTTCCTCCATTCCCCGCCGTCGTCATTTCAATTTTATCCTTCTCGGGATAATCGGTTTCGCGCGTCCCGGAGGTCTGGCCGGATGGGCGCACGTGTGAGCTCTCGCTCAGGCGTTGGGACTCGGGCACAAGGGGCGCAGGCAGGGGGAGGGGGAAGGACCCGATTGCTAATCCTTCAGCAACAGTTAGTTTTGAGCGAATCCCCCGGAAACTAAAGGACCTGAAGCTGCTCACAGCCGAATCCGGCGCTATGGCTTTCAATGGCACTGTAACAGCAATTAACTTTTGCTGGAAGCCCAGCATCTTTTCCGCTGTGATCTAGGCAGCAGTTCACGTCGATTTAAGCGTTTCTCACTTGTATTCATTTTCTCCTCGGTTTTCAGAGGGTCCTTCTGGCCCTTCCTTCGTTTCCTCATTTAGGTCTTTAAAATCTTTTACACACACACACACACACACACACACACACACACGGGAGCGTTGCTTCAGGAACCAGAACCACACACCAAGTATTCCATTTTCGCCCTACTCGCTTTTGTCCTGGACGGTTCTCCTCCGTTCCTCCTTAGTTACTCCTTTTTGCCTTGCACCTCCCCACCCACCCACCCGGGGGACATGCTTTAGTGTAGCTTAGTCACACTGTAAAGATGAAGGTGGGTTTCTGTTTTGTTTAGGGACCCCTCGTTTTTTCCAGAGGACCTACAGAAATGAGGCCTTTCTTCTCAGGAGTGGTGAGGAGGAGCGCCCGCCTGCGCTCCCCGTGGCTGGACGGCGCCCCCGAAGCTGGTGGCGCGGAGCTCCTTCCTTTGGGTGTCACAGGAGCGGGTGGGGATGGAGGCCGGCCAAGTGGAGGGAAGCGGAGCGAATAGGAGAGGGGAGTCCTGCGCGGGGAGGGGAAGGGAGAGGCCAGAGTGTGTTTGGAGAGCGCGGGATTAAGCGAGGAAGAGAGCCCTGACCCCGGGATCAGCGGCTAGTCAAACCTATTTACAATCACCCGGCAGGAGAAGCGCTGATGGTTCCCGCTGCTGCCAGCGGCCTGCCCGGCAACAAGTGAAACCCGAGCGCCCTGCTGCGCTCGCCAGGGGACTGAGCCAGGAGGACCCAGGCCGGCTCTCTGGCGCGCTCGCTCCACCGGGAGGAGACGCCATGCCCTGGCGAGAACGAGGCGCAGGCATTTGGGCTGCCGCCCTGCCTGGATGTGGCACGGAGGCGGCTGGTGCCGTGAGGTAGCCCTGCACTTGGAGTGGCAGCACCAATCTTATTAATGCACAGCTAATTTCTGTGGCACTTTCCAAGCTTTCTCTTTCGCCTGCCTTCTCCCAGCAACCCCGAGAGCCGAGGGAGGGAGAGACATGGCCGAGCAGGAAATTTAAGACACGTTTCCCTCTTCCAAGCACGACGAGGCTGAGCGCGAGTTCACACGTGCTATGCCTCAAGGGTGGCTTGCAAGTGAGAAACAGGCTTCTCTCATCAAACCCCACAGACCAGGGTGGGGAACCTGTAGCCCTCCAGATGTTGGACTACCTTCCCCCCCCGCCCGAATTGGTCGCGGAACCAATGACACCTGGGGGGGCACTGTGTCCCCACCGCTGCCCCCCGACACAGCCTGCCATCTCTTATTCAGCTGTGCTTGTGTCATTCTTCAGCAAGGAGGCAGCTGCGCGTATGAATAGTTATCCCTCAAAGGCCACACGGCCGGAAAGATCCTGCACCTCTCGCCCTAGAATGCAAAACACATCTACACGAATGTATGTCCCGCGTATAAGAATATATCTCTAGAAAGGATATATCTCTAGAAAGAGACATCAGTGGAGACTAATAATAATAATAATAATAATAATAATAATAATAATAGGTCGAGGGCAGAAACATATCAGAGACTCTGGGAAGTTTCTATAATTGAGGGGTTGTCTTTGGCAAGTAATAACCTACCTTTCCCCCATATATAAATTTTATCTCTTTTATGTTCTGCTAGTCCTATGCCCCCTATTTCAATAAGGCAGGAAATCTGGAGTGTGTGTGTGTCGGCGGGGGGGACATTTCCAGAAACAAAACATTCCCCTCAGGGGCGTAGCCAGGATTTTATGGGGTGGGAGGAAGGACTTGGGGGGGGGGTTAGAACTTAGAGCTATCTGAGACGGTATTGGTTAGTTAGTTATTTTTATTTGTTTACTTGGTTTTTGGGGGGGGGACCTTCCCCCTTGCACCCCCCCAGGCTACGTCCCTGGTTCCCCTGCCATTTGCGTCGAATAACCAGTGTGGTTGTCTTGGGGGAGGGCAGCGGGGATCTCTTGTCTGGGCACATGAGAAGGCTCCAGAGAGAGTCCAAATTGCTGGATCAAACAAGGCCAAAAAGTGTAACAGAGGCTGCTGAAGCCTGAGTGAAATGTTCTGACAAACTCGCCAGTCCTGATCTCTTTCTGCCTCGTGTCATTTGGGCAGGCATCCCCGGCGAAGGGACAGTGTTTGAGGAGACTTTTCTCGCGCCAAAAGGGCGCGCAAAGAAGACCTCTCGGGCTTTCCGGCGCTTTTCTAGCCGCAAAGCGCGCCTCCGCTCTTCTTGCCACCTTGCAGGACGCGCAGTGCCGGCAAGAAAGTGTAAGAAAGTGCCGCTGCCGGCAGCTGTTTCTCTGACACTTCCCCCCCCCCCTTTCAGGCTTATGCAACCCCGAGCGCAGTTAAATTAACCCTTTTTTACGCTCTTTCGCCCACCATTTGCCTTCAGGCAGTCCGGGTGAGGAAAGTGTTGTAAAATGGTGGGTGTCCCCTCCCCTCACACGAGTTCCTAAAACCAGTGATTATGAAGCTAGAACTAAGATGTCACAAATAAAAAATTATTCCTGAGGAAGCTTAGATAAAAGTGTAAGTTGGGTGGGTTTTGTGTTCTTTTTTTAATGTACCGCTATATCCTCTAGCTTAGTAATAAAGGGTCAGGTGGCACCATAAAGGCTACTTTTATTATTACATAAGGTGAGCCAGAGACCATTTCAGATGGAATCCCTTCATAGTAATTCTGCTTTTTGACTGGCATATTTTTCAATAATCTGTTGCTCTGGAGGGCAGGCTGACTCTGTACACAAACTTTATAGGTCTCTGCTTAAATGAACACCATCTGAGAGAGTAATGATGGTCCTGCAGGCAAAATTACATTCTCAAGTACCGCTTGGGGGGCAAACCAGGCTGAGGAAGTGAGGAAATTCCCTCTTCCTATTGGAGCCATATTCTCTTCCAAGGATGGCAAATCATGATTTATGGTGGGCGCTACAATATTTATTTATTTGCTATCTATGAATAGGCTGCCAATAACACACTTCTCTAGGTGGCTGACCAGAAATAAAAGAACACAAATACAATATTAAAATGCAAGTACTGTACATAAAACAAAACAAAACAAAATGCAGCATAAGAACAAACCAATCAAAACCTTTCCTTTCCAGCAGAGGATTAAAAATGAAACTGGTTAGCAGCAGAAATAAACAAGAAAGCTCCAACCAAATATTGAGAACCCAGATGTTAATATCATAGGTTATTTTAAAGGCCTGGGTGGGTAAAAGGCTGCAAAAAATACAATATGGAGGAGAGTAAGTCTCTTTGGGGAGACTATCCCATGAGAGGGGTGTCACCACTGAGAAGGCCCTCACCCCATCCTGTTATAGTACAGAAGTTTTAATATTCTATGCCACTTCCTGGACTTTAGAGTGAGAGTAAGAGCCAGCATGATGAAGGAAAATGGGAACAAAAACAGTGGTGTTGAACTGGAAAGATTGCAATGGAAGTGTAATCTGCAGAGGAAACAGAATGAGATGCTATGCCAGAGTAGAATCCAGTACTTCAGACATTGTGTGGGGCTGCCTCTCTTTAAAGGTCCCCCTATGTAAAACAAGTTACTGCAACTAGCAGATTAAGGTGAAAGCCCCATCTCCGCTGTGTTAGTTTTCAACTTACAGGGGGTTGGTTTTGCGTTTCACATAACAGAATATTCAAATATGTGACACCCATACCTAGCCTTTAACAACAGAAGTGTAGAAGGGAAAAAATAGTACCACTCTATTCTGCCTTGGTCAGATCACACCTGGAGTATTGTGTCTAGTTCTGGGCACCACAGTTTCAGAAGGATATTGACAAGCTGGAACGTGTGCCAAGGAGGGCAACAAAAATAATGAAAGGGGGTTTTGGGGGGGGAAGCCTTATGAGGAATAGTTGAGGGAGTTGGGTATGTTTAGCCTTGAAGATATGATAACCATCTTCAAATATCTTAAGGGCGATCACATGGAAGATGGAGCAACTAAACATTAGGAAGAACATTCTGACAGTAACAGCTGTTCAACAGTGGAACAGACACTCTCAGAAGGTTTTTAAGCAGAGGTTGGCTTGCCATCTGTTATGGATGCTTTGGTTGAGATTCCTGCTTGGCAGGGGGCTGGACTAGCTGACCCTTGTGGTTCTTTCCAACACCACAATTCTAAGTTTCTATAGTTTAAAGTGGCACAATCTATTCTACCACTTCAGGATTTTGCCACCTCATTCCCACTTCATTCTACTGCAGTTGGTAGACCAGGCTTTGATTCCAAGTACCTGTACTTGTTACACATTTAAAGGATTTCTGGGAACAGCTGGGTAGATACATTTTGGAGGTCAGTGGGAGAAATGAGTTTACTTGTCCAAGTTGCTAGCATCAGTCATCATTGGTTAAGGGACATTTGCCTGAGGATACCGAAGACAAGGATGATTCATCAAAGGATGATGGATTTTTACAGTTGCCTCTTCATCACCAGATGATTCCAACATGAAACGATCTTGCATGTGTGAATGAGCCACACGTGCATGGGCGTACCCAAGGGGGGGAAGAGGGAGGCATCTGCCCCCCCCTAGAAGGCAGCCCTAGAAGCAAAAATGATCAGCGTCCATTCAAAGCAAACCTGAACGACCATGGCTTGTCCCCCCCCCTAGATGGCTTGCCCCCCCCCTAGTTTTGATCCTGGGTACGCCCCTGCACACGTGTGAATGAGCCATTGCAGAATTAACTCCCCTTCTCCCCTGCAGACAGAGCTTCTGTATAACTAAACATGATCTCCAGCCATGTTTTCTTTCAATGGAGGTGATTCACCCCTTTAGTTGAGAATCACTATCAACGAACATGCATGTGTGGGGAGTCACCCTGGTGTAAACAGTTTAATGAATTCAGGCCAGTATGTGATACTGCAGTCACCACAGCAGTAAAAGGAAGCAAATATGCAGCTCTGAGCAAATGTATTGGCTTCAACAATGCCGCTAACATTGATATTCTGCACCTCCATTTAATTGCTGACCAATGCAGTCACGGAATTAAAATGCTATGGAAGGCAGCTGAATGGACAAAGTATGGGTGGGAGGGGGCATGTTGCCCAAATTGCAGGAAAACATCTCCCAGAAAGCAGGGTAAAGCAGCCTGGAAGAGCTGTTAAGTCCCTCTCCTTTCCTTATCCAAATCCACACAGCCCCAGGATAAATCCCTTTCTGAGGGAAGGAGGGGGAAAGTGAGTCCAAGCAGGCCTTGAAACCATGGAGAGGGAGAGTCAGTTTTTCTATCCCCCCCCCCAAAACACTGGGAAGGGGAGGAGGTTGTTTGGTGTAATGCCAAAGCCACAGGTGAGTAATTACTGTGCTGTACCAGGGATATCTCATTAGCTTAGGTAAATACAACTGGAATATAAGGGATTTGGAAAGAATGTCTGCCATGAGAGATACCAAAGAGTAATTTGGAGACTGTTGCTTCGAAAAGCCAGTGCCAATTTCTTTTTTAATTCTTATTTTTTTGTGGTAAATAATATTTCAGTCTGGAAGTTGGATCAAGAAACCTCTGCTAAAGGAAGGCCGCACAAAGGTATGTCATGGGGATCATTCCCTGGGTAGATTACTGCTGTCAATCGTTAATAGGCAAAATAGTTCCTTGTTCTAATCCAGCTGCTCCTAGCCACAGCACGGCTGTAAGGCAAAATCCCTGTCTCTTCCTGCAATTCCCAGCATTTGTGACAAAACATTTAAGCTTGATGCTTTGAGACCGAAAAAGACGGGCATATGATTCAAGCTAACAACAGTGCAGTTTAACAGGGATGTTGTCACCAGAGCCTGGAATGTGTCCTGCCCCAGATTGCACAGTACATGGCATAACCTAAGTTGCAGCCTCCAATCAGAAGCGTCCAATGGGAAATGTTTTAATATATGCTGTCCTGGTGATTTTACCCAGCTGATAAACTGCTGGGAAGTCAGTCCCGTTAAATAATTTTGGGGTGCTAAAAGGAGAGGCTGGGGTTTTGCCACACATACATCCAGTGCGTATCCTTAATTCTATGGTAGCACCAAGTGATGACTTGCATGTGTGCATCAGCTAACACAAATGGAACCACTTCTTACCTCACTACAGTCGTACCTTGGAAGTCCGTTCGACTTCCAAAACGTTCGAAAACCAAAGTGCGGCTTCTGATTGGCTGCAGGAAACTCGGAAGCCGTGGAAGCCCCGTCGGACACTTGGCTTCCAAAAATAGTTCGCAAACCGGAACACTCACTTCCGGGTTTGCGATGTCCGAGAGCCAAAACGTTCAAGAACTAAGCTGTTCAGAAACCAAGGTACAACTTTATATCTTCTCAAACTTTATAATGTTTTTCAGTAGAAGCAGTTTATACATTTGGATGGGAGACATATTGCAAGGTGAACATGCCCCAATGAAACAGCCCTTTGTGACTGGCTGCTGGGTGTGAGTTTGAGAAGCAAAGGTGATCTGAATGTTGTTTGCATGCTGCTTGACCCTTGTTAATAAGTAGTGTGGAGAGTCAGGAGACTCCTGGTAAGTAGGTTACTCAAAGGGATGTATCGTTCGCTAGAGGCCCATATGCAACCACATACTTGGAAAGCATCATGCCCATAAGCTGAGCATGGTCCTTGCAACTTTTCTCCCTCTTTAACCAAAGCTAATCCCTTTTGAATCCATTGACCAAACTGTTTGACTATGCCTAACAATCTATAAAACTAGGATCTTCTGATAAATTATAAGGAAATAAAGTTAGTAATTCAGCACCTGTTTGACCAGTAGCCTAGATGACCCTCATGGTCCCTTATAACTCTACGATTCTGGTTGCAACTAATCCTATTCATTATGCAAAAGAAAGATGCACCACCCAATTCAAAGCGTTGGTTTTGACCTATAAAGCCTTAAATGGCTCAGAACTGCAATACCTCAAGGACCGCCTCTCTCAATATGAATCTATCCGGATCTTTGAGGCCCTTCGTGTGTCCCCTCCATGAGAGGTCTAGAGGGCAGCAACACCAGAAGGAGCCTTTACTGTTGTGGCTCCCTGCTTGTGGAATGCTCTCCCAAGGGAGGTTTGTCTTGTGCCTTTATTATACACCTTTAGGCACCAGGCAAAAACGTTCATCTTCAACCAGGCCTTGGGATGATTGATATTCAATACCTTTTAAAATGTATTGTTAGGGGGAGGGGGAGTTATTAGTTTGATTATTTTTATTAGGTTTTTTTTATCTTGTATTTTTATGTTGTGAACTGCCCTGAGATCTATGGATGAAGGGCAGTATACAAATTTAAATCTAAATAAAAATAAAGAAATATATAAATATCACAAGATCATATATTAACATTTTAAAAAGGTATTATTTATGGCTCAATATAAATATGATATATACTTGTGGGATGTATTATTACTATAGCAGTCAAGAACAACATTTTCCTGTTGCCTAGCTCTGGAGCTTCCTCTTCCTGTGTGTGATCAGGTAGATGGGCATGACCCTAGCTGACCAGATAAAAGGACTGGCCATGCGACCATCTCTTACTCTTGGACTCTCGCTCTCCTGGCTCCTAGCAAGCGCATGGCTCAACCTTCACATAGGATGGAGCCCATAAGCAGAAAGTCTGAGATGTAGTTCAGACTTCTTTTCACTGTAGCCACAGATAAAGCCTGCCTTTGGATTACTGCTGTGAACCGAATGTGAGTAAAACTTTATTATTACTTTTAAAGAAAACTGTGTTGTGTTATTACCGGTATTATTTTAAGAGGGAAATAAAGGAGAAACTTACCAGGAACAATCCAGACTGGATTGCTTAATTAAAGGATTCTAACAAATCATCAACTTGCTTCCAATAAGTTGCAAAGGGAATGTGCTCTGCTGTTTACTCACTGGCGCGAGTGAGGAGGGATAATAGCAAAACAATATATCCTCTCCTACCTTCCTTAACATTACCACAATACTATGGTGCTAATTAGGCTCGGGTCATTGGGTGATATACCAACTAAGTTATACCCAGAATAGACCCACTGAAATTCATAGACTTAAATAAAGTCTGTTTATTTCAGACGGTCTACATTGAATATAACTAACAATGGATATTCTTCCTTGTATTAAGACATAACTACATTGTCAATCTGGATGAAAATGTATGTAGCCTCGTTATTTAGCAGATCACCCAGCAATTATCAGATGATGATTATATTGGTTGTTCGGTGCTTTTGGCACCTCTATAAGTCTTTCACCCTCATGCAAGTCAAAAGCGAGCAATAGTTTTATCACATTATTCCAGAGCTCCACGAGGAAAGGTGGAAAATCATACGCAGAGGCAGAGCCAATGGCAGGTACAGCCAGCTCATTCTACTTTTGTCCCTGTCTGCTCCCCTGGTCAGCTGTGCAATGAGCTGAGGTGAAGGGGGAGGAAGATGATTGGCGGTGCTACCTCCTGGGCTGCTTGTAAGTAAGAAGGCAGCAGGTAAGGCCGGGCTGAGGTTGGTGCGGCCCCAACCACCCTAATGAAACAGCCTCAACTGTCTGATGGCAGCAGAGCATTCTCCTAGGCTTCAGAACCTCAGAGGGTAGGTGGAAGCTTAACGCTGTGTTTTTTTTTTAGGTCTGGCTTCAGGTTTCATGTTACATGGCATGATGAAAGGGAAGCTGATTACAATAAGGAGACATTGTAGGGATGTGTATAGAAATGAGGAGAGGATATATTAGCTAGATATCATCCTTCCTTACACACGTTTGTGAGTTTAGCAGAGTCCCACCCCACCCCCTTTTGTGACAAAATTAGGAAGTTGTTGATTCAGCTGGTTATAGCCTTTTTTTGATAAAGCAATCCAGGACGCCTTAGGGCAGATTAGATTTTCCTGGTATTTTCCCCTTTTATCCCCCCAAAACAAATAATAGTCTTCTTAGAATAAAATAGAGTTTACTCATAGTTCACATACGTACAGTAGCAATCTGGAGGCAGGCTTACAGTGGTAGAAGATGCAAGATGATGGCAAGCAAGCAAGATGGGAGTAAGAGAGAGAGAGATGGGGACGTGATCAGCCTTCCTTATATAAGTTACACCCATCTCTACCTGACTGCACCCAGGGGGAACTGGTTCCCACAGGGTTGACAGGAAGTCCTCCCTGATGGATTCACATTCTGCTGAGTGCCCGTTCTAAAGTTGGACTTGAGTGCTCTTTCTGGATACCCCACAGATATGACTCTCAAAAGTCCTGTATTACCAAAGATGTCCAAGATGCAGTGGCAGAGGGTGCAGTTTGGGACTAGTGGGGCAGAAAGCCCTCCTTTAAGAGGCTGTAAGTAAAAAAGGCAGGCAGGGATGTTTCACATAAAAAAGGCAGGTAGGGTTGTGTCACATTCACCCTGATAGACCACCCAACACTGCCCTGATGACCTGGAGATAATATTTCAGAGTGTAGGCCCTCATTACTGTTGGCCTTCACAGTTAATTTCTGGTCATTGACTTTTGTGTAGAAAGAGACCATTGTGATACCCAGCTACTAAGCAACCAGTGGATATTTATCTGCTCTGTTGTTTAGCCTAGCACATGGGTAGGCAAACTAAGGCCCGGGGGCCTTCTAAATCCAGCCCACGGATGGTCCAGGATTCAGTGTGTTTTTACATGAGTAGAATGTGTGCTTTTATTTAAAAATGCATCTCTGGGTTATTTGTGGGGCATAGGAATTCGTTCATTTTTCTTTTTCAAAATATAGTCGTCGTCCCCCACAACCTCTGAGGGACAGTGGACTGCCCCCCCCCTGGCCTAGCATAAAGAGAGGCAAAAGTTGATGCTGCTACAAACATTATTTTGGATAGTAGGAGGTGTTCTATAATGGATTGGGGGTTTGCGGGGGAGGGATATGCAACCAATAACCTCTCCTCCCCATTATTTTTATCCTCTTCCATTGCCAGAGGATATTTTATTTCACCTCAAATTACAGGAACCCAACTCTACCAAGAAAAGTGTAGGTGTGCCTCCTTGCCTGGAAACGGCACCATTGGAGAGACGACATGTAGTCCATGACATGTAGCCCAGAAGTCCTTAGACTACAGCTCCCATCAATACTGACTATTGACCATTATGGCTGAGGCTGATGGGAGACAGTCCAGCAAACATCCACAGGGCCATAAATTGCCTGTCCTTGCTCTAGAATAAACCATTCAAACATCTAGTTCTTCCAAGGGGTTCATACTTGAAGTCTATGGCTTTATGCACACTGTACATTTAAACCACATGACTTTTTCTAAAGAATCCTGGGAACTGTGGTTTTGTTAAGGGCGCACAGAACTGTAGCTCTGGAGGTTCTGTGGGGAAAGCTTAAAGTGTGCTTTAAATATGTGGTGGTGTATGCAGCCTGAATCTACAGGCTTAGCATTAAGGGTCACTTTTGTTTCATTGTTTGGGGTGCTATTATAGCTCATTTTAGAATCCAGAGCAAAAATACGCTGAGGACAATGGTGTAGCCAGGAACTCCAAGGCCAGAGACAAGGATGAGTAGTGAGTGATTAGAAGGAGTCCCTTATGGGGGTTTGCTTAGATATTCCTCCTCCCCTTCCCTCAAAACAATGGCAGCCCATTAAAATGTGTCATTTAAAAGAAAACTGAAGTGAACAGATACTTTTTTTAAAAGAAAAGAAGAATGAAAGAAATTAAGGCACGGGCCTGTGATCTTAAAACTGCTGTGCACCATCATTGCCAAGAAAGGAAATGGTTTTAGCATTCTAACTGTAGATATATGAGCCAAACCTTCCCAATAGTTGTGGAAGGAATGTAATCACTCTGCACAGTGAGATTTACTCCAAAGGAGGCTTCCAAATCTCTTAAGTTTGGATACTCACAACTTTTCTTTTCTTTTTTGACTTTTTTCTTTTTTTTTTGTCCCAGCAGCACAAGTTACTTGCTTACTTTTCTCAGCAAAAAATAGCAACTTTGTGAAGGCTTCAAGGATATAACAGTCTAATTAGCCATAAAACTGTTTTAGTACTGCCACTGATATTAAAGAGAAACTGAGATCTATGACTGAAATAATTTTTTCCACCCACAAAACAAAATAGCCGATGCAATCTAATAAAATAGAAACACGCCTCAAAAATGTCCAACAAAATACAGATGACTTTCTTAAAACACCATTGAGAGTTAAATCTAGAGTCTATATAATCTATGGGGGTTGTGCCATTGACTTCAGTGGGATGAAGGGTGCAGAACTCTCCTCCCCCACCCCAGTCAATTCCTTTTAAATTACCCAAATGATGCCAGATTAACCACTATAAATTCCCTATTGGATTTTGGAGTCAAGCTGGTGGTATATGATTTTAATAGAAATATAAAATACAAGTTGAAGCATGAAAGGCTAGCTAGATTCTACAGAGATAAAGTCTTTTGGGGGTGGGTTGGGGAGAAATATATAAAGTGACATCACATAAGAATGTAATGAATAGTGTGTGTGTGTGTGTGTGTGTGTGTGTGTGTGTGTGTGTGTGTCTAAAACAAATAACTTCACACAAACCCATGAACCCGTTGCCAGCCAACACTATTCTCAAGTTGCTGAAGCGTTTTGGAAAATGTACAACACAATTATCGCAAAGTACTAAGATCACTACTGCTAACCTCTCAACCATACAGCACAAATATTGCCAAATTGAATCCCTGTATTATTTATTTCAGCCAGCTGACTTGCAGGGAGAGAGAAAGGGGGAAGAAAATGGGAGTTAACTTCCTAATTTAAATGTGGGGGGGGTGTTTGTGTCCCCCCCTTTCTTTCCAGGAATTTGAAAAAAAAATAGCTATTTTTATATGAAAAATGAAAAGACATATTTGGAAATAAGTCGCAACATAAAATTGTTTTTACACACAACCCAGATGCCCTTCCTCCTCCTCCTGTGTTGTTGCTGCTGCTACCAATGTCATCGAACAGCCGACATTTGGTGTTGTTTCACTCTCAGCTATCTGCTTTATCCTTTGGACTCAGCCCCCTTTCCTCCCCCCCTCCTTTCCCATTAGATGATGATTACCTCACTGTCCTATATGCACAATTTAAAGGGAATTACCTATTACTTAAATTATTTGTTTCTTATCAACTGATGTTACACTACAAGGATTTGCATTGAAAAGACACAAAGAAGGAGCAAGTCATGGCACATTGCCAAATAAAAGAGTAATGTTCTGGTGAATTTAGCCTAAATAATTTACTGCTATATAAAAGTGGAAAAGTGGAAGGTGAACCCTTTGACCAATAAATCTCTTCTGCATGTGAAGCCCTTATCTTGTCCCCTCCAATATATTCCACACTAGGAAGCCATCATCACTGGCTCTGGTTTGTTATTTGTAAACCTTGATCTTCTGCACTCGGTGTCCTAAATATGGATAATTAGCATCAGTTTATCACGCCTCTGCATATTTTCTCTTCTCTCCAAACATGCATGCTTCCATTGGCTGCCATTCTGTCACAGAAGATTATGGAGACAGATTGCAGAGAATGAATGTGCTAAACGAGATTAGGAAGGAATAGAAATAGCAACTTGGCCAATAAATTCCTCGTGAGAGCCTTATCATACAATTACACGTTGACTTGTTTCACACTCTCCCAGCCTCTTAATCCAACGCCCCCACCAAGAATAAAATTTCACTAATTTCTGAATTACTGCATATCCTCATGACTTGTCACTGAGAATGGTTGGAAGAAGCAACACGGTCGAAAATAGAGCATCCAACTTCCAAAACGAGGTGGCAGGGGCGGGCGGGCGGGGGGAGGGGCAGGATAGAAACTTTATTTGCCAGGAAAGGCGTCGGGGATGGAATAGTTTCTGAGAACTGTGTAGAGAACAGGTTTTGTGCATCTATCGTTTCAAGTGGCAATAATTCGAAGTTTGGACTTGCTTGTTTATTTGTGTCTTTAACATAAAAGCTCATCTTTTTTATTTTATTTTTACTTCCAAACTTCAACACACTCTTTACATTCGCCGCCATTGGATTCCGATGTCCAAGTCCTGAGCATGTCATGAGTTCAACGAGGCTCACTCCCAAGGAAGTGGGAATATCTCTTTTTTTTTCCCCTGGGGATAAGATGCACGTTGAACGGAGTGGTCTTCACTCCCAAGTAAACAGCATTGTTGTGTAAATGCGAGGGGGGGGGGGAAAGCAGAAAGCTCATTAACATGCCATCAAAATTAAGCATTTGTAAGCCCCATTGATTTTAGTGGGAGCGATTTGAGCACGTGTTTAATTAACGCTTTCACTGAAATCATTAGGACTCGTGTAGTCTACTCAGGTTTACTCAGAAACAAGTTCTATCTAGTTCACCGGGTCTTACTTCCGAGGAAGTGTGTGTAGGATTCCAGCCACAGAGGATAACCATGGGGGGTGTCCCTGGATTCATGGGGGGAGGAGTCCCTGGATTCTTCCAGCATGGAAGGAGACCCAATCGCAATCAACAGCGGTGTCCTCCAAGTAACTTTCCTGAAGAGCAGGGTGCCAATTTGGGGGCTGTGGATCAGGACGATCTGGGAACTTGGCCACCAGAGCTCAAGCAAATGCTGGCGTTCACCTTCGTTGCATAACAAAGGAAAGTTTTCGCAGGTCCTACTGCGGTTGCTGCTGCGTGGTTTTGACTGGGCTCGTTAAAATGAATGCAGTCTGAGAACAAATGCACACCAAGCAACTCCGTTTAGCAGAGCAGCTAGTTAGCGTTTGATTTTAAATTGCTGGGGTTTATTGTTGTTATTGTTGTTTGTTTAAAGAGAGAGAGAGAGGTACATTCTGAAGGTCGTGTGCCAAAAAAGTTGATTTTCTATAGAATAATAGCAAATCAATAAAGGTTTCGGAGAACGTGGTGGTTGCAGGTTCAATTCCTGTAAGGACCATCTGCATATTCCTGCTTTAGATGATCCTCGGGTCCTTCCCAACTCTATGATTCTAAGAGATAGGGAAAACGGGCTCCCACCTGTAAGGCCAAGGCTGCTAACCCCAAGTGCCCTTAATTTAGGGAGCAACTCCATGGAAATCAGTGGAACTGAATTCCAATGAATTGTCTGTAGACAAACTCCAAGGAGTTTAGCAACCGCCGAAACTCCTTGCATGGAGCTTTGAAACTCTTAGGCGCACTGCTGCTCCTGAACGAGAAAGAAGAAGCAATTCAAAGCAAGGTAAAAAGCAGGTGAGGAAGACCCAAGTAATCTTAAGAATTTGCTACTCAAAAAAGAAGAAGGAAAAATAAGATAAAAGCGTGCGGTTGAGGGAGCCCTGCACTTTTGTTTACAGCACTGGCAAAGTTAAGCCAAAGCCCTTGAATTCCAGAATCCCAGCCCACTGACTTGCAGGGAACAAAAATATATATGGAGCTCAAGCTCTGTGCAGGTGTTGTGTGGAAGAGGCATTGGGCGAGATCCAAAGAAACGCACTCCTCCTATGGAGCTCCCGCATGCCCTCCAGGCCACCAAACGGAAGAGTTCCCCAAAACTGTCTGCTAGGTAGCACCGAGAGCAGCTGTTCAAAGAAAATACCTTCCCCCACCAGCCTCCCAGCCCCCAGACACGCCTAAAGCAGCTCTTTGGGATCCCGACCTTTGATACCAATGGCAGCCTGCGGCCAATAAAGTCTGTAGTCATGTGCACATTGACTTGGGAGTCGGTCCTATTGAACTAAGTGAGATTTACTAACTGTGCATATGCAGAAGTAATTCCTGTTAAATTCAACGAGGCTTACTCCCAGGTAAGTGGGGTTAAAACTGCAGCCATACTTCTGAGTGAATGCATGCATAGGATTGGTCTGAAAGCAGGTTTCACCAGCAGTACTGTCCTCACTTATCTGAGGGTAAGCCCCATAAGTCTCACTTCTAAGTAGAATTGAATGCATCGGAGCCCACTGTTGTCTTACGTGGATTGTGAATCTAGCTCTCAAAAGATTTTGAATATCGGCTCCTCCCCGCCACCGCCTGAATCGCTTATAGTAAGCAGACTTTTTAAATGGTTTCCCTCGCTTACAGTGGATGGCTATCTGAGGACCTCATTGTGACTTAAAATGTAGAGGCAAATATTCTGGTAGTATCTGAAGATTCATAGGAAAACATCCAGATATCGCTAGACAAATGGGTTAGGAAGCTAGGCGTCCATTCCTAACAATGTGGAATGGGTTAGCAGCTGATTTGCGCCAGGAGTAAAAGAATTCTAAACAGGACCCCTTCACATTCCCCTTCCAAAAATGTTGACGTCCCAAAGGATGGATGCTTTCTGTGTGCTCCTCTGCAGGAATTCCCAGGAGGCCAGACAATCCTCCACCACGCAACTTAAAAACCTGTTCATTAAGGAAGGAACACCATCATGCAGAGTTCCCCCCCAAAAATAAATACCCCTAAAACCATCCTTAGCAAGAGCGTCGTGGACTCCGATGGACACTTTTTCTCATTATATCCACAAGCAACAGGGCTCTAAACAAAACACTCACTTGGACTGTCAGCCCCCCTTTCCCACTGAGTTTAATGGCGTGCGAATCGCCTTATCTTCGCACAAAACGCTGTCCTATCTAAAATACAATCTGCAATCCTTTTTGTCCAACTTTTGACTATATTGGGATGCCTCTTTTGGAGAATGGTTTTTTGTTGATATTTTTTAAACCCATCCCCCTTTATTTCCCCGAACAGCCGTTCCCAAATGCATTGCTCTTGAGCAGCCCTATAGATTCTAATGGGACTACTCTGAAGTAAAGAGATAATGGAACAACTACAGAAGAGAGACGTGGAAACCCTATATTTTTTCAAAGTTTCTTCATAACCCAGGGCCCTCTTTCTGGCTACCTTCCCGCCTTCAAGGACAACAGAACCTGCCTCAGCTAAAAAAACAACAACATCCAGCGTCTTTCAGAGGCGACCAAAAAACGCAGAGCCTCGGCCGCTAGCTAGCTAATCTATCCATCCACCCACCCAGCCTCCAGAGTTTTGCCATTAATCTGGGAACAAACTGCTAACCTCGGTGGCTGGTATTTTCGCTTTTCTTTTCTCACTTTTCTTAGTGTGGGGAAAGCAGCAAAGCCTGTGTGGACTGATTGTGAGGGGCTCTGCTGGAATTTGGCAGCGCCAAGGCTTGGAGAGCAGCCCCATGCTGACTCCCATTCAGCGGGCCAGTTCTCCGCGAGCTTTGCAAGTTTCACTCAGCCGTGCACTCAATGGCTTCACAAAGCTGATTACAAGCTTCAGCGCATTCCTGAAGGAGCCAGAAGCGACGCAGGTGCAAACGAGCCGAGGGAGCCCCTGATCCCGGGCGCGGAATGGGGCAAGCTGGGAAAGGCTGGGACCACACAAATCCAAGGCTCACCAGGCAGCTTCCAGCCTGCCTTGGGAACTGGGGGGGTCGTGAGCCGCTCCTTTCAACGGGGACCCGGGAAGCGCAGGAGCCGCACGTAGCAGCACTGGGACAGCTCCCAGTCAGACGTGCCGGGGAGAGCCGGCGGGGCGCGCTGTGTATGTGTGCGTGCAGGGCAGGGGGCAGCCCCACACGGCACCTGAGCATCCCCGCTACACACATACACACGCACACTCCTTTACCCACCTCAGCCCAGCAGCCTCGCCTGTTCTGAGGCTGTCTGGCAATCTGACCGCTTGGCGTCCCGACCCTAACTAAACTCACAGAAAGAGACGTTGCAGCCCTGATAGAGGCAGCCAACCTACAGAGGGATGTTCATAGAAGTTGTCGAGTCGGAAGGGACCCCGGGGGTCATCTAGTCCAACCCCCTGCCATGCAGGAATCTTTCGCCCAACGTGGGGGCTCGAACCTACTACTCTGAGATTAAGAGTCTGATGCTCTTCCGACTGAGCTGAAAGTGGAAGGCAGGCTCTAGCTCAAGCAACGCGCCGCCGAGGCACTTTTCTCCGTCCCTTTTCCACATATATACTGTATGTCAATATTATTATTTTTCTTGGAGTGCATCTTCCTGGACCGTAATGACACCCTTTCTTTTGCTTTGGACTGGCTTGGCAGGCTTCTGTTTTATTTTAGGAAGGGACGGAGGGAAACATCAAGCCGGAGGAGCGGGAGAGGCTCCGGGTGTGCCCTCGCGCGCCTAGCCTCAGTAGCCCCTGCCCGCCTCCCTCTCCCTCGAAGTCACACGAGCCGCTCCAGAATTCCTCACCTCCGCGGGGGGAATAAAGGCCGGGGGATTGTTGGCTGCCACAATGAGAGCCGCTCCGTGGGGGGTGGACTGGACAGGAGCCCTGCAGTCCCGGGGTGGAGGTCGGGGTGGGGGTGTTCCTCCTAGCTCTGCTTGCTGAACAAAACGAGAAAGTCGGGAGGGGGAGGGAGTTCTTCCCCTCCCTTAACGCCCCCCTTTTCCTTCCTTCTCTCTCTCCCAGGAGCAGAGCTGGATAATTAATTACCGGGCCCCCTCCAGTGAATGGGAGGGGGGAACGCTGTGTGTGTGTGTGTGTGTGTGTGTGTGTTGGGGGCAGAGAGAGAGAGAGAGAGAGAGAGAGAGAGAGAGAGAGAGAGAGAGAGAACTAGACTTGGAATTGTACAAAAAGCTCTCCAGCGGGAACCACAGCAGCCTCTTTCATGCTCTCCAAATAGTTCCACGCCTGTGCAGAAAAAGACCCCCCCTCTCTTTTTCCTATACCCCCCACACCCCCCTTCATTCAGGAGCCCTTTAAGTTCCCGACTGGCCCACTATCAGCCTTCTCCTTCCTTTGGGTTCCCACTTGGCTGCCAAGGCGCGTTTCTCAGCTGCGCCTCTTTTCCGCGGAGGCGCATTTCGCTCGGGCAGACAGTGCGTCTTTCCTCCCTCGCTTCCTCCCTTGAAACTCTCCAACTTCCCCCAGCTCAGTCTCCCTGCCTCGTCTCTCTTTGGCCTGCCACCAACTTCCCCGTTTGGGTGTGTGCGTGTGTGTGTGTGTGTGTGTGTGTGTGTGTGTGTGTGTGAGAGAGAGAGAGAGAGAGAGAGAGAGAGAGAGAGAGAGAGAGATCGCCTCTCTCTCTCTCTCTCTCTCTCACACACACACACACGCACGCACGCACCCCGCGAGCGGTTGCCTTGGCAGAAAAGGTGCAGCTTTCTGATGTTCTTTTGTCTGATAACTAATTCAAGTTAATGCGATCTTTATGTAAAGCTAACAGCGGATAATTGTCTATTTTCTCGCCAACAATCTCCATCACAATCACTTATCTGGAAACCTGCGGTTTTATTAATCGCTCTATATTCCCCGAGATAAGCGCCTCTCGAAGGATCAGTAAACACGCGAGGGGGGGAAATTAAACAAACTCCACCAGAGCCACTTCGGCTCCCATCGCATCTTTCACCCCCGGCGGGCACCGGGAGGCGGGGAAACGGGGCCGGGCCCCGGTGCCTCACGCCACACTTTCGCCGGGGCACCACGACGGGTCCTTCCTGGGAAGCCCCGGAGACCCGATCCTGTGGGTGACTGTGGGGCTTCCTTCCGTGGAAACAGGGCGAGGATCTCCGCCTTAGGGCTGCGGGGTAGAGCAGCTTGAAATCAGCTCCCCACCGCCACCAACAGAAAAAGCAGCAGTTTTGGACCGAGGGAGCGCCTGTGTTTCTTTCTGGGTGGGAGCTCGTCCCTCACCCTCGAATTTAAGAAGCTATTAAGTGCATTCCACCGTGTGTGTGTGTGTGTGTGTGTGTGTGTGAGAGAGAGAGAGAGAGAGAGAGAGAGAGAGAGAGAGGATCCAAGTTTCAGATGAGCAAAGAAAGTTATATGGATTTTAACTGCGGGCCCACAATGTGGTGCAATCGAAACACGGGGCTTTAAGCTGAATTAACACCTATCCGGAAGCAAGTGCTTCCTTTCGTGTGAACGCGGTGCTCAGTCCTTTGGAAGTCACTGGAACGAAGGCAGCAGCAGCTGCTGAAACTAACCGTGGATCCAGCTCTTCTTCCCCGGACAGACCTTTCTACCACCAACCCACCCAGTTAAGTCTCAACGTGACACCCCCAGTTCTCATTCACAAACCCATGAGACTCACCTAAACAGGTTCAGCCCCAGGGAGCGAAGGTGCTCAACAATAGGACTTACTGCACGTTCACTCATTTAGTTAAATGGGACCTTTCTAGACAAGTGGGCACAGGATCACAAGCGAACAGCGATACGTGTCTTACTCCGAAGTCAGTTTCGCCAAGTTCAATGATTCCCAGGTAGGTGCGCACAGGGTTGCAGCCTAAGAGTACGATCCTGAGCACACCTAACCTGGAAGGGAAACCTGCTAAAAGGAATGTGCATAGAACTGAGCTTCATCCAGCTACTTCCTTGGGCAAAAGGCCCACTGAAATAAGTCTCCCTGCTGAGTAAAAATAGCTGTCCTGCTAAGAGAGAAGAAATCGATGGGATGGATGTGGTTTAAATGGCAGCTGTGGATCCGTGGCTGGTGCCCGGGCGCAAGCGAGTCGCGCGCCTCTGTTGTCTTTCCTCATTATTAGCAGATGATGGGGAATATTTGCACTGAAACGAGACTGGAGTCCCAGAGGGCGAGGGGGGGGGGGTTTTGAGTCGAAGCGAGCGCTGCCATGGGAATCTCCTCCCTTGCTCAGCTCAGCTTCTTTTCGGTTTAAGGAAGAAATTATGGCAAATTGTGCTGCAGATCCCTCGAGGGAAAACATTCCGGTATTGCAAAGATCTTTTTTCTTTCTTTCTTTTTCTTTTTAAGGTCTTTCTACGAAGAAGTCAAAACAAGAGTGTCAAACGAAAACCCATTTCAGGGGGCCTGTGTGGGCTGGGCGGGTGCATGTTGTTTACGTGTGTGTGTGCGCGCGCGCGCGCTCGTGCCTACTGGCTAGTTTGAGAGGGTAAAAAGTTTCCAGGGGGGGTTTTTTGTGTGGGAGGGGTGGGAAAGAGGAGATGAAGCCCGACGCGATTTGCTCTCCTTCCCCCATTCCTCCTTCCGCAGCAGCTCAGAGCTTTCCATCAGGCCAAATGAGCATTTGCCTGGAAATTAATGGCGGGTAGGAATAGAGGAAGCTGCCATGCCCTGAGCACTGAGCCCGTCCATCTAGCCCAATATTGCTTGCACAGGCTGGAAGCGGTTCTGTAGGATTTTTCGACGGGGCACATTTTCCCTGCCTGGTGCCCTAGCTGGAGGTCATGCTGGGACCTCCTTCTAAACTCAAAGCAGACGCTCTGCCACTGAGCTATGGTCCTTCCCCAGTTGTGTTTTGTCTGAGATATCAGTAGTAGCTACCGGTATTTTCGATCTACAGAAGAGGGCACAGCTGCAAATAAGTTAAGATCAGCAGACGATTGAGCGAAAGGAGGAAGATTATAAAACGCGTGTCTCTGCCCAGCAACTTCCACGGGCTTGATTAGACTGTAATAAAGGAACTTAAGGAGATCCTCCTATGCAGGGCGCAAGTCCAGTTAGGATTTCAGCCTTAGGCTGCGATCCTAACACAAACCCGAAGCCCCGTTATACTTGGCCCTGAGTCCCGATACCTGTCGATTTCGATGGAATTTCCCAGTTTAGGATCGCAGCTGCTTCGGCTTCAGCCCCGCTGCACCCTTGGCCATAAGTGAGCGCCACATTGAACTCGACGGGGCTTCCTTCCGAGTAAACATGAACCGGCTAGTGGGGCTACCAGAGGAGGCTCCTCAGCTCACTCGCAAGTTCCCTGCAAGTAAAGTGCCTTGCCGGGGAGGGGGCTGCCATCTTCCCCTGCGACTCTAACCCATCTTTCACTTGTAAAGAGGAAACCTTCCCATGCAACCTGCTTGCAAAACCGATCCTGGGGTGCTGCTTTCTGGCGGGCTGCAGTTTTGGAGGGCGCACCTTCCGTTTCCCTTCCGTTTTTGTTTCGCCCTTCACTCAGAACTAGCCCAGTTAGGGTTGACGTTATGTCCTCTTTTTCCCCAAGACACATTCTCTTTTTCATGTAAAATGAGAGTCTCCATAGTTAAAAGTAGAAGTTGGAAAATATGTCCCTCTTTTTTTGCTCTTCAAAATATGGCAACCCTACCAGAAAGCCACTCCTTCCCGGAGGTAGCCTTTGGAGCATGGCACGGCATGGTGCTCCTGTCCTGCCTTGCAGGCATGTTGTACGTTTTGCCAAGAAGACCCTGTGTGTGAAGTGCTTTGAACGTCGGCAAGGCGCTGCCTTGCTATGAACTACGGTGAGGGTTGAGGGGAGGCTCGTTTTTGGCCAGAGCAGCGGGAGTGTGATGGGAAAATGTGGATTTGGGGTGAGTTCTCATTGTGGAAGACAGGGGAGAACTTCTCTCTCTCTCTCTCTCTCTTAAACCCCTCCATCTGATTCTCCACTCCTCCTCCTTCTCCCCCCGCCTGGCTCCGCCTGGTGTTCCCAGGGGCTGCTGGCTTCGGCTTGCGGCCCGGGCGAGCCATCCCACTTCATCTCTCACCTGAATCTTGTCATCTCTGCCATCTCGCAGTGATCTGGGAACAATGCCGGGTCCCTTGGACAGCCCGAGCTGGTCAATCAGGCAGAACAGACTATGCAAATGGAATGGAAAGGCGAAGCGGGCGAGAACAGTGGCGCCCATTGTCTTGCGCATTTCAAAGCCAAGCCCAGCTGCAGCGCCGTTGCTGCCTCGGACCCGGCGGTTGCTACACGAATGTCAGCCCTGCGAAGCATCAGGTCGGGGGAGAAGCGGCTGCGCGCGCAGGCAGGCACACCCCCCCTCCAGCCCGCCCGGAGGAGATGAAGCCGCAGCAGCAGCCCCCTTGGCAATGAATCATTGAATCATAGAACTGTAGAGTTGGAAGGCACCACGGTAGTCATCTGGTCCAGGAAGATAGTCATCTTGCCCGACGTGGGGTTCGAACCCACGACCCTGAGATTAAGAGTTTCACACTCTACCGACTGAGCTATATTGTTGGAGGAGGAGGAGAAGCAACAGCCTGCAACTTTCTACTCTGGGGATGGGCCTCTTTCAATCCCAGAGAGATTTTTGGGAGGGTGTGTGTGAAGAATACCCCCTAGATCTGTGGGATGTATAACACTGGTGCAGTCAATCACAACATTCCTAGAGTGTACACAAAGGGGACTTGGTCCTCCAGGTAGAGTTTCCTGTGCCAAGACTGAAATCACTTCCTTTGTGTGACCAGAAGTGGGAGTGGCCTTACCTGTAGCTATTCAAAGATACAGGTGAGCTGCTACTCTCCCTCTCTTCCCACCAGGACTCTGAGGATGCAACATCTCAGGAGATGCTCTCTTGGCTTCCAGCCAAGAGAGGCCCACATGGAGCCTTTCTCCCTTAAGGAGAATCTCCACATGTACATACATTTAATCTAAGCTAGCCTGCCTTCTGAGACTTATATATTCTTGGATGTTTGTGAGTAAAACCTTTATACTTTTATAAGCTTATGTGTCGTGTATTTTCTGTTAAGAGGGAACCAGGGGATATATGCCAGGAATCTGCCTTGTTCTAGAAGTTCATAGGAACTTAAACGCCACGCTTTGCTGCGCTTTATTGGGGATGAGAAACTCTGCTAGTTTGGAGCTTGTTAGCACAAGCTGGGATAGGAAATATTAATCAATATTCCCTCATCCACATTCCCTCTCATCTCCCACAAAGGGTTTTGAGGCCCAGAACTGCGTATTTTGTGTATTTTTAAAGGATTGCTTTGGATTGTGATTTTTGGCAGAGTAGTATTTTTCTGTTTGTACTTCCTGGTAAGCACATGGTCCTTTGTTCTCCATTGTGCTGTGAAAAGGGGGATTAGCGACCCCTCCCCTCCCTCAGAGCTCACAGACCTCAGAGGCAGTGAAGATTAGTTTGCATTTTGAGATTTTTAAGTTTTGATTTTTGAATTTTAGCCATTTTTGGGAATTTTAAATTTTTTAAATTTTTGAGGATTAAGATGGCAAGCTCAGGTTTTGATAGTGAAGCAAGATCAAGCTTTATGCTGCTGAATGATCGTAACTTTGTGCAATGGAAGCAGCGCCTTTTAGTGCATCTTGGTGCAAAACAAGTGCTTAAAGCGGTGAAAGATCCCAAACCTGATTTTGCTGATTTAACCAAGAAAGCAGATTGGGAAAGGCAAGATGCAGAAGCTAAACACATAATTTTGAGCAGTTTGAAAGATGAGCATTTATCTCTGATTGACTATGAAAGTGATGCATCTCAGATTCTAAAGGATATTGAGAGGGTTTATGCACAATCATCAGAGAACTCTTATAGACATTTATTGGATAAACTGCTGAAGTTAAAGATGAATTCCAGAGAACAATTTACAGGGCATTTTAAGGACTTTAATGAAATTGTTCAAAGGATTGCCCTAACTCCCAGAGCTTTTGATGATGCAACCAAAGTGACTTTTATGCTGGCATCATTAGGAGAAGAATTTACTTCATTTAAGAGTATAATGGACCACACAAGAGATTTGACTTTTAATGAACTAGCAAATCACTTAAGAGAGGAATGCAGAGATTACCTTGATTCTCCGCAAAGGAATCCAAGGAGGGACACAAGTTATGTTTCTAAACAATTTCCCAAGTCTAAGGAAGTGTCCAAAGAATTAATATGCCATAACTGCAATTTAAAAGGGCACATTGCAAGGAGTTGCCAGAAGCCCAAGAATAAGTCCCGCCCCTTTCAACCAAAAGGTGAAAAGAAGGGGGGTCACGAGCGTACATTTCTACTGCAAGAAAAGAGTTTAAATGTGCAAAGAAATGAAAGGAAAAGTGACCAATTTATTTTAGATTCGGGAGCTACAAGCCATTTTGCGCATAAAAGAGAATATTTCAGAGAAATTAATGATAGTGAATGGACTGAAATCCAGATTGCTGATGGAAATGTTCTAAAATCACAAGGTGCAGGTTCAATGCGTTTGAAATTCAAGGTGAACAATGAATCTCTTGAAACAACTGTGCCTAACGTTCAATATGTCCCAGAATTGAATTGTAACTTGCTTAGTGTGTCTGCTTTAGACAAGAAAGGTTTCAAGGTTACATTTGCCAATGGAGAATGCAATGTAACGAAAAATGATGAGGTTTATGCTCAAGGGAAACTAATCAATGGTGTTTATGAGATTAACGTTTCAGAAAACCAATCAGCACAAGTGGCCCAATCCAAGCAGAAGGATGAACCAGATCTGGAGCTGTGGCACCGAAGACTGGGTCACAGGGATATCAGAGTCATCCAGGAACTGCAGAATGGAGATCTTGTGAGAGGTCTACAGGTAAACAAAAGTAACACACCCACACCAAAATGTATAACTTGTGTAAGTGAAAAAGGAGTCAAACCTTCTTTCCCACGTTGTGCAGAAAAGAGAAGCACAAAAGTTCTGGACATTGTGTACACTGATTTAGCTGGACCTATGAATATACCTTCTTTAGGAGGAAATAGGTATATTCTTATCTTTTTGGATGATTATTCAAAGTTTTGTGTGGGATACCTTCTCAAAGAGAAGAGTGAAACAGTGGAATTGTTCAAGCAATACGTAAGCATGGTCAAGAACAAATTCCATCGAGCACCCACCACCCTAATGTCCGATAATGGTGGGGAGTTTTGCTCACGTGAAATGGAAGCCTTCATGGCTCAGGAAGGCATAGCACATGTGACCACAGTAAGCTACACACCTCAACAAAACTCTATTGCTGAGAGGAAATTTAGGTCCATCCTAGAGATGACAAGGTGTATGCTAAAAGGATCCAACTTGTCGAAGGAACTTTGGGGTGAGGCAGCAAATACTGCGATTTATATACAGAATAGGCTGCCAACAAAAGGCACAGAGCGCACGCCATTTGAACTTTGGCATGGAAGAGTCCCAAATTTGTCACACATACGTGTATTTGGAAGTTTGTGCTATTACCACGTGCCCAAGGAGCACAGACACAAACTTGACTCCAGAGCAAAGCCTGGTATCCTAGTTGGATACGCTTCTGGAGGAAAAGGCTACAGAGTTGTGGACTTACAAACAGGGAAAACAAGTTCACATCACGTGATTCATTTTGAGGAGTATGAAAAGGCTGACACAAGGAACACAGCAATTGACTGTTCCAATGAGCCACCAACAGAGGAGTCTGTAAGTTTTCCTTTTGAAGCCATACCAGAAACTAATCCACCTCCTAGTATTGTACCTCCTAGTGTTGTAGCACCCCCTACAGATGACACCCCAGAAGACGCGGAGGACCAGATGTCAGAAGGCTCCAGAGACGAAGAGGACCCGTATGCAGGGATGCCGCCATTGGAAGGAGATGAGGAAGCTGATGCGGTTCAACAAGAGCCAGAGGTCAGACGTTCCTCCAGGTCCAACAGAGGCGTTCCACCACTACGACTGTCCTACTTTGCAGGGTCGGTGCCACCACAGGAACCTTCCACGTGGGAACAGGTTCAACGGTTGCCAGCTGCTGAGGCCAGTCTCTGGAAGCAAGCCGCGCAGGAAGAGATGGATGCACTGCATCGCAACAAGACCTGGACCCTGACAGAGCTACCTCCTGGTAAGAAGGCAATTGGGTCCAAGTGGGTGTTCAAGCTTAAGAAGGGGTCAGAAGGGGAGGTGCAACGCTACAAAGCTAGGCTTGTAGCACAAGGATTTTCACAACAGTATGGTGAAGATTATGATCAAGTATTTGCGCCTACAGTGCGATACAGCAGTGTTAGATTACTTCTAAGTATTGCAGCATCTAAAGGGATGAAAGTCCGTCATGTCGACATAGCAACAGCTTTTCTTCATGGGACGATTTCCGAACAGATTTATATGAAGCAGCCCAAAGGCTTTATCAAGCAAAATGAGGCACATCTTGTATGTAAACTTCAGAAAGGAATTTACGGTTTGAAACAAGCTGCAAGAGCATGGAACCAGAAATTACATGAAATGCTGGTTCAGCTTGGGTACAAGCAGTCAACAGCTGACAAGTGCCTGTACACTAAGAACAGAAATGGACAATTCTCTTACATTCTGGCTTTTGTCGATGATTTATTAATATCAACGTCCAATGACAGAGACTATAAAGACATAGTCAGACATCTCAACAAAGAGGTGGAAGTAAAGGAATTGGGACTTGTCCAGTATTACTTGGGAATTCAAATTGAGAGAGAAGAAGACGGCTCATTTCTTCTCAGCCAGAAGCAGAAGATAATAGAACTGATAGAAAGTATGCAGATGCAAGGTGCACACCCTGTCGCGACACCCATGGCCACAGATTTTCTAAAGAATCAACAAGATTCGAAGCTGCTGCCAGACAACAGCGAATACAGGTCAGCGATTGGTAAACTTTTGTATTTGGTTACTACCAGCAGACCTGACATAGCAAGTGCAGTGGGGATCCTAAGCAGAAAAGTGAGTTCTCCCACTGAACATGACTTGGGTGGGGTCAAGAGGGTGGTGCGTTACCTCAAGGGTACAATGAATTGTAAATTAAAATTGCCAGCTGTAAGGGACCCTAAGTTGGTTGGGTACAGTGATGCAGACTGGGCTGGGGATAAGGCGGATTACAAATCCACAAGTGGTTATGTTTTTATGTTTGGAAATGCACCTATCATTTGGGGCAGTTATAAACAGAAATGTGTAGCCTTATCGTCCACAGAGAGTGAATATATTTCAGCTTCGGAAGCATGCAGAGAGATCATCTGGCTGGATCAACTCCTGACAGACTTTGGTTTGCCGAGAAAAGGACCTGTCAGCTTGATGGAGGACAATCAAGGCTGCCTGCAGCTAGCGCAAACCGAAAAGTTCCTTGCACGTTCAAAACACATTGGGGTCAGGTATCACTTCATTCGCCAGATGATCCAAGATGGACTAGTAGAAATGTCCTACTGTAATACTCAGGAGATGACTGCGGACATTCTCACGAAACCCTTGCCACGAGAGAGTTTCCAGAACCTGCGTGTCAAGCTGGGACTCTGGGTGGTTGAATAAAGTTGTTTTATGTTTGTTAAATGTTGTTCAGACTGAGAAGGGGTTTGTGGGATGTATAACACTGGTGCAGTCAATCACAACATTCCTAGAGTGTACACAAAGGGGACTTGGTCCTCCAGGTAGAGTTTCCTGTGCCAAGACTGAAATCACTTCCTTTGTGTGACCAGAAGTGGGAGTGGCCTTACCTGTAGCTATTCAAAGATACAGGTGAGCTGCTACTCTCCCTCTCTTCCCACCAGGACTCCGAGGATGCAACATCTCAGGAGATGCTCTCTTGGCTTCCAGCCAAGAGAGGCCCACATGGAGCCTTTCTCCCTTAAGGAGAATCTCCACATGTACATACATTTAATCTAAGCTAGCCTGCCTTCTGAGACTTATATATTCTTGGATGTTTGTGAGTAAAACCTTTATACTTTTATAAGCTTATGTGTCGTGTATTTTCTGTTAAGAGGGAACCAGGGGATATATGCCAGGAATCTGCCTTGTTCTAGAAGTTCATAGGAACTTAAACGCCACGCTTTGCTGCGCTTTATTGGGGATGAGAAACTCTGCTAGTTTGGAGCTTGTTAGCACAAGCTGGGATAGGAAATATTAATCAATATTCCCTCATCCACATTCCCTCTCATCTCCCACAAGATCTCTAGATCTGTTCCCCACCACCACCACCACCACCACCACCTTCCTTACTAATAATATATCAACCTCAGGCCTTATGCAACAGGGCAGGGGCCTTGCACTCCTGTCCTCCTCTGCTGGGCTGCTCTGAGGAACAGGATGCTAGACCTGAAGGGCCCTTGGCCGGTTTAGTCCTTATGAGCTTCCCATGCCTTCTTCTAAGATCTGGATCAAGTGGAAACATCTCAGTGGAAGTTGAACAGCAGAAGGCATAGTTTGGAGCCCAAAGAACTTAGTAATCAAACCAGAGCACTGCAATTTACCTGACTGGTGAATGGAGCTGTAAGCCGAGAGCATAAAGGCTTGTTAAATTTCAGCACCAGGGAAATGGGGAAAACTTTGGTTTTGGGGGGTTATCTGTTTGTTTGTTTTTAAAATAATTTTTATTTTAAAAAAATTCTTAGTTTACAAAAGTACATGTATTGTCTCTTTTTTCAGGTTGTGATTTCTGCAGATCAAGCACATTTGTTGTGAGACATTAGTGTTATTTGCAGTATAAGGTTAGGAAGAAAGAGAGGGGGGAGGGAGTGTATGTATGGGGTTTAGTGTCAGTGTCACTTGGGTAGGTTCTCTTTCTATTCGCTTAAAACAAAATAAAAAAATAAAAAAATTCCTTCCAGTAGCACCTTAGAGACCAACTAAGTTTTTGCTTGTTATATTTCCTTGGTAGTGAGAGATGTTGGGGTGGCTTAGGGTGCAGTTGGTTGTCTTTGGTTGGCTGAAGTGAGATTTGTTCATTAATGTGGGGGGGGGGAGGTTGGGTCAAGTTAGCCTAATTGATTTGTATGCTGTCGGTGGATTCTTGTAGTTGTCTTTTGGGGCTGTGTATGTGATAAAGGGAAACCATACCGGGGTGAAGGCGTCTTCTATTTGTCCCCGGGTTAGTTTCAGTTTAGTGGTTAGTTTTTCTAATAAGGCTGTTTCCTATGCAATTTGATACCATTGGTCCATTGGTCCTGACAGGTCTCTCCAGTGTCTGGCTATGATGCTTCTGGCTGCTGAGAGTAGGTGGGTTATGAGCTCTTTATAGTTGGCATTATTATCTTGGAAGATGTTCAGTAGGACCAGTTCTGGGGTGAGTTCTAGTACCTGTTTAGTTATTTTGCATATTTCTTGCATGACTGCTGTCCAGAAGGGTTGGATTTGGGGGCATTTAAGCCCCAAGTGTCATCCAGACTTGTGTTGACTTATCCTTTATTTTCTTCTTCTTTTAGGTGGCTCTGGTGATTCGCCTCCAAGTGGTGGCTAAGCTCTGTGGACAGAAGTGTTTCCTTTTTCCTAGCCCATCTCTTGTTATCAGATGGACATGCTGGTGGGCTGCAGATGTTTGAAGGCTGGAAACTCTGTTAGATGATGGACTGATCCAAAAAGGCCAACCAGTTTGCTGGTCCCTGGACAGTTTGCTGCAAACTTCTTCTCCTTAGCAAATATCCTCAGCAAATATTTAGTCTTGCCTGTATCTCCTCTTCTCATTCTTTGCTGGAGGTCCTGGATTAAGTCGTTCCCCCACCCCACTCACTAAGGAAGGAGATGCTCTCCTTAATATGCCACAAATTACAAGGTGAGGCTAATGCTAATCATGTTGGATTAAGGAAATCCTATTAAAATTAATTCATCTGGCAAAATTAAATTTCCTGATTTTCAATATGTGGCCGATCTGTGCCTTAAAGAAGGAGAGAGATAAAATCAGCAAACAAAACTAGCAGGCCCCATTAAATGTAAATGAGCCTGCATTTGATATTCAGCTGGCCAGGAAGCGCGTGGGGGGGGGGGTGCGCTTATTTTCTAAAACCAGAGCAGCATCAGCTCAAGCCTGCTGAGAAGCCATGCAGTAGAGCTTGGAAGCTGCAGCCCCCAACCCCAGGTCCCTGTGTAAAGGAAAATGCAAGTGACATGTCAGTAGGGGGAAAGTGTGGTGTAGTGGTTAGAGTGCCGGACTCAGGAAACCAAGACTCAAATCTCTTTTCAACCATAAAGCTCCATGGGTAGCCTTGGGCCAGTCACAATCTCTTAGCCTAACTCGGTAGAGTTGTTATGAAGATTAAAATGGCAGGGGAGGAGATTTGTGTGCATCACTTTGAGTTACTTAGAAGAAAGGTGGGATACTAAAGTAATAAATAAACAAGACACACACCCAGAGACAAATTTCTGTGCTCAGATACTTTCAAGGTGACATTGTGGAAAAAGTGGTGCATCTTAAGAACAGTTGTGATTATCTTCTGTCTAATTTCATAATAAAAGCACATTGGGTTGTATCCGGTGTTAGAGGAGACCATTGAAACTGATGAACATGGCTAAATTAGGTCCATTTATTTCAATGGGTCTACTCTGAGTAAAAAGGGACGTGGGTGGCGCTGTGGGTTAAACCACAGAGCCTAGGACTTGCTGATCAGAAGGTCGGTGGTTCGAATCCCCGCAACGGGGTGAGCTCCCGTTGCTCAGTCCCAGCTCCTGTCCACCTAGCAGTTCGAAAGCATGTCAAAGTGCAAGTAGATAAATAGGTACCGCTCCGGCGGGAAGGTAAACGGCATTTCCGTGCGCTGCTCTGGTTCACCAGAAGCGGCTTAGTCATGCTGGCCACATGACCCGGAAGCTGTACGCCAGCTCCCTCGGCCAATAACGCGAGATGAGCGCTGCAACCCCAGAGTCGGACATGACTGGACCTAATGGTCAGGGATCCCTTTACCTTTACCTTACTCTGAGTAAAACTAAGTTGGACACAGTGCCATAGCGTTCAGCATAGGCAAGTGTAGGTAAAAGCTTACTTTTGTATTGCTTGTCAGATCAAAGACCCCCCAAAGCAGCACACAAGCAATTAAACTACAGCATTAAACAAAACAATAAAACACCACATCACATAGCCATTGCACCTAAATACAGAAAATATGTGGCATGAGGGGGCTGGAATAACAAAACCCAGTCATTATGGAAGTCCTGATTGAAATGGATGATCTTCACCATTCATTCTAAGGTCGAAAGCAACCAAACACATATCCACATCACAGAGAGATAGTTTCAAAGCTTGGACATCACTGTGGAAAAGGCAGCTATAAATAGCTTGAGTCATGCTTCAAGGAACACCTAAGTGAACACAGAAATGTGTTGAGCAAGTCACTATAGATGTTTCCTGATATTAATCAGGAGGGAGTTCCACAAAGCCAGGGTTCCACCACTGAATGCCCTGCTCCTAACAATCATAGTCACTAGCCTGACTTCAGATAAAAGAGGGATACAAACAAAGCTGCTGCCCGCAGCTCCAAGATCTTAGGCAGTCTCATATGAAAGCAAGCAGTGCTTCAGATACATGGTCTCAAGTCATCTAGGGCTAAAAAGCCAAAAACCTGTAATTCAACATTCAGATGAGCAACCTCTTCTTTTTCTTTTGATAGCAACAGAAGAAGTAACACAGCTGAATTGTGAATTACTCTCCTCTAAATTTTCCTGAAGAGGGACCAGTAGCATCCAAAATACATTCAATCAATATTTTTTTTCCTTTTTTAAAATCTGTTTCCAGTTGCTTTTGCAGCAGGGCAGTGAAGCTGTTGGACTTTAAAGGGGAAAACCAGTACTTTGAATTGCACTTGGAAATGAACTGGGAGCCAATGCAACTTAAAAAGTATGCATAACATTATCCAAAAAGCTGGGCCCCGAATACCACTCTAGCTACAGCGTCTTGCACCAGCTGGAGTTTCTGAATAGTCTTCAGAGGGAACCCCAAGTACAAAGCACTGCAGTAGTTATGCAGGCATAAAGCAGGGACACGGGTGGTGCTGTGGGTTAAACCACAGAGCCTAGGGCTTGCCGATCAGAAGGTTGGCGGTTCGAATCCCCATGATGGGGTGAGCTCCCGTTGCTTGGTCCCTGCTTCTGCCAACCTACCGGTAGCAGTTCACAAACATGTCAAAGTGCAAGTAGATAAATAGGTACCGCCGCAGCAGGAAGGTAAATGGCGTTTCCGTGTGCTGCTCTGGTTCGCCAGAAGCAGCTTAGTCATGCTGGCCACATGACCTGGAAGCTGTACGCCGGCTCCCTCGGCCAATAAAGCGAGATGAGCGCCGCAACCCCAGAGTCGGTCACGACTGGACTTAATGGTCAGGGGTCCCTTTACCTTTAAGAGTAGCCAGTTTTGTCTTCTCAAAGGGCCACAGCTGAAGCAAATGCACTCCTGGCGGGTTATCACTGGAACATCCAGGAGCAAAACGCCAGGAGAACACCTAAACTGTACACATTATCCTCAACTACTACCGGTACCTCAACTAGAATAGGGGAAGTACGCATCTCTAGGCAAGCTTTCCTATGACCAATAGGACAGGCAAGTAAGTACCCTTTCCCCCTTTAAAAGCAAAGCAATTTGCCTCTTTTGTCATGCAAGTCTAGTACATCAGCCCATTTAATTTATAGCAGCAGTTACAATGGGTAGTGCAGAGATAGAGCTATTGGAAGATAATCACATGTGGGATTAAAACTGCAGGAGGGGGCCATGTTGACCCTTCCTTTCCTTCCTAGAGTGCCTCCAATTCCATACATGCTTTTAAAATGTTATTGGCATCCACAGCTATGCCTAGATAACCAATTGATAAAGATAACCTAATAGTTATCCTCACTGGTAGAACAATGTACACACAAGGTAAATCATCCCTGTCTAGCATTCTGCTTCCACAGCCAGCTTCTTTTACAGTGAAGTTACATGAGCGTCCATACACTTCAGCCTGCTGTTTTACTTTCCTGTTCCCTTCAGTTATGGACGGAGGTTGACCACCTTCCCTGGAGTTTTGACTCCCTCCCATTCATGTGGACACACTAAGTTCTCTAGGTTTCCCTCACTGCACACACCTCTCACTTTCAATAAGTCGTAAATTAAGACTGAAAAGCAAACTCACAAAGTAGTTTTGAGAGTCATGCCACATTAACTCCCTCAGATAATGTGGAAGCTTTTCAAACCAGGGTGTTAGAAAAGCACTTCCTAATTTTTATGACTGGGATGGCACACATGTTGTTTTAAGCTTGGGAGGCCTTCTTCATGCACCCACCACCGTTATCTGCAAAGGTCATTGTGTGTCCCTGCTTGGATCCTCTTCTGCTCACAACTTCTCCTACAAATCTCCTTTCCCCATTTAATGTCTGACCAGAGCTAACTAGGCACATGATGACCCCATCTCTCCCTGTCAGTGATTCCTGCGAATCTCTCTGTTTAGTTTTAAGTTATTAAATTACCTTATTGGTATTGTTTCCTATAATGTCATATGTAAAAATGTTGATATTATGATAATTTTTAATTGTTCTTCATATTGTTTCCGAATTGTTATATTTATTATTGCTCATTTGGTATGCTGTGAGACAGTTTGGGAACAGTTTTGTGGGAAAATAGCATGCAAATAAACTAATGATGGAATCCTGATCTCTCCTTTTGAACTCTGAGATTGGAGTGCCTATAGGGCTCGTACCAGTAAGAAACGCAAAACTATTTGACCATACACATGCCTTATTGGTGTCCCACTGTAACTTGCAGCCTGTACCAGTAACAAGTGCAGCCAATGAGCTTTCCTGCTGCATTTTCACCCCCAGACCATCTGGCAGTAGTGCAAACACATAGCAAAAGGTTATGCTGAGAAAACTGCACTGATGCTTTTAAAGAACTAGTCCTACTTTTTCTTACCACTGCCTACTGGTTTTTTTTTTTTTTTAACGCTCCCCCCCCCCCCACTACTTGAACAGAGAAATACATTATCTCTGCAGAGGTTCTTTGAACCTTTCAGCTCACTCCAGCTGACTGTAAAAGTTAGGTTTGTGTTCTTCAGAAGCAGCTTGATAGAAAGGTGAACTATCAGTAGCTTTAAACACCATGAAAGAGATTTGAATGGCTGCAATCCTATACCAAGTTAAGAGTTTTTGACCCATTCATTCCAATGAGTCATTCATTCCTGTGAGTGGACATAATTGGCCACAGATTGCAACTATAGCTTTTCCTTCCCTTTAGAGCTCATTTTAAACATCGGTGGAGTGGGTGGGTGGCATCTACCATACATTTCATTTTCAGGTTTGGCTGATTTGAGCTGTAGGTATGCAAATATGAGCAGAAATCAGTTGTTTCAGTTGCCAAGAAATACAGTATATGGGGGAAATACTCAAACAATGGTGTCTATTTATTGCTTGTGGCCTGAGCTCCCTTACTGAGAGAACACGAACACACACACACACACACACAGAGAGAGAGAGAGAGAGAGAGAGAGAGAGAGTGAATGTAAGAAATATTCAAGTATCTTTGTCTTTCTGCTTCCACATAATTAAAAACAGAACAAAACCAGAACTTGGAATAGGTGTAGATATGAATTAAAAGAGGCCGAAAACAGGCAGATTTGCAAGGGATCAAGATTTATTTTCTATTAGACATTGTGAAAGTTCAAAATGTAGATGAAAGGCAATTCTGAACAGCGTCAATTACTATAGACCACAACTGTCCATCTCTGTCTTTGCCAGTCATTTAAGAGTGTTCCATTATGCAATCTGCCTATCTGGCCCACAGAAAATATGAACGCAGTGCACTTCAATGCACTTTAGTGTTGGTCAGCTAGCTGCCATGCACTTTGAATGAAATCAAATAGATGGCTAGGTGACACTGACTGAGATATCAGCAGATAGAGTAAAATGGCCTTTGCAGTCCCCGCCATTTTAACAACTATTTGATTGGGCTACTTGGATGTGAATGTTCTGTTTCATGTTTCTACGCTGCAGTGACAGTTGCCCTCACCAGCCACTACCAAGCCTTGAACCGTTGTTAATAAAAGTGCAGTCTGCTAGTGGTGGGATCAGAAAGAATGAATCTCAAGGTGACGCTAACATGCATCTTTAGATGCCATCACTCTGGACCTTGAGCAGTCCTGCTGTAACTCAAATGGCACAAACTGAAAATTCCTGAAAAATCACAACAATGGGCTCATTATGTGGGAGACTTTCAGAACACCATTTCATCCAGAAAGGAAACACGCGAGGGAGATGATTAAGCTCTATTTAAGGACCAGTTCACACATCACAATTCTGGGCTATGAGCTGCCCAACTGTACACCTGAAGATGGAAAGAGTATTTGCATCAGTTTATTAATCAGGGAGCGTGATTCGGCTGCTGCTCCTTCTTGAGGGCAAACTTAGATATGCCTCTGTGTAAATGTGTAAAACAGCCTTGAAACATTTGGTGAGGGAGGAGGAATAAAAGGAAACTAAGCTGTACAGAATCAGCATCCCACAAGCATGAACAGACCTCAGTGGGGTGACAAGGCTCATTATGCACCTTCGGAAACATGGGGTGTTCAATTGATCAAAAAAGTACTGTATAATTCGATCAAGCTGCTTCTACCTCATTAGGAAAATGAACTCCTCTGAACAAAATAACTTTCCTCAACCTAGAATTTCTTTCTAACATAAATGGCTACCTCCACTACATTTCTGGTCTCTAATTTCCTTCCGGCATCTTTTAAAATGTGGAGCCAAATATTTTCAGCTACTGTAGTTCTTAACATACGAACAAATAAATATAAAGCCAGAATGGGAGTGGTGATGTTACCTCAGGGTTTGAGCCATTTAACAGATTGTCCAGTTCACACACACATACATACAGATTTAATTTCTGTGTAATTTATTTCTATCCCAGGGCAGCCCCCAAGCAATTGCATAAATAGTTCTTGGAAGTGGGAAGTCAACATGAGTCATGACTAATTCGTCTCGGGTTTTGTTCTCACAAAAGCTTGAAAGGAATTCTGAAGTTCTTAGCATGTTTTACGTGCTTTCCCTTTTCCTGTGTAAACTCTTCCATTTGATCATGGAATTATTATTTTATTTTTTATTTATTAAATTTGTATCTGTGGATCTCAGGGCAGTTCACAACATAAACATGCAAGATAAAAAAAATCAATCCTATATATTAATGTTCCAGAACTGAGCATGGTAGTCAGACAACCTATTCTTCTAAACCGCTTCATTCATGTAGGCAGGAAAGATATCATCACAAATTAAGACAGCTGAGAAGGCAGTAAATGGGATTAAAGGTCTCAAATGCAACAACCAGCTATTTTTATTTATTTCTTAAAATGTTTATAGATAGCTCCCTCATATAAAATATAACGGCAGTACCTAGCAAGATATACAGGTACACAAAAACATAAAATATCATTAAAACAATAAAGTAATAAAGACTCATCTTGAAATAGGCCTTTAAGAGATTTCTGAAAACTAGCAGGGGGGATCCCTGCTGAATCTCTATTGGAAGAGTATCCCACAGCATGGGAACAGTAACACTAAATTCCCAAATGCTATTTAAAGCCAGCCATGCTTCTGCATCACAGTCTCCTCAGGATGATTTCAGTGACTAAGCTGGGATATGAGGAATTCAGTGGTCCATGAGGTATCCTGAATCCAAATTATTCAGGACTTTGTATATTAATAGGATACCTGTCCTGCTAATATATGGGCAGCCTGTGAAAATGTTTTAGCAGGGGTGCCACATATTGTTGGCTATCTTTCTCCAGTAGTATGTCTATCCACTGCATTCTGCGCTAGTTGGAGGTTCCAGACTAGACCCATGGGCAGCCCCACATGCAGAGCGCATTGCAGCAATCCAGTCTTGAGGTTACCAGTGCATGGACTACAGCAGCCAAGCTATGCCAACCACAGCTGGCATGTGAAATAAAACTGATTAAAAATAATAATACATGCTTCTTCAGAGGGGACACAACCCCACCTGGAACAGGCAATTGACCTATCTTCTGAACACAGGAACCACCTGCCCACAAAGATTCCCATCTTCCCAGGGTTTCACTAAGTTTATTGGCCCTCATCCAGTCCACTTCTGCATTCTGGTACAAGATTTGCACAGCCACAGCCAATTTAGATGTTAGGGGAAAACAGAGATGCATCTCATCAGTGAACTGATGACACAGTGCTCCAAAACGCCTAATGAAAGTTCTCAATAGCTTCATGATAGATGATAAATAGCTTTGGAGATAAAACAGTGTCCTGAACAGCCACATAGCACAGGTGCCTGGGAGGCCAAAGAGCACTTTTCTGGTGCTATTCTTCAGACTCGACCTAAAAACAACTTTAAGAAAAAGCTCCTCAAAGCACAATTAAGGGTCATTGAAGCATCAATGTTCAGTAAACCTATCCTCTTCTGCTGCCATTTCCCTTTTGCATATTTGAAAAGTCCAAGCTCACAGTGAACAAGCGAACCATGCTACAGATTTCAAAAATTCACATTGGGTGAGGGGCATCTGCCCAATAATTAAATATTGTTTCTGTTTACTCTCACCAGTAAGAATCACAGTAGATCATCTACTTAGCCAGTACAAGTGCTCTTTAGGCAGGGAGGAATAGTACAATCAAGCATCCAGTTTGCATCTAAGAATGGACAAATAAGTCAATTTTGGTTTCTCTCAGTTCTCCACATTTTCACATCCTGAAAAATTCATCAGTATTCTAATACGAATTTATGCTAATATACACTTCTTTGTTTGGAATTTTGCCTAATAAGCACATTTTTGCAAATATATCCTAATACATCATATTTCATGCACACTTTATCTCAATATAAACATTCTTGTACACATTGCTTGGCTGGAGCACTGCATTGCAAAAAACTGAGAAATCTGAATTTCAAAGACTGGCTGTGTTCTACTTCTTGCATCGTTTTGGAAAGTGCGGATTAAGTAGGTTCACCTTTAAATGTGAATGGAATGGGATTCTACCCCCCCCCCCAGTTTGCACCACGTTTCTTTCAAACCACATGCGGTCAAACTTTAGGGATGCAGGACCAAACACAGACCTATCTCTCAGCCTCAGTGTCTTATTTGTGAAATGGAAATCTTAAAGGCTAACTTCCCAGGAGTGAGATAAAAATAATAATGCACTGTGCACACTAGTCAAAAATCGTAAGGTTTAGTAAAGGCCACTGTCCTGCAAACATAACTGTGGCTGCAATTGAATGCACACTTAACATGGGAATAAGTTGCATTGAACTCAATGCATTTTGCTTCTGAGTAAGTCTGCACAAGATTGCACTGCACATATGGGAAAAGAGCCAGCATCACTTTTGAGCACTGAGACGAGCTCCTTGCCAGAATAACTAAAATCAACTAATGTTGCTGACATCCAACCCCTGATTAGAATGCAGACTTTCACTCTCTGCATTACTTCACACATTTTGGTGGAAACAACACAAACCTGATTCTTATACAATGGAACTTTGTGTTCGTTTTGCAGCAAACAATCTCCTCCATCCTCAACATCTGTGTACATTCGGTCACTGTTATCTCTGCTCATGCACTGTCTCTATTTGTTATGTTTATTATCATTTGACTGCCATCTGGCACACACACCAACACGGAGAAAAGAAATCACAGATTCAGTAAATGGAACAAGTAAGGTCGCTATAGCTGGTGTGTGTTGGTAGGGGGTTACTTCCAGCGGAACAGTCTGAGCTTTAAAATATACAAAGGAGATAAATGATCTCAGCTTGGCCCGATGAAAAAAGATAATAATATTTGCCAGTTATGTAATTAAAACTTACTGTGAAATTGAAATGTCAGAAACAGATTTGGAAATGAGAATGAGCTGTGGTCCAGTCACCCTTCATCCCCTTTCTTTAAGGTCCTTTACTCTGATTTGTACCAATATTTTATACAAAAAGAATGAATGTTAATGTGAATAGTTTGAACTCAACATGACCTGGATCTGCATATACATAAGACAGAAGTGGTAGAATGTTGAGGTGGTAAACTGGAATGTACCACTTTCGGCTACATGGGGTATATCACTTTCAAATTTCCCCCCTCACATGATACCCTTCCCCCACCCCAAGTAGCACATAAGGCTGTGCTTTTTCTTTTCTTTTTCCATATTCAGGGAGATACTTTTGCTTTTGTATTACTTAGGAAAGCATTCAAAAAATACTATTCACTACCACCACCAGCCTGAGATGGTACAGTCCACTTTCCCACCTCTGTATTCTACATCCCTTCTGCTGGAAGTGCAGATCACGAATGGGGGACCGGTGGCCCTCCGGATATTGTTGGACTCCAACTCCCTTCAGCCAGTATGGCCCATGGTCAGGGATGATGAGAGTTGAAATTCAACAATATCTGGAGGGCCACAAGTTCTTCATCCCTGGCACAAATCCAACCACATTAAACTGTTCTTGCAAAGCAGCTGTCTGATTCAGCCAAAGTCAACATTCCTGCCACCCCCCACCGATTTCAAGGGGAGAGAAGTACATTGAACACCATAGAACTTAAAATGTTCTTTGGCAGATGATGTCTTTTGTCTATAATGTATGTGCTGCTTTTGAAATGTGCAGTGAACTGCCTTACATTCTTGTAGCTGGTTCTTCCTTACCTTCCAAAACTCATCTCATAATGCCATTGACCAGACCAAAGACCACATCCTAGGCTAGGGGTTGGGAACCTCTGGTCCTCCTGATGTTCTTGGAGTCTAGTTTCATTCTGCCCCAGCCAATAAGGTCATGGACAATAGCAGTTAAGAGTCCAGGAACATTTACAGCAGTGCTTGTGAAGGCTTTCATTGACATCCTCAGATACGTGCCCCAGATTCTGAGCTTTCATATTTCTTTAAGGTAAGTATCTAGCCCCGCCCCCTAGATATAAAGTTAGGGAGCAAAATGTGCAGGTTTCACATTTTCTTAGTGAGATGTGCCCACATTGTAGATTTCTCCTGGTACTGAGGAATGCTCCTTCTTGCTATTAGACAGCACCAATATTTGCATGTGTGTGTGTAAAATCAATATTGTGCGATCTGCACAATCAGGACCAGCAGAACAGAGCTAACTTCCCATAGTAAATATAAAAATGTGAGGTGTGACTACCTCTCTCAACTTAGTGTTATGCCATGGGGAACTTTGTGTTTTATGACATCCCACCCCCAATGTCAGCCATTTTGTGACTGGTGCCTCCAGTACTCTCTCAGAATTTCAAATGGTTCAAAGAATTTCAAATGGTTCAAAGAGGTTGGTAACTCCTGATGTAGAATGCCAGAGGTTCCCCATACTTGCAGCGAACTATGTTAGTTACGTAATTCACATAATAATCTGGACATGTCTACTTAGAAATAAGTCCCATTGTTTCCAGTGGACTTACTCCCAGTAAGTGGATATAGGACTGAAGTATCAATTGTCTTCAGGGCTTTTGAGGATGTGCTGCAAGTACACTATGGCTCACGACAATGGTAAAAGCTGGAAGCCAAAGCTAGCCAGCATATTTCAAAGATTGTTTTATAACAGAAATATATAATCAAAGTGTCTTTCTTTCATGAGAATGCAAACATTGTAACATTACTAGAAATGTCTTGAGAAGTGGAAAAAATACTACTACACAATGTATTGTAATACTTGATTCATTTTCTTTCCATTTTTACCTTAATTCTGCCTAATTACTGTATTGTGATCTAAGTCAGCAATCTTAAATTAACTATCAACTAAACTTTTGAAGTACCCCTACAAATGCTAGATAATGATGAAATTTAAATTGCTACAAGTTATTGTGCAATGTCTACACACAGTGGAAAAGCAAACCTTCAGGTATTTTCGCTTCACATCTCATTAAGGCTTTCTTTCTCCACTTAGGAGCACCGCTACAGCATGTCATAATGACGCAGAAAAATATGGAACCACTACATGTCTAGACCAGGGATGGGGAATTTGTAGCTGTCCAGGTGTTGCTGCACTCCAACTCCCATCAGCCCCAGCTGGCATGGCCAATGGTCAGGGATGATGGGAGTTGTAGTCCAATAACATCTTGAGGCCCACAGACTCCTCATCCCTGGTCTAGGTGGATGACCCAAACGATTCTAAATTCTCAAGTATAAATAACAGAACATCCAGTTTAAATAACTGGGAATTAAAATTCAATAGGTGCATGTCAACACAGAGCCAAGGAAGGGAAAGTTATAAACTTTAATTTCAAGTAGAGTAAAAACAATTCCAGGTCCTGCCTACTGGCCTAGCAAGACTAACTTGGCCAGATAGCCCTGGTGATCCCACTGATGTTTGTTTTTTATGCTGTTTTTAGCAGTTTTTTAAAAGTTGTTTTTAATCATTGTTTTGTTGTTAGCCGCCCTGAGCCCAGTTTTTGGACCGGGAAGGGTGGGGTATAAATAAAACTTTATTATTATTATTATTATTATTATTATTATTATTATTATTATGAGTTTTGTGTTTGCAAGAAGAGAAAAGGATGGAGTTGCGAATAAAAGGCATGCAACCTAATGTATGTTTTGATCACTAGGTTCCCACAGTCTAGTGAACAAATTAGGCAACCGAAGCTCACACACAACAGGTGACAGTGGCAGACATACAGGTATGTGTTTAAACTTGGTTCTTCCCCATGCAGGTTGGCCGGCCCTACCATTAGGTGGAGTGAAGCAACTGGCACAAGCAAGCAGCAGATGCTGGGCAGGGCCAGGGGCAGCAGCACCCCAGCTGTTCTCCCTCAGCTCCCCAGCCATTCCCCTCTGTTTGAAAGCAGAGTCTTGTGGGCTACATGGCCTGTCCTGCTGCCTTCAGGTGTGGTGGGAGGAAACTGTCCCATTGCCAGTACTGAAGTACGATTCTATATCTAGTCCAACTAGCTTAGGCACACAGAGTGAAGGGGGTGCCCCAGGCAGAAAAATGTCTTGGAACATCTCACATTGCTACTTATCTCATTGTAGACACTCCAACAGGTCAGTTTCCTCCATTCACAGCAAAACTCAGTTCCATTACTAGAGCAAACCAGAGAAGAAAATGGTTTTTGGGGGGAGGGGAAGACTTTGAGGATGGGGGAAGGTACCCTCTGTTGAGTGCCCATTTTGCTCTCGAAATCAAGTCCCTGTGCTTTCTATGTGTTTAGGGAAGATCCAGGTTTAAACACACCGATCTGCCATGATGTATATTTCGAGCTTCGGTCACAACCAGGGACAGACAAATTTGTCCATTTCGGTTCTCCCGGGTTCTCATTTTTCTAATCTTAAATTCAGTTCCACACATTTCTGCAATGATTTGTATTTTTTTTTAAAGAAAAAAAAAATCCTCATGAAAAATTCATCAGCATTTTAATGTGAATTTTTCCTAATAAAACTTATTTTTCATGCATTTTTAAAAATATACTAATGCATTTTTGTATGCTGTTTTCACTAATGTGTGAATTTTTCTACACATCAGCTGGCTGAAGAACTGCACTGCAAAATTCTGTTATAATATTTTTATTAACTTTTTTTCACAATGAAACAACAACTACAGTAAATTCATAGTACAGAGTCCTCTCCTAAAGGCAATTCTCGGCACCCATCAGCCACAGAAGTTAGCAGCCCCTCCCAACTCTCACCTTCCTTTCTCCTCCCTGGGGAGACCGACATTACTCCGCCTCCCACCCAGGGCCCTCCATCAACCATCTACCACCCCCATGAGTGCACAATCCTTGCACCTTAACAAAGGCCCCAAACATACGCCTCCAAAGAATAAAGAAGAAAAAAGGAAAGGAAAGGAAAAACAATAACAAAAGTGGAGAGAGAGAGAGAGAGAGAGAGAGAGAGAGAGAGAGAGAGAGAGAGAGAGAGAGAGAGAGAGAAGCAAAAGGAAATGAAAGGGGAAAAGAAGAAAAATAAACATTAGAGAAAGATAACAAGGGCTTCTAATTTTCCATCTTCCGGTTACTTATCAATACAAAAGGGCGGGGGGGGAGATTATTTAAGACATTCAGTTACAGGTAGGTAGCCATGTTGGTCTGTCATAGTCAAAACAAAATAATTTTTTTTAAAAAAAAATCCTTCCAGTAGCACCTTAGAGACCAACTAAGTTTGTTCTTGGTATGAGCTTTCGTGTGCATGCACACTTCTTCAGATTCAGTCCATGATAGCATCCAGCTTCTCCACTTTCTGTTAAACAGTATTTCTTTTAAGTCAAAGTGTCTCTGAAACATTCATTTCTTTTGGCCAGGAAAAGTCCAAAAGGGGTTCCTGAACTACTATTATTGCTAAATGTTTACCATGTTTTTTCCTTTAATATTAACTTTACCTCTATTAATTCCCATCACCATTCCTCCATATATATATATATATAATCATCATCATCATCATCATCTTCCATCCATGTCCCTGTTAAGATCTCTCCAATGTTATCACATATTAGAATAGTATTCCATATTTTTTCCTTGTTAATATATCCTTTAATTCATGTCCAGTTCCATATGTTCAAATTCCATTTCCTGTTGTATTTCCTGTTGTGTTTATGATAGTATCCCATCTTCTCCTCTAGAACCTTCCATTTTAATTTCCCCCAGTCTTTTTCCAGAGAGAGTATCACAAATTCAGTAACATCGTCCTCTGAACTCTCTCAAAATCGTATGCAGAGTACTGTCTCTCTGCTAGAACTGAAGAAAGGCCAGGACTGAAGCTTTCCCAAAGCTGGGAAATCCAGATAATTCTCCATCTCTCCACTTATGATTACATCCTCCCCTTCTTCTCCAAACCCTTGTAAGGAAAGCATTTCCATTTCACCATCTGCTCTCGTCAATTTAACGGTTACATCATCCAGTCCAACCAGAACTGCTTTGCAAAATTCAAAGAAGTGTATGTCTTGAAGGATGGCTGCGTTTTGGTTCTTGTTTTGTTTCGAAATGTGCAAATTTGATGTTTGCCTTTAAATGCAAACTGAATCAAATTTCTAATCCCCCATTCCTAATCACAACACTAGAAGTACTTCATAGGCTGTAACATTTCACCCTCCCCTCATTGTATTGAGACTGTGCATGTTTAAAGTTGAGCCCTAGGGTCATTAGGAGTGAGGTATAATTTTTGCATTTCATGTCCATTTGATTGTACTGTTTACAGCTGCTTCTCTATATATACTCTCTCCCCTGCCCTGGAAGACCCACTTGGTCATCTCTCTCTATTACTTTCACCTTCAAAGTCCTGGCTGTTTAGCCATGCATTTACAGCTGACGTGGTTGAGATAGAAGTTTAATGTATGCGGGAACTGTGAATTGTCTGCTCTGTGAGGTTTTCTACGCTAGGAGTGTAGAAACCTACCTTTCAGGGTTGTTGCAACAAGGAGTTCAGGCCATTTTGTGTTCTGAAAGAACTGTTGTTGTGGCATCACGAAATAAATTGGTTACACAGAGTTGATCAGATGATCCGTGATCTCTAGCCGGATCGCACCATCTCCTTATCCCCCCCCCCCGATTACGTGTGCTGCTTTTGCAGTACAAAGGAGTTTTATTTTGACTTGTACATGTAATTACCTATTTCTCCCTAAGAAGCACTGCAATTTTCATTAAAATAACAAGGAATAAAGAGATAACCTAATGCAAAATACAATACATGACACTACTCTTTGGAAGAGGTAAAACAATTTAAATAATGTGCCATTTAATAAATGGCAAAAAAAGCAATCCCACACTTTCCTTGATCAAGACAACTGTGTAATGTCTAAGACAATGACGAAGGGAGGCATTTTGATGTGGTAATACAAGATGCTTGCACTCCCTGTTAAGTACATCATTAGGAATTCAGCAAGAATTACCAAAGAGAGCCACAATTAAAACCTCAAGCCTCATTCATCTTTGTTTGATTATGTGTATGGAGAAGTGTTTATTTTTCATTATGACTCATATTGGCTGTAATTAAATTTAATTTTAACTGTAGAATGAAAAGGATATGCAAAAGGAACTTTGCTAATGACTGTCGGAAGAGAGGCATAACAAGGCTGCCTAATCAACTTGTGATATATGCCACGTTGTTGACCATGGGAGCCAGGACACCTTTGCATCTTCCTCCTTCCATAACCATCCTCTTGACTCTAGTCTATATCTTTCTCCTGCTGGGGGCAGAATTGGGGGAGAGATAAAAGCAGATACACTACCCTACAGTCTTAAGTTGTGCATGCAATGGGGGTGGGCCTGAGGGAGAGAGTATGTGTACCACTTAGTTCCCTGATACGTACATCCAAGAAAATGCTCTTAGGGTCATTGCTTGGGTCATAGTTTGGGATGCCACATGCCCACGCAGGAGCCATTTGGAATCTATGCAGAAGAATAAGCTAGGGGTACTACCTCAGATTTCAGTACAGTGGTACCTCAGGTTACAGACGCTTCAGGTTACAGACTCTGTGAACCCAGAAATATTACCGCGGGTTAAGAACTTTGCTTCAGGATGAGAACAGAAATCGCGCGGCGGCGGCAGCGCAACGGCGGCGCATCAGCGGCGCAGCGGCAGGGGGAGGCCCCATTAGCTAAAGTGGTGCTTCAGGTTAAGAACATTTTCAGGTTAAGAACGGACCTCTGGAACGAATTAAGTACGTAGCCAGAGGTACCACTGTATACCAAAAGATTTCATAGCAGAGAAATGATTCTCAGTGTGGGTTCATCTTATGTCCTTAGGTCTACAGTTTGGTAGGCATAATCCACTCTGGAGGGTTCCTCTGCCTGTAAATTCCATCCAGCTGGTGCAAAGTAAGGCGGGGTGGGTGGGGGGAGTTACAGCCATTTTTAGATACCCAGAATAGGAATTGAGGAACACAGAGCGTTGTTTTTTGCAGAGTTGTTCAGGGACCAAATTACAGATCGAAGCAGAGAACGTGCAGAGTGACTCAGAAGCAGATCAGTATTTTTGTGAATCTTGTGGCCCCTGCACATTGCTAGAAAAGACATTATATAAGGGCTGGCTAGCAGCAAAGGTTATAATTATTTCACACTCTGGTATTTCACTGTGAATGTTTTTCTGTTATGGACACATTTAAAAAAAAGATACAAGTCTTCTCCATTGTGAGATGTTTGGCCTTGAGATAATTCAAGTTGCATTGCATTTGACAAATGTTCCTAGGAGAGCTAGTATAATAGTTCTTTGTCATTTGAGTTGTGTTCATTCACTATAGAAATTTAGTCGACATGCCAAACTATTCTTACTACTTTCAACAATAAAAAGTGCTGGAGCTCAAGTCTGCAAGATGGGTAGGAGAGATGCCGGTTTTAGTTACTCACTTATGGGAAGAAGGCATTCTGTGCATATTCACAGTCTTCCTGCCTCGCACGTGCCTGCCCTGTTGAGACCTGTGACAAAAATACAAATTATGGGGAGGGAATCTGGTAAGCTATGGCTCAAAGGGAAATGGCCTTTTTTCAAACATTTTACAAAGTGGCAGGTTTTTAAAAGCAGGTGCTGGATGGCATCTGTCAGTGAAGCTGCAGTTGTGGCCTTCTAGCATCAACAGGTGGCTGGACCAAGTGATCTTTGAGATTCCTAGTTCCAACCTTTGATTCTATCTTTCTAACCTGGGGTTTCCTCATGCAGTATGCACTCGGCATTGAGCTAAAGCTACTTCTGACTTCCTAGTGCAGTGGTGGCTAACCTTGACACTCCAGATGTTTTGGGACTACAACTCCCATCATCCCTTACCACTGGTCCTGTTAGCTAGGGATGATGGGAGTTGTAGTTCCAAAACATCTGGAGTGTCAAGGTTAGCCACCACTGTCCTAGTGAGTTTGTATGTCTGTATGTCATCCCATCTTAAGGAGCAAAAATACAACACTAAAAACACAAACAAACCCACCCACTGGCTAGCCTGTTGCTTGGTGGTCATAGAATGCCAAATATCCAATGAAAAGAACTGGGAGAGCTCCAGAGTGGAATGCTGACAGTATTCTGAAAGTAGCCATAGCTGTCTGCTAGGAGGTTAGGATACGCTGCAACTTTTTGTAGCAGGTCACCCTTGTAGTTATTTATCCTAAAGCCTTGGACATTGTCAATGTTTCAAATGATGCCAGAAGTCATTTTGCAGCAATTTTTCCTGTTTAATTCCTTTTGGTCTCTTGCTCACAAAGTGGCTGTAAGAACACATGATCCTGGATTAATCACAAACTTTGTTGCTTTTCTTTCTTTTCTTTTTTTAAATGGTTGTTCAGACCATCCCAGGACAAAAGATGCTGTTGGAACTGATGAGTGAGTGTTCATTGTGCTAGCGCTGGCTTCTGGTTATCTATTTATTACTTATTTTCTGCTACTTCTATTGTTTCTTTCTTCGCAAAGGCTCCTGTGAGCTCTGATAAAATTCCCCATAACAATGTCTAAACACCTAGGGTTGGCTTCAAAAGGGTAAGCTGAACGGCAGCACAGAGAACATGGGTGGGTGGGGGAGAGAATCCATCATAGGAGCCACTACCGGTAGTTCAGTAAGATTTATTTTCACAAGACATTCTCCTCACGACTGGATTAGTCACTTCACTAATGGTCAAATGACCCATAACTCACATGTGTGGGAACTTAATTGCAGGGCGCTCCCTTCACTGGTGAAAATGAACTTCCCTCACCATTATATTAATCTGATTGTGATCCTGGCTTAGTCCTGTACTTTAAACAGGAGCCTGAGATGAAAGGCGCCTAATTAGAATCAAAATGAGGTGTTTGAGAATTGTCATTTAAAAACAATCCTTACGTTAATGTCTTGTTTGTTTATAAAGACAATGGTCTTTAACACATGTCAGGAGAACAATCTACTGTGGTGAGAATGAAATGTTTTTAAAATATAGACGACTATCTAAATATGCAAACTAAACCATTTGAAACATGACTTAAATTGAGCAAAGGATCACACACACACACACACACACACACACACCAAACTGTGATGTGAAGAGATGTCTGTAGAAGCGCAAGCTCCCAGCTGTTGATATCCTAATCTAAAGGAATAGGAAAGGCAGCTGTGCTGGGAGGAATTTATGGGAGTTGTAGTCCAAAGTATCTGTGGCCGCTGTTATTTGTACACACATAACCACTGTGCTCAGTGGGACGCGGGTGGCACTGTGGTCTAAACCACTGAGCCTAGGGCTTGCCGATCAGGTCGGGGTTCGAATCCCCGCAACGGGGTGAGCTCCCGTTGCTCGGTCCCAGCTCCTGCCAACCTAGCAGTTTGAAAGCATGTCAAAGTGCAAGTAGATAAATAGGTACCACTCCGGCGGGAAGGTAAACGACATTTCTGTGCACTGCTCTGGTTTCTCCAGAAGCGGCTTAGTCATGCTGGCCACATGACTCGGAAAAACTGTCTGCGGACAAACGTCGGCTCCCTCGGCCAGTAAAGCGAGATGAGCGCCGCAACTCCAGAGTCGTTTGCAACTGGACTTGACTGTCAGGGGTCCTTTACCTTTAACCACTGTGCTCACTATTCTTTACACACACACACACACACACACACACACACACACAGCTATACCACAATGTAGAATCACAACTTCGGACCACCTGAATAAAACTCATGGACTACTGGTGGTCCATAGACCACACATTTTGGGAACCTATGACTTGGAATACCGTAATAAAAGAATTTGCTTCAGTGTTCCAGGACACAGCTGACTCCAGAATGAGTCATACGATGAGACAGTAATTGAACAGGGAATGTGCATGGAATCAGCTAGTCAACTGTGAACTGGTTGGCAAATGCATGTTCATCACTGGATTACTGCAGTGCTGACTTGTACCTGTGAATGACCCACCAGAGTTCTAATGCCCAATTTAGTTCCTGCCTATCAGCTTACATCACCTGGAACACAGTGGACTCGATTCGAAGTCTGCTGAGATAATCTAGTACTAAGTAACCAAGTGCTATACATACGTATGTGAACCAGCCCCATCTTTTAGAATCTGGCGTCAGGTCATGGACTCCATGTCTCTCTGACGCACATTACTGGGAGTGATTTTTGGCTACACCTCCAGAATAGCTAAAGAAGTCACAGTTTCAGAGTACATACAGAATCTCTTCTCTCCAGAAAGTAACCATAGGCACCTCACTCACAGCTGGAACTAGAAGGATTCATGAAGCACAGCACATGGTCTTTATTTTCCAGTGTGAAGGTCACTGCATTTATTTGTTAGTTAGGCAGTACTGCTGACAAGCATGTGGGATAGAAGTTAATGGCTACTAACCATGATACCTATGCTTTACCTTCACCACTGGACACAGCATGCCGGTTGCTGGGAATCAGAGGTGGAGGAGTGCTGTGGCACTCAAGACCAGCTTGTGGGCTTCTCATAGGCATGTGGTTAGCCACTGTGAGAACAGGATGCTAGACTAGATGGGCCTTTACCCCGGGGGCTTCTCTTATGCTCTTAAGTCCTACAGGAAGAGGAAAGTGCTGGGAAAGCGGCATAAACGACTACCGCAAATTGTAATTATATCCAAAGTGATAGTAACAACTGGGCAAGTGAAACAGAACCCAGTTAGCTGCTAATGACAGTAACACAGGAGTAGAATGAGCTATGACCCCAAGTTAAATGAAACACTCTGCAGGGCTGCAACCCTAAACACACGTACTAGGGAATGAGCCCCATTGAAGAGTGTGTGACTTCTGAATAAATGTGCACAGGACCGCAGTGTGAACACAAACTCAGGAAGTAGCAGGACTTTGTAAGCAAAATCCATTCAGAAATTGCTGTTTGAATTCAATTTCCCCCCGAAGCTGACTGAAAAAATATTTAAGTGACGCTCACCTTTTATCTGGTTTTTTTTTTAACAAGTTCCCTGCACCGTTTAACAGTAGCAGTATCACATTCTGCAATAATCACTAGCATTTCAGAAGCTCCTTCATTGTTTTTGCCTCGTTCTACGATGGTGTCACGTAAAATTTGCCCGGGCTCCCTCTGCAGTCAAGAGCATTGTGTTGAGCTTCTCTCCCACCGCCACCCCGCAAAAAAAGATTCCAGGGTAATTGCAATTGCTGGGCGCGTGCATTGATAGAATTGAAGCCTGATGGGAGATTAGATTCAGTGCTGCGTGCTCATTGCAGAAGTCCCACCTTCCCACATTACACTCAGGACGGTTTGGCTACCACCCAGATCTTTCAATCCCTTCCAATTAGCACAGCCAGGGCATTCTTTTCCCAGCCCTGCAAACACCAAGACATATTTTTAACCTGACACTTTCCCTCCACTGAGCTCTTGGAACCCCTGCTGAGCCAATGGAGTCCCAATCAGTGGGCTGCTTCTGATGCTGCCCCTTCACAAGATTGCCGATGAAGTCAGAGCAGCTGAGGGATCTTTAATGAGCCCAGCAAACCTCGAGAGAAGCAAGTTCCTGTTTCGAAACGGCATCTTTTGATTAATCAATGGCTTATTGACGACCGGTTTAACATGCCAAATGAAGGCATGTCAAACAGACTGTCCACTCAGAGCTGAATTGGTCATAAATGTATTTAGTGGACTTGGTATCTATGTTGGCGCATTTTAAAAGCCATTGTTTTCCTTTAAAGGCTTTTAAGGCTTGCAGTCGCTTTGTGAAGGCAAATATTGCCAAGGCGTTTGGGTGCCTCACAGAAGATTCTTTCTATCTCTCTCTCACCCAGCTGCAGCAGAACAGATTTAAAATGCTGGTGCAGGTGGGAGCGAACAGTTCCCAAATCACTTTTAACCTTGGTTAGAGAAGCCGAATCCATATCAGTAGGTAAATGGGATCACAAACGTATAAGCCTCTTTCATTTTTTTAACTGCAGTATTATGCACACTGAAAATTAGAGCTGAACGCACCCTTATTACGGAAGCCCGAAGTGGGAGAAATGGAATTATCTCTCTCTAGCTTCTTATGTGGTACTCATTCCAGTATCACCAAAGTATTTAATTGACTGACATCAGTAGGAAGACTTCTTAAACCCATTGTAATAATTCTTTTGGAATTGTCAGCATGTGAGAAATCATCAAGTCAGTTATTTTTACTTTGATACGATTTTTTTTAGTAGTATTTCCTGTGATATTTGCATAGATTTGTCAGTAGCCTATCCGGAACTGAGCAATTTGAAATAAGGATGAAAAGCATCTGTTCTGGCTTTTCTTTCATTTTTTTTAAGGGAGATTCTCTTTTACCCTATTGAAAATGGAATAGAACACAGTGTAAAACTATCACCAGGTCTGGAATTCTAGTCAGCTGATCTTAATAAAAATTCAGCACGTTCAATTGCATGCTGAATAAATGTGACACCAAATCATAATATATTATCACCTGATATCACTATAATATGTTATCACAGCCTTACCATTATGCTGTTGGTTTTTCAAATTGATATTCATATGCTTCCACGAATAACCAAATTTGAAGTTATGGCTCTAGAGAAGTTCAGTGAGATGTAATACTTTCCCACTTTGGCTACTTGTTCTTCACCATTTTGCCTCTTCACAGTTTTGGCATTTGAGTAACAACACCTGCCTAATGCCACATTGGTTAAAATAGCTTAGCCAACCAATGACCTACAGTTTTTCAAAATCAAGGGCCTAAATACTAACTAGGGTGGCAGTCCTATGCTCACTTAACATGTGAATAAGTCATGTTGAACTCAAGGGGATTTACTTCTTAGTAGTATAGGATTACACTGCAAATAACTTCATGTACAAAGAAAACATGCATAGCATACTGTTAAATCCTTAACGACAAATAGCCAGTCTGTAAAAGTCTAAAACTGATTTTATTTTTAAAAAATCTGGACAAATTTACTGCAATTCATATTTTGAATGAAGTAGTGTGGATCTTTTAAAATGGAAGTCCAGCATTACTTTTGTTTTCAGATTTATCAATAATGTCATTTATATTAGAAATTATCCAATAGCTTTCAGGTGACCTCATAACATTAAGCATTATCGAAAAAAAGCTTTTTAAAAACACCCTAGACCTAGATAAATGAGTATAATTACCAGTACTCAAATTACATGGGGTAAGCAGAGGGGGCATTTATCTTTATCTGTTTTGATATGGGATGGTGGGATTGATTAAAACTGGTTAATGGCAGGTGTGGTGTATGTGGACTTCAGTAAGAGCTTCTTTCCTACTTTCCTCTCATATTTGAACACACTTGATTATCTTCAGTTCCCTTCCTGGTATCATAGGAGGATTCTCTCCTCCTCCTCCTCCTCCTCCTCCTCCTCCTCCTCCTCCTCCGTCTCATCATCAACTTGCCTCTAGGATTTATTGTGAGGATTAAGAAATAACGTAAAGCACTTTGTTACTGAAAAATGCTAAATCACAAACAGACCTTGAGGCATCATTGGCAAGGATACTGAAGTCTCCCAGGACCACTGTCCTAGGTTCCTCCAAGACTACACCAGTTACACTTTGGTCAGTTCAGTCAGGAAGTCAGAAACCTATCTTCCATGACAGATGTAGGCGCTCGAGTCCAGCTCCTAAGAGGAGATGTTTCCTTGTGAAAGAGAATTAGTTTCTATGACCTATGGCAATGCCACTGTCCTGACCCTCTAGTCTGGTTTGGTGTTGCACAGAGTACCCAGGTGGGCAGAACTATATCAGATCAGTCCCGCCCAGCTCTCCTGCTCAGGTGTTGGCTAGGCCTGCCAGGTGAGTCTGTTTGTTCATGATAAGATCGTGGATCAGCATGGCCTTCTTCTGAGTTGACCAGGCATTCAGAATGCTGAGTGCAGTGGATGAACCTCCAGCTGTCTTTTTTCCAGACAGTCATACCATGGTTTTCGAACAGCTTAGTTCTGGAACGTTTTGGCTCCCAATTTGGTTCTGGTTTGTGAACTATTTTTGGAAGCTGAACGTCCGACGAGACTTCTGTGGCTTCCGATTGGCTGCAGGAGCTTCCGGCAGCCAATCGGAAGCCATGCTTGGGTTTCCAAAAGTTTGGAAGTCGAACAGACTTCTGAACAGATTCTGTTCAACTTCTAAGGTATGACTGTATATGAGAACTGTCTTGCTGCAGCAGTCCAAAGTCTATATACCGGTAATCCTACATTTTGTGGTTAGCCAGGTAAAAATGTAGGAGGACTCTGCTCAGTCAGACTAAAGACCTTTATACTAGTCATGCATCCTGATTTATACAGTGGCAAACTAGGTGCCTCTGGGAAGCTCACAAGCAGGATAAGAAGGCAGTAGTCCACCCCTAAAGTTGTCCCTCAGCAAATGAACCTGGATGTAGCAAATACCACATACATCAGTGCTTTAAAAAAAAAAAAGTTTAAAAAAGATGCCAGTTCTCACATATTAATAAAAGTGCCATGTGTGCTATGAGCAGCAAAAAAGAGAAGTGTCAGGACTCTGTACCATTGAGCATTTTCTCACACACAAAAGCCCTGGCCATAGGAGCCAACTCCTAGGGGCCAAGGTCCTTTTGCCCCCCCTAAAATATTTGAGGGGGCCAACCCCCTCCCATGTTGATGGACATTGCCATTCAAATGGTGTGCAGGCACCACATCTTGTGGTTGATTATGCGGGGAGGGGCCTGCCTCCCCCTCCCCAATAATTTATTCATGTTGGCACCCCTGCCCTGGCTATAACTGATAGTCTTATTCTCCATGAATTTGTCCAACTGCCTTTTAAACCCCTATAAGTTGGTACCCATTATCACACCTTTTGTCAGTGAATTGCATAGTTGATGCACTGAGTAAATAAGTACTTCCTTTAGTGTTCCCTGAAGCTCCCACCATTCAGTTTCATTGGGTGACCTTAGGTTCTAGCTTTATTGGCAGGTGGTGGGGGAGGACTTCTGTCTGTTTTCTCTCCACAGCATGCTCACAAGCAGGTCATGAGGACAACTGTCACCCCTGTTGTTTGCCTCATAGCATCTAGTATCCAGGGATATACCGTCTATGAATTCAGAAGTTCAATTTAGCTACCATAACTGCTAGTTGTGAACAGTTATGCTCCATGACCAGGATTTCATTTTAAAATACCCTTCTTTTGTGGTACTGGGCACATCTGCACAATTTGCTGTTTTCAATTATGCCTTAAAAAAGAAAGAAAGAAATCAACAACAACTCCCTTTGTATTTTTGCAGATAACAAAATAGTAGACAGATTTGAGAAGGGAAATGCAGAGAATGGATGGATCGTTTTAAGTTCAAGGAGCTTCCCCAGTCAACAAGTGTCTACACTTGTCAAAACAAAGTGTGTCCTTGAGCCCAATTAATGGTCTTTGCTTTCAGTGGTACAAATGAGGCCATGGAGTACAGTGTTTTCATTCTACACAGTTATGGATCACAATATTCTCACTGTGTAACCAAGGAACAGTACTATATACAATGCATTTTTATAAGGCCGGATTGCAAAGTGTGTTTTTGTGGTGGGGGAAAAAAATAGTGCATTGGGGCAATGGCTACTCATTGAAAAGTACCTATGATCTCTCCTATTCCTATTCTCTCTGTGTGAGTTTTTAAAAGGAAGCAAAATCTATATATTTTTAAAAAAAAATACTCCAGGCAAATAGATGTACTTGGAACTGTCTGAAGCTAACAATTCAGTACCCAACGCTGCATTTCATAAGCTCGAAGACTGCTAATGGTTGCTTGTCTTTGTAGAATCATAGAATCATAGAGTTGGAAGGGATCCTGAGGGTCATCTAGTCCAACTTCATGCAATGTAGGAATCTGAACTAAATCATCCATGACAGATGGCTGATTTCAAAAAGCTCAAGGAACTACTGGGTGAGATCCCTTGAGAGGAAGTGATTGTGTCCTCTTGAGTTTCATTAAACAGAGGCAAGGGAAAACAGTATAGTCGGAGATGCACTCTGGACTTTAAGAAGACTGATTTGCCATGGTGATGCTAGAAAGCCTCTCAAGGATACCAGTACTTCTACTTCATTGATCAGTTGCTCCCTGTTGGTAAGGACCAGGTCCAAGATAAACGTTTCCCTTGCTGCTGCTTCCACCTTCTGGGAAATGAAATTGTCAGTGAGGCAACTGAGGAATTTGTTCAACCATACATTCTTGGCAGCGTTTGCGTTCCAACAGATATTGGGGTACTTCAAGTCTCCTCTCCCATGACTACTATATCTCTCCTTTTTGAATGTTTGGTCCTCTGCTCTAGGAAGACAGCATCCAGGCACCTACTTCATCAAAGTACTTATTTCATCTAAGTGCTTACAAGCTGTAACTGTTAGGCTTTTTAAGATTTCACATATAAACTTTGCGAAAATTAAAAACATACCTTTAAAAAGTTCACATTCCCAGCATGTTCGCACTCCTGTCTCAGCGGCATCTACACTGGCTTGGTTATGTCCACAGAATGGAAGGTGGCAGGATCCCCAAGGACCTGCTCTACAAGGGAGCTGACTTCTGGCACAACGCCCATTGGCAGACCAACTCTGCATTACAAAGATGTCTGCAAACGTGACCTGAAGGCTGGCAGCATCAACCGTGCCATGTAGGAATCCCATGCAGATTACTACAGTGCCTGGAGACAGGCAATCAAGTTGTGTATCCATAGCAGTGGCCAGAGGAGAAATGATCACTGGGAGGATGCCTTCGTCTGCCCCAGCTGCAACAAAACATGTCTCTCCTGCATTGGCCTCTACAGCCACAGCAGGCGCTGCAACCTTCCAACCTCCCCCCCAAAAGATGCATTCCCCCATTGTCTCCCAAGATAGATGGATGCCAACAACCTCTAAAATTAAAAGATAAAAGGGGTGGGGGGAGTCACAACCCACATTGAGTTTCTGGAGTAGAAGTACAAAAGCATAAGATGGTATGTAGCAAAATCCTTTGCATATTTACTCTATAGTAAATCCCAGTGTTGATTACTTGTTCCCTAGGAGTAAGTTAGCTTAGAATCACTGCACTACTTTTGTGAATGTTTCGCTACATTACAACTGTTCTTCACATGGAACTATGTTGGAGCTAGGGAAACGTTATGAGGGAACTTTGCAGGATTCAGCAAACAAATAAATAAAAAGAAGGCATTGGCGAAGGTGTCAATAACATCCAGAAATCAAGTAAAGTCAAGAATTTGGTTACAATGATACATAAGCAGAAGGTGCAGATCACTAGGCTAATCCACAGGAATGTGTGATCCTTGCACAAACCTAACATTTCCTCAGACCTTATGAGACTACACATTAAAAGAAAAATGGTATATGCTTTCGATGGACAAAAGAAGTCTATTGAGAATACGCTTCTCATCACCCAAAAGGAAAAATAAGTTATATCTGAGAAGTAGCTAAATTGCAGTTGCAAAGCTCAAGATCCCAACATACTTCACCCGTCTTAAACAACGATCACATTTAGCTCTTAACTGAGATAGAGAACTTTGTGAAGTCCAAGCCCTTGTGGCATCCAGCATGTCCCTAAAGGCATTACCTGTACACAGGGTAAAACTTGGATGAATTGCTTGGATTTTGAAGCTATGCACAGTATATGGCTTGAAGACATACATGCCACATTTTCAGATGTGTTCTGTATTATGAATTGTGGAGTCAACATGGCAGCGATATCCTGAACTATGATTCTGACCAGAGCAAAGCTCATTCCAGTGATGACTCTTGGTGCAAAAGCCAGAAGTTCTGTGCAATATTGTCCAAGATCTTCCTTGAAGGCCCAGATGCACCTAACCAAGATGCTTTGTTGCTCAAAGCAGAGCCCAAATGATGCCTCCGCCAGGGGCGAAACTAGGCTTTATTTCACCTGGGTCAAAGACCTATTTTGGCACCCAACACACATGCATTTGCATGCACACACAGGCTGGGAGCCTCAATGGTGCCGCTCTGGAGGCTTCACCCGGGGCAAAAAACCCAGCTAGGCCCCCACTTGCTTAACTTTATAATGAACTTTTACACCGGTCAAACTGGCAAAAATATATAAGGTTGATAATAAGTGTTGGAAATGCAAAGAGAAAGAAGGTACCTTTTATCATATGTGGTGGGAGTGTAAAAGGGTGAAAGGCTTCTGGGATATAATATACGGTGAAATTAAGAAAATGTTGAAATACACATTTGTTAAAAAACCAGAAGCATTTTTACTGGGAATTACAGGTACAGACATTAAAAAGCAAGACTTTAAGCTTTTCCAATATGCAGTGACTGCGGCAAGAATGTTAATAGCGCAAAAATGGAAACAAGAACAAACACCGACAAAAGAAGAATGGATTGTGAAACTAACGGAGTATGCAGAATTGGACAAGATGACGGGGAGAATCCGCGAACAGCGGAACCAGAAGTTCATCAAAGAATGGGCTAAATTTACAAACTATTTAAAGGAAAATTGTATTCAATTGAATACGTTGGTAAGATTGCAAGAGGCTTTGTAGAGTAAGGAAGAAATATTTTTGTTAGTACGAAGATATAGTGATTAATTTTAGAAAATAATAATATAAAACAATGATTGACTTTGGAAATATAGATATAAGGAATAGATATTATAATATCATAAGGAAGGTTTGACGGAAGTCACGACCATAAAAAGCCAAAACGGTATAAGATGTGAAGATAAATGTGCGAATTTATTATTGTATTTATATAAAACTAATAAAAAATGATTATTAAAAAAAAACTTTATAATGAACTTCTTTCCTTAAATGGAAAGTCTGGACTTTGAAGTCATCTTATTTTACTTGTTATACTGTATCATATTGTACTGTTTTAATTAGTGTTTTGTAGTTACTTTAAATTTATGTAGAGTGCCTTATCTGAGTGGATAGAGCAATCGAGTAATTTCGTTGTTCCCGCAAGGGGACAATGACAATAAAGATTATCTTATCTTATCTAACATTTTATGCTCATTAGAAACCTGCACCACACAACTTGCTAGATAGTTCAAATCAAGATGGAAATGAAGTCCCCTCCACACTCTGCTTCTTGGACCCCCTTGCCCTCTTAAGGTAAACTATGACAACAGAACTCCCAACTGGCACAATGCCTTTCTACAGCAGACCTGACTGGATGGTCCCCTACAAATCCACTATTAATGTGTTAATGACATGCTGAAGGACACACACACACACCACAAGTCTGGTAGGGGCCCAGATTTAGGGGAAAGGAAAGCCTTTTTATCGATGCTATTGTTAAATCATTAGGAGTCAAAAACCCTTGCCGGTCTACTGCAGATCACCTCCAAGATCTACCAGTAGATCTTGATATACCTTGAAGTACATTATATTAGTTTATGGATGCAATTCTGCAAAAGTTTTACCTTAAACATTTTTTTTTAAATCCATGTGATATGAAAGGGAGTTTTATAAGGTAACAAAATGCAACAGAAGTACAACAGCCTTCAACATATTTGATTCATTATTGCTCAGTACTGGTCTTGGATGACAAAAACAGATTCTGAACTTAGGTTGTGTTTTGTGTTCATTGTTACCTTCTTCTTTGAGTTAGACACAGCAGTATTTGTTACATTTTAACAGTAAATCCAGCCTAGGATATGAGAAAGGACTAGGTTACCCTGAGATAGTTCTTCCTATCTGGACTTTTCTCCATGAGAGAAGGAGCAAAATGAAGTCCTGTTCCTTGTAGCAGTTTTTTAAAAAATGAATTCCTGCAACCCCCTATGTATTTGGTGATATTTTTAGAATGCATTCCATAATAAGCGGAAAGGCTCAGCCCTGCTCTCCAGTGCACATCAATTCATGCCCACATAGCGGATGGCAAGATTGAGCCCTAAGTGCAGATCATGACTTGCCGCTGTGATAAAAGCTGTTTCTGTTTGCTTTAACATTCATGCATCGAAGCAAATGCCACCGGTGACATAGCAAAGATAAGTATCACTTCCTTTGTGTCAGTCAAAGGCAATGTAGGATAAAAGTTATACTTATTTCTGAAACTCATATCACTCCCTCTGATGAGATTGGTTAATTTACCCCCAGATCTTAAGTGACATTAAAGAAATAAAGTTCCAGTTACATAGATACAGGCATTCCATTTTCACAAATGCATAAAAGAGATGGAATAAAATGGGTTGTAGGAGGGGGGGGTGTCCCATAACATAGCCATGCATAACTACTCACAGATTTGCAGCCATTATTATTAGTTAAGAGTTATTTATTATCTTTATCAAGCACTAGCAAAATGCACATCATTATGGTAACTGGGGAATGTGTAGCAGGAGGGCCTGATGTGTGCACTCCTTCATTGCAATGTTATTTAAAATGAATATGCTGCACTCTCTGTTGCTGAAGTGAGGTCTGAAGTGGCCGAGAGCAGCTATAAAACCCATAGAATGAGCACTGGCAATCAGCACCTAAAAACCACAACCTAGTCAAAAGCTCGGCAAACGTGCTGCACCCGGATTAGCATTCGCTTCTTGTTGTGAAGCCAGAGACCAGGAGGATCAATTAGCAGCCAGTTCCAGAGAGAGAGAACCCAAGATATCCACTTGGAAATGCCTGGTGAATTCAGCTGGTTTCCAGTCCAAATCAGCCTCCATTACTGGGAACAACACAGCAGTGCGGAGAAGTGAGGGATAGACAAAGCAGCAGACATGGAATGGCAGAAAAATAGAATTACTATTTTATGATTTACTATATATATAAGCCACCTTTCCAAGCAGTGCAAGGCAGCCCCACACCCATCTGATCCTTGCAGCAACCCTGTGAGATGGGGACTCTCTATAGTGAGCTTCGTGACCAAGCAGGGATCTGAGCCTGGGTTTCTCCTGGTTCTAGTCCAAATACTATACCTCAGTACTCAGCAGAAGTACAGAGTAACTAGACAAGTGACGCAGTTAGATAATTTTAGACTCAGGAATTAATGGTCCTACTGGGGGCAGGGGAATCCATGTCCTTAGATGAGACTGCTTATTACTTCACTTCAAGGGCTGAGCTGCAATCCCACCATTGACCATTTGTGTAGGGTGCACAGTGTGTGTGTGTGCTTTACTTATCTTCTCTTTATATTATTGCATGCAAGATCCCTGCCACACACACAAGTGGCAGAGCACAGGCTTTGCCCAGAAAATCCCTGGTGTCTTCAGGCAGGGCTAGGAAAGACCCATACCTGAAATTCTGGAGTCAGGGTCAACAATACTGAGGTAGATGGACCAATTGTCTTACTTGCCATAAGGTAGTTCCCTATATTCCTATGTATGTACTGTAGAGTAAAAGAACCTGATTCACTTTCCTTTTATCTTTCTACTGCCACCAACTCAACTCAACTCAACACCTTTATTGGCATATAGTACTGCCACCATTTAGTTCCACATAAATAATAACTTTGTACACCTTTAAACACATACAGCAGCTGGGTATAGGCATAGAATGAACAGACTGGGAAACTAGGGTTTGAAAGTCAAAACAATTAATTAAACCTTACTATAATGTAAAATAATATGTTTATTTGCAGGTCAGATACACTACAATACTTAGCTTGATAACTTCCTAAAGGTGCTGTGTGATATCCAGAGTAAACTCACTGAAATCAATCAACGTAAGTGACTCAAGTCTACTGTTTTCAGCAGGTCCATTCGAAATTTGACCTGCTACATCCACCTGAATGATGTTACTTTGCTTTAAAGTTGTGCCTATGGACTTGCTTGGGTTCTCACTCCTACGGTAAGCCATTAGGCAATTACCCTTTTAATCTCCACCCCAGTTAAAATCACAGCCTAGTTAGGGGACTTCACCTGAAGTCTTCTCTCTGGTCAGGTTCTCTTCCCCACAGTTACCTTATAGCATGGGTGGGGAACCCGTGTTTTTCAGGTCTCATTAGGTCCTCTAGAGGTCCCAATTTGGCACAGTTACCTTATAGCATGGGTGGGGAACCCGTGTTTTTCAGGTCTCATTAGGTCCTCTAGAGCAGTGTTTCCCAACCTTGGGTCTCCAACTGTTTTTGGACTACAGTTCCCATCATCCCTGGCCACTGGTCTTGCTAGCAAGGGATGATGGGAGTTGTAGTCCAAAAACAGCTGGAGACACAAGGTTGGGAAACACTGCTCTAGAGGTCCCAATTTGGCACACAAGGCCATTTCCCTGAAGTCCTGGTTACCTGCCCCACACCTATTGGGAATGTTAGAGGGCTCCCAGTGCTTTTTCTGCAAGCGGGGCTTGCTTTCAGCACTGAATTTAAATCCAGCACTGAAGGCAAGCTCTGCTGGGATTGACTGCACTCAGAAGCTTACAGTTTTTACTGAGTTCCTTAGTCTTCTCTTTGATTAGAGACTCACTGTTCCTCCATGTCAACTGCAAACCACTGACACCCTGGCGTCAGCTCTTCTCAAGGACTGCTGCTGGAGTCTTCTTCTCTCCTTGCAGAACTTCTTAGCTTCTACCTTCAGTGAGTTCAGCATGAAGGCATTGGCTTTCCCCTCTTCATCAGCTGCCTGCTGCTTGCTGCCACAACAATTCCTCAGCTCCTAGTCCCTCTCAAAACTCCAGTTGTTTTACCTGGAGACAGCAGCTGCTTCCAGCTCCAGCCTCTAAACTTGGATTTCACCTCTTCATAGTATCTTTTAAGTCCCTCAATAAGTCTCCCAAATACGGACCAACTGACTCTTCAGCAGTCCTGAGCTTTCCCGTGCATCCTCTGCAGTGCAAACCCTCTAACAAATAGCCAGAACCTCACTAAAGTTCCAAAACTTCAATGGTTCAATAACTATGGACCAACACTTGAATGGAACACCCACTAAAGGACCTATCACATCCTGACCTACTGTGTTCCTGCGAATCAAAAAACAACAACCTGGACTTGACAGTTAACCATAATAGTCGCCTCTAAAACGGCTTTTTAGCAGATGGCTAACTGAACCCCAATTCCGTGCATCCCTCTGGCATCAGTCAGGAGCAAAAGACCAATCCCCACCTTCACACAGTTAACTATTTACAATCTATACAATGTCTAAAAGAGAACATTTGTTTTAGATTTGCATTTATCTTCCTATGGATATAGTTTATTCAGATGTGATCAGCCAGCCCTGTTGTATTTTGGGTCCTTGCTGGCTGTTCATCTTAGTGGAGCCCTGGACTTCTGCTCCAAAGTCTTTCCCTGGTGATGTCTGTACCCAGGACAGCATAACACACCATCTGAAACAGCTGACATCAGAATGTAGCTTGGTTTGCCATCCCTAATCTCAGGCTAAAGCAGCATAACAACAGTCCTCAGGGTGGAATTAAAGATGGGCGCAGACTTCACTAGTATCCACCCTATTGGGATACAATAGCTGCTTTCTCTTCAAAAACTTAAAAACAAGCTACATTTTCTATGTCCTAGAGAAATTCTGAAGTTAAGATTTCACAAGGATAGCACAGCTTCAGATTACATTATGGTAGTTTGTGGCCACACCATTTATTCTTTACCCCTCCCACTATAAGAAATTGCTTCTCATATAATGTAAGACAAATGTCTCTATTTTCATTTGACAAAATACATGTGGAGGTGCATGAAAACCTTCACACCGCAAGAATATTATGTTAACACAAATGTTTGCAGCTGTGTAGTTAGATGCTTATTGAAACTGCATTTGGATGTTTAGAGAAATCAGATGGTTAACATTTCAACAGAATCCAAATGTGTTGTTCCTCTATAAAAAGAAAATTGTTTTTCTGGGCAATAGTGTGTTGTCATTTTTAAATATAGCTGCCTACATATATGAGCACCATAACCTATTCTGTTTATTTGACCTCTGCACCAGTTAGGATCAGTGCAACAGAATCTGAAAAACTATGTTTCCCATTGGACAATAGTTTGGTTTTAAGTACAGGTGTGTGTGTGTGTGTGTGTGTGTGTGTGTGTGTGTGTGTGTTTTAATGTGGCTAAAATATCTATCTATCTAACATTTATACAGACCTGTTTTCCAAACCTGAAGCAATTTATGTAATTATACACATAATGTATTTTAACCAAGTACACAAAGGTTTTAATAATGCCACTTACGATGTAGATTTAACTTATACCACTATTTAGTCTCTCTTCCTTAATAGGATACTAAAAAGGAATTTTATGACAACATTATCAGTAGCATTTTGCGATAATTAGAATAACAATAATAATACTGAGATATTTTTCAGTAATAATGGTGTTATTAATGAGATTTTTATGAAAGACAGACTTCTTTGGTATAATTATGAAAATTGATCTTTTGCATTTTAGTTATTCACTGAAATCAGATAAGTGGCTTAACTACATATATTATTTCTAATAAATATTCAGAAGAATGCATTTAAACAAGGCTCCTCATTCTATTCTTGCTCATATTCCTTGCATTTAAATAAAAGTGTAATTGCTCTGCTTTTTTTAAACTGCTAGTTTGGATTAGCTGTCTAACCTGTACAGTGTAGCTGTTTGCTGTTTGCATTTTTAATAGCTTTATTACCATTTGGTGAAGCCTTAATTTCTGACTCCCTTGAAGAGTCCTGCCTTTAAGTCAGCTCTACAATTTAACCAGCAATAATCTGTCAAGAGAAGATAAAGACTTACACCAGATGAAATGCAGTATTTTTGTGTAGCATCCTGTCATTGTTAAGGAAAGATCAGAGCATGTCAAAATGGAACACCTGAAAGTTTAATAAACTTTGTAGCATAATTTTACAGTTCACATTTTAAAAAAATCATTGGTGCCAGAACACAGTCATTTGTTCACTATTGAATATATATCTATATACGTGTGTGTGTGTGTGTGTGTGTGTGTGTGTGTGTGTGTTTGGATGGAAGGAGCCTTCAACACATCCACATTCTGAATGACACATTTATAAATGGTACTCTTAACTAGAGATGCCACCGAGTTTTACTTGAAGTCAAATTTCCGGGGAAACTCACAGGTTCCTAATCAGGATAAAAAGGCATCAGAGGTCAACCTAGAAGGGGATGCATAACTGACCAACAGAGCTTCCTAAATCATCTCCTTAACTTCTTACAAAATTACATGGTGATATGCTGCTATGACTATGTGCATGTTGGGGGCTGGGGTGCAGGAAGACAGTCTGAGGTCAGGAGCCAACCATGGGGGTGGGTGAGAATCTTGCCTAGACGTGGAGGGCTGGGTGGGGAGCAAACCAGTTCAGATTTTTAGCCCATCATCATGATTAGCAGAATTGTGCTAACGTGTAGAGAATGTTGATGCAAACTCCATGTGCCAAGCTCTTTCAAGAATTGCAATAGCCAGTGAGCAGTTGGGTGGGCCATGCAGGTAGGGCTATGTCACTGTACCAACCTCCCAGTGCTAGACGTCACTGCCACTTACTGAGAGAGGGAGGGGAAAGGAAGCAGGGAGCTCGGTACAGTGAAGGAACAGCATCAAGGGTGTTGGATTGGCTCCATCACTGCACCAGGACTATGCTAAGCTCCCTGCTGCCTTGCCCGTCCTTCTCCCCATTTCAGTAACTGGCAGCAGTGCACAGTGTTAGGAACCCTGGAGAGCAATATAGCCCCACTTGGGCTGTCCTGATGGCCACTGCTGGCAATAGTGCATGCTGGTATTTCCGAGGAACAGGCAGGAGGAGCCGACAGGGTGTGGTAGCAGCAGGAAGGAAAGAGAAACACCTCAACTATCAGGGATACTGAGATTCCAAGTACATTGGGGACCAGGCTGATCTGATAAGATTTACAAGCCCCCAGAATCTATATGAGTGAATGAGTTAGGCCTTTGGTTGCCAAGGTAGATAGAAGAACTGACACGATTCCTAGGAACAGAGAATAGCATTTCAGAACCCACGAACCTGAGATTAAGAGTCTCATGTTCTACCAACTGAGCTACCCAGCAGCTAAAGGGCTTTTTTCAGTCCTGCATTGGTAACTGCTGCCTCCAGGCATTGTTTTAGCTGTGTTTGCAGCACCAAAGTGACTTCTCTGTGGCACAAGCCTGGGCAGTGTGTATGGAGGTGCCCGACTGCCTAGACGACAAGACCCACCTCTCGGCCTCACTGATGTGGCCCAAAGTAAAGGAAATCAATACATTTGGCACCAGCTGGGCTGCAGGACTGCTGGAAGGAGGTGTACAATACACTATCCAACCACCTTAGGGACTCCACTCTGGATTACCTATACCTATATCTACATGCCATGCTGCTACGGAGGGTTCAGATTGACACCTTGTGCATTAAAAGCATATGTGAAGGGGCTGCAAGCTATGCAAGCTACCTCTGACCATGCAGAGCATACACTGGTATGCCCCATTCCCATGTGTTTGGTCACTGTGAGAAGGGCCCCTTCACGTTTGCTGATGTACAAGCGCACAGCTCTTCCGTGCAAGGAGGGAGGGAATGCTGACTGCCCCCTCAAATGTGCTTTTAATATCTGTGCCTCATTCCCCACCCCCCACCATCAGTGTCTGGCTCCTCCTTCTGCTCAGTTGAAGAGAGGGGTTTCCATTCTCAGCAGAATTCCACCATGGAGGACACTGTCCCATTGCCTGTGTTGAAGAAAGATTGAGCAACCAGTCTGGTCAACTTCTGTATGTGTAATTGGGAAGAGCATCTTGTTCATTGCCTGAGGCAGTGAAAGATTTTGAGGTGACCCAGCTGGTCTTGCTGGGTATGCACAGGAAGATAGGAAGCTGTCCTGTGTCATCTAGTGGTAGGGTTATTCTTTTCGTTTTGATTTCTTATAATGTTTTCTTATGATGATCTGGAACTTCTGCATACAAAGCAGATGCTCTACTACTGAGCTACAGTCCCTTCTTGTATAATGATGGATCAGCACAGCTGCCTGTATTTCAAGACTCTCCTTGATGGCACTTCACCAAGTGGTGGCCCTTGGTGGCACCTGCACTTCAAAACTGACCACCGTGCCATCACCTTCGCCAGTTGCTACACAGCAGCAACCAGGCAGTGTATTCAGTTCACATGCCAGTGGTAGTTTAGAGACTCTCCACCCACATCCACCAAGCCCAGAAGCTCTCAAGGCAGGAAAAGAGCCCATCTGGTGGCGAAGTACCAAATTATAAATACATATGAGGATTATGGCATAACAATGAGCACATGCCTCAGGGAGACAATTTTCAGCCACACACTTGTGACAACCATAATGTATACTCTGGTCCTGGTTCTGCCTATTCAAGACCACTGACTCTCTTGGTGAGGATAAAAGCGATAATAAAAATGATGTGTTACTTGGGAGATATATGAGCCTTTGAAAACCATACAAGTATGGTGCTAATATTTGATTAATGGGTTTTTTTGGGGGGGCGGGGGTAATAGCATAAACATTGTTAACTTTCACCTGATTCTTAAAACAAAAACAAACTTGGAAGTAGGACTGTGCCTTTCCTTTCTTTTTTACAACTGAATATATTTTCAGGTAGGTATGTTTAGGATCTCAGTTGTAGCTCCCTGACATGATTGGATGTTTCTATTAAAGAGGTGGAAAAAATGATGGGACTTAACACACACACAAAAACAGCCAAGCTTTCTCACTTGAATAACCACAAGACAACAGCATGGATCAATAGCAAAGGAATTTGGGACCCTGTGACAGATGCAATGTAAAAATATTTGTGGTGGTGTATATCGTGATATCGCTTAGCATAGGCTCACAGGGGTGGGGGGAGAAGCATTAACGAGATTCTCCATGTCATTAACAATGGTTATGTTGGTCATAAGCCAAACCCTGACAATAACCCAAGATTGAAAAAAGTTTCTTTGAATTTGTCTTCCTGGTATAATTATGGCAGGTTCAGAGAGGAACCAGATCTGGAGTGTTGTAAAACTCAACACAATGAACTTGACAGACAGCCAGATTTCTGTTTTCAGTCAGTTTAGGGTTACTATAATCTCATTATTATGCTTGAAAGACGACAAGTAATAGAATCTCAGGTAGCTGTTCTGTCTTTACTCAGCCGCATCTTCTCTTTTATGCCGATTTCCCTTGATTACCTGAACTAGTGAAGCTCAGTTTTCAGCCACTTATCTCCCAGAAATAATCATCTGATCAGCCGTGTAAGGTTCTCACTGCACTCAGTGGTTTTAATGGGTCAAGCGTTAAATTAACCCTTTAACCATACCCTTGGAGAATACAAAACTTATTAAGAAGCAATTTACTTCTCAGTCATTGTGAACTTCACAAAAGAGAACGCGCTGGTTAGCTAGCTTTGCTTGTTGTCTTCTTCTCAAGGATCCTGTCGCCATTTTTTATTTTTTTTAATTAAAATGGCAAGAAACCCTGAAAAATTAATCGCTTTACAAAATTTCCCACCCCTAAGAAGACTCCATCTCATTTGCTGAGATGAAGAGTGCATTTTTTAAAAAATAAAATAAAAAATGGTACACTTATAAGTTGTCTTGGCCGTAGGAATGCTTGCATATTTTAACAAAAGAATGGGTTATTCATACACACACATATATATCTTTACAGAATAGGGCACCGCTATTTTAGGGTACTATATGACAATCAGCTTTGTCATGACTGTAACCATCTTCCTCCCTAGGTGGTGTTGCCATATCTCCAGGTGGCATTTCAAAGAAAATGAATGGAAAATCAGTGATCTTTTCATAACCAACAGAAGCTTCCAGAATCCTGTTGCTAAGCTGAAGTGTCTATGGTTGTGGTCTTATGCACATCCGTAGGGGGAGAGAGTTCCACTGAACATAGTTGGACTTACTTCCAAGTAATTGTGCATAGGATTGTGTCATTAGTGTCTAGGAATTGCTAGCACTGGAAATGTGTAAGCTGAATGAGAACAATAATTTTAAGAATTCAGAAGTGTTCAGTGGTTCTCCCACAGGTGGCAGCCAAGAAAAAAAACCCTGCCCTACTCCAGCCTAGAATATCAGAAAATCACGGCTACGCCTTCTCCTTCACCTTTGCCAGAGGTTGAGCTGCAGCTTCCTGGCCAGAATATATTTTCTTCATTTGTTTTAAGAGTACTTCTTAATATTGAAAAATCTCAAAGCAGTATGCAAAAATACAAAATGGAAACAATAAAATGCCACCATAAAAACAGAGATGCAACCCCCCCCCCCAAAAAAAAACCCATTAAAACAGTATTATGAAAACAGATCGAAATAGAAATTCAGTAATAACAGGATACAATCTTATGGGTCAGGCAAAGCCAGGACAAAATTATATGTCTTTACAAAACATCTGAAGCAGCTGATGGGTGATATTCCGTGTATGCCAGAGGGCAGGGCATTGCAGAGTGCCAGGGTAACAGTAGAAAATAACCATTTTGGGGTCACTGCTCTGTGATATCCTGCGGGGTGGGGTGCCACCAGTAAGTTACCCTTAACCCATTTCCCTTCTTACGTTACTTCCTTTTAACACATTGTTCACATTCATAGTAGCTGAAGATTCATTTTGTAACCAAACCTTTTCTTCTACTGTAAAAACACTCTTTAATGGAAACTGTCTTGTAATCAACGTTAAAAAATAAATAAATCTTGTTTTTATGGGGGGGATCAATATTCCAGGACAGGTGTTGCACCCATTGACCCTACAGGGGCCACAGCCCTAAGAGTTCCCCCTCCCTTTACATATTTTTCAATGTTTGAAGGTCTTTTCTCCCCTATAATTAAATGAGCACACCTTTCAGTCCCTGCTAGGCAAAGAAAAAAGCAACAACAACAACAACACTTATAACAACCTCTCTTATTAGAGATAGACAAATGAAGGGCTACAGGACAGATCTAGCTCACAAAGCCACTTTCTTAGGCCACAGTGTATTTAAAAGAAAATGCTCTAGCTCATAACGAAAGAAGCAATGAACCCCCATGTGTCTTTCAGATACAGTTTGCTGCACTGCTATTTTTATGCCCATTGTGAAAAGGCATATACTGTAACCACCGACAATATGCTGGCTGAGTGGCTGTTTTGAAAGGCCCATGTCTTCCTCAGCCAGTGACCTAATGGCATCTGTGTGCATGGTCTACATATTTATGAAGTTCCTATTGATGACTGAAGCCAACGATTATAGATCCTGACTACCCGTGAAAGAATATTGAATTGTTCACCTCAGAATTTGTCCCCAAAAGCAGAGTGACTGGCCATAACCCACAGTAAAACAGGAATCTCAATTTGCCATTTGTCGTTAGATAAAACAGGGGCGATAGTTACAACTGTGGCAGCTAGTAGTTTAACCGCCATGTTACATTCCTTTCGATAAGCGTGGAATTCTTCATTTAATGACTAAATCTTGTTTTGGCTGCATAATTCTTTTCAAAGAAAAATCTCACCAGGTGGTCAAAATTCAAAGCCTTGCCTAGATACTCAAAACTTTTAATGTAATACAGAAAAGAACAGGTAATGGGTTTGGAAGCCACCTGTTGTTGTTGTTGTTGTTGTTGTTGTTGTTGGCATCCGGGAGCAATAAAGGAGTACATAAACCATATCTCCATTATAAACCTTTTCATCTGCTGAGATATGTTCATTTTCCAGTCCTTTAGAGACTCTACTATGGAGAACTGGATTCCCAGGCACACTCTCTTTCACTATCAGCATTTTGAGACCGTTCCCCATGTGCCCTTAGAAGATACTATGGCACAAGTAATTAAAACGAATGCATTTTCCCATTCAAACTTTGCAGTGTAAATCGCTTTCCAACATGTGGATTATTATTTTTATGCCATCTATCAATTACGATGCTTTCTTTTATTATTTATAAAGAAAGTAAGCTGGCACTTCTCCCAGGTGCCTGTGACATTTATTTAAAGAACAAAAATAAATCAGACAACAGTAAAAGATGCAACACTGATCCCTTGAGCTTAGCACATAAATTCCAGAGCTGCTGTGGGGGCTCCTTCTCTAGCTGAGTTGAAATAGAAAATGTATCCCAATAGGAATAACAGGCCTCTTAAGCGTGCTTCTGTGAAATTATGGATGACTATGTTGCGATCATTACAAAATACTACTAACCAGGAAGGAAGGAAGGAAGGAAGGAAGGAAGGAAGGAAGGAAGGGGTTAATCTCTAGAAATGTGAGACTATTCTGATCTTCCTACATCAGGGGTAGGCAACCTAAGGCCCGTGGGCCAGATGTGGCCCAATCACCTTCTCAATCTGGACCGCAGACAGTCTGGGAATCAGCGTGTTTTTACATGAGTAGAATGTGTCCTTTTATTTAAAATGCATCTCTTGGTTATTTGTGGGGCCTGCCTGGTGTTTTTACATGAGTAGAATGTGTGCTCTTATTTAAAATGCATATCTGAGTTATTTGTGGGGCATAGGAATTCGTTCATATTTTTTTTCAACATATAGTCCGGCCCATCACATGGTCTGAGGGACGGTGGACTGGCCCACAGCTGAAAAAGGTTTCTGACCCCTGTCCTACATTAATCCAACATAACAATCACCTAATGTAGGGTTACCAGACATCCCTGGTTACCGGGGACAGCCCCTGGATTTGCAAATCTGTCCCCGGACAAATTCCGTCCCCGGAATGTCCCCAGATTTGCAAATCTGTCCCTGGGAAAAGTGGCAGCGGCAGCCTCAGCAGCCCAGAGCCAGCATGTTAGCGCAGTTGGCTCTGGCTGGCTTAAGGAACTGCTTGCTGCCATGGCACCCGCCATTTTTCTGTGCCACAGCAGTGAGCAGCTCCTGAAGCCAGCCAGAGCCAACTGCCCTACCAGGCTGGCCCCTCCTGGGCAACGGCCGGCCGCCTGTGACTCCCAAGCCTGTCAAAACAAAGGGGGAAGGGGGAAGGAGGTCAGGGAAGACTCGGGAGTCACTGGCGCGCTGCGTGCCGTTGCCCAGTTTAAAAAAAAACCTCTGCACATTTATGTTTCACAGGGTGCGAAAGAAGGGCTTTGCACCTTTATACAATATGCATCTGTGCTTGGGCCCAGGGTCTTTTGCCTCACCATCCCCACTACTGACTCCCTGTTGCTACTCAGCTTCGGGGGGGAAAAAAGTGTCCCCGGATTCATTGAAAAAAATCTGGTAACCATAACCTAATGAGCCCAGTCAGCTGAAACGTGCAAGACGAAGAAGAAGTGTTTGGATTTGATATCCTGCTTTATCACTACCCTAAGGAGTATCAAAACCACTAACATTCTCATTTCCCTTCCTCCCCCACAACAAACACTCTGTGAGGTGAGTGGGGCTGAGAGACTTCAAAGAAGTGTGACTAGCCCAAGGTCACCCAGCAGCTGGATGTGGAGGAGCGGAGACGCGAACCCGGTTCCCCAGATTACGAGTCTACCGCTCTTAACCACTACACCACACTGGCTCACCCAGAATAGTGCATAGGGCGGGGAGAGGGGAAACTGTTCTGTCTGGCAAGCTCAACTGCTTGCAGAGACAGAACGTTTGTCATAGAGCAACACTGAACTCCACCCATAAGCACTGTGAGAGCATACAGGGGTGGCAGCTCCTAACGGCTGAGCCTTTTTGGACCCCCTGAATATTTTTGGGGTGGGGCCGCCCTCCCCATGTCCAAAAAGCACAGAGGCAAAGCACAAAGTCAAGCACAATGTGACTCCAGTGGCTGGCTCCTTCTTTTTCTCTTCCTGCTGTGGAGGGGAAGGAGGGTCGGAGTGGCCTCCTGCTGGGGGCAGTGCCAGGAGGTGGCAGAAGAGGCTAGCCGCCAGCCATTTAAGCTGCGCAGCCCCACCCCAGCTCCTCCCAACATCCTGATGTCAAGCGTGACATCACAAGCACGACATTTCCCCCCCCCACACACACAATCGTCCTCACAAGCTGGTGCCTCTGAGAGCAGAACAGCCTTAGACTGGAATTGTAAAAATCCATGAGGAATATATGATGGACCAAACTAAAACAGGAAAACATCATTTTATCCTATGGGTTTGCACACACAGCCTTCCCTCGCTTCCTCTTGGGGTATACTTTAGAGAGCAACTAAAGAGATCAGCTCATCTTGAGAAAAAGCTCTCATCCCACCTTCAAAACGAAAGTGCTAAGCTCAAGGAATTAAGAGTTGCATCTTCTACTGTTGTTGGCTTCATTTTTGCACTGTTTTCTTGTTACTGTTCTTATAATAAATCTAATAAAATATAACAACAACAAATCAGGGGGGGTTGGACTAGATGACCCACAGTGTCCCTTCCAACTCTATGATAGCACCATGAAATAATAAGAACCATAACAGAACAGCAGAAATGCCATAGAAAACTATATAGTTTTTAAAAAATAAATAAGTAGGAGAACATCTTATAACTAGAGCACCTTGATGTAAATGGCAACTCCTTCATAAGCTGGCATTGTCAGGAGCTACAGGTGGTATACAGGCCATTTGGCCATGTGTGGCAGGGAGAAAAAACATTTTCCTTTATATTTCAATTATTATCTGCCAAGAGCCTCCAGCATATGCTCAGCTGGAATTTATCAGGCTTGGTAGAGGCTCTTGTTGAGCTGTGTCCCTAAGGTTATTCACCAGCCACATGAGTTCTTGAAGGGAAAGTGACCCAGTTTCACAGCTGATTCATGCGATGCTGTGTAATCCTTGCATTTTATGAAATCACTTATAAATGGACATTTTAACTCCAGCATCCAATAGGATACTGGTCCTGTTACTTTTATTATGGAAGGAAGTAGCCAAGTTGACTCTTGGCCAAAAAAAAAGTTTCACATAAACAAACAAAAGAAATACTATTTAATATGTCTGTCACTTTGCCTGTTTTTATAGCCCAGCCATCCTGCTAAGCACAGGATGTAACCAGTTGCCACAATGCATCTGCTTGAATGCAGGTTATACCAAATTCCTATAGAACAGGGATGGGAAGAGAGATAGGAAGAGGAGGAGGAGGAGGAGGCAGGGAGGGGTGTTGTACTCTTCATTTTGCTCCTCTCTGAAGCCACTTCTCCCCAAGTTACCCTCCCAGGGAGGGTGACTTCCATAACTCAGGTGGCTATAAAGAATAGCTAGGGAGAATACATTCAGTGGGAAAGCACTGGCTGAGAAAAGTCCGAGTAGCCCCTCCTGCTTGCCTCTTTGGCACACATATCAAATCCTCCAACATTTCTCCACATATAAAAACAAAATAAAACATCAAACATTTTTTTTTTTAAAAAAAACCTTCCCTATACAGGGCTGCCTTCAGATGTCTTCTAAAAGGTTGTAAAGTTACTTACCCACTTGGCTTGAGGGTTGCATTACCCTACCCTCCAACATTTATCTGATGAAAATAGGGACGTCCTATGGGAAAGCGGGACATTCTGGGATCAAATCAGAAACTGGAATGGCTTCTGTAAATCCAGGACTGTCCCTAGAAAATAGGGAGATAAACGACATTTCCATGCACTGCTCTGGTTTCGCCAGAAGCGGCTTAGTCATGCTGGTCACATGACCCGGAAAAACTGTCTGCAGACAAACGCCGGCTCCCTCAGCCAGTAAAGCGAGATGAGTGCTGCAACCCCAGAGTCATTCGCGACTGGACTTAACTGTCAGGGGTCCTTTACCTATCTATCTATCTATCTATCATCTATCTATCACCTATCATCCATCTATCTATCTATCTATCTATCTATCTATCTATCTATCTATCTATCTATCTATCTATCCTCAGACACTGAAATTTAGTGGGTAGGAATACCACATCCGTCAAAGTATCTCTTAAAATATTTCACACAAATCTCCTTCTATCTATCGATATTTTCATGTCCTAAGCAATTACACTTGGCAAAACACTCATGCATTTCAAGCAAGGCTCTGACCTGCATTCTAAGGTATTGATTTAACTTGAAGTATAACAATGTGGAATCAAGGAGATCCCATAGAAATTATGCAGATTGTGTGTGTGTGTGTGTATTTATTTTTACTTATTTGCACGTGTCTCTTAAGGTACTAATCACACACATACACAGACATGAAATTTGCACATTTCAAAGTAATTTGTTGTTGTTGTTGTTACACTTCTATACTTCTATCCTGTCCTTTGACCCAAAGGGAACCCAGGGCAGCATCTTGTTGGTTGTATCCTTTACTATTCTAGGTCTTGTTAATCAGAATATAACCCTACTTAGGGTTTGTTTTTACAAAAGAGAGATTTGCGGCATGACAGCTTTAAAACTTGGTTTTAGAAAGGGGGGGGAATTAATACCTGTGAGCATGCACAAAGAGGGAAATATTTAATTTAAAGAAGGGAGAGACATCCTCTTAGGAATGGGGGAGAAGTGCAATTCAATCAGCATTTCAAGGTGTTTCCAAAACAGTATGCACACCAAAGCTCAGCCACCTTCGAAATTTGTAATTCCCTGAATTTTGTAGTCCAGTTCATCAGCCAAGTAATGTGTACAAAGATGCATATACTAGTATAAAGTGTGCATAAAATGCACGTATTTGTGAAAATAACACACAAAAGTGCTTTATATTAGATAAAATTGTATGCAGAAATTAGGAAAAATTTGCACTAAAATGCTGATAAATTTGTGCAAGAGCTTAAAGAAATATATGGCACACTAATGTGAAAATGGGAAGAAACCGAGACACACCAAAATCAACAGATTTGTCCTTCCCTAGAGCCCTTAAGCTAAACTACCTGGGGTCTGGACTCTCCTGCCCATGATGCCACTCCTCGCCCCCACACATTCAGATCACATTTCTCCATCAGAAAATGGCAATGGCCAGGCAAAATGCAAGACCCCTGAGACATCCCTTGTGAGCTGGCATCCTTCTCAGTAAAAGCTCAGGTAGAAGGCACAGGAAACTAAAAGGTTGTCTCAACCCTCTACCTGCCCAACCAATCACTGCATCTGTAGGTGCCATACCATTTGGAGGTTCATTCTGTATGATGTTGGAACAGGTGTTTAGTGTGGTGGCGTCCACCCTTTGGAATTTGCTCATGTTACTTATCTGACAAGCACCATCTGCTTTGTTTTTTTGGGGTCTTCTAAATATGTCCCACTTTCAACATGCTTTCAAAATGAAGATCATTATCCCAATTGGTATCTGTACAGTATTGGATCTGAATTGTTTTTATGTATACCGCTCTGGTCAGACCTCACCTGGAATACTGTGTCCAGTTCTGGGCACCACAGTTCAAGAAGGATACTGACAAGCTGGAACATGTCCAGAGGAGGGCAACCAAAATGGTCAAAGGCCTGGAAACGATGCCTTATGAGGAGCTGGGTATGTTTAGCCTGGAGAAGAGAAGGTTAAGGGGTGATATGATAGCCATGTTCAAATATATAAAAGGATGTCATATAGAGGAGGGAGAAAGGTTGTTTTCTGCTGCTCCGGAGAAGCGGACACGGAGCAATGGATTCAAACTACAAGAAAGAAGATTCCACCTAAACATTAGGAAGAATTTCCTGACAGTGGAATTTGCTGCCAAGGAGTGTGGTGGAGTCTCCTTCTTTGGAGGTCTTTAAGCAGAGGCTTGACAGCCACCTGTCAGGAATGCTTTGATGGTGTTTCCTGCTTGGCAGGGGGTTGGACTGGATGGCCCTTGTGGTCTCTTCCAACTCTATGATTCTATGATTCTATATATGTACTATTTTTTGTTATATTGTTTTAAGTTATGTAATTGTTCTAAGTGTGTGTGTGTATGAGAGAGATATTTAGGATGCCTTGTGTAAAACTGTTCATAAAGGGATTCAGTAAATAATAAAACCAGAGAGGAGCCAAGGGCTCCCAGTTGGCTAGCATTGCTGACTTTTTTTCATGCTCACCCTGCCAAACTCACTTATTTTTCCATTCATTTCATTGAAGTCCCACTTAGCTACCCCATGGCTATCCCACTTAGCAAGGAAAGATGGCTATGACCTGATCTAAAGGGTCCTTCAAATCACCATTTCCCCCCATCATGAAGTGAACCCGCAACACCACTGTGCAGGAGACAAACTGGGTCTTCAGAAGAGTCCTATATATATATATATTCAGAAACTAGAGCAATATGGGTTTGAGATTTGGTGTTGTATGCTCTGTACATACAGTGAACCAAATTTCACAAGACTAGAAGTCACATGGCTCACCACCCTGAGAGCTGGTACGCATGACTGACACCATCTGCCCAGGAGACACTGCCTTCCTTGGACACTCACATTTTGTGTTACTTAGACCTGGTTGTTTCGGGAGGCCCTACTCCCCTTGGCCAGTGCGTGTCTTGTGTGGCAACAACAGCAACAATGAGGAGAGGCCATTTTACATCATTGTTCTGCCACCAAGGACAGCCTCTTTTGCCAAAGGTTCTGAAAGCCAGAAGGTGCTGATACCGGTACTATTTGCCTTACCAGGCTTAAAAGGTTTAAGGAAGTGTGTAGTAGAGATTTTATTAAGTTTTAGACTGTTTTATTATGTAATTCAAACACTCTGAGAACTCCTTCTTGAAAAGTGGATAAATAATGATTTAAAAAATCACCTTGTGGAGAATAAAGCCCTCTACTTAACCAAATGAATGCAGCAAAAATGCCTCCAATATGGCAAAATGGCACAAAATTCTCCATACTTCACTGATCCAATTATCAAATTAGCCTTCTCCCATAATAGTCTCTGTCATGGAATTTACTTTTTATGAACTGAAGAAACCCATACCTATACCATTTTTTTGAATTTTGTACTGCATTCTTCACTTTGAAATGAGAGAATCACAGACAGATCTCAAAATTCAAACTGTGTGGTTGGGACATACAGAAATCACTTTACCTCTCCTGAAGAGTTTGCATTATGATTAGTTGGTTTGACAAATTCTGGGATATTAACTGCCCCCAAAAGAGATTGTAAGGCTCTATGACTGGGTCAGCGACCTTTCACCTTTAAAACTTAGGTTGCCACGGCAACTAAAATCAGCCTCATTAACTGGATAAACTAGTGACAAATATAAACGGTTGTTCTGCAGCTAATTAATCTTTTGAATTGTAGACCCAGTCTATTTGCACCCAAGTATAGGATCCCATTCACGGGACACTTTTTCTTAAAGCAAAAAAAAAAAAAGCTTTATGTCAAAAAAATATGCTGCTTCGTGTCAATTTTTACATCGGTTTAAAAAAAATAATAATTAAACACCAATTTGCATTACTCAGCATTCTAGCAAGGAATGGCGTTCCTCAAGGTGCATTCAGCATGATAATCACGCAGCCTCCCTTTTTACGCAATGTTTGTTTATTTTATTTCCAAACGATAAATAATAATAATAATAAATTCGAGTCCTCCTTTTGTTTAGAGAAATTCATTTCCTTGATTGGAGGGCCAAAATGAAAGATTTATGGATGCCTGTTTCTCATTGGGAAGAAGGAAAGCGATCTGTTTGCAGGAGTTATATTTTCAGGCACTTTGCTGAGGCACCCCAACCCCCCTCGGTTCCTGACTGTAAAATAAGAAAACTATTACCCAGCTGGGGTAACAATAGGCTCCCACAGTGCTTTTCTGCTCAGACCGCAGCTGCCAGTGAAAGTGGAAACTACAACAGCAGGATAACATTCTTTTCTTACAGCCTGTTTCTATGGACAAGGAGCCCTCCCACTGACTCAGTGTATTTTCTATGCAAAACTGCAGAAGAAGTGACATTTTAAAAGTTTTGACCTTTGTTGTGTGTATGTGTGTGTGTTTTAATAAAAAAAGGGGGTTTCTCTCTTGCGCTTTCTTCCCCCCCTTTTTGCACGAACCAATGTATACATTTTGCAACCTGACAGCATGTCTGTTAAGAGTAGCAATAGTCATTACTGTAATAATGAAATGTTTCAAAATTTGAAAATTTTGTGCAGATAACCTTTGTCTGGGAAACAGTCGCAATGTGGAAGGTGGCTCTACTTCTGTGATTGTTGCGGGGAAAACAGACGAAGGGGACAGACATCAAAAGAACCTTGGAGAACAGCACTGCTCCTAGTGTTTATGGCGTTCCTTTGTGATGCTTAATACAACTGTCTAAAGCAAAAACATAGATGATCACTGAATATGTTGGGATATATTCAGGGAGTGCAAGTTCCCAAAATCTGATGGCATGAGTTCTGGTGTTGCTGCTTTTAAAAAAAGAAAAAGCCAAAGCTGTTGATAACATTTGTTTGAAATTTGCAAATAAATGTTTGTGTTGTGCTGTTTTCTTCCAACTCTGGAACAATTCCCTGGGGTAGGAGAAACTGGAAAGAAAAGAAATCAGGCCAGTTTGGCAGTAGGATATGGCAGTTCTGCATCTTCCAGCATGTTATTGTCTTTTTTCTGACCAACTGCCTAGAATATAGCTTATTAAAGATCCAATAGCCAGTGAAATTTTTTGCAACGTGAATTCCTATTTCAGGTGGTTCCTTTCAGGTATATGTTTCCACTTGTCGTAAGTTTTCATCTCTATAGCAATGGTTACGTGTCCAAATAGCAAGTGCAAAGTAGCTGGAGTTAAGCCATTTGCGGTATCTGGTAGCCTCATCAGGTGTAGAAGTTCTTCAGCATGAGTGTCTGAAGGAAAGGCTGCCTCTACCACACACCCGCGCAGGGCGAGAGTCACTCCAGCCAGAGGCTCCGCCGCGTCCTCCCGAGACGGCGCCCGCCAGCCATGCCCCGCGCGCCGCCTCCGATTGCTCCCTCGCTTGCTCCGCGCGGCCACTTCCCCCCCAGTGAAATTTTTTGCAGAAACTCATCATGACAGCCCCATGATATCCCACAGAAATACCTCAGGTAAGGGAGCAGTGGTGATCCATTATATATACCTCCTAAAGAGCAGCCGTACACAGAATAATACCCAATTTATTAGGCTCAGCTGACAGTAATAGTATATTGAGCTAATAAAGGGTGGAACTAGCATGTTGGAGTTGGGCTGGGAGAACCTGGGGCAACAACTCTGTTCAACCACATGGCATGATTTCAATCCTATGCGTAAGATAGGAAATAAGCACCATTGAACTCAGTGATGCTTACTTCCGCTGTTAGAAATGCAATCCATTTAAATTGGAAGTCCATCAAAAGAAAGGTGTATCTAGGCTCTGCTGCATTATTATCCCCATTCTCTGACTTCCTCCATGCTAATCCATCACAAACAATAGCAAAACTTGAAACAAGTACACAATATTGTACTGTTGGTGGGTTACATTTTACAACCCACCCTGGACTTTTTGGTGAAGAAAATAACAGCAGAATCGTCATCACTGAAAGCCTCTCATTGTCACATTCAACTGCAAGATGAAGGCAAGTTGGTTACATAATTGCTCCTGCTCTGAAAAAATCCTGGAGATGCAGTACCTCCCCTCCCCCCAGCCCCCAGTTCTTTCTCCACTATACAACTGCCCATAGCTGTGGCATGAAGCAATTATAATGGCACAATCCCATAAGCCACTGCATCATCAAGTGCTATAGGGAATTTGCCTTTTACACAGCTGCCACACGCTGGGTCAACATTTTCATGGAGTTATGCACCAACAGCAGTCATTTCCAGCTCAGACCTCACAATCATATATGTGAAATTAGGATTTTATATATATATATATATATATATATATATATATATATATATATATATATATATATATATTTGCCTCAGTGTGCATCACCATTACACTTGCTTACACTGAATCACATTTGCTGCTTCAATCCCCTTTCACCTTGTTTGGAGAGATTTATTTATTTATTTTGGAGCTCCTCACAATCCCTTGTTGTTCTTACTGCCCTGAACAATTTGGTGCTATCAGCAAACTTTGTCACCTCACTGAACACCCCTATCTCCAGGTTATGAACAAGGTAAAAAGTACACGACCCAATATTGATCCTTGAAAGACCCTATTCTTTTTCATCCCTCCATTGTGAGAACTGTCCGTTTCTTCCTAATTTCCAGTTTACCGGTACTTTCTTCCTTTAACCAGTTACTGACCCATAAGAGGATCTGTCCTCTTATCTCATTACTGGTAAGCTTACCCAGGATTCTTTGGTGAGGGACTTTATCAAAACCTTTCTGAAAGTCTAAGTACACAGTGTGTACTGGATCACCCTGATCCACATGTTTACTGACACTCTCAAACAACTCTGAAAGTGAGTTAGACAAGACCTACCCATGCTGAAGCCATGATGGTACTTCTCCAGCAGGACTTATATATGTTTGACAATTCTAATTTTAATAATGCTCTCTACCACTTTTCTCAGAGTGGATGTTAAACAACCAACCTCTAATTTCCCAGATCCTCCCTGGATTCCATTTTTTTTTTAAGTGTTCTATTTATGGTTCTCAGATATGAACTTACAAACAAGTACTATATCTTTGTTAGAAGATCAGTAAATTAAATTCTTTTAAACTCTTCACTGAATACCACCAGGCCAAGTGACTTTTTACCGCAGTTCCTCAGAAAGCTATTTCATCTTCCGTGATGAAATATGTAAATAATTCGTTCAGTCTCACTGCAATTACCTTACTCCCTTGCCTCCTTTTTACCATCTCCCTAGCCAGTTTCCTGCTCCTAATGTGTATAAATATTTTTATTATTTTTATTATTAGCTTTAATGTTTATAGTGATGTGTTCTGTAAATTCTTTTTCTGCATCCCTTATTGTTGTTACTTCCAAGCAATCTGGAGTGACTGGGGGAAAAGTATATCCATTCTGAGTTCTCAATGTAACACAGCATCCAAGAGCTGGCCATAATATACCACTGTCCAGGGTGGACACAGCTCCTCGGTCTACACAACTATTGAAAATGTGTGTGTGTGTGTGTGTGTGTGTGTGTGTGTGTTAGTTTCATAAAACATTTGAGCAATTAATTGAGTAGGGCAACCTTGTCCAACCTGGTGCCCTCCGGATGTGTGGGACTACAACTCCCATCATTCCTAACTATTGACCATGCTGCCTGGGGCTGATGGAAGTTGGCATTCAACAACATGTGGGGAAGCACCAGGTTGAGTAAGACTGGACTATTGGACTAAGGCGTGGAATTTAGCAGAGCGAAGGTCTTCTGTAACAAACAGCGTAACAAATGATACACGCAGAGGAGCAGCGACATTTGCACAGCCAATGTATTAAAAGGGGTATTCATTTTCTTAGATTACACAGGTAAAAAAACACAGCACTCTGACTGATCCGAAAAGTGGGGGACTACATGATCAGGCTACATACAGACTCTAAGCAGCAAACGGGAAACAAGAGCACATCAACTTCCCAGTAAAAAGATGATAAAAGATTCCTAAGAAATAGAACACAAAAGAGGAAAACAAATAGAACAGAAATCCAAATCTATCAACTCTTAGAGAATAAAACTAATGAACTGTTATTCAATACTTACAGGGAGTAGGCAGAAGTCTAATTTTAACTTTGACCACCTACTCAGGTCTCATAGCAACAACCCCTTGGGCTTTCTTTCACAATATTTTAAATGGACTTGCAAAATAGTGAATTTGCTTCTTTTATAGATGCACCTTTGCAAACATAGGTTTGATATTTTTGCTGGGTTGGGGGAGGCACATGCATACATTCTCATTAAGTGCACTGCGCTTGGATCATTATTTTTTCACAAGGGAAATTCATTTCATAGGTTCATCATACCAGATAGCGACGACAACAACAAAAATCCTAGTTCACACATATCACATTTTCCATGGAAGTTATATCTGACAGTGTGATTTTTCTTCAGCAGCACAACCACGGATGCTGCTAGCAATTAATAAAGCTAAAGGAAGCAAATAAGTAAGTATCCGACGCACAACAGGGTCAAACGGAGGAATGAATGAAAACTGTACCCCAGGAGCGGTTCATTAAATCAGCTCATTTAGAAGTCAAAAGGAGGTGGTATGGAGGTGGCATAATGCTTAAGAAGTTCACCCATAAATATATAATTAAAACCAACAACAAGTTCCTGATATAGCTAAGCTAGTTATATAAGATCTTACAAAAGCTTCACATTCTTTTCTTTTCTTTCTTCATTACTTGTTGTTCTTTCTGCTTAAAGTTCACTCAAGGTCAATAACAGATGAGCGAGTGCTCTTATAGAAAGATGCAGGTACAAGTGAGACTTTCAAAAGGCAGCAGTGCGGAGTAGAGCTGGGCAATATCTGGTTTTCAACATTGCGATATATCACCAGCTAAACATTGTGATATACTGATATGATGTCTGAAACAAGGATGGAACTAAAACAGTAGGGCTTGGTGATATGTGGTTTTTCCACTTTGAGATATATCACCAGCTAAACAGCTGATGACTTTCCCCCAGCAAATGCCCCCACATTTGTATTATGATGCAAACACTGTTTTAGGAACACCTTGTTTGCATCTTAGGTTGCAATCTTATATCCGCATGCCTAGGAGTAAGCCACACTGAATTCAGTGGGACTTACTTTCAAGTAGACATGCATAGGATTGTGCTATTAATGATTGATCCTGCCCTCACTGCCTCCTATCACTTAAGCTGCAATCCTAAATATACTTATAGTGGAGTAAGTTCGACTGAACTAATCCAAAACTAATCGATTGGAAGACTTTTCCATGACAAAAGTCATGATGATTTGTAACTTATAACAAATGTGTCCACCATTTTATCATTGTCCATCTGCTTTAGAGGTTTCTTAGCTTTGTTTACGTAGTTTCTATCGAATCCAGGATTCAAGGATATAAAGCACAGCCTGCAATCATAGGTACACAGATTCTGCTACTGCAGCTAAAATGAGATTTTAACTCTGGCAAGTGAAGCACAGCTTCTAGACTATTTTAAGAGAGGAACCATACAAACATCAAAAGGTATAATGAGCCTTATGTTTTATTCATATTGGGTGATATTGGGCCTAATCCTGTGAGCCCTTGCTCATGTGAACAATGCTTAAGACTTCAAAAAGTCTGTTTTGTTGTCAAGAGGTTTCCTTCACAATGGAGCCCAGGGTTTGACAAGAATAAGCTAACTACATAGCGCAACATGGCCAATTAAGAAAAACTTGAGATTTTTCTTTCAAATTCCAAGCATATTTGGAGTCAGTTAATAAGGCCCAAAGCTGTGTGTAGCTGTGGGCTCAAACTATTGGAAAGAACTTACTTATAGTTCAGTCCACAAACTATACCATGGGGGGATTTATTGGCTGAGCAAAACACACTCTTTGGTTTAGCCAGTTCATTGGGAGTGCAAACTCAGGACAACATTCTCTAGCCCCAACATCTGTTTTCCAAGGATTCAGAAAAGATGTAAAAGGTAGTACTGTAATATCTCCCCAAATGCTGAGGCATTTGGATGAAAACTTCTAAAATAAGACACGTGTGGTATTTCCCTTTAATACTGAAATATCAGAATGTATATTGGTATTCACTAACAGAAGAACCTACAGTCACATCCACACCATAGATTTAAAGCACTCTTATACCACTTTTAACAGTCATTGAGAACCCTGAGAACCATAGTGCTGACCCCTCAGAGGTACAGTTCCCAGCACCATTAACAGGCTACAGTTCCCAGGACTCCCCAGAACCGTTCAAGTGGTATAAGAGGGTTTTAAATGTATGGGATGGTATTCAACTCACTTTTACACATAGTAGACCCATTGAGATGAATGAACATGACTAAGTTAGGTCAACTAATTTTAATAAATCTACTCTGAGTAAAAGTGAGTTGAATACCACCTACTGTATAGTGTAGATGATAGATGCATTTCAAGCATAAACTCCATTCATTTCTACTGTACATTTCAAGCAAGAATGCCAGCTTAACATTCTCTACAGTTTGTAAATCACGAAAAACCATAGTTAATTGCTGCTCTCACTTTACACACACAAACAAGCAAGCAAACAAATAAGCTTAGACTTATGTGTGAACTGGGGACTGCAGTTTGTTTCATTCAAACGGGCCACAGGTGATAAGCCAAGAAAAGAACCTTGGTTTAACATTGTGTTTTTCAGTGAAGTATAACAGCTGTCTATGTGATGTCACCCTTGAATACTGATATATCAAAAGGTATTCTGGAATATGCATTTTACTGTAAGTCCTTAGCCCAAGGCTCCATGCCACTACCAAGAAGGGCAGGAAAACACAACAAATAAGTAACATGGCTTAAAGATTGAGATATCTCAATAACCATATTCAGGCCCTTTTCAAGAGTCAAGAGTATGGAAAGGGTGGAGACATGCAAGCATGCCTCCCCGCAATGTCCCTGCACATGTGGGCTCCTAATTTGGGGGGGTTCTAATTGCACAGATCCTCCCTCTCCCCCAAGTTAGCTGGAGGGTTAGAGGCCCTTTCAGACCTTTGGGCTTCAAATATGAAGGTTTTGGGGGAGAGGACGCAGGTAGCGCTGTGGGTTAAACCACAGAGCCTAGGACTTGCCAATCAGAAGGTCGGCGGTTCAAATCCCCGCGATGGGGTGAGCTCTCATTGCTTGGTCCCTGCTCCTGCCAACCTAGCAGTTCGAAAGCACGTCAAAGTGCAAGTAGATAAATAGGTACCGCTGCAGCGGGAAGGTAAACGGCGTTTCCATGCGCTGCTCTGGTTTCGCCGGAAGCGGCTTAGTCATGCTGGCCACATGACCTGGAAGCTGTACGCCGGCTCCCTGGGCCAATAATGCGAGATGAGCGCCGCAACCCCAGAGTCGGTCACGACTGAACCTAATGGTCAGGGGTCCCCTGACCTTTACCTTTACCCCCCAATGAACAGATAAGTTGGAATGGGGTTGTGTGTGTGTGTGTGTGTGTGTGTGTCCATCCCTTTACACATGTTTAATCTTTTCATGATCAGGCTAAATGTCTGAACAGGGCTGATAAGCCCTGGTATGTACTTCTTCATCAGTAAAACACCTTGATCTCTGCAACCATTCTCAAAGGAGGAATGAAAAATGCAAAGACATTTGGCTAGGTCCAGCAGTGCCCACCTGAAAGTAGAAGACCTTCTTCATGAGCAGAAGGATGTTTTCCAATTTGGTATGAGATCTTTGCCTGAGAAAAGCACAAGTTACGACCTACCACCTTTCCAAATAGAAGCCAAAAGCAGCCCACCAGCCATGTTTGACAACCTGCCAGGAACTCCTGGTTTTGCTGCCTGCCTGGACTGCAGAATTGGGGAGCAGGGGTGCCAAGCACAGAATGGGGGGGGGGGGAATGCACCACTAGTGGGCTGCACTCAGTTGGGTAACTAGCTGTATACAGCCATGCCTTATTTCATCTAAAATTTCAGCTTTTTCAGGATATTGTGCTTATGGTGTAGCATGTATGTATGTTGTACTTCAGTAAGAGTTTCCTCAATATGTCACATTAATTCTGCAAAAATGCCTTACTGTGTGTGGAGGGCTGTGCAGTGTTGCTTGTATCTAGCACCTGAAAACCAGCAGAATTTGGATAATGGTTCCACAATAAATCTAAAGCGTGATTGTCTTTACAGCCAATGATGTTTGATGTATTCAACAGTTATCTTTTGAGCTGCTTTTTCTTATAAAACCTGGTGTGTGCATTGCCCATATTTCAACCACAGTAATACGCTAAAAAAAATTAATTTGAGTAGAATATGAAAGATACAGTATTCCATTCTAAGTAGTTCGCATGCAACCCCAGCCACAAATGTAGAGACGTTTTAGCTGCTTACACAAAACATCAGTTTTATTATAGCTATCAATCTGAGCAAATAACCTACTTTGTTAATATTGCAAGCTGTTTCCCCTGCTCCCTTTATTATTCACATGGTTGCACCGTAAGTATGGGTCGAAGAAGATCCTTGCACACCCCGCATTCTCTTGCAAATTCAGCCTTCCCTACAAAACCCCTGAATGAAAGCACCAATCACTCATTTACCCCTTGCAGCTGTAAATCTAGCTCTGGTTTAAGATTCAGAGATCGATTTTGCGCACATGCCCCCCAAAATCATTCTTGTTTCTGCATTCCGGTGGTTAGTACCACATGCTTCCTAGCTTGTTTGTTTTTAATTGGAAATCATCTCACTTCAAGAAGAGCCGCAACAAACTCTTCTTTTCATGTGGGTAATGTGACTGTGTGCAAGAATCTATTTGCATATTATTTTGCCTTTCACAAAACGGTACAGCCACAGGACTTCATTATGATGTGTGTATAGGCTGATTTTGACTTATTTATCCAGGGCTATTATGTGCTGTAATGAAGCATCTTCTTTTTCACTCCTACCACACACCCCTCTCCTGGTAATAGGATTAGAAGATGGTTGCTTCCTCTGTAAAGGACTTGAAGATAGTACACCCTATTATAGTTCCTATAGTGAAAAATGTAAACACAACAAAGGGGGAAGAGAAGGCTTAAAAAGAATCCAGTTTTAAAGATTGCTCACAAATTGCAAATCTGGAATGATAACATTCAGAATGCTCTGTTGTTTCCCCTCAATCCTATATAACAATGTGGCTAAATTCAGGTTGTTTTTTTTAGGACTTTTTCTTTAATAAAAAAAAGGACATAAAATTAACAAAATGAAAAGAAACAGGAAACTCTATCAAGCTTCAGGCCAACTGAACTTTTAAGGGCAGTGAGTTGATTTTTTTTGTTTTGTTTTGTTTTTTGGTCCTGTCTCTGCCATTCCTTTACCCATTAAAGATTCTATTCCAGGAATCACACTGAATGACACAGTTTCTCCTTTCTGTGAAAGAAATTCCTCTCCTCTCTTTTGTCTCTCACCTCCCACTTGTCTTACCCTCCCTTCTAGGCCCTCATCTTTACTACTTTATGCCCAATCGCTCCTATTCAGCAGCACAGTCTCTTTTCTCTCCTACAACGGCAGGTTGCCCCCCTCCCCCTTGGGCTGTGTGCAGATTAAGCGCAAAACAGAAACCCCCAGTATCTGAAACCTCCAAGCACATATTGAACTACAGAGTAACAAACTACAGAACAGTTCTTTCTCCTCTCTAAGGACGAGGTGGTACCAGCCACAATTCAAAATATTTCCTACATTCACATATATGTGTCTGCTGCATTTATTATTATTATTTGTTAGCTATGCGTAAATTATTTACTATAGGGTTCCTCCCCAAGGAGAGAGCTTTGTTAAGCTCATGTGATGCCTTTCAATACATTGCCAGCTTTCTGAAGCCTCATGGTGTTGTTGCTAGTTGTGTTTCTCGTTTATTAGCCATTACAGCAGAGATAGTCCAGTATCGCAACTTTGCCTTGGAAACTTTTCAGATATTCACTTCTCTCCCCGAACGAAAGGTTCACTCCCCGTGTACCCTTGCATGCATATTCAATGGGCCATATGCTTCATTTCAAATATCTCTCAGCATTATTGATCTCATTCATCTAGATTTAGCTTATACACTCATGAACTAAAACCAAACCAAACAAAAAGAAGAGGAAAGGATAGGGAGGGGAATTGTTTGTCAGAGATCACAGAAGAGCTTTCTGTTGTTGTTGTTGGTGGTGGTGGTGGTGGTGGTGGTGGTGGTGAGTTATAGGACACAGGGATCTGAATATACAAAAAGTTGCACTTTTCACAGATGGAAAATAGGGGGACCACATATAGGGACACTAGGAAATATTCATTATTTCATATATAAAGAATTCATATAGAGAGCAGAGCTCACAGGAGGTACTTAAGGAAAAGTGCATTGCAAACTGTGGGAGATGAGAGGGAATGTGGATGAGGGAATATTGATTAATATTTCCTATCCCAGCTTGTGCTAACAAGCTCCAAACTAGCAGAGTTTCTCATCCCCAATAAAGCGCAGCAAAGCGTGGCGTTTAAGTTCCTATGAACTTCTAGAACAAGGCAGATCCTGGCATATAATTCCCCTGGTTCCCTCTTAAAAGAAAATACACGACACATAAGCTTATAAAAGTATAAAGGTTTTACTCACAAACATCCAAGAATATATAAGTCTCAGAAGGCAGGCTAGCTTAGATTAAATGTATGTACATGTGGAGTCTCTCCTTATGGGAGGAGACTCCATGTGGCCTCTCTCGGCTGGAAGCCAAGAGAGCATCTTCACTTGAGATGTTGCTTCTTCGAAGTCCTGGTGGGAAGAGAGGGAGAGTAGCAGCTCACCTGTATCTTTGAATAGCTACAGGTAAGGCCACTCCCACTTCTGGTCACACAAAGGAAGTGATTTCAGCCTTGGCACAGGAAACTCTACCTGGAGGACCAAGGCCCCTTTGTGTACACTCTAGGAATGTTGTGATTGACTGCACCAGTGTTATACATCCCACAAACCCCTTCTCAGTCTGAACAACATTTAACAAACATAAAACAACTTTATTCAACCACCCAGAGTCCCAGCTTGACACGCAGGTTCTGGAAACTCTCTCGTGGCAAGGGTTTCGTGAGAATGTCCGCAGTCATCTCCTGAGTATTACAGTAGGACATCTCTACTAGTCCATCTTGGATCATCTGGCAAATGAAGTGATACCTGACCCCAATGTGTTTTGAACGTGCAAGGAACTTTTCGGTTTGCGCTAGCTGCAGGCAGCCTTGATTGTCCTCCATCAAGCTGACAGGTCCTTTTCTCGGCAAACCAAAGTCTGTCAGGAGTTGATCCAGCCAGATGATCTCTCTGCATGCTTCCGAAGCTGAAATATATTCACTCTCTGTGGACGATAAGGCTACACATTTCTGTTTATAACTGCCCCAAATGATAGGTGCATTTCCAAACATAAAAACATAACCACTTGTGGATTTGTAATCCGCCTTATCCCCAGCCCAATCTGCATCACTGTACCCAACCAACTTAGGGTCCCTTACAGCTGGCAATCTTAATTTACAATTCATTGTACCCTTGAGGTAACGCACCACCCTCTTGACCCCACCCAAGTCATGTTCAGTGGGAGAACTCACTTTTCTGCTTAGGATCCCCACTGCACTTGCTATGTCAGGTCTGCTGGTAGTAACCAAATACAAAAGTTTACCAATCGCTGACCTGTATTCGCTGTTGTCTGGCAGCAGCTTCGAATCTTGCTGATTCTTTAGAAAATCTGTGGCCATGGGTGTCGCGACAGGGTGTGCACCTTGCATCTGCATGCTTTCTATCAGTTCTATTATCTTCTGCTTCTGGCTGAGAAGAAATGAGCCGTCTTCTTCTCTCTCAATTTGAATTCCCAAGTAATACTGGACAAGTCCCAATTCCTTTACTTCCACCTCTTTGTTGAGATGTCTGACTATGTCTTTATAGTCTCTGTCATTGGACGTTGATATTAATAAATCATCGACAAAAGCCAGAATGTAAGAGAATTGTCCATTTCTGTTCTTAGTGTACAGGCACTTGTCAGCTGTCGACTGCTTGTACCCAAGCTGAACCAGCATTTCATGTAATTTCTGGTTCCATGCTCTTGCAGCTTGTTTCAAACCGTAAATTCCTTTCTGAAGTTTACATACAAGATGTGCCTCATTTTGCTTGATAAAGCCTTTGGGCTGCTTCATATAAATCTGTTCAGAAATCGTCCCATGAAGAAAAGCTGTTGCTATGTCGACATGACGGACTTTCATCCCTTTAGAGGCTGCAATACTTAGAAGTAATCTAACACTGCTATGTCGCACTGTAGGCGCAAATACTTGATCATAATCTTCGCCATACTGTTGTGAAAATCCTTGTGCTACAAGCCTAGCTTTGTAACGTTGCACCTCCCCTTCTGACCCCTTCTTAAGCTTGAACACCCACTTGGACCCAATTGCCTTCTTACCAGGAGGTAGCTCTGTCAGGGTCCAGGTCTTGTTGCGATGCAGTGCATCCATCTCTTCCTGCGCGGCTTGCTTCCAGAGACTGGCCTCAGCAGCTGGCAACCGTTGAACCTGTTCCCACGTGGAAGGTTCCTGTGGTGGCGCCGACCCTGCAAAGTAGGACAGTCGTAGTGGTGGAACGCCTCTGTTGGACCTGGAGGAACGTCTGACCTCTGGCTCTTGTTGAACCGCATCAGCTTCCTCATCTCCTTCCAATGGCGGCATCCCTGCATACGGGTCCTCTTCGTCTCTGGAGCCTTCTGACATCTGGTCCTCCGCGTCTTCTGGGGTGTCATCTGTAGGGGGTGCTACAACACTAGGAGGTACAATACTAGGAGGTGGATTAGTTTCTGGTATGGCTTCAAAAGGAAAACTTACAAACTCCTCTGTTGGTGGCTCATTGGAACAGTCAATTGCTGTGTTCCTTGTGTCAGCCTTTTCATACTCCTCAAAATGAATCACGTGATGTGAACTTGTTTTCCCTGTTTGTAAGTCCACAACTCTGTAGCCTTTTCCTCCAGAAGCGTATCCAACTAGGATACCAGGCTTTGCTCTGGAGTCAAGTTTGTGTCTGTGCTCCTTGGGCACGTGGTAATAGCACAAACTTCCAAATACACGTATGTGTGACAAATTTGGGACTCTTCCATGCCAAAGTTCAAATGGCGTGCGCTCTGTGCCTTTTGTTGGCAGTCTATTCTGTATATAAATCGCAGTATTTGCTGCCTCGCCCCAAAGTTTCTTCGACAAGTTGGATCCTTTTAGCATACACCTTGTCATCTCTAGGATGGACCTAAATTTCCTCTCAGCAATAGAGTTTTGTTGAGGTGTGTAGCTTACTGTGGTCACATGTGCTATGCCTTCCTGAGCCATGAAGGCTTCCATTTCACGTGAGCAAAACTCCCCACCATTATCGGACATTAGGGTGGTGGGTGCTCGATGGAATTTGTTCTTGACCATGCTTACGTATTGCTTGAACAATTCCACTGTTTCACTCTTCTCTTTGAGAAGGTATCCCACACAAAACCTTGAATAATCATCCAAAAATATCAAAATATACTTATTTCCTCCTAAGGAAGGTATATTCATAGGTCCAGCTAAATCAGTGTACACAATGTCCAGAACTTTTGTGCTTCTCTTTTCTGCACAACGTGGGAAAGAAGGTTTGACTCCTTTTTCACTTACACAAGTTATACACTTTGGTGTGGGTGTGTTACTTTTGTTTACCTGTAGACCTCTCACAAGATCTCCATTCTGCAGTTCCTGGATGACTCTGATATCCCGGTGACCCAGTCTTCGATGCCAGAGCTCCAGATCTGCTTCATGCTTCTGCTTGGATTGGGCGACTTGTGCTGATTGGTTTTCTGAAACGTTAATCTCATAAACACCATTGATTAGTTTCCCTTGAGCATAAACCTCATCATTTTTCGTTACATTGCATTCTCCATTGGCAAATGTAACCTTGAAACCTTTCTTGTCTAAAGCAGACACACTAAGCAAGTTACAATTCAATTCTGGGACATATTGAACATTAGGCACAGTTGTTTCAAGAGATTCATTGTTCACCTTGAATTTCAAACGCATTGAACCTGCACCTTGTGATTTTAGAACATTTCCATCAGCAATCTGGATTTCAGTCCATTCACTATCATTAATTTCTCTGAAATATTCTCTTTTATGCGCAAAATGGCTTGTAGCTCCCGAATCTAAAATAAATTGGTCACTTTTCCTTTCATTTCTTTGCACATTTAAACTCTTTTCTTGCAGTAGAAATGTACGCTCGTGACCCCCCTTCTTTTCACCTTTTGGTTGAAAGGGGCGGGACTTATTCTTGGGCTTCTGGCAACTCCTTGCAATGTGCCCTTTTAAATTGCAGTTATGGCATATTAATTCTTTGGACACTTCCTTAGACTTGGGAAATTGCTTAGAAACATAACTTGTGTCCCTCCTTGGATTCCTTTGTGGAGAATCAAGGTAATCTCTGCATTCCTCTCTTAAGTGATTTACTAGTTCATTAAAAGTCAAATCTCTGGTGTGATCCATTATACTCTTAAATGAAGTAAATTCTTTTCCTAATGATGCCAGCATAAAAGTCACTTTGGTTGCATCATCAAAAGCTCTGGGAGTTAGGGCAATCCTTTGAACAATTTCATTAAAGTCCTTAAAATGCCCTGTAAATTGTTCTCTGGAATTCATCTTTAACTTCAGCAGTTTATCCAATAAATGTCTATAAGAGTTCTCTGATGATTGTGCATAAACCCTCTCAATATCTTTTAGAATCTGAGATGCATCACTTTCATAGTCAATCAGAGATAAATGCTCATCTTTCAAACTGCTCAAAATTATGTGTTTAGCTTCTGCATCTTGCCTTTCCCAATCTGCTTTCTTGGTTAAATCAGCAAAATCAGGTTTGGGATCTTTCACCGCTTTAAGCACTTGTTTTGCACCAAGATGCACTAAAAGGCGCTGCTTCCATTGCACAAAGTTACGATCATTCAGCAGCATAAAGCTTGATCTTGCTTCACTATCAAAACCTGAGCTTGCCATCTTAATCCTCAAAAATTTAAAAAATTTCCAAAATTTCAAAAATTCCCAAAAATGGTTAAAATTCAAAAATCAAAACTTAAAAATCTCAAAATGCAAACTAATCTTCACTGCCTCTGAGGTCTGTGAGCTCTGAGGGAGGGGAGGGGTCGCTAATCCCCCTTTCACAGCACAATGGAGAACAAAAGACCATGTGCTTACCAGGAAGTACAAACAGAAAAATTCTACTCTGCCAAAAATCACAATCCAAAGCAATCCTTTAAAATACACAAAATACGCAGTTCTGGGCCTCAAAACCCTTTGTGGGAGATGAGAGGGAATGTGGATGAGGGAATATTGATTAATATTTCCTATCCCAGCTTGTGCTAACAAGCTCCAAACTAGCAGAGTTTCTCATCCCCAATAAAGCGCAGCAAAGCGTGGCGTTTAAGTTCCTATGAACTTCTAGAACAAGGCAGATCCTGGCATATAATTCCCCTGGTTCCCTCTTAAAAGAAAATACACGACACATAAGCTTATAAAAGTATAAAGGTTTTACTCACAAACATCCAAGAATATATAAGTCTCAGAAGGCAGGCTAGCTTAGATTAAATGTATGTACATGTGGAGTCTCTCCTTATGGGAGGAGACTCCATGTGGCCTCTCTCGGCTGGAAGCCAAGAGAGCATCTTCACTTGAGATGTTGCTTCTTCGAAGTCCTGGTGGGAAGAGAGGGAGAGTAGCAGCTCACCTGTATCTTTGAATAGCTACAGGTAAGGCCACTCCCACTTCTGGTCACACAAAGGAAGTGATTTCAGCCTTGGCACAGGAAACTCTACCTGGAGGACCAAGGCCCCTTTGTGTACACTCTAGGAATGTTGTGATTGACTGCACCAGTGTTATACATCCCACACAAACAACAAAGGCTCCTCCCACCCATCTCTGGAATGGCAACCAAAGAGAAGCAGTTTGCCAAGTGACAAGGCAGCTCATCATCATCCCAAACTGCATGACAAAGGCAGGGAGGCAGCAGCTCCCAAAGACTACAAACCAACTGCTCCTAGAAGTCGCCTTGCAGACAGATGCTGTGCTGGGAATTTCTACTTGACGGAGCAGCACATGAGCTCTCTTTTGCAAGATGGACTCTGACAATCTGGAGGAGGCGGAGAGATGCTTCAGAAGCAAAAGCCTGCTTTCCCCTTGTTGCACAAAGTTATCATTGACATGGACTTGCCCAGAATAATTAAACCTGTTGCCAAACCCAAGTGTCTATGGTTGCAATCCTAACACACGCTTTCCAGGGAATGAGTAACAACTGAACAGAGTGGGAGTAACTTTCGAGTGAACCTATGTAGGAATGCACTGCCTGCGTGTTTGTGGTTTTGCGAGTTATGTTATATGAGTAAGGAAATTGCCTTCACAAACGGCCCATGAAACAATCAGCTGTGGTGATTTTTCTAAAAAAGAAGTACTAAAGATGTAAATTTACACTGATATTAAAATAGTGTCATCAGGTTGTACATGATGCTGTGATCTTCATCCTTTGTGGTTCATTCGGCGGCTTTCTATAACGGCATTCTGCTCCACTTTCCTCAGCCAAATTGGAATATAAAAGGGGCTGGAATCAGCATTAATATAAGAGATGGGCATCTGCTGTTCCTTGTCATTACTTGGTTTGCAAAATTCATTATTATTCATTCATGATATTCATTTATTTCATCTCTGAGATAATCATTTGGCAGTCTAAAAAAAATGCATCACAGTAACATGGTGAAGGGTAGTTTTATAAATAAAGAGGGCCATAATAGATTAGGAGTGTCAGATAAAAGCACATGTCTCCAGGACCTCCCTAGTCTGCCAACCAATCTGCTGCAGTGTGGTTGAATTATTCTTCTTCCATGGCAAATGTTTACTGTTTCCATATTTACTGGTAATGATGCTAAGATGCCTAGTCCTAGCCCACCTTTATAGGTGGAGCATTGGCTTTGCATGCAGATAGTCCCAGATTCAGTCCCTGACATATCCAGGGCTGGAAAGAACCGCTACCAGTCATCATAAGACAATATTGAACTGTCTTATTGAACAGCTTTCTATATTCCTACAACAACCACAGCAGAAGCTGAAGAACAACAGTGGTTCTTCACTGTGTGCAGTTGGGAAGGCGGGGCTATTGTTCTTGTTTGGAACTCCAGCTCTTAAAAGTTATCCTACTAATGAAGGAAAAATCCATGGCATGGCGAGTTAAGAGGCAGAGGCGTGTATGACTGTTTTCTTGCTCTGGAATTCGTATGTGGATGCCCTGAGTGCTTAAGCACTGGACTGCAAGTGCAAATTCTTCTCAATGAAGAATCTTCCAGCTCTGGAGTAACACCACTAACCCAGGTTGGATCCTTCTTGGCAGGAAGGATTCTGAAGGGCTTCATGTTCCAGGTGAGCCTTGCTTGAGCAACATGTTTTCCCTGAGCTCTGGTGTGGTCCTGTATCTTCGGTTATTTTTTGTTCTTGCCTCCTCTTTTGTCCTCTGGTTCTGACTTGCCCTTTGATCCTGACTACTAGCTTGTCCTTCAGCTCCTGGCTCACTTCAAACTCCTGCCCATGGCAAAACTCGAAAGGGCGAGTGGTAGCACATGCTGGGAAGGAGCATATCATGCCAGCAAGATGCTATTATCAGTATTCTGACCATTTTGTCCTGCTATTCAGAACACAAATGTTTTCAAGGCAGACCCTCCAAGTGTCTCTATTTTCCAGGGACAGTCCTGGATTTACAGAAGCCGTGCCAGTTTCTGATTTGATCCCGGAATGTCCTGCTTTTCCTTAGGACATCCCAATTTTCCTCAGAGAAATGCTGCACCAGCTGAAGTTTCCTAACCATTTTCAAAGGCAGTCCCACATAGATCTTCTTCTTCTTCTTCTTCTTCTTCTTCTTCTTCTTCTTCTTCTTCTTCCATCACTCGTAGCCGAGTAAGATTGTTTTCCATGAACACATAGAATCATAGAATCATAGAGTTGGAAGAGACCACAAGGGCCATCCAGTCCAACCCCCTGCCAAGCAGGACAGTCTTAAGAGTGACTGTGGAGGCCAATTCTGGGTCCACACGTCCTTCCACAGTGGGGATGTCAATAGTGCAGAAGTGGATTTAGGGGAGCACAACTGGTTCACATGCACTGGATGCCGAGCTGACAGGATGCCACTACAATGACTTAGAACAGAAGGCGAGAGGCGGGGGGTGGGGCGGTTGCCATTGCACAGGGTGCTTCTGAAATTTGAAAGCCAGAAGTCTACCATTACAATAGTGCATAGTAACCAAAGCAAAGTTTAATCTCTCTACATAGGGTTGCATCTGCCAAACCAACCTAAGTTAGTAGAATGCATTGCCCTGTGCAATGTGCATTCCCATATATAACACTGAGTCCAGAAGAACCTCAAAACTGCAAGCTTGTTTCTTTATGCAATCCCATTTAAAACTGATCGCACACCTCCTTCCAGTGCAGAACCCATTGTCTCATCAGGACATCCTGTGAACTAGAAGCATGTGAGGAAGGGAACCAACCTATAATTAAGTTTTCATAGATTAATTACAGCTTAGACTGGGCAGTGGAATTCAGCCATCACTGCAAACACAAGTACTTTAACTAAGCCAGTATAATCTATGAGGCATCTTATCAAAACAATGGTTTGGAAATGTTTCAGGATATAATATTTATGAGGCTAAAACTAAATTATATGATTTAACTGTAATTACATTTTCCTAACACACATGCAATTAAATTCATAGGTTCCTGATTCATAGAGCACATGCAAAGGCCTCTTGTATGACTATCATTCATTTCAGAGCTTTAAGGGGGGAAATGTTTTTAATACAGTATGTCCATATTCATTATCCTTGGTTATTTAAAATGAGAAAGTCAGACCATCACAGAACAGTCAGTAAGAAGCACAGCCCTGATCCTAAATACTTGCTCAGGTAGCTCCTTCAGTGCTGGTTTAATGTCATGGTTTGCAAAATTGCACAAGTGCAGGGAATTGTTACATCTAAATATATATTTCTTGGCACAAAAAGAGTTGGTTCACACATGAATGTATATCACTTGATCTCTCAGCACCTGCTGATTTGCAGCTCTGGGTACGAAATGCCTGCAGTGTTGAATTATTTGTACTATGTATTCATCCCCCCCCCCCCTTTGGCACATATCATTTCTCTTGCTTTTCAACACCATAAAGTACCATTTGGCTCACTTAAGGGAGTTTTTACAAAAATCTTTGGTAAATACATATTTGAATTGATTGCCCCATTAACAAAAAGAATTGTTAGATAGAATTATATTTGAAGACACTGTCCATCAGCCGCCACAAAGCATGCTTAATTATTTCTTAGAACATATTCGGTATTTTTCAAGCAGACAATAAAATAAAATAAATGTAATTGGGAGGGTTGGTTTTTTTAAAGAATAATTGGTATAAAAGTGTGTTTATTGCCCTGCTTTTATTCATGTAGACTTAATTAGCCAACACTTGACATGAGTATTTTAAAGTTATTAGCTAACATTAATCCCGTCTCCCAATGGTGATCTGGCTCAGAATTGCAAAACCTCCAATGACACAATGATGAGCCATTTAAATCTCCCCCACCCTCTCTCTATCTATATATTTCTGATACTGAAACCATATGCTCTTCTACACACACACACACACACACACACACACACACACACACACACACAATTTCCTTTTATTCTTTTAACAATATGCTTTATCAAAATACCTACTAGATTTGGAATTAGTAGAATTTAGCTGCCGTCTCCTAAATTGCATAGACAATTGGCTAAGGAATAAAAGCAAAAGAAGAAGAAGAAGAAGGTGGGGGAAGGAGTTTATTTTTAGCAGGTGGTTGCAATTATACACACTTTAAGAGTTTCTATCCCCCACCCCACCCCCTTTTTTGGACCCTGGCCTGTGCTCCCTTCAATCTTGTCAGCTGTAAAATGGGTCTCTTTTTAACCCATAATGGATCTGCGAGATTAAAGGTGAAGTCATGAATTAGTCAAAGTGACAGCCCAGCACGATGGTCTGGCAGCAGGGGGTCTCCTTTTGTATTCGTCCACTCTGACCTCCAGTGCCACTCCACGTCTGTGGGAACCGGACAAGAAGAATGTTGGGGAGGAGTTAAAAAGCACGTAAGTGGCAGTTCCTGGTCCTGGCCAGAGAGGAGTTGACATTCTTTTGCTGGAAATATTCTGACATCATCCCAGTCATACCTCCTCAACAGTCCCTTCGTTAGTTCTTTTGTGCTTAGCAGAGGAAAAAACAATAGGCCTTGTTGCAGGCATATAAAAGGGCGGACGGCAAATCTTTTACCCAGCTAGCTATTTTAGATGTTGCTTAAAATTTGCTGCAACGTCGTTTTTAATAGCAGAAAACTTTGGAGGGCAATGGCTGCATTTTCAGGACATGATCCTTGTTTCGATCAACTTGTTGAATATGTTTAATTTGGTACACAGGGGCTAGGGCTTTAATGGCTACTTATTGTTGTTGTTTTTAAACATCTAAAGAGTATAGAAATGCGATCCACATCTCTATATACCAAAGTCCAGAGGAGGGTCCTCTTCTGTTGTGCGCCTACTACGGAGGAATGCTCTTCCTACTGAAATTACCATAGATAGGCACCTACTTCAGGGTGATTTCACTGACAATTAAAGACCATCTGCTTTTCCATCCCTGACTTCTTGCACCAGATGCCTTGGTATTGTACATTTTTTTACTGACGATTTTGATTTCAGTGAGCTTTGTGGTGTGCTTTATTATTGTCGCCAATAAAAAGCAGTATAGAATTTTAATTTAAAAAAAACAAAGTATAAAAGAAATACCATGGCTCACCAATAGCATGTAAATACCCAAGGTCTCTGCTTGCTGCTGTGACCTTCCAAGCACAATTCAGAGTGTTGGTTTTTTATAGTAAGTAAGTAAAATTTATTAGACTTGTGAGGACCATGCCTTTACACAAAGATCATCCAACATTATTAAAAGAATAACAATATAGTTGTTAAACTGGGTTAAAACACATTTCCCGCTAACCCCGCAAAGCAAAAACAAAACAAGACCAAGAAAACCAGCCCGCAATGCAGGAAAGAAAATACAACAGCAGATCAGGAGAGCAAAGGGGGGGGGCCTTCACTGCGTCGTCTAGGAACCCCTTCCTGGTTTTCATGGCCCTTGCCACAAAAACCGCTACCGTGTGGGAAATCCGTGGGTCTGCGTCTACCAGCAGAAACCTTACTCGATCCTCCGAGTTGCCTATTGAGTTAGGTATGAATTTTTCAATCACATCTCTGAAGGCCGAGTACATGGGACAGTACAACAGGAAGTGTGTGAGATCTTCTATGCTCCCCATGTGGCAAGGGCATACGCGGTGCTCTATCGGGATTTTAGCAAATCTGCCTGACAAATAGGCCGTAGGGATAGTTTCAAAACGGGCCATGGTGAAAGCTCTCCTTAGGGTAGGATCGGTGATGTTCACCAAGTAGTTGGCGCGGACTTTAACTGTTTTCAACCGGGGAAACCAGTGGGAGGATGGTTTTTTATATAATAAACTTCTGCATCGATGGGGCCCTTTATACCTCAGTAACCAGCTACCGGGGGGGGGGCATAGTTCAGCAGCACATCACATGCACTGATGGTCCAAGCATCAATCTCTGGCAAGAGAATCAAGACTCCTGCATAAAAACCTGGAGAGATGCGGCCAATTGTAGACAACCATAATACAGTGGTACCCCGCAAGACGAATGCCTCTCAAGACGAAAAACTCGCAAGACGAAAGAGTTTTTCGTTTTTGGAGTCGCTTCACAAGACGAATTTCCCTATGGGCTTGCTTCGCGAGACGAAAACGTCTTGCGAGTTCCCAATGCATTCCTATGGGAAACCGCGCTTCAATGCATTCCTATGGGAAACCGCGCTTCGCAGGACCGTGCTTCGCAAGACGACAAAACTCGCAAGACGACAAAACTCGCAGAATGAATTAATTTCGTCTTGCGAGGCACCACTGTATCACAGAACTGTAGAGTTCGTAGGGATCCCAAAAGCCATCTAGTCCCACCCCCTGCAATGCAGGGGTCCTGCTCAAACCACCAAGTTTCTGGTCAACAGCCATACACAATGACCCATTGCTCTTCAAGTTAGATGAGCCAATAACTTCTCATATGTCAAATAATGATCTCTGTGGTGGTTCAGTACATCCTGGCCATTTGCCTAATCCTGATTATAGGGATCTTCAATGGACCTGGAGCTATTGAGCTATTCATTACTTATTTACTTATTACATTTATATACCGTATTTTTCGCTCCATAAGACACACTTTTTTCCTCCTAAAAAGTAAGGGGAAATGTCTGTGCGTCTTATGGAGCGAATGTGTGGTCCCTGGAGCTGAACTGTCCAGGGGCAAAAGCAGATCTTGCTTTTTTTTTAAAAAAAGAGAGAGAGAGAGAGAGAGAGAGAGAGAGAGAGAGAGAGAGAGAGAGAGAGAAGGGGGTGTTGAAAGGAAGCCCGCTGAGCAGCTGCTCAGCAAACGATCGGGGAGAGAGATAAGGGAGAGAGATTCCAGCCCCGCCTCCTTGCAGAGGGAGGCTGTTTCCCCAGCGACATGTGACTGGCTGATTAGATTATCTGTCTGGAAACTGTAGAAATGGCTTCCTGAAGCTGCAGAACTGTGAGTTAAACCCCATAAAACAGGGTTTTTTTCCCTTTGCAAAGTAAGCTCAACAACTTTGAGCTGATCCTCAAAAAACGGTGCTTTTCTCCTTTGCAAAAGAAGCTACAGAAATTTGAGCTGATCATCAAAAAAATTGGGCTTTTCCCCTCTAAAAACTAGGTTCGTCCTATGGTCAGGTGCACCTTATAGAGCAAAAAATACGGTACCTCATTTCCCCCGAGGTGGCATGTATGCCACTCTTAACATTTTATTCTCACAACAACCCTGTGAGGAAGGTCAAGCTGACAGATAGTGCCTGGTCTAAGGTCACCCGGTGTGCTTCATAGCTGAGCTGGAATTTGAACCTGGGTTCTTTACTCAAGCCACTACTAGAGAATGACAAGCAGTATCAGTAACTGCATGTGGACTGAGGTGTTCAATTCTCTGATTGAGACTCCCAGTTACTCACAATGTACTCTGATATCAGGGGGTCATATCCCACTAAGCTATAATAAGCAGACCCAACGAAGTTAATAGACGTAGGTTTGTCACCATGTCTATTAACTTTAATGGGTCTGCTTTGAGTAGGGCTAACATCAGATACAGCATTAAATGTGGGGGGAGAAAGCCCTAAACTAACCTTTGCACATGAAGTGTTCTCTCACATTCTGTGTCCATATGGAACGGGCAACGTCGATTCTTGAAAACCTGCCCTTTCAACAGTGTTCGGGATTACTGCACTGTCAGTCACCAGGTGGGCCAGAGTGACAACTTTTGTTTTCTCTGCAAAGCCATAAGCAGAACAAAGTGGCCACATCAGGGGGAAGATGCTGGGAAACCAGGGCAACCTGTGGGAGGACATAGCCAGGTGTGCCATCTAGCTTGGCCAGCTTGCTTGCTGCCCTGCAGGTCTGGGTACCATCTTGTCCACCTCAACAGATGCTCATCTTAGGCCAGCCTTGTATTCCCCAGACAGCAGAGGGTTGGGGTTGGTTGGCTCTTGTGGTGCACTGGTGATCCATAGCCTAAGCAAAAGACAAGTATCTCATAGCTCAGTTGGTAGAGCATGAGACTCTTAATCTCAGCATCGTGGGTTCAAGTCCCAGGTTGGGCAAAAGATTACTGCATTGCAGAGGGTTGAGCTAGATTACCCTTGTGATCCCTACCAAATCTACAATTCTATTATTCTATGACATGTCATTGCCCCAAGACACTTGCAGCTTTAGCTCACAGTGAGAAAAAGGCTGTGTGTGTGGGACAAGAGGGTGCTGGGACGTCAACCTCTCCAAGATGCAAATGGCACTTTGTTATCTCAGATACTGCTTTAAAACAGATGTTACCACTCCTCCTAATACTACTACCAAGGCTGAAGCCAGTATTGTTGCTATTATGAACAGCGTAGATTAAAAGAACTTGGCATCTTTATCGGCCATGCTGCAACACACATGCAATATGGATTGCAGATTCCCCCACCTCCAAAACATATATATATAGAATCTTGACATAAAAGTATTTCTGGCCAGTGCCTGTCATTCGTATTCTGCACATTTCCCGCGATTTGCCTCCAGCCAGGTCTGACACCTGTAACGCTTCAAATGATAATGCCACATCATGAAGACAAAAGGAAAGTGCATTGAAGATGCACCTGAATGGCAGAAGGAGAAGGATTCACATTGCTAAGTGTCGCTTAGCAACATGATATGTGAGGAATATCTATGAGAACCTACCATGAGTCTTGCTCTGACCACCCCTCTGTTTTTATCTGAATATTACACCCTGATTCTTCCCACCCCCAATGTGCAATTCTGGTGTGTGTGTGTGTGTGTGTGTGTGTGTGTGTGTGTGTGTGTGTGCTTAAGAAAGAAAAGCGCGTACCTACATTTTGATTGTTTTACTTAGGTTAGATTAACCTGGAGAGTTAAGAAGATACTGAGACAGGAGGAGGGAGACACCTTCCCATTTCCAAAGAACAGGCTTGATTTCACAGCTTGCATCTGATTCCCGGACCAGGTCTGCTTACCAATGTAAAACTTGTTCTAAATAGGCTCTCTAGCATATACCACCCTTGCAAAGTAAGGCTGCTGAGAATCCTCCATGTCTCTATACACAGGTAATGCCACCAACATCCACATTTAATATTTTAGTTTGAACACAAGGACAACAAACTTTTTGTTGTTCAGTCGTTCAGTCGTGTCTGACTCTTCGTGACCCCATGGACCAGAGCACGCCAGGCACGTCTATCCTTCACTGCCTCTCGCAGTTTGGCCAAACTCATGTTAGTAGCTTCGAGAACACTGTCCAACCATCTCATCCTCTGCCGTCCCCTTCTCCTTGTGCCCTCAACCTTTCCCAACATCAGGGTCTTTTCTAGGGAGTCTTCTCTTCTCATGAGGTGGCCAAAGTACTGGAGCCTCAACTTCAGGATCTGTCCTTCTAGTGAGCATTCAGGGCTGATTTCTTTAAGAATGGATAGGTTTGATCTTCTTGCAGTCCATGGGACTCTCAAGAGTCTCCTCCAGCACCATAATTCAAAAGCATCAATTCTTCGGCGATCAGCCTTCTTTATGGTCCAGCTCTCACTTCCGTACATTACTACTGGGAAAACTTATGGCACCATAAATAGGGGAAAAGGCAGGCTTTCAGCAGCTCTCCTAGACTTCAGTAGCCTTAGGCAGAATAGTTGCATTGGTAAGAGATTCCCCAAGAAAAGCCTGGTGGTTTAACTCAAAGTTTCTAATGTAAGATATTTACTAAATATATTTTGGGAGTAAAGTGAGAGAGAAGAGTAGGCTACTTTAATAATAAAAGGTAACAGTATGTAAATAAAGTGATGTCATATTTAAGCTTTCTTACAGGCCAAACCTGGATTCCATTGGGGGGAAATGACCACCCCCCCCAAAAAAAATATCAAACAGTTCTTTCTACCATGTCTTTCCCCCCTTAGTCCTGGGAATGGTAACTTTGTGAGGATATCGGTTGGTTATTCTGGACTTGAACTCTGTTTGTCACATTAAACTATAATGCATGTAGTTTAATGCAGTGAACAGGATTCATGTTGATATCCTCCCAGGGTAAGTTGTGGTGGGATGCTAGAGACTACATGAATGTATGTACCATCATACAGATGGTTTCTGTCCATAGCACACACATGGTTAGGATTTATCTCGGATATTTAAAAAGTGCATTACACCTACTAGGTACCATACCAAAAAAAATAAAGAAGGCAGGCCCTGTCCTCAGCTTTACAAAGATAAAGACCATTAGGGGAGGAAAGTTGAAAGGAAAGGAAGGTCAACTGGCAAAATTCAAGGTGAGAAAAATAAGTTGAGGCACAAAATGGGACAGGAGTCAGGTGTCAGCTGGAAATGCTTTCCAGCTATAGGAAGCTGCAAGGGAGGAGGAATGCAGCAGAAACTATAGTAATCCATTACTCAAATAATAAGGGGGCAGAGGCGTCTCATCTCCCTTCCATTTTTAATGGCTACCCAGGCTTCTGTTTCTAGAAGGCTCCAGGGGAAGGCATGTTTTGGATGAAATTGGTGCCAAGGTATGGAGCCCATAGATTTCATTGGCACTTGCAAAGCTTTGCACATGGGACTTCAGAAGACCCAACAATCAGTTGATAGTGGCCCTAACAGGACACTATGCATGGGGCATTGCAAGACCATCACCTGTTGATCAAGCTTATTGTTAGACAGAATGCCACAAACATGGCTTTGCAAGACCTTATGATCAACTCATTGTCACACCCCAGGAAATGGCCATGACTGGTTGGCTAAATCAGGTGAGAGTAGCTGATGGGTCTCAAAACCTCGGTGAATTAGGGACTTCCCCTGCATGCGAAGACAGACTCTGGTGGATTCAGCAGACGAGTCCAATAGTGGGTCCAATAGTCAAGAATGTGGTTTCTGCACATGCCATAGAGCAGCCTTTCTCAACCTTGGGCCCTCAGATGTTTTTGGCTTACAACTCCCATCATCCCTAGGTAGCAGGACCAGTGGTCAGGGATGATGGGAGTTGTAGGCCAAAAACATCTGGAGACCCAAGGTTGAGAAAGGCTGCCATAGAGGGAAATGAGGGGCAGATGGGGCTCATCAACCTGGGAAGGCAGCTCATTTAGGAGAAGGAAAACTCTGATCCTAACCTTCCACTGCTTTGCAGGAAATCCTTAGGAGAAGAAAAGGCTGAGGAGTAAACCCTACACCAGGCATCCCCAAACTTCGGCCCTCCAGATGTTTTGGACTACAATTCCCATCATCCCTGACCACTGGTCCTGTTAGATAGGGATCATGGGAGTTGTAGGCCAAAACATCTGGAGTCCTTAAGGTGGTTGGATGGCATCTTGTATGCCTCCTTCTAGCAACTCCTGCAGCCAAGCTGGTGCCAAATATATTGCTCTGCTTTCCTTTAGACCACATCAGTGAGGCCGAGATGAAGGTCTTGTCATCTGGGCAGCCCAGGATCTCCATACACACTGCCCAGGCTTGGGAACTACCAGTATATGACAAAGAAAATCATAAAAGTACCAGATAGGTACTATCTGCCACCAGGCTATTATTAACCTGATTTATACATGCACTCCTATGAACTTTTTACATTTTCACTTAGGGAAAAGATCGTTTCAAGAAGGTATCTTATTCAGATTATTACATTTTTTAAAATCAAGTCTGTATGAACTTCTAAAGTCTGTTTGTTGTCCCCTCCCAAAAAAAAAAGTTTTCTTAAAAGAGGTTGGCATGTAAGAGTAAGAGATGTATATTTGAGCATACATAATCACTGAAGACATGGGAGTCAAGGGAGTATACAACAAAGCACCCTTCCATTGTGCTTTGGGAAATTGCCATCTGACCCAACTAGGAACTGCCATGGCCATTCTTCCAATAGTTAAGGAGAAGAAGCAAACCAAAATTGCCCCGATCACTATAACTCCCACATTTCTGGTTATGAATACGTATAATTGTATGTTAATTTGTCAGTTAATTTGCAGCTTGTGCTGCAAAGCTTCCGAAATTCTGGCTGTGCTCGTCTCAGGTTTGAAATGTTCGAAATAATCAACTGTTTGGGGGATGGTTGCAGTTTATTATTTATTTATGCAACACCATCAGTGCTAGCAAAGTTTTATAAGCAAAAATGAAAATTAGCTTACAACATAATATTCTTTCCACCCAATCGTGGCGTGCTGGAAAGCAAGTGCTTAGAACAAAAAGTACTGGACTGGTATTGCTAATGGATCCCCAATGGATCCCTGATATAGCACTGCATGTTCACTGCTTAAAACTGGTACGAATGCAATCAATCAATCAATCAATCAATGCACTAGCGACCCCAACCATATACCAAGCTGTGTTGTGCTGGAAACAACTCCTGTGACAACACAGTTGGCTCAGAGCACGGTGAAAAACTGAAAAAAGGGAACACAGCAAAGCAGAAACCTTCCATTTAAGCAGAATATGACACTACAGTGGTACCTCGGGTTACATACGCTTCAGGTTACATACGCTTCAGGTTACAGACTCTGCGAACCCAGAAATATTACCTTGGGTTAAGAACTTTACTTCAGGATGAGAACAGAAATCGGGCAGCGGCGGCGCAGCGGCAGCAGGAGGCCCCATTAGCTAAAGTGGTGCTTCAGGTTAAGAACGTTTTCAGGTTAAGAACAGACCTCCAGAACGAATTAAGTACGTAACCAGAGGTACCACTGTAGTATCGAACATGCTAAATCACACCTGTCCAATTTAGGCCTCACACAAAACACTGAGCAAACTCATTCCATGCATTATTTCAACATTGCATATCTGTTAAGGGTTAAGTGCAGTTAATATAAGGTTATCAGATTTTTTTCTATAAATCCGGGGACACTTTAATTTAATTAATTAATTACTACCCGTTCGGGACGTTGATGCTGCAGCGATGGTGGTGGCAGAGGGGCTGCCGCCGCCACCGCCTTGACCTCAACCGCCACGTTTCCCCTTCCTCCGAGGCTTCTATCTCCTTTCTCCATGAGCCTGGGCAGCCCCTGAGTTGTTGGTTCTTCGGTGGTGGTGGGGAAGCCGTGCGCGGTGGGTCAGGCATGGAAAGCAGAGAAGGAGGGCCGAGAGCAGTGGCGGAGGCAAGGCTTGGGCAACGCAATGCCTCCCTTTCCATCGGAGCAGCCCCAATCCCTTTCCTACTCGCGTGCAAGCAGGAGGGGGAGGGGACCCCTCAGCTGGGAAGCGAGGCTTCTCACTGCCTTTCGGAGGTAAGGTGGAGGCAGCCCGGAAGCTGAATCTTAGAGCCCCTGCACCACCATCATATGGGGACTTCCAAGCAGGTCCTGAAGCCAGCCAGAGCCAACTGCTCCGGGCTGCTGCGTTTCCCAGCAACATTAGATGAAATCCGGGGATGGAATTTGTCCAGGGACTTATTCGCAAACCCGAGGACTGCCCCCGGGAAACGGGGACGTCTGGTAAGCCTAAGTTAAGATATGAAGCTTCCTTATTATACTGAGTCAGACCAGGGGTCCATCTAGCTCAGCATTGTCTACAGTTACTGGAAGTGGGTCTCCAGGGTTTCAGGCAGGGGGACTGATCCTGCAACCTGGGCTGCACCTACACAGTGCACAGGCAGCACACAGTTAAGCCAACCTACATTGTATTTAAGGTTGTGTTTTAGTGGGGAAATTGGTTTGGAATCCTAGTAGTTCACTTGATTAGGTTGTGAGTTGGGCTGTTAGTGCAGGCTATTGTTAAGATATTTTCCAAACAATTAACATTTCTGGTGGTGGGAAGAGGAAATGGAAATACTCATTTAACTAGATTCAGCAGTGCTCATTTAACAAGGCTGTCCATGCATAAACATCGAGCCAAAGAGAAACAGAAATACTCAAAGCATGTATATTCAATGCAGGCAATTTTTGATGACAGACAAGGGTCCGTCCCCCCCCCCCCAAGATGAAGTCAAAATTTTAAATGGTTTATCTTCTTCTTCTCTTCCCAAAGATTTTTTTTTGAAAGACCAAACTTTCAGTGTCATCCATAATAGCAGTTCATTCCAAGGACTACTTTCTTAAAGCTGCTTCTCAAGTCTTGTGATTTGCAGCAGCAACAGCAGCAGCACACTTCTTATTACAGGATACATTATGCAGAAACCCTCTGCTCTGTGATGGGACATGGCAACCCTGCTGTGAGAATGCCGATCAGCACTTCTTTTAAGGCCTTTCCTCAATTGTCAGCAAAGTATTTTTTAAGGTTAAAAGGTGTAAAATTATTCTGAAATGCTTTTCTGACCTGTCGCCTATCACGCTACAAAAAGCTATAGTTCATTTTCTTCCCACCTAAAATTGTGTGTGTGTGTGTGTGTGTGTGTGTGTGTGTGTGATGGAAATATAAGAAGAAATCCAGTTAGCAGAAACAAATCAAATTAGGGGTGGGGGACACAAAAATCTGACTTTTCGTTTCCCTCCCCTCCATATACCTATAGACAAATATATCTGTAGATAGATATTAATAATTTTAGGTGCAATCGCATTGCGATGCTTCCGGCCCTCTTATCCGTGCTATTGATTTTCCAGAACATTTGTTTCGAAGCTCAACTAATAGCAAAAACGTCGTTTTCTTTTCTGTAGCTTGTTATGATAGGATTCTGTGACACACTGCACAATGTAGTAGTCAAAAGGATCAAGCTTATGAAAAAATATTCCCATAACATGGAGGCACAATATTCATTTGATCCATCACTCCGCAAACGCTACCTATACTTTGATTAAAACAATGCTGGGTGTCAGCAGGGGTGGGGGAAGAAGAAGCCTTCTGTTCCCCAGAATTGTGGCTTGCCTTCAGTTCTCCAAGCTGCTTAACTCTAGATTTCCCAGGCTACATCAATCATTTAAGGTCAATGATCCTATAATTTTTAATCCTAAACCCAAAAGGTTACCACATCCTATTGTCCGTAGCTTAGGATTTTCAGTTGTGGCTAACTTTTTATACTCCAGTGTAATACTGAAAGATTTTGAAAATCACTTTAAATTAAGTTTTCATGGAGTGTTTTATATAGTTGCATAATCAGCCCTATATGAGGCAACTCAACCTTGTAGTAAAGATAGCTACCAGTTTAGAACAAAAGTATCTGTCAGGCACCAAAAGTCTGATTGGCCTATTAAATGTATGGTGTGCGCGCACAAAGAAGCAAGTAAAGCTGGGGGGTGGGGGGGGAGCACTAAGAAGAAAAGCCGGGTGGAGGGAGGAATTCAGAAGAGATGACGGAAGCAGCACTGTGAGATGCCTTCCCCTTCTGCGTTGAGAAATGCTGCTGAGCCGCACAACTGATATACACACACATGCAGAATATATAGCATGGGAAGGGCATACCAAAGTAAATGAAAGAGAGAGGCTGGAACATACATAACAGTGTCCCTGTATATTTACTATGCAGCATGAAAAGGAAGAGGTCTGCAATATTAACTGAAGTCAATAGTCCAGTTATTGAAACTCCACAAGGATCTGATGCACGGGTACAGCGTCTATGAGAGTGGGCACTGACTCCATAACGTCAGCATTAGCAAGAGTTTTAACTGAACCCTCTCCTTTGCCCAAGTGCTGTGTTCTTGGGATTATTTTTTTAAAAGATGCAGGCTCCCCCAAATCTTAACTTTTCAGGCTTTAGGGCAGGAATCTTCCTCTTTATCTCTCTCTCATTAAAGTGTTGTTGTTATTGTTGTTGTTGTTGTTGTTGTTGTTGTTGTTGTTGTTTAGTCATTCAGTTGTGTCCGATTCTTCGTGACCCCATGGACCAGAGCACACCAGGCACTCCTGTCTTCCACTGCCTCCTGCAGTTTGGTCAGACTCATGTTGGTAGCTTCGAGAACACTGTCCAACCATCTCGTCCTCGGTCGTCCCCTTCTCCTTGTGCCCTCAATCTTTCCCAACATCAGGGTCTTTTCCAGTGAGTCTTCTCTTCTTATGAGGTGGCCAAAGTACTGGAGCCTCAGCTTCAGGATCTGTCCTTCCAGTGAGCACTCAGGGCTGATTTCCTTAAGAATTGTTACTTTAAAGTGTTACTTTTAGGCAAATCAGAACTGTGCTTTGCGAACGAATTTTCGCAGTGTTTTTGGCTTCTCTTTGGAAGTATCTTGTACTGACTTCACCAAGCGTTGGAGGACTCTGTAGCGGCCAAACCTCTTTTCTTCTTGTTATATATTGAGCAGGACACTGATTTCCTGCTACCCCTTTTCCCCACTCCCATTGTGATGGGAGGGAACCATATATTTTATTTATTTATTTTAAAGCATTAGCAAGAGTTTCATGCACACTTTGTAAACTGGTTATCTGAACTGAACTGCCTGCTGGTGGTGAGGGTTTTACCGTTCTCCTGCCTCCCCTGATTTCTGACTAGGGATGAAAGCCAGCTTAGGTATGGAAGTCTGCTAACATTCTCACAGGTAGCATTTCCATGCAAGATACTGTTAACGCAGCCCATATTACGCTACCATATGTGATGAGCACACATCCTCTTTTTTTTGCTACTTGTACATGTCATGGTAATCCACCACCAGCTTGGGCTTCCAAAGGCATGTCTGTACAGCAAAACAGAGGGGCATGCACTCAACAGCACACAAATGGAATTTGTGAAATTTCATGCAATGGAAAGGACAATATCCATGTAGAAAACTAAGTCCTGTCTTTAGTGATTTTTTACTCTTAGATTACACAGGAGCTTCAGTTGTCACTTTCAGGATTTATACCAGTGCAGGATCCTTTGGTGTGGTTGTATGTTTAGCAGTTGCATTTTAAAAGAAAAAAGAATGGAGCATTTTCTGCTCAGCAGGCAAATGTTGCAACCTAAGGTTCCCTAAATTAAAGTCCTGCAATTTTAAAACAACCCTTTTTTGAAAGGTGAGCAAACACAAGTTTCACAACATTCAAACAAGATGTTGTATGTCAGACAAAGATAGCCCGAGGGGTTTAGAAATGTTCATGGTGGTGGTTGCAACTGAAGATTCTGTTTTTAAGGCACCTTTAGCTGAGAAGGAAAGAGAGGCCATGCCAGTAATCCCAACAGCCACACCTTCATGGCATTCCCATAGTAGCTTATACCTCATATCCTCAAAGGCAGATATGGGAAACTATATGATTACAATGAACTCCAGAAAACCTCTGCACATATGATGCACAAGATGTGCTGTTTATAAGTCAGAGACCCCAGGTGATCTGCAAGAGGTACCTGGTAAGCCAGGGTCCATCTCTTTTCTGCCCTTCTACAGATGTCGCCTGTTATTTATTGCCCATCACTGTTCTAAAAAAAATTGCACCACCTTCTATCCAAATAGAATGCAATGGACATTTTGGAAAAACATGCTTATTTGCCTTAGTAGTAGTAGTAGTAGTAGTAGTAGTAGTAGTAATAATAATAATAATAATAATAATAATAATAATAATAATAATAATAATTTATTTATACCCCACCCATCTGGCTGGGTTTCCCCAGCCACTCTGGGCGGCTCCCAACCGAACGTTAAAAACACAATACAGCATCAAACATTAAAATCTTCCCTAAACAGGGCTGCCTTCAGATGTCTTCTAAAAGTCAGAGAGTTGTTTATTTCCTTAACATCTGATGGGAGGATGTTTCACATGGCAGGCGCCACTACCGAGAAGGCCCTCTGCCTGGTTCCCTGTAACTTCACTTCTCGCAATGAGGGAACCGCTAGAAGGCCCTCGGCGCCGGACCTCAGTGTCCGGGCTGAACGATGGGGGTGGAGACGCTCCTTTAGGTATACAGAACCGAGGCCTGAGGGTGCAATCCTGCACAGACTTACTCGGGGAAGGGAGAAAGCTTCTCCTTTTAACTTGGGGTGTGTTCACACCACCGCTTTAGAGAACAGTGACCAGCTGTTCACAGCAACATGGCTTAATTAGTGTCACATTCGTTTCTGTTTGTGTACACACCAGGGAGTGTCAACAGGTGGGGATGCCTTTACCCCACGCAAAGGTGTTCATACATTGGCTGGAAAGGAGTTAAGGAACGGCTTAAGGACTCCAAATCAGTGTGAAAATGGTTTGAGAAGCAACACATCAATTAGTAGTATTTCATAAAATAATACAGGATATGTATGCATTTTAGATGGCATCCTATGAACATGGGTTAAATACTCGGCACTGGATACTCAGTGAGGGCACAGTAAATGGAAATGTGAACACAGCATCAATGGGACTTATTTCTAACTAGCCCTGTACAGAAAGCACTGTCAGTCATATCATTGATTCCTGCAGCTGAATTTGAGTATGCTACTATGGATCGATGAAGGGAGGGATAATGAGTTTATATCACTAGAAGAGTAAGTTTAGGTAGATGCTTGCATCAGCTTCCCAATACGTATACTTATTATTATTTCCTGAATGCAGCCCTGTATAGGGGAGTTTTAAATGTTTGATGTTTTACTGTGTTTGACGTTTTAATTTGTTGGAAGCCACCCAGCATGGCTGGGGCAACAACAGGTGGTTGGTGGTGGTGGTGGTGGTTGCAAAATAAATACTCTTGCTACATTTGACAAAAAAAACCCCAGTTATATATTTATCACCCAGACTGCCACAATATTCAGCCATTTTAATAATCTAAATCTTTCACTGCTACAGTGAAGTTGGTAAAGACAAGTGCTTCCAGTGGACTGTAGCTCAGTGCTTTGGATGCAAAAGGTTCTAGGTTCAATCCCTAGTAAGGTTGGCATTTCATGGTAAGGCTGGGACAAACCATTTCAGAGGACTGAGGGAGAAGGGGTGATTCTAGGTTCAATCTCTGGCATCACCAGGTAGGGCTGGGAATGTCCACTGCCCAAAGCCCTGGAGAGCCACTGCCCAATAGTGTGGAACATACTGAACAAGATAGACCAATGATCTAACTGCAAAAGGCAGAAGCATATCATTTAAGTGCATTTAACCCTGTGTTTGATTGTGCTTGTAAACTACTATTATTTAATAATCAAGTTAGTATAACTGCATGCTCTTTAATATATCTGTACTTATGGAGCATCTTTTGTTCTATAGTTTTCCATGCAAAAGTTCTCTTTTTCCTCTTTAGGCTGCCCCACATGCATTGATTTTCAAGTTCTTTAACATAATAATGAAACTGTGGGATGAAAACCCAAATGCACACCTTATGTCCAAAGCAAAAGAAACCTGGAGGATACAATTGTAGATGAACTTTCTTAGTTACTTAGGAACTGGTGCCTGTGAATTCAGTGGGACTTATTTCTAAGTGAGCTTGCCCTGGTTTGGGCTGCAACTGGTTAAAATAAAGCACCGGTGAAGGGGGGAAATGCTAATAAATGTAAGGAAATTTTGTGGTGGTGGTGGTGGGTTTGGTAAGGCTGAATTTCCAAATCTTGATAAGTATTCCAGCATACAATGCACTGAAAATTAAATGAGGTAACAGCACCCCCTTCTGAGAACCAATACTGAATTCCTGTATTACCCTCACTTTAGAGTACAACTAGGACTCATTTCATGATGGTCACAGCTTTCTAAATTCAGCTCCTCACCCCTGCCTTTCTCCTGTATACTATTTTGCTTAAAAATGTAGAACATATCTACAATCTTTGTTTGTTTACAGAGACACACATACATTGCAGTCAACATTTATAGAATATTTTATATATGTTTGCTAATTATGAATATAATATACAGGATGCAATCCTAAGCATACTTAGTAGAATGCTCTATTGAACACTGGGGTTTATTTCTGAGCAAATATGTTTAGGGTCGGGATGTCAGAGGAAAGACAGTCGTTCTTCCACTTTGCATGATTAATTGCTTTCTTTCTGTCAGCATGCCTTGAGATAATAGTTCCAAGTAGCACACCTATTATTTTTTAATCTTCTGTGCCTTTTTCCATAAAAATGCTCGAGGCAGTTCACAGTAATTTCTAATACTGAGAGATATCATTATTAAAATATGACAAAAATATTGCTTTAGTTAGGTTTAGTTTTCTCTGAGTGGTGCGTAGATCAAAGGCACCAGATGTATCAGGGCTCTGTTTCTTTTGAGTGATGTAACTGGAGGCTTCATTGTTGGGTTTTTGTGATATTTGTTTTTCTTACACATATGTACAGGTTGAACGCACTTGGAGATACAGCTTAACTCCAACAGATATCCTATCTCCCAAGCAGATTTCTAGGGGAACCACCAACACTATCAGATCCTCACAGGAAATCCTTACTCCATCAGATTCTTACTTGAGCTCTTTCACCTTCTCCCAACCTCAATTCCAAAAAACCTTTCCTCCCTTTGGCCAGGCAGAGGACAAAGGATGAGTCATTTCCACCTCTCCGCTTTCTGGCCCATTCACAGGGATAGCAGCTAAGCTGATAATAATCAGTTAAGACAGAGACATGTCTGGGCAAAGAACTTGCCAAGCTGCTTCCTATATTCTTGCCAGTTCTGGACCTTGATGGAAGCAATGGATTAGAAGAGATCCTTCATGGTTGCAGCAGCACTGGTGCTCACCAGGACTAAGATGGGGCAGGGCAGGCTGGAGAGAACCACGTTAGCAGTGGCAGGCGCAAGCATGCGTGTGAACTTGCACCCACTGCCAACCCAGTGCTTCACCTCTCTCACTGACACCCTGGTCAGCCCTGAACAGCAGCGCCACGGCCGCAGTCAGGTCAGGACAGTGGGTGGCACACCTTTCCATGCACTGTGACTGTCCACAGCCTGCAAAGGTCCTATTGTGTCTTTTCTATGAGGTGCGCAGGAAGAATGGAGGCAGCACAAGCCTCTCTCATGCTCTTCCCCACCGAGAGGGCAGGACTAAATCTTTCGGCTGATCATTAGGAGAAATTGTTTGACAGTAACAGCAGTTTAACAATTGGGCCAATTATCTAGAGGAGTGCTGGGCTCAGTCTCACTGGAGGTCTTCAAGCAGAGGCTGTAGGAGAGCCATCTGCTATGGATGCTCTAGCTTCAGATTTCCTGCATTACGCATGGAGGTTAGACTAGACAGCCTATATCTGTAGGGCAAAGAATGACATGAATGCTGGAGCGAAGTTTGGGGAGGAGGAGAAGAAGCAAGAGTGGTAAACAGCTAGATTGGCCAATCCACCTGGAGAAAACAGGCAGGTTTGTTCTTGTGCCTCGACCCTCAGAAATCAGGTAGCAAAACTTCACGGCATAGGGATAAACATTATGACCAGCTGCTATCTGCGGAACAAGCTGTCCTGGAAGGAGGGAGCAAGGGCTGTCTAAAAAGTTGGCATTCCCAATGCGCAAGAGTAAGGAAAGTGAAGGAGAGCCAGGTGAGTGATGTGGAGGGAGATAGGTTCATCAGATACCAGTACATCTGCAATGGTTCTGCCAATATGAATGGCAACTATGGTCCTTGAACCATCACCAAACACTACCCAGACTCATAGGGACACTCTTGGGTGCTCTGGTCACTCTCATGGTGTCATGAGCCGCTTAAGCAGTTTAGCTGGGTTTGGTATCTCTCCCTAATCACAGCACAAGCAAATGCAGTATTCCATTGAGGTGGATAAACTATCAGTTCAAGAAATGATGGGTAGTTTGACCATGCATTGCAGCGCAACATGGTGATACGTCAATGGGACTCGCAAAGGTGCTTGGTAGGTTTGGTGTCCACTTTCTCTTTCTACTCCTTAATGTCAAACTGTACCAGGATTTAGTTCATTGGCAAGTTATGTAATGCCATGTCTTTTGCGTTGTTAGACATTCAAAATGCCTTCAGTAAAAATTAAAATACCAAAAAATTAATTAATCCATAGCTGAATCTTTGCACAAGTTAAAAATTCTATTAAAATTCTGTTTGTCATCCAGCTGCTAAAAAAGCCATGCCATATGAACCAAGCAACCATACGTAATAAGGATTCAGAGGTTGTTATCTCCAGATTGTTGTCACACTATCCACTGACCCAAGGCATTCAAGGTTGTTTCAGTTACACTCTGGGTCATCCAGAGGTCACTCTTTTCCTCTACAGAATAGTGAATTCCATCCAGCCTCTGAGTCCCCCCCCCCTTACTGCCCCCTTGATGAGAAGGGGGAGAGAAGTGACCGGAGGAGGCGACTACCTCTGCGTTCCCCCCCAAAAAAAATCCGAATGTGGCCATAGACTTAGAAAGGCCGACTGACTGAGAACCATATTTAAAAATGCTTGGAAAAGACAGAAGTGGACAAAATTAACTGAAGTGATCCGAAGAAGGGAAGGTAGACGATCTTTATTGAGATATGGGACTATTTTGTTGATTACTGAAATGTAAAATATAGAAATGCAAGGCTTGAAAGAAAGTGGGGATTTTTTTGGAACGAAGTTAACAATAAACAAAAAATTAAAGGTTGACACCTTGTAGAGTGGAATCCTAACGGGCATTATTTTAACAACCCATTTTCTCATTGAGAGTGTAATAAAGATTACTGGTTTCCCATCAGCATCCACTTTGCAATGCCTTTTATTAGGGACTAGTAAATTAAGCCTGTTAAGAAAAACAGGCGCTAGAAAGCTCTCTCTCTCTCTCACACTCACACACCCCTCCCCCCCCACTTACCAGACCTCCACAAACAGTTTGGCTCTGTCTCCCTCCCTCTCCCTCCCCTCCCACACACACAGCGCCGGCCAACCGCCCCTTCCCGCGTGTCGCCTTATTCTGCGCGCAGCAGTAGCTGCCGCAGTTCGCGTCTCCCTCCCATCGCGGGCGGGCGGGCGGCGGGTGGCGGCGGAGCAGCCCCTGTCCCGGGCGGAGGGAGCGTCTTGGAGCAGCCGTCGCCGCAGCAGCAGCAGCCGCGGCGGCCAACCGCCCCTTCCCGCGAGTGTGTGCTCGCGCCTCCCTTTCTCTTGCTCTTTTTCTCTCTCTCCCCTCCCCTCCTCCCTCCTCTTTTTGCTTTCCCTCCTCCTCCCCCCCCCATTGCGGCTTCTGGCCCCGGAGCAGGAGGAGGCAGGAAGAGCGGACTGGCGGCGGCGAAGCAGCAGCGCGCGGGGAGCGGCCGCCATTGCGGCTTCTGGCCCCGGAGCAGGAGGAGGCAGGAAGAGCGGACTGGCGGCGGCGAAGCAGCAGCGCACGGGGAGCGGCCGCCATTGCGGCTTCTGGCCCCGGAGCAGGAGGAGGCAGGAAGAGCGGACTGGCGGCGGCGAAGCAGCAGCGCGCGGGGAGCAGCCGCCATTGCGGCTTCTGGTTCGGAGGCTCGCGAAGCGCAAGCGCTTCGCTCGCGCTGCACTCCAACCAATCAGGCTCCTCCTCCTCTCTGCGTCCTCCAATCCGTGTGTCACAGGAACGCACGCGCACTTGCGAATTCCTGTGACACACGGAAAGTACGTACGGACACAGGCTCTTTATTATATAGGATTTGTGTCAACTCCCAGGCGACCCAGTGCATAGTGTTAATAAACAAATTCCAAGTCTGGCAGAGGAAGAGAAAAATGGATATGTATTCACTATGTATACCTAAGTAATCTTTCTTAATCTAGAAAAATAAAGCCCAGAGTCCCAAATACTACATTTTTAACGTTTAAGACAGCAATACTCCGAGGGCAATTCACCTTAAACTTTGCTGTCATGATCAAGACAGGAGAGTATTCAGCCAACATCCCTTTTATTGATGAGTGAAGTCCGTTGGCACTGCCGTTGTGATAAGGATTTTATTTTATTTTTAAAACCCAAACATGCAAGCAATCAGTTAATCTAACAAATATGTTAAATGTTATGGGACAAAAAGGCTGGCTACTCACTGCTTTCATGAGCAGTGGACATAAATCTCTGGGAAAATTGCGCCGATGAAATCTGTGCGGAACACGTGAAGGGTCTTGGCACGTTCAGGTTCTGGAACCCTGAAGATAAGAGTTTTTAAAAAAGGACATCCTGGCTATCAATACTTCCACAGAGCACACCCTTTTGAGCTTTAGAAATATATTACATTATCCCTACAGCACACGCAACACTTTTTACTATCATCCCCTAAAGCCACATGTATCTTCTTCAGTCCTTACTTAAGCAACTTTTTTTCTTTTTTCTTTTTCAAGGAAAATCCTTTCAGAAAAAGAATGATAGCAAATAACCCAGGCTGCTTTTGCTGAATTATTAGAGCAGGTTTGTTAACTAAAGACACTATTTGCTAAAATATTGATTGACTGTCTCATGCTACATTTCCCGCTATAAATACAGGGCACAATTCATCACCCCGTGAACACAGCAATCAAAGGAACTTAGCATAGGAGGCATAAGAGTCCTGCCCTCCCCCAGCTTATTCTTCTCAAAACTTGCCATAGTATCCACAAGCTTCTGGCGTAGTACATGAATCTAGCCATCTCTCCTCATAGCTGTCAACTTTCGGATTTGAAAATAAGGGATGCCGCGAGGGCGGTGCAATGGCACCAAGTAGCCTCGCCACCCTGCGCTCCAGAGGCTGCGCGTGAACGGGTGAGCGAAAGAGCGAGCGCAGGCAGGCAGGCTGGCTGGCTGGCTGGTTGGGCGTGAGGGTCTGGCTGCACAAGGCATGCAAGCTCCGCCCCCAGTCGGTCTCAGACTCCTTATTGGCAGCCGAGCAACGCAGCTGAGGAGCCTCCCTGGCCGGCAGGGAGGGAGAGGAGCTGCTTCCTTTGAAATCTGGGAAATTTAAGGGATATCAACAATCCGGGATAGCAGCGGGAAACGGCATTGGAATAAGGGAGTTTCCCGCAAAAAAAGGGAGGGTTGACAGCTATGTCTCCCCTTCTCAGGGACCTGACATGAAAGCTACCATGCACATCCCAGAGCATGAATAACTTATGTGCAAGGACCGGGAAAGGATACTTTTATTGCATATGGGCCTCACTTTGAAAGTAATTGTCAGCACAGTGGGGTGTGTATCAGCTTAAAGGCCATTTGGGGGAGAGGGAGGCAGGACAGAGGACTCCATGGAGCACTATGAGGCTTCCCTAACATGTATGTAGCTGTGCCCACGGGTGACGGATTGCACCCAACGTTTTAAACGCTTCAAGAGTTATCACTTGTTTTGTGTTTACATGACATCACAATGCTTCAGAGCTGGTTACATGCCGGTTTGCAAAGTTGCAGTGAAAAAAGTAACAGGGCAGCAAGCCTGTGTTTGCCTTGGAGTGTGTATTTCTATCTACATCAGTGATGGCTAACCATGACACTCCAGATGTTTTGGAACGACAACTCCCATCATCCCTAGCTAACAGGATCAGTGGTCAGGGATGATGGGAGTTGTAGTCCCAAAACATCTGGAGTGTCAAGGTTAGCCATCACTGATCTACATCCACAGCTAACCTGAGATCCCTGCAAAGTGTATCGGAAACATGCATTTATTGTGCTCGTATCCTTTTTATACACACATAAAATACTTTATGAGCATGTGCTGAAAATGTAACATGTGACCTGGCCCAAAAGTACTCTGGAAAGGGTTCAAGGCCTTATTCTGCTATTCACGCACCTCAAAAGACTTGTGTCTGAGTACTCTCACATTTCAGAGGTGCCTGCCTGTGATCATTTTCTGCAGGGCTTGAATGGCAGGGAACAGCCACCTACCATTTGTAGCAGCGCCTGGATCTCTCCACCATGTCTTTGACTATGTTCCTAGCTGAGAAGGGCAGTCTGACCTTCCACTCTGCTTTGCTTTCTTTGTTCAGGCTGTCTATGCAAGTCCACCCACTGTCCAGTTCTTGAACTACAGAGGAAGCACAGCAGGTTTGGTCAGGCTCTGTTACCTTCTGCGATGGGCGCCTTAACACTGCCTTCTTAAAGAAGGCTACTGGGGTGTGTGTGTGTGTGTGTGTGTGTGTGTGTGTGTGTGTACACATAATGATTTGGCTAAAAATGGAAGGACTCAAGGGGTGAGGCTTATAACTTTCATTAAAGACCCCCTACATTTGTCCCCATAATTCAAGCACTTTTTTCCTGGCTATTTTCTTGCATGCTTTTTTTTTTCAAAATTCAGGCAGAAAAAAAGGAACCACTGGGAGCAGCAAATGGTAAACAGGGTCTGAAGAAAGGAGATCTGACCGAACTTGAAGCAACCTGCGCAACAGGAGGGGGAACTCTTTCTGTGCTTCCCCAGGCCCACTTACGCATCAGTGCAAGGGCACGTCATAATCTGTCCCCAAAAACTCTTATGGAGCGCTTATCTCTCTCCTAATTACCCAACGTACCAATCCAGTAAACATCGCTCACAGCATGGGTCACTCTTTATGCAAAATTACAGGGTTCAGAATATTTACTAATTGAGCAAGCTGATTGGCTGCATATCTGTAAGTGTCTTCTAATATATTTAATTGCAATGTTTTTGAGTCTGTGTAGTCTGAGACCCTCTTAGAGTCAGCACTTAGTCCCTTTCACAATTATAAATGTCAGTGACAATAGCAGAGGCTTTCCCCATCTCCAGAGTGAAAGACATTAAAGATGATTTTTGCCTAGCATAAGGAACAGAGAGCAATTTGGGCTTTTTCTGTTTTGTTTTGTTACTTCCATTATTTAAAATTATGGGATTAGGAACAGAACTTATGTATATCAGTCCCTAGTCAAAGACCAAAAGGTCTGTTGAGAACTAACTTTATTTGTTTAGTACATTTATATTCTGCAATTGCTCCAAGGAGCTCGTGGTGGCTACATGGTTCTCCCCCTGCTGCTTTTTACCCACACAACAGCCCTGAGAGGTAGGTTAGGCTGAGAGACAGTGACTGGTGCAAGGGTAACCAGTGAGCTTTGGGGCTGAGTGCAGATTTGAACCGAAATCTCAATAATCCTAGTCCAAGACCCTACCCACTACCCCATGCAGTTTCTCAAGAACTGGCCTCTTCCAAGATTCTCAAGTAAAGGACAATGGAAGCCTTTATGGGCAGATCTTTGAGATTAGTTGAGATTTGATCAGGTTGGTAGCCTGAACATGTTTTAAGATAGGTCGCAGGAGCTATCATGTTATTTCATGGTGAGAATACTTGCAAAACAGCGGGTGTACGCATTCACTTTTGCATTATGCTGCTACGTTTTTATTTAAAACGAGCGTTCGCAAATATTTATTCTTCTCTAATGAAAGGAAAACTGCATTTGGTAGGTGGAAGGGTTTCTGAAGGAGTGAGGAATGATGGCTGCAAGGAAGTAGCAGAGGACATGTATAAAATAGCAAAACCGTTAAAAATAAGGTCAGCTGAAAGAGGGGAAAGAGAGAGAGAAGCAAGCAAACTCTAACAGATTAATCAACTGCCTTTTCACACTGCCATATTCTACACCAGCGAGTTTTGGTGCTGACTTTGCCACTGCAATAGCTCACGCGACCTGAATGGCCAAGAGCACCTGGAACTACTCCAACCATGAAATGCATGGAGTGAGGTGGCATTGCTGTGTATGCCCTTAGGGCCCCAGTCCTGCCACTCACCACCTGACCCAGGGCGGGGCCTGATGGGCTCTATAAAGGACTGCTGCCGCCACCGCTGCTGAGCAGAGAGGGCTCCGTTTTGTTTTGTTTTTTGTTTAAATTGCTGTTATTTTTTTACCTATGTCATTTTAAACTGTGATATTAATGCTATATTCTTAGTTTTAGATTTTGATTTATGTGGAAATTGTTTTCCATTTGGTTGTGTATTATATTTATTGTTTAGGGAAGTTTTTAATCTGTGATGTGTTAATGTATTTTAATGTTTGCTGGAATCCACCCAGAGTGGCTGGGGAGACCCAGCCAGATGGGCGGGGTACAAATAATAAATTATTATTATTATTATTATTATTATTATTATTATTATTATTATTATTATTATTATGACAACTTTTGTAATTATGTAAATCTTGTCATGTTGTAAGCCACCTTGAGCATTTTTTTTAACTGTGGAAAGGTGGCATACAAAAAAAAATGATGATGATGATGCCCAGGTTCATCTAGGAAATGCACATCTGGATCCAAAATTGGTGTGCAATTAAAGGGAAGCTTCATCAGTGTACACATCAAGTCTCTAGAACCTGAGAGAAGGGATGAACCCGTTAAGGTTCACACCATTTGGGAGCATTTCCCCAGTACTGTATTTTATCTCTGCAAAGCTTGGCTAGGATGATGATGGAGAACTGTTGCATGTTGTTTTCCTCAAGAAGAAGAAGAAGAAGAAGAAGAAGAAGAAGAAGGAGAAGGAGAAGAAGAGTTTGGATTTGATATCCCGCTTTATCACTCACTACCCAAAGGAGTCTCAAAGCGGCTCACATTCTCCTTTCCCTTCCTCCCCCACAACAAACACTCTGTGAGGTGAGTGGGGCTGAGAGACTTCAAAGAAGTGTGACTAGCCCAAGGTTGCCCAGCAGCTGCATGTGGAGGAGCGGAGACGCGAACCCGGTTCACCAGATTACAAGTCTACCACTCTTAACCACCACACCACACTTGAGTGAAAGGGTAAGAGAGAGGGGCTTTCCCACCATATGAAGGGACATAGAAAAAGGCTACGCCTGGTATCTCTGCAAAGCATGAGCAATGAGCACCAGTTCCCTCATGGCTCTGCATGCCAGGCTCACAGCTAGTGAACGTAGGCTATTATTTACCTACTGATAAGTTACCATTACAGTGGTACCTCGGGTTAAGACCTTAATTCATTCTGGAGGTCCGTTCTTAACCTGAAACTGTTCTTAACCTGAGGTACCACTTTAGCTAATGAGGCCTCCCGCTGCTGCTGTCGGGCCGCCGTCGTGCGATTTCTGTTCTCATCCTGAAGCAAAGTTCTTAAACCAAGGTACTATTTCTGGGTTTGCGGAGTCTGTAACCTGAAGCGTCTGTAACCTGAGGTACCACTGTATGTGTATTCAGTAATCTGGTCACCCTTGTCACCATCCTTGGTAGTAAGGAGGCATTTATTTGGTGTAAGCATGCCCTAAAAGTTATTTATTTTTTAAGCCTCTTGATCAAATAATATTATCTAAGTGATGGACAACAACAACAACAACAACAACAAAATACACAAAACAAAGTTCAGATATAGATATAGGTAAAAGGTAAAGGGACCCCTGACCATTAGGTCCAGTCATGACCGACTCTGGGGTTGCGGTGCTCATCTGGCTTTATTGGCCGAGGGAGCCAGTGTCATGTGGCCAGCATGACTAACCGCTTCTGGCGAACCAGAGCAGCACACGGAAATGCCGTTTACATTCCCGCTGCGGTGGTACCTATTTATCTACTTGCACTTTGATGTGCTTTCAAACTGCTAGGTTGGCAGGAGCAGGGACCAAGCAACGGGAGCTCACCCCGTCGCAGGGATTCGAACCGCCAACCTTCTGATCAGCAAGCCCTAGGCTCTGTGGTTTAACCCACAGCACCACCCGCATCTCTCAGATATAGATATATACTATTTTGCACATCAAAGCACATGCTTGGTCATGATCATGCTGCAGGGAAAGCTTGAGTAAATAGGAATGCTTTCAGCAAGCCTCTAATGCTTAGCATGGTTGTATCTACTATCCAGCATGCACAGAGAATTTTTATGCACATGCATGTACATCCAAGCCGCATATGGAAAAGTCACACAGTAATTAAATAAATGGAAAGCCAAGTGCCTGGGAAGATCCTGGAAGCCATTCATCTCTTAATCACCGCGCACACATTCCTGATTACCCCTTTTGTTATTAGCACCTCTCTCCTTTAAAAAACAAACAAACATCCAAATGACACACTGTGTTTTTCAAAGAAACAAATAAAATACATTTTGAAATCAGTATAAACTTCTAGGAAATAGATTTTTTTTCCCCCTCTGCCCCCCACACCTCCCCATTCCCAAATTAACTTGTCAGGAACATCCTCTGTAGCTGCATTAGTTTCTTCCTCTCTGCGCTGCAGCTTTTTTTGCTTTCTCTCCCCCCCCCCTTTTTCTTTTGGTAAGATGCCAAAGTCTGTCAATTAACAGTAAGCCTATCCCTTATGAACAGAAGCAGGGACTGTGATCATGTTCGACTAAGATCAAGGATTAGTAAATCAGCATGGCTCCAGATTGCAGACACTATTTAAATCCCACAGGCCTTACAAGCCAACACAGTATATTATGTTCTGGCTGGATGTGGAGAACAGAATCTCTTGGTTACAGGGGAGCTCACTTTTTACCTTTCCAGGGCAGTCAATTACACAACAACTTAAAACGAGCACTGATTTTATCACAACCCATGGCCTGATCAAATTCCAGCTAGCAACCATCAACATGCTACCACTAATCATATCTTATCAAGGCCTTTCTATCAAATTAAACATATTTCATTACACTCCCCAATAAATTATAGAAGAGTGTATGTTTAAAAAAAAAAAGATACCCAAATATTGCACTAGGATCAGCACTGAGGTTTCGATTCCATGCTTGATAAAAATGTAACAGTAGCCTTCCATGCTGGGATGCGGTTTAGCCTTTACCCCTGTAGTAAAACTGAGATATAGTCTGAAGCCAGCAGGTGCCACCTTTCAAACTATTATCATATTTTCCTACTGGCCATGGGATATTTTAAGAAACACACATATACACCCTTGTGCCCTCATGTAGAAGCAAGTTTTGCTCACTCAGGATATGTCCAATTAGCGGTTTAACATGAAGAAAAGGCCCACCCTCCCCAAATGAGTTTCAAGCTGTATTTGCAGTCTTGTTCAGGCATAGGCAAACTTGGTCCTGCAGATGTTTCGGAACTACAATTCCCATCATCCCTGACCACTGGTCCTGTTAGCTAGGGATGATGGGAGCTGTAGTCCCAAAACATCTAGAGGGCTGAGTTTGCCTAAACCTGGTTTTGTTCATATCAGAGAGGGGACAGGGATACCTTCAGTCAACACATGTTACCTTTTTGGTTTCTTTGCACCCAGAACCACCACCACCCCAAAAAAACCCTCCTGTTCATGAACACATTAGCTGTACATGCACACTTATCTGTGCTTGTGCAATGGCTGTCTCAAATGCTCACACCATTCAGAAGTATCAAGTGAATGTGGTTTTCTAGCCAGATTGAAACTAGATTGAGGGGGAAACACACCAAACAACAGTATCTGTCAAGAAACTGCAGGGTTGATATGGACTGTGGCTAGTGCCAAATAGATTAAAAAAACTAGCAGTGAGAGCACACTTGATCATGTGAACATATTCTCACTCACAGGTCTGAGGTCAGGCTCTCAGTACTGACACAAACCTTTTATGCCAGTGAGGTCTTAGAAAGGAAGGTAGATGTCTCAATCTACAGGTACTGGGGGGTGACAGCTAGAGATAGGGCAGAAATTTGATTCACTTTGCATGTAAAAGCAAACCTATCCAATTCACAATTTTGAAACAAAACCAGAACCAAAACACAAGCACCCATCAAAATTTGCACTTTAATTCAAAGCAAAAAATAAATAAATGTCAAAGGGTACAGTTGATTCATAAGGGAGGGAGCATATGCTGTCTTTTTGTGTTCCTTAGGAAACTGCAGCTCTCTTTTATCCCTGATCAAGTGACAATGGAGGGAGCCAAGGTATTTGTTGCCAGGTAGAATACAAAGTCAAGAGGTCCAGGGGGATTTAAGTCTACTGCCTGAATGCCAGACCAAAAACAAACGATATTATCAGGAAATGAACACAGAAAGCAAAGCTCTTTCCCCAGATAGAAACAGCCATTGTAAACATTTCTTTGAAACAACCTGAGAATAAAGTCAAACCACAATGGGTGAGGTTGACCTGTATCGCCATACACTCCCTTGTCAAATCTAATCAAGGACCACGCATCTTTGCTAGGGCGTGTTCTGCCATTAGGAAAAGGAAATGCTTTAAAAGAACAGCTTCTTTTAAAAACAAATGGCATGATCCACCCCCAAGGTAAGCACAAATAGGCACCATTGATTTCAGCTGCATTATCTGAATTATTGCTATTAAAATAAATAGGATTTTAAAAGTTATTAACTCTGGTTAATTGGTGGCCAAGCCTCATCACAGTGACACAGTGACAGTACCCTTCAATCTATAGTGAGGAAGAACTGAAGAATATCACCATAATTTATCGTTTCTGTACGACAACAATTCTGCTTCCTATGTGACCTCTAATAATATATCTCCTTTTCAAAGAACAGGACAATGATAACTGGAGCTATGCTTCAAAATGTTCAATTTTTAATTTTTTAATTTTTTGCGTGATCTCCACATTTTGAAATCTGCTGCCCTGGACTCCTTTAAGAGGAAAGACAGGATACAAATTTAATAATAAATAAGTAAATGCACAATATGCGTACCTGTGCACCAGCAACACAATGTGCAATTCAAACATTTGGGTAGAAGTTGTCTTTTGGACAATCTCAGTTTTGATTTTAAAAAAAAACCAAGTTTCTAGACCTCATTAACTTGGACACAGCTTCTAGTTACGATGCGTCTCCAAAGCCATATCTGAAGAATTGTCTTGGAAAGAACATTTCACAACATCACAACATCCCTCAAGAGCTGTATCTTCACATCCTAATCTCTGAGAATGGTCAAGTTAGCAAAGGATGTGGAATCAATAAAGTAATTATAATATAGAATGAGTTACTCTAAAGTTTTCATTTCTGCAATCAGGTAACTATGATCCAAATGTAAAAAAACAAAGCCAACAACCCAAATGTTCTAGGACATAGTTTTAACTGATATGAATAAACACCTGTTTAATCTGTTTTACTGTTTCCAATATTCGTGGGACAACCATGGTTGTGTGTGTGTGTGTGTGTGTGTGTGTGTGTAACTGTGCGCTTTAGCATACAGAATAATGTAATTACTCATTCTTGAATAGAAGGATAATTACTGTCACTGAAACCCACATAACATACAGATCTTTTTGTTCTCTTTAAAAATGATAAATACTGCATTTTCCATCCTGGAGCAGGGTGCATCATTTTCCTTCTGAATTTCCTCCTTCTCCTACTGCTCTTGAATTACATACAATTTGGGATGAATTACGAGGGGTATCACCAAGTCATTAACAAGAGAAGAGACAAGATTATTTGGGGATTTGCAGAAATAAAAAACCAGCTTAAGTCTCTGGGGTTAATATGGTGAGTGACCATTATTTAAAACTATTATGACAGACTTTTTAATTTTATTTTATTTGTCTCTAGCAGTGGCTTTGTGCAGGATGCATCTCCGAGCTGCAACTAATTCTGGTCCAGACAATTTGAGGAGTTAAAAGGCCCAAGAAAGATATAGTTGACACAGAATAGAACAGAAGGAAGAGAAATGGCCTTCTTCTGGACTGTCTGCTGTTTTAACCTTTAATAGCCTTAACAGTCTAGAAGTAGGTTTTCTGCATGGGTCCTGCATGGGGCCATATAAACCTACTGAAGCTCTAAGAGTGGCATTTATTCATAAAATAATTTCTAGTCTGCCATTCATCATATGGACACAGGGCAGAAGGGCTTACAGTACAATAAAACTGTAAACATCAGTACAGTAAAGAGCAGATAAAAAACAAAGCATCATTTTTTTAAAAGATACAAAACAAAACACTCAGGCCACAACCTGGGCATCTCACTGGTGGCAGCAACAAAATTTCAAATAAGCTGCAAAAGCCTAGGAAAACAGACGAGTATTAGTGGTGCCTCTAGGGGTAAAGCATTCTATAGGCAGGGCACCACCACTAAGAAGGCCCTATCCCAGGTCACCACATAGTGCACTTATCCCGATGGTGGAACAATGAGAAGGGGCTCTCCTCCAGAACAAGGGCACAAGCAGGCTTAGAACATCCTCTCTTCTAGGTAAAGGTAAAGGGACCCCTGACCATTAGGTCCAGTCATGTCCGACTCTGGGGTTGCGGCGCTCATCTCGCTATATTGGCCAAGAGCCGGCGTACAGCTTCCGGGTCATGTGGCCAGCATGACAAAGCCGCTTCTGGCGAACCAGAGCAGCGCACGGAAACGCCGTTTACCTTCCCGCCAGAGCGGTTCCTATTTATCTACTTGCACTTTGATGTGCTTTCGAACTGCTAGGTGGGCAGGAGCTGGGACCAAGCAACAGGAGCTCACCCCGTCGCAGGGATTCAAACCACCGACCTTCTGATCAGCAAGCCCTAGGCTCTGTGGTTTAACCCACAGCGCCACCTGGGTCCCTCCTCTCTTCTAGATTTAAGAGCAAAGGCAGTTTGGGGTGCTTCTTCAGCTATTTGGTCCCAAATGATTTAGGTTAACACCAACACTTGGAATTCTGCCGGAAAGAGTATAGGAGCCAATGCAAACTATTCTGAATTGGTGTGACATGATTCTGGCTACCTGCACCAGTTAAAATTCTGGCAGCCACATTCTGAGTAAACCAACTGTAGTACCCGGTGTGGCGATCGCACAGGGTCCCCGGACGTTTCACGGTCGATTGACCCCTGTGCCACCACGCTCTCGTCTTACGCTGCCACCAACCAGGGCCTCCCTGGTAAATTTATTGAGTCCAGTCAGGCTTCAAATGTAACATCAAAGAATGGTTTATTTAGTACAGAAATAATAACACGTGAGGTTTAATTAATGTGTACAAGAATGCTTAGTTGTTGTATTTGTTCCTCACCTAACTGACCTAACTGACTCAAGCCTCTTTCTAAGCCTTCCAACTGACTCTCACTTCCCCCCAACTGCCAAACTTCAAACCTCCTCCCAATAACCAACCTCGTCCACCCCACAAATCCCAACTCCTAACTGTCACAACCCTCCCAGAGTGGGCTTTTATAGTCCCCTGGACTTCACCTTCCCCCTCCCTCTGGGTTTGGATTGGGCATTCCATTTAACTGTTTCACCTCCAGCACTTCTATTTCTAGCTTCCCCTACCTGGATCGTCACACCCGGTATCAGAACTGCCTTCAAGGACAGTCCCATATGGTGCACGTTAGAGAGGTCCAATAGGGAGCTTACAAGAACATGAGTCATTGTGACCAGGCTATGCCAGTATAGAAACAGCTGGAGCTGACTAATCAACTGTAGAGACTGAGACCACCTGGGCCTAGCTGTGACAGTGCCAGATCAAGGAATACACAACTGCTCTTTCAAGGAGAATGTAACCCCATCTAAAACAGGCTCTCTAACCAGTTCCCAGACTTGAAGAACCACTGCATGATGCAGGACTTCCACCTTGTTGGGATAATTATTTATTTTATTTATTTCATAAAATTTATATACCACTTGGTTGTTGTTGTTGTTGTTTTAAAAAAAAGGCTTCAAAGCTGTTTACAAAAAAAAGAATAAAGCAACAGCACTACTGGTTTTAAAAACAAACTATTTAAAACCTTCCAAAAACATTAAAACCAGCAATAAGCTTTAAAAAAACACCACATCAGCATTCTAGGTAACTTGGGTGGAATCTAGACACATATAAAAAACACTGTGAAAATGTTTTTTTTTAACGTTTTGAAAAATATATTGAATTTGCCATAGCTCACTGTCGCCATCTAGTGTCACGTTTGTATAACGCACTTTACCACACACTTAAAATGTTTTATTTGCAGCTGTATAGCTGAGTCCTTGATAGGCTTGTCTACCACTGAAGATAGCTGTCTCATGTAGGTTCTGCCAAACTAAAGCAGCCTAAACTGCCGTCAGGGATACATGGTGGCTATGAGAGCAAGTATGATTACTGTGATCATATTGACAAAGTGTGATAGCCCTATCTCTCGGCCTTGTAGGGTTGCTGTAGGGATCTGTGCATCATGGAGGGAAGACAGGATAACCTTTCCCTACACAGGTCAACATTCTACAATTTCATGGCTCCTTTGCTTTCGCCATTGAAAATCTATGTTTTGAGGGGAAATAATCCTGTCAGTCCTCCGATTTACACCTATTTTTGTGACAGCAGCAATATGCTATGCTTTAATAGTTGGTTCACGGCTAAAAGGTATCCTGAAATTCATTTCCGCCTCTTAATTATCCTTTCAGTATAGCTTCTGAGTTTTAAAAATCATGATTCAATTTCCTTTCCTTAACCAGATAGTTTATGTTGTGTGTTTTGTTGTGTGGGTTTTTTTTAAAAAAATCCTGATTATATTAATTTTCGCATCTCAGTTGAAGTACTGCTAGCATCACTTGACCTATCTCTCTCTTAATTCTATGATGATTTAAAGTCACTTCAGCTTTTCACTGAATTTGTTTCATATTTTTATCCACTCAATAGGCCATCCACTTAAATCAATGACTTGAATCCTAGTACTTAAACACATCTGGGTTGTGGATCTGGCAACACCATAGCTGTATCACAAAAAATGAAATTCTAGTGGCAAATGCTAACAAACAGATACTCCTGTCGTTTATTTGCTTTTTTTTCCTTTAGAAGCTGTGTTTGGGTGTAATGCTAAACTACGGTTTAGTATTACGAGAATGAACTTCAGCAAACCTCAGGCTCGCATGGTCCTCACCATCTCCCAATTCCATCACTGCCACAAGGAGGAGACTAAAAGTTTGTTTCCATTTTATATTAATTGTAGTTTAGCCTGTTGACTGAACCTTAAATTGTGGATAATCTTAACTATGGTCAGCTGAAACACGCCTTATTAACCATGGTTCAAAATTGGCTGTCCTGGCTCCCACTTGACGAAGAAACTGAACTCTGGTTACAGTTTCTACCAAAAAATTTAATGCTCAGACTGGTGTGGTACATAGGCAAAACACAAGTCAAAGGCACCATGGGTGCTATATATTGCTACACAAGCAAATATGTTGATCCATCAACAATACACAACTTACAAACCAGTTATAAGGAAAAGGGGCAGCCAGTTCTTATCCCTAGACTTGGCAAGCCACCTAGCACTTCTGCAAGAAGGCTCAACCACCCACAGCTGTTTGCACCTGTATTGGTGTCTCCACAACTTGGGCAATGGAGGAGGTGCTACTGTCTCCTCAGAGGTGGATGTGCCAGGTGGCGTAACACACACATGGAGAGGCAGGATGGGACAATCATTTCTGACAAGTCCAGAGACAGAGTTGGTGGCATGTTAGGCAAAGTGGGTGATCCAGAACCAGCCTCTGATAGCTCCAGAAAAAAGAAGCAGAGCCCTCGTCTTGCACTGTGGCAATTGGTAGGAGAGGGGATCAAGCAAGGGAAGTCCTCCCCACTCTTTCCTCCCCACTAGGACCTTTCCAAGGATCCTCTTTCTTGGGCTCTCACAACCTGGGTAGAGACCTTCCTAGCTGACTATATCCCTCTCTGGGGTCATCTGTCCACCACTCCTCTGTCTGGCCCAGCCAGCCAGGCCAGCTCCAGGGTCCAGGGTCCATGATATTGCCTTGTTTCATCTAAACACAGTTAAGATGCACCACAGTCTGCCCCAGTTCAGATGACCCAGCAAACTGCCATTAACCTAAAATGAAAGCAAAAGCTTAACGGCTACACCAGAATAGAAGAGACAAGGCAGAGTATAGGAGCACAGGTTTTGCTGGACTTGCTCTCATAATGCTAAACTATGATTTAGCATGACATTCAAATCAGCCCTTAGTCTTCATATATAACAAAGAATATCCAAAATAGTGAATGAAACGAAAACAGGTAAGTCATAGCAAATGACACACACATCAAACGCCAGCTCAAATAAAATATAGCACACTTGTTGAGGCTAGGTTTTGACAAATCATTATTAAGTACCCGCACCAGTATTCTGGAACCAGCCACTCTAGTTGTAGGGTCCACATGGCTTACTCCCTGTGCCAGCAGCTTGTGAACAGAAGAATGCTGACATGGTCTCTGATGCAATGCCAAATCACCGCTGCAGATGGTAGTATGGTGCTACATCAGCTAGCTGCCTCACAGGGATCAGATGATATGAGGAACCAATAGAGTCCCACCAATGGAGTCAAAATCTGTCTCTTGAATTATGATGGAAACGCAATATAGAGCTAGGGTAGACTAATGCACCAATATAATGCCCTCCTACTGAACCACTCTATCAGGAAGAGGTCTGCTACATGCTGCAGAAGCTTCCCAAAAACCAGGGAGCAACCACATGTGGAGAACATTACAGTATCCCAGCCTTGTGGTTTAAACAACTACAGCATCAATCATAACTGTCAACTTTCGGATTTGAAAATAAGGGATTTTCCCCAAACTTTCGGATTTGAAATAAGGGATGCCGCGAGGGCGGTGCAATGGCACCAAGTAGCCTTGCCACCCTGCGCTCCAGAGGCTGCGCACGAACGGGAGAGTGAAAGAGCAAGCGCGTAGACGGCAGGCAGGCTGGCTGTCTGGTTGGGCATGAGGGTCTGGCTGCACAAGGCATGCAAGCTCCGCCCCCAGTCGGTCTCAGACTCCTTATTGGCAGCCGAGCAACGCAGCTGAGGAGCCTCCCTGGCCGGCAGGGAGGGAGAGGAGCTGCTTCCTTTGAAATCCGGGAAATTTAAGGGATATCAACAATCTGGGATAGCAGCGGGAAACGGCATTGGAATAAGGGAGTTTCCCGCAAAAAAAGGGAGGGTTGACAGCTATGAGCATCATGCTATGAGCACACCAATGCTAGACAGGGCTAGACTATTACCACAGACAACAAGCTAATGATAAACAAATAAGGGACCCATGCCACGTGAAAAAATCTTAGGTGTTCCTAAGCAACAAAGTAAAACAAAAACTTGTAGTATAGTTTTTGGCAGCAATAGTCCACTAAGGTTTGCTAATTAGTCTAAGAAGGGTGTATAACATTATCATTTCCTTTTTTATGTATAGTAGTATTTTGTTAATTATACAGGGCCGTCTATTTATATCAACAAGCGAACTGGAGAAAATTAGTCCGCATCAATGCATTTGATTAAGAGGAACGCACTGCACAATGCATTGTCAACATATATTTCAACTTATTTTAATTTTAATCTCTCCTTCTCAAATTCTGTGCTATCATCTCCAAAGATTGCTCTTGTGTGAATTGACTTGGAAAGACAAATGAAACATTTTAATTAGCTCTTCCTATTGGAGAAAGGGCAGTATTTCCATTGTAAAACCTGCAGCAGCAGCGACAACAAAACCTTTCTCCCACCCCCCAAAAGCATTTCAGAATATCTGAAACTGACTGGCTAAACTAGCATAAATCCAGCAGCTCTGGCTGGTTGCCCAGCTGCGCCCTATCTGGATAGCAATAGGCTAACGTATATGCTCTGGTAACCTCTAGGTTTGATTACTGCAGCAGATTATACTTGGGGCTGCCTCTGAAGATGGTTTGGAAACTTCAGCTGGTACAGAATTCAGCAGCCAGGTTGCTCATCAGGGCAAGACAGTTTGAGCATACTGTATAAAGCCAATCCTAGTCTAATCACACTGGATGCCAATTAGTTAGTCGTGGCTATTAATTTCAGTAGGTCTACTCTGAGCAGGTCTAGCATTGGCTACAATCCAATCTCTATTTACAATTTGTTTTGCCCAAAAAAAGAAAAAGAAAAAAAAGAATTGGAACATGATGGTAATAATTAATAAAAAGGGGGAAATAATATATACTGCAGAAATGCCGAATTGCCTATGTCCTTACACAAAGCTCATCATTCACTTCATCTTGTTGTTGTTCAGTCGTTCAGTTGTTCAGTCGTGTCTGACTCTTCGTGACCCCATGGACCAGAGCACGCCAGGCACGCCTATCCTTCACTGCCTCTCGCAGTTTGGCCAAACTCATGTTAGTAGCTTCGAGAACACTGTCCAACCATCTCATCCTCTGTCGTCCCCTTCTCCTTGTGCCCTCCATCTTTCCCAACATCAGGGTCTTTTCTAGGGAGTCTTCTCTTCTCATGATGTGGCCAAAGTACTGAAGCCTCAGCTTCAGGATCTGTCCTTCTAGTGAGCATTCAGGGCTGATTTCTTTAAGAATGGATAGGTTTGATCTTCTTGCAGTCCATGGGACTCTCAAGAGTCTCCTCCAGCACCATAATTCAAAAGCATCAATTCTTCGGCGATCAGCCTTCTTTATGGTCCAGCTCTCACTTCCGTACATTACTACTGGGAAAACCATAGCTTTAACTATACGGACCTTTGTCGGCAAGGTGATGTCTTTGCTTTTTAAGATGCTGTCTAGGTTTGTCATTGCTTTTCTCCCAAGAAGCAGGCGTCTTCTAATTTCGTGACTGCTGTCACCATCTGAAGTGATCATGGAACCCAAGAAAGTGAAATCTAGTTCACTTTCATCTAGTTCTCGTGAAAATGCAGGCAAACCATACGTTATAAAAAGGTTTATTTTACCAGAGGCTGTATAATGCTGTTTTCTCTGTTTACAAAACTAATGAAAAGGTATAATTCTGTGTGGAATACTTTGTGTTTTACTACTTACCTAGAAAGCTTTATCTGGTGCATTATTATTATTATTATTATTATTATTATTACCGGTATTATTATTATTATTTATCATACTCTTCCAAATATGTAAATATCAAAAAAGCTAATATAGGAAGAGTCATGCATTTCAATTGTTCAGCTATTTCCACTGAGAAAAGGAATTTTAATGGTTGGGATTCACCTAACACACCCTGCTCGCTGAAGCCCCGTGCAAAGACTTCTGCTTAAGCAATGCGGCTTTCCCTCCTCTCCTCCTCTCATGCACCCCTGTGCCCCCTGAAATTGGCTCTGACCTCCGCCCCAGAACAGCATGAGGTGGGGAGGGGAGGGTTGTCCACCTGGCAAGCTGCAGTGCTTATGAAGATGGAACGTTCAGAAGAGCACACAACACAGAATTCTACCCAATGCCTTCATGGGTTGCTTAGCTGATCTACAATCTAACAATAAGTTGAGCAACAGCATCCTGTGTTCAGTATTATTTATTAGATCAGTTTTCTCAGTTTCTCAGCATCTGAAGAAATCTGAACCCCACCGGTCCACTTCCTCACAGCCTCTTTCATACCAAGATGAAGATGCTTTTGTACAGCAGATGTGGTTAAGTAAGGTGCCACTGGTGACTTTTTACCATGACCTTATCTTTTATAGTAAAGAGGTGACTTATTCCATGGGGTGAACCTCATTGGCAGAGTAAGTGGGTATAGCAGGGGTGGAGAACCTGTGGCCCTCTGGATGTCATTGGGTTATAACTCCTAGTACCCCTGACCATTGGCCATGGCAGCTGAGACTGATAGGAGCTGGAGTCCAACAAGATCTGGAAGGTCCCAGGTTCCCCATAGCATACAAGCAAACTGGCAAAGTCTAAGAATTCAATATAACTTCTTTAGTACAAATAGTCAGTAAATCAGTATCAGTCTATTCCCCACCTTCTTGCTTGCTTACACACACACACACACACACACACACACACACACACACACGTTTTTGTTCTTTAGTCATTTGTCAGGGAATGGTGGCATTCCCTGGAAATTTGTTTACCACTTATAGCCTTGATAAATATCTGTTCCCTTCCAATGATCAAAAGAAACCTAAAGACTGCAATGTGGTAAACATTTGTTTAAGATATAAAAAGCAAGTATTTTGTGAGCATGGGACATTTTTGGGCATTATTTTAATGTGCATTTTCTACATGCACTTCAGAAGACAGTGTATTATATAAAATATTTTTTCTGTTTACATATTTTTGATGATTGCTGGTCTGTAACATTTTAACACTTTTTCAGAATAAATGCCTTTCATAAGAAGTTCATCTTACTAGAACAAATGGAAGAGCATTGTCTGCAAGTTTTCATTTTGAAATTATTGCACTGCTTTGCTTTTCATCATGCCGCAAAATGTGAAGGCCAAAATATTTATGGTTCTGATTGTCAATCTCGCCTTCGCAAGAGATGTGTGTGTGAAGACAAAATAGACAACTCATTTTGTTGACTCAATAGTAGCACATTATCACAGCGAGATTATAATTCAGGTGTACAATACCTGCTTTTTCCAGAGTACAACAATGAAACTGCCATCTTCTGTGTGTCACAGCAGGTAACTAATATCAACAAAGTACCAAAAACGATGTGCAAATAACATAGTATGGGTCTAACCTCAAGCCACAAAAGCAAAGAAATTAAAAAGTAATGCTTAAGTTTGTATCCTTAACCCACTCTGCTGGGCTTATTCACTGCACCATAAATGACACTGAATTCTTATCACAACTGTGTGTAAAAGTAAAGGTACCCCTGACCGTTAGGTCCAGTCGCAGACAATTCTGGGGTTGCGCGCTCATCTCGTTCTATAGGCCTAGGGAACCAGTGTTTGTCCGCAGACAGCTTCCGGGTCATGTGGCCACAGAGATACATTTTAATATGGCAAACATAACTGGCACCCTTATCCCAATCCATTTGCTTGGAAAGTCTGCTGGTTTCAGTGAGCTTCCCATATATGTAAAGAATTACCATGTACATTTTTTGAGGTGTACAAAACCTACATGGCTAAGGGCCCACATATTTGTTAGACAATCTTCCGTCCATCCAGAGATCATCCTGTGAGCCATTTTACTGGGTGCCCCCAACAGCTGAAATTGTGATGGGTGGCAACTAGAGAAAGAGAGGGACAACATTTTCCTTGCCATTCAAATATCCTATGAGACCTCACTGCTATCATTTAGGCATCAGCAAAAACATGCCCATTTTCCTAGGCTTTTAAGATCTGCTAATGTAAGCTTTGTAAATGGGTTGTTGATGTTTTGATTTTATGTGCTGTTGTGGTAGTATGTGTATGCACCACACTCCCAACTTTTGACATTTTGCCACTATACCTACAAATGCTTTGTCAGCTTCCATAATTTCTTATCCTTGAATTTACAGTCTAGAAGTGATGCGTTCATGAATGGTACCCACACTTCCTGGTTTTCAGCCAGTCTATTTGTGAGCAATGCAGTGTGGTGGAAGTAATGGATCTACATGCATGATGTCCAGGCTTCAATCCCTGTTCAGCTATAATAAACATCAGTGTCCAAGTTATTGTGAGATTGAAATCCCATTGTAAGCTCCTTGAAGAAGTTGAAGGACACAGCAAGCTATTTCAAGTGTTCCTTCTACTATATGTGTCAGCTCACACTTTATATGATGGATGAACTAAGTCTGGAATGGGAAACCTGGACCTGACAGATGTTTGGACTCCAACTTCCATCAGTCCCAGTCAGCAATTATCAGGGATGACAGTCCTTGTAGTCCAACAACATCTGGCAGGCCAGATCCAGCAGAGCTCTTCTAAAATTTATAAAGCTTGTTAGTACTGGCAGTAAAATGGGGAAGTTAGGTAATTTTACAATGCAATCCTAACCATGTCTACTCAAAAGTAAATCCTATTGTATTTACCATACATCGCCATATGTTCGAAATTTCCTGGACATAGCTTGGAACCGGCTGTCAGAAACATTGTCTCTGGGCAGCAGCCCGTGTTGGCAGTGTAGTTTTTGGCGATTTTGCCAAAAAAAATCTCAACAACATTTTTGTTCAGATTTTCACTTTTTGAAATATGGCAACCCTGAGTTAGGATTGTAGGCTTAGATTATAGACTTTGTGGTCTTACTGGGTGGGGTTTCTTTACAAATTGGTAGGGGAGCCCTGCTGCATTGGTAGGGGGAGCCCTGCACTCTTGAAGAGTGGGAACCTCAACTCAGTGGTGTAGTTGTGGTTGCTGGCGCCTGGGGTTTGCGTGCGTGCATTTGGCGGGGTGGGGTGCAGAGTGGGGCCACACTGAGATGCCTGCGAAGAGGTCACCATGCTGTGCCATGCTGGGGGTGCCTGGTCTGTACCCGCTCAAAAATGGTGCAGCCGGGGCAACGGCTCCCCTGGCACCCCCCACACTATGCCCCTGCCTCAACTCCTGCCCTAAAGTCCTGCCCTGAGTATGTCACTGGGCTTATAAAACATGACAAATAGCTGCAGCATGGCGTGCAGACCGATGACTGCTTTTGATGGAGCGGTATCGTGAAACGACATTTATTTTCCTCACATTTTCAGTTCGCTCCATAATACACTGTCACACCCAAAGTGGCTCTGATTCTCGCCAGGTGCCTCTCCTTAGCATTCATGCCCAGCCCACACCTCATGGGAGAAGCTGAGCACAAGTGTAACCAAAAAGAAAAAAAGAAAAAAAGCTGAAAATGAAAAATGCAGAAATGAATAGATATCACACCTCCTATGAATCCCTTTATTTTCCTGAACACAGAGCAGCCACTCTTATAAAACCACTAGAGATAGCTTCAAAATTTACTACTCAAATCCAAATTAGATTAGCTGCATTATCTTGCATCACAAGCTCCCTGAGCAATACAATGAAAGCTACAAAAGCTGAATTTGCTACTTAGCGTGAAAAGAAATTGAGATTATATTTAAAATAAAATGTGGCCATTTATTTCCTCAAGTATTATAGCTGTATCCTCTGTTAAGGGAGATCACCGTCTTTTGTGCTCACTGTTTTATTTTGAACCCCTTTAGCGCCTGCTTAAGGAAAGAGATTAGTTCACTGCTAATTGTGTTGTTGGTTTTGTGATCCTATGAAAACCTCCTAAAAGTCTTCATGCAAAACCAATGAGGTAGAACATGTTCGACAAGCTTAGTTCCAACAAGACCAATGTAGCAGGGAAAGATTTTTAAATCATCGCCTCTCTTTGGTAACAAAAGTGTATACAAGTGTTTACAAGAGGATTAAAAGCTGACTTGTGAATTGTATTAAAGATTTTTTCACTAGACAATGTTTTTTTAAAAAAAACAAAACAAAAACACGTCCCCTCCCGAAAAGCCCTCTTCATTGATCTTATAACCAAATAATTTGATTCCAGCAGACACTAGTTATTTCATTTATTCTTATTATGCTTGTTTAAAAGAGTTGTGCAATTACTATTTAAAAAAAAATACTAGCGGGGCTACAATAAGCAGTACCTATTAGCAACCTGTCCAATTACAACAACAGGGGGAAAAACCCACTACACACTAGAAACCATAGCACCTGGTAATTAAAATTGCTAATCACCAGCAATTATCTGGCAGAGCTTTATAGCCAAGTGAAACAGTTTGACCCTTTGCCCAATGAAAGAAGAATGTTTGCTGTCTATTGATAAGCGCTTAGGCAAAGCTGTGTTTTGCTCCCATCCATTAAGCGGCTACTAATAGGAAGTCAACAAAAGAAGCTGACATCTGTGGTTGGGTACTTCTACCAGGCCAGGTCTGAGAGCCCAGGTGTTTGGAGTACTGCTGCCAAAGATCTACAGGGAAAGGGGAACAAAGTTTACTGGGGGGCAGGGGGGGGGAGAGAATGAAGACAACACTGGCAGCAGTTAATTGCAAATCAGGTCTCAGCTTGGTATTCCAAACCTACTCAAGTATAACTGTGATGACGGTTTGCGAGAACTGTTGTTTTCCCCCCAGAAGGTACATTAAAAACGTAAATAAATAAGGCACACGTTTGAGAAACCAACAAGCCAAGGAGGTAGATGAATATTCCATGAGACCATCAACCACATTTTCCATTCAGATATTCCTATTTTTCTGCCGTTACTATACAAAGGAGGAACATAATCTCTCAAATATTGGGTTGGTATTATCATATCAAAAAACCTGTAACAGGAGAGGGAGAGAGAGAGAGAGAGAAGACTCTCCTCATGGGATGCTATTAAATATGTGGCCCGTATTCTGAAGGAACAGGCTTGTCAGAGCTCCAAAAAGCTGTTGACAGAAATTTGTCAAACAGTAGCAAACAAGTCAGTTAAAGCTTCTAAAGACTGTGCTGTCTCGTACAAGAAATTGATTATCCACCTCCCCCTTTAAAAAAAAAAAAACTGCAGAGAAAGAAACCAGGAGCGAATAAAGCTGCAAGGTTAGGACAGGGTCATTACTAGACCAGATATCATCGCTGTACACACATATGTGGTGAACACATATCTTATGCCAGGGTTGGAGAACAAGCCCAGGGCCAGTTGTGGCCCTCCAACTCTCCACACCAGGCCCTCAGGACAAGTTAGCAAAGTTCACAATGGATACCCAGGATTTGAGGGGTGTTACTATGTCAGAAAAATAAGGAAAGCACAATGGAGCAGTGTCTGTGAGTTCAGCAATTCTTGCAGCTGACCTGCAACTGAAATAGCAAGATATATTTTCTCCTTTTGGTTGACCATTGGGAGAAGAGGTTGGTGGATTAGATGGGCCATTGGCCTGATCTAGCAGCCTCTTCTTATTTACTTATGTTTTATCCCTGGCTCCCTTCCTTGGCTGTTTTCCCCTGCGTCATTGTACAAATTGTGAGGCTCCTGGTCCTTGAAATCTGTAAAGCGCCAGGCAGAGTAATGTTGCTCTATAAATAACAACCAATAACAGCATTTGGTGTAAAGCACTCCTGCTATGTTGCTGCATGGAATGAAAGGCCTGTCTACAAAGTTATAGAAGGGTTTTGTGCAATGGTTTAACCATCACAACTCCTCCCAAGGGATATTGGAAATTGTAGCCTGCTGAGTATTCTTTTTAGAGAGAACTTCAGCCATCACATCTCGCTGGGATCTGCGTAGAAGGCATAATTAGAAAGCCTGAGAGGCAGTCCTGGCTCAATATATTTTGCTGCCTGAGGCAAGGGACGATTGGTGCCCTCATCTACATGCCATGCACAGAAGCTCACCACATTGTCTGTTAAATCCTACTTTAGCACTGGTGAAGGGACATCTGAGCACAGGAGGCAAGTTTAGGGGATGCAGGGTGGGCTGCATGAAAAAGAGGGGAAAGCATGGTGTCTGTCGCTGTGGGAATGTTGATGGTGGCAGGAGAGGATATATTGATTATTAATATCCTTCCTAACTCGCGCTAGCAAGTTTCTTTATACAGTGGAGTGAATTCCCCTTCTTACACAGCAGAAAACTGGTTACAGACTCGTGTGAGCCTCTTAAGAAAATAAACAATTCAATCTGGCTTGCCCAGACTGAGATACTGGTATGTTCTATTATTCCTGGTAAGACCCCTTTGATCCCTCCTAAAAGAATAAAGACACCACAGTCTTATTCATAAGTAACAAAAAGTAGTTTTACTCATGATCAGGCAAAGCACAGTGTAATCCCTGAAGGCGGTCTTTTAGGCTTAAAGTTACAAACAGGTTTACTCCATATGGGAGACAACCTGGGGGACTGCTTGGCTGGCAGCCAGCTGTACAGTCCAGGTGAATCAGGAAGTTCGCAGGATGAAAAAGAAGATCGAAGAGAGGGAGGTGGCTGCGTGACTTGGCCTTTCACCAACCAAGTCTGGAAAGGTCACGCCCACCTACTAGTCACATGCAAGGAAGGATGCTCCAGGCCAGGAGGAACAGGAAGCTTCAACAGGCTGGACCAAACATTCCCTGCATGACCACTCTAGCAAAACAGGTAATGTTGTACTTGACTGCTCCAAGTGGATTACATCCCACAGCCGCTGCTGCCCACACCATGCCACCCAACATCTACAGCCTGAAGCGCCTGCCTCACTATGCCTTGCTTGCTGCTGCATAGATGTGTCCTCAAAGATGACAAGCACTTGTTCATTATGGTTGCTTTCAGCTGTTCATAGTTCTTTTACAGTTACAAATTAGGGGCTGTTACTCTGAGTTCTGAGGAAGACAGAGCTTCCTGATTTGAATCACATCTCAGGACTTTTATATACAACCATTCCTACCTGATTATGATGGTGAGAAGATGTGCAACTTCTTAAAAAGGGATCAGCAGGTGGTCCCTTTCATGGATTACAGGATCCCAAGGACGTTGTGTTGTCAAAATGTACCATTAATTGGATTCATTAGGAGGTTCTCAGAATTTTTCCTTCAGCCATCTTTAAGTTCCACTCACACCTCAAGAGAACATCTATCCCTGTGTCAAAAATGTATGCCTTCCTGTGTAGAGGAAAACAATCATAAAGCTTGATAAAGATGAAAGGAAGTGCTCTTGACTGGTAGATGCCCCCAGATGTAGATGAGGGATGCCACAATGCTGACTACTTCAGTGAAATGTGGACAGGCACTCATGAGAGCCAGAAGTGATTCCTCTTCTATCATCATCTGAATGTTTTTTCCCCCATAGCCTTATAACGTATTTTATTTTATGTAGATTAAAGTTATTCTGATGCGCTCTTATTCACATCATCTGTTCAGATAAGATTGAAAGGAGGCAGGGGGGCAATTCCCATCCCACTGAAACCTGTGGCAAATCTCCCATTGATTTTCATGTATCTGCTCCACAAAGCAAAGATGACAGAAGTGGAAAATGGAAACTAGGAGCTGTTCATCATACGTGTGGCTGCTTATTTTACCATTTCTTACAGTCGTCATTGTCTTACGTGAGGAGAACGGGCTGATAAAATGGAAAACTCAGCCACAGCTTAGCTTACCCAGAATGTGATTATGCAGCAGAAAGACACTTTAAATGCTCATTCAGTCACACAATTCGGGAGCCAGGAAGTGCAAATATGCATTTTATGATCAAGCCAAATGTATGGCTAGCTCTTTCTTTCCTTTTTTAAACAACAACAACAACACTCACATCACCCTGTGCTCCAATGCCCTTCCCATTCCTAAATCTACTATGCTTTGGGAGATAGGGTGGAATATAAAGTTAACAAATAATTTTAAATAAATTAACAAATGAGCTTGCTCATGGACAATTTCACATTTTGAAAACTGTGAGGTCCTTTATGGCCGGTGGAGTACTTAGCTAATATTTTATGCTGGGATTTTTAAAACGACAACCCACAATTTAAATTAGTCACTGGAGGGTTAGTCTTCTGAACAGGGTCCAACAAGGATTTCCAGTGACTAGGACGCTGCTTCCCACCACCACCACCGGTGCACCTCCCAAACAGAGGAGCTGCCAGTTTTCCCTCTCAGGTTGGTGGGGAAACAAGCAATACTTTGTTTGTTTCCCACTTTATATGCCTAATAGTCCAGCACAATACACACGGAACACACCAGTAAAGACCATGGGGATAGGTTGAGAAAGAGAGTGAGGCTTTCTTTCATATAGACCAGATTTGTTGGTTACATGAAACCCTCTCCCCGTGTTACTTACACTTTTCATTATATTCATGTATCAAGCTATAGCACGCTGACACCAAATGTAGTATATGTAAGCTATTAGCCACAATAGCTAAATGGAACATCCATGTTTAGATAGAATACCTTTGAATATTGGGGGGAAACCTAGAGAAGGTCTGTTGCCTTCAAGTCCTGCTTCTGAGCTTCTTTGGGATATTTAGCTGGGCACAGCTAGAAAGAGAACACTGGTCTGATCTAGCGAGGCTCTTCTTATGCCCATATCATGCTATCTTGTTTCTCTGGGAAGTATAAACAGCTGGTTGCAGTTCCTAACTTGTGGTGCCCTTTTTATGGCATGAAGTGGACTTTACAATGCAAGCAGCAACAAAGAATGCAAGACTTTCTGAGAGTGGAGAATGGAAACTGTCGCAATAAGTGGAAAACTACAGGTCCCTTAGAATGAGCTGTTGTCGAGAAAAAGAATGTTAATAAAAAAAAGCTATTGGGGGTGAGCCCAGAATGTGAGGAACCATCAAATACAAGCAGCCAGTAAATGTACACATAATAGAGGTGAAGATCGCAGAGGACAGGTGAGTCCATCCTCTCCGAAGCACATAGAGCTGAACAAATAAAGTTACAGGCAATTTTCTAGAATGCCAGCGATAAAGCAACAAATGGGTAAACAGTCTATGTTGGCCAAGCAGGAGGGAAGGGGGGAAAGAGTCCAATGTCACCTGCAAATAATGGAGGAAGAAGCTGATATACTGTACAACTATGCGGTTCAACTAAGCCACTTCAAAGGCTACATGTTGTGTTGTCAATGATGTTTCTGTCTAGTTCAAGGATAAAATACAATGTCATGAAATCAAATTATCTAATAAACTAATATTACAGATGGATTTCTCTGTCTTGTTTGAAAGATATGCAAGGACTGAAATTATAGTTTGCATGCTGGATAAATTGCTAACAATCACTTTGCATTTATTCAATATTTGAATGTGCCTAGATAATTCATTCTTAATCCTAAAATGATGCACACATGGGGGTGTTGTTGTTGTGTAATATATCAATGGCATCACTGTGTATATCACAGCACCACAAATTCAAACATGACTAGCTGAAATCTGATTGGCCTGTTGAGGAACAGCATTTGTTTTTGTTGTGTATGATTACTAACACTCTTAAATAGAAGAAGAAGAAGAAGAAGAAGAAGAAGAAGAAGAAGAAGAAGAAGAAGAAGAAGAAGAAGAAGAAGAAGAAGAAGAAGAAGGGTGGAAAACATGGCCTGGATAGGGATGTGCCCTTGGTACAACGAGCAACTATTTCCCAGAGGGCACTTTGACTGTCACTATTTTCCATGGCAATTCACTCACATACCAGCAAAATCAGGTAGTGATTGTGAGTTCTTGTGCAACAAACACACTTCCCCAAATAGTAGACTTGTTGCTATATGAAAAGCAATGGGAAAATTCACCAGAAAGTGGGGAAACACTTGCAATGTCATCTAACCTCCCCACAAACAAGTAATTAATAGTGAATGATCATTAAATAGTCAATGTCATCTAATCAGCCTGCAAAAAAAATTAGGATGAAGGTTTAAGAAACAGGTCATCTGGAAGCACCCAGAGTGTAATCTGTGCTGCTTAGACTCATGTGTAAACTAATCCTGGGATTAATTCTAGGCATCTTTGATACATTTCAGAGTTTGAGATTGTTAAAGTTGGTTTTGGGACTGGTAGGCAGTAGGGGCTGAAGGAGTAGCAAGAGGCTGAACCTTCCTCTGCATAGACACCCACACACTCAGTGTTGCCATATATTGAAGAGCGAAAAAGAGGTCACCATTTGCCGACTTCTGCTTTTAACTATGGATCGCAATGACGACTCTCATTTTAAATACCCATGAAAAAGAGGACGTGTCTTGGGAAAAGAGGACATATGGCAACCCTACCGCGCGCGCACACACACACACACACACACAGAGGTTTCCATGCAGAAACACACACTTCAACCCTTGATCTGGGGTGTGTAGGATTGGGAGAGCTTGAGAAGGATTATTTGAAGTAGAAATAGATAAAGAATAAAGAAACCCTCTTCAGCTGCTCTCTAATCTATCTGGAAGCAGTTTTTCCAGTTGCAAAGAGCCTATTCTTGTTACATTACATATTATCTCTAAAGCATTTAATTTTGCCTTTATATCTATCACTGAAGGCTAGTTAACATTGTTATGAGAAAACGAACTCTCTGTTAAGTTACTTTTCTCCTTCTGGTATGTTTTGACCTTGACCTTGAGATGGTTGCTTCTGTGACACCTCTCCACTGAAGGCCAAGATTTTTGCTCCCTCTCCACATAAAGCTGTTCTTGCTTTGTATAAATCTCTGGTTTCCACATCCTTCAAATACACCTCGAGACAGACCTCTTTCCTTCACACACAAATGTTCCTTACGCTATTCTCTTTTACTGCTTCCTTATAGTTATTTATCATGCTAAAATGATATTTGAATCAGTTTTCAATTACTGTCAAAACCGGTCACTTTAGTCTGCAGACTTTATTCCTAATTTGCAAAAATGCAGCCTGCTTCTTTTTGCAAATGGAGCACCACCATCTAATCCTACTTTATCAGCCAGGCAGGCACCCACCAGAATTTGGCAATTTCCCTGGCACCAGCTACCGGTACATTATATCTGGTATTGATTTCTAGTTGGGAACAGATATTCTGAACATCATCATATGAATTGGGAATTCATAGGAATTCCATCACAGTTATATACACTTATGTTATATGGACAACAATGGGACGTACATGCAGACAACTGTCTCATGAATTGTGGCTTCAGTCCATAAACAATTTCTCCTCAACCCCCCCTTCTTAGTTCGACCTATCTTTGTGTTATGTAATCCTGTAGCTCATGTACTTGTTTATATACTTAATTATTTATCTGTATGCCTTTCTTGTTCTCTTGCATAAAGAAATTAACCTCTCTAGTGATCCTGTGTCATAGATAAGTTGGACTGTTAGTGTAAAGTGAACCTTATTGTTCTAGACTACATTCCTTTGCATTAAATATTCATCATACTTGCAGCAAATTTGCATTCGGCTTTAAAACTCAGCAAATATTTTGAATAATTAGCTATTACTAGAATCACCACTTACATCCACAGAGAGTGCACATTATGTAAGTGCAAGCCTATATATATACTGATACACACTCACACCAACACACACCCAAACACCATACACATACTGAGCATTTAATATCTTTATATTGTTAGGCCATGTACGGTAAGATAATAAACAGATCCATTCAAACCACAGAGATGTCTCAATTGAAAGATCTGAAAAAGGGCTCAGTGACCTTGCTTAATTAGCCATGTAATGAAACAGAACTGAGAGAGCTATTCCCACAAACCACTGCACAGCTTCACATCACCCCCTGCTTGTCAAAAATGACATGAATAGGAAGTCAGCAGACAGGATTCAGAAGCCAACCCCCTTATTCTTACGGGCTTTTTGAATATATGCTGATGTTAATTTCATGTCTGTGCCAGAGAATAAGTGCTTTAGGCTGGGGCATGCTGCTGCTGAGTGCTGCATCGGTGCAACGTTAGGAGACAGGGGTGCAATCCAGCTCCCTTCAAATCAAAGGGATCTCCCCCTCTTTCAGTGGGATATGAAGACATAATGCAAAGCTGCACACAAGCACGGCAGACCGAAGATGGATTCTGAAGAGCCACCTGAGCTGTAGTTACACGAAAGCAGTAGAAGCCCTTATTGACATATGACCTCCATATGAAAAGAGAAAAGGTGAAAAGACTGATGTGGTGGTCCTGATCCTTGGCAAAGTTTCATAAGATGCCATAGATAGTGATGACTGCATCAGGTCCCTCTGTCGCTTCCCCTAGCGCTGCCCATCAGGTGCTCCTGGGTGGTATTGCTTCGGGGGTAATTAGGAAGGGAATGGTCACTTGAGCAGTAATACAGCGGAACCAAAGTGCTGGTGCGGAGTATGAAGTCAGTTGCAAGTGGGAGCTGTACCCAGAAAGCATACTTTCCAATAAAAAAAATATTTGCTGAAAATGATGCAAAATAAAATGTGCCTCAGAAATTGAATAGCTATATCAGGGGTAAGCAAACGTTTTCAGGAGGGGGCCGGTCCACTGTCCCTTAGACCTTGTGGGGTGCCAGACTATTTTCTTTGGGGGGGGATGAACGAATTCCTATGCTCCACAAATAACCCAGAGATGCATTTTAAATGAAAGCACACATTCTACTCATGTAAAAACACCAGGCAGGCCCCACAAATAACCCAGAGATGCATTTTAAATAAAAGCACACATTCTACTCATGTAAAAACACCAGGCAGACCCCACAAATAACCCAGAGATGCATTTTAAATAAAAGCACACATTCTACTCATGTAAAAACATGCTGATTCCCGGACCGTCCGCGAGCCGGATTTAGAAGGCGATTGGGCCAGATCCAGCCCCCTGGCCTTAGTTTGCCTACCTATGAGTTATATAATATATAGATTGAAGGAAAAATCACCTAGCAAAGACAGTGAGGCAACTTTACATCACAAAAAAGGTAGCATGTATGATGAGGGTTTGGGTGTTTTTTTTAAAGTATCTGTATGTCTGTGAGGAAGCAGAATTGTTTTATTAACCAAACTGTTGTAAGAAGACAAAAGTCTAACAGTAGATGCTTTGGCAGTGCAAATGCAAAATGAATGCCCATTATACGGCTCAGCAATATAATTCCCAAGAACAGATAACACTATTTAACGCATTGGGGTTTCCAGAGAGCAGAGCAACGCATACTGATTTGCAGGATCAGAACCATGCATCAGTGGTCTCTGTAATGGATATTGTGTCCCATGAAAACTAAAGAAAATGATTATTTCACAGCACCCTAATTTTCTGAAATACTTCTTTCCCTGGCTGCAAATCACAAAGGCAAAAAAAAAAGGGAGACCAAAACCCAAAGTTTGGAAATGTCAGACAGTTAATCTATCTCATCTTCTCTCCAGTACTCTCTTCCAGATTTTTCCCCCCTTGCTAAGGATGGAGGACGACGCCCTCCTCTGGCTAAGTATCCACTTTTCATCAATCATCAAGCAAGGTATAGACCTCCCTTTGAACGCTGAGGCGGGGAGCTAGAGGCAATTACTTGTGATTGATAGCACTAAATATGAAACCGCATGTACCTCATCCATGAAGCATGGAATCAGAGGCATATTGTTAGTGGGGGGAGATGAATGAAACTTGAGATAACCTTGGCAAATTAGGCATATGTTAGCATTAAGCTTTGTCAGTAAGCAGGCTATAAATTACAGACATGTTGTAACGCCATAAACTCTTCTAATGAATTGAACGACAGTGGTAATTTAATGTGGAATGTATCAGTTTAGCCCTTTTTTGGAATTTCATTGAATTTCTGCATTGTGCAACAAGCCGGATTTTATTTGAATGGTGAAAGTTGGGAGTTCCCTCTATATGAAGGTGGACAGTATTATCATCATACACACGAATGACTGACTTTGCATCACATAGATGTTTTTAACAAGCAGTAGGCAACTTAACTCCAGAATTAATTCTCTGTTGAGTAAATTAAAAAGAATGGAATCGGAGAAGGAAGTTCTTCTTCTTCTTTCTGCCATTATTCACCCCCTTGTATGATCAAGCTAAATATATTTAAGTAATAAGACACAGCATGCAGTGCATTTCTGGACTATTACTGAACACCTCAGGTGACGTTATGAGGCAGAAGGCTAGAGGCTGGACGACTTTAATCACAAGAGAAGTGCAGTAATCCCTTCGAAATGCATGGCCTGTGGTGTCTTATTGCTATTATGAAATGGAATTTATAAATAAAAATAAGAGGGAAAAGTCAGGCCTCTGCATTTACTGTCTGTTATTGACAGAATTATGACTCCAGTGACAGCTAAGCCAGGTTTCAGAAGCCATTTTTCAATTTATTCTATATTTCAGTCAGACTTCCATTAGGAAGAGAACTGACAAATGTATGTTCTGGGGAGGGGAGGGGAGTTAAAACCTAAATAGTTATATTAAATGTAATCTATCATTACAGAAAATGTATTGATATGGTAAAAATATTTTTTTAAAAAAATTATTCATACCTAAGTAATTCTAACAAAAACAGTAATTGCTCTAATTATTATTCTAAAGGTATAGTTATTGGTTCTAATGTTACACAACTAACCTTTTTTTTAAAAAAATCCATTTAAATTTTTATTCCTTGTAATGCACATACATGTTTTTCATTCTGTCATTCAGGAGTGTTCCTAGGTGCTTAAAGAACTCAGAATACTGGTGCATGACACAAATTTGTATATGCTAATTTATATGTAAAAATACCTCTGAGAAACTAAGGTGATGGATGGTAGAGAGGGGTGACTCATAAGCACTGTGTGGTGTAGTGGTTAAGAGCGGTAGACTTGTAATCTGGTGAACTGGGTTCACGTCTCCGCTCCTCCACATGCAGCTGCTGGGTGACCTTGGGCTAGTCACACTTCTCTGAAGTCTCTCAGCCCCACTCACCTCACAGAGTGTTTCTTGTGGGGGAGGAAGGGAAAGGAGAATGTTAGCCACTTTGAGACTCCTTCGGGTAGTGATAAAGCGGGATATCAAATCCAAACTCTTCTTCTTCTTGCAATGCACCCAGCCACTCCACAAGAGATAATCAAAGGTTTTTTGTTTTTGTTTTTCAAAAAATTCCACAATATTCAAAAGGAGCAGGGGCAGAAAATCTGGCGCTCACTACAAAAGATATGTATCGTGCGCCTTCTGAGGCATCTTTAACTAAGCCTCTGCTTATCATATATCTTGTTTGTCCTTTTATGGTTTCAGATGTTATTGGCCATATATAAAATTTAACACTTCCAGGGCTTTCTCTACTCAATGCATAGCACTGAAGTGGCCTTTATTAGGACCCCAATGGTTTAAGTTAAGTAAGAATACTTCTAAAAAATCAAGGCCAGTGAAATGCCCTGCCCAGTAAGAGGTCAAGAGCTAGGTGTGAGATGTATACAGCACACCATTCAACACAACAACTAATCTCCTGTTGTGTGTACATGTTCTGAAAGTAGTCATAAATTCACAACAGCCCTATTTGGAAAAGGGAGCAGTCCAAAGTAAACATGTCATTAAACTAGCACAAACTCTTTGCATGAATACCTGAGGGAAGAACTTCAGAAACAGCCCTGCCTTCCTGGTCTGGACACTGCTATCTGCTCTGCTCCCAGATGAGATCTGGAGTTGGGGTTTACTGGAGCCAAGACAACCAGAACCACCCTCAACATTAATGCGACAGGGGAGCATCTCCACCAAGCCTTGCCCTGTGAGGATTTCAGCCGCCTGAGAGAACAGTTGTGAGGCAACTGAAGCAGCTATGTCTTCCTGGCCGGGACATTATCTGATCTGCTCCCAATTATGGTCGGGGTGGAGACGGTACTTCCAGGGAAGGTTCAGTTGAGGGAGTCTGCTTCTTTTCATCATGCATTTAACGCACATGGCTTCCCCCAAAGAATCCTGGGAACTGAAGTTTGCCCTTCACATAGCTATAATTCCCAGCATCCTCAACAAACTATGTGATTTGAATGTATGGTGTGGGCGTGAACTCAGGTCTGAAGCAAAGCCCCCATCTCTTGAGGCTGTAAACAAATTTATTGAAACATGCCTTTTTCTATGCAAACTGCTATGAGAACTGCTATATAAATATTCTAAATAAATACATAAGCAGCTTCTTTGAATCCTGACCTGTTTAAATCATTCATATATTTGTTCTGAAGCCATCTTAGAATTGCTATAGCATTTGTGATGGCACACCAAGAAGCTGGTGAAGACTGTGTGTCAGCCTGTTGCAAAAGCATGACAACAACTACTTCACTGTAGACCACTGACATGGATAGAACATAGCACATCTTGGACATGTCCTGTAAACTACTGTATTATATAATTATAATCCTCTGTATTTGGACAAGATTTATGTGGACATGGTAGAACTGGGGTATTCTTTCAGAGGAAAGTCTAGTTTATATATATATATTATGTAAAGAATATATATTATATAAAGAAATCATTGCCATTTATTAAATTTGTTAACCCATGTTGGCCCATTTTGTTGGCCCATTTGTTAACCCATTTTGGCATGTGGTTTTTTGTTTTGTCTTTGTTTTGTTTTTTAGATTTTGCAACATTTGTGTCCAGATTTTCACTTTTTTCACAACATAAAACACAAAATACATAATAAAAACAAAAACAAAAACAAGGACAACCCAATAATCCTCTCTCCCCCAACACATTTTAAAAGGGCATTGGAAGTCTATCAGCCTGGTTAAAGAGGAATGTTTTTGTGTGGCGCCTAAAGGTGTACAATGAAGGCGCCAGTTGAACCTCCCTGGGTAGAGCATTCCAAAAAATGGGAAGCCACTCCAGAAAAGGCTCATTCTTGTGTTGCCACCTTCTGGACCTCTCCGACTGTTAACTCAAGAATGCATTTGGCAACCCATTCCTTAATTTCTAACAACCATATAATTATGATAGTAGTAGTGCCGCTGTTACAACTCACCTTCGATCAGGGCCTGGTCTAAGAGCATATTGCTTCACCAATAGTTTGGGAGCCAACTGTGGGCTTTAGTAGTGCTGTAGTCAGGTTGGAACTTGTATCTTTTCCCTCAGGTTCTCACTCTGACAGAGCTAGGAAGCTTCCTTCTGCCCCTGGGATGTGCAGTATGTGTTACTCACAAATAATGTAGTGTTTCAAAGCTCACGTGCCCTGATGCTTCAACAATAAAAAAGGTAAAGGGACCCCTGACCATTAGGTCCAGTTGTTACCAATTCTGGGGTTGCGGCGCTCATCTCGCTTTATTGGCCGAGGGAGCTGGCGTACAGCTTCCAGGTCATGTGGCCAGCATGACTAAGCCGCTTCTGGCGAACCAGAGCAGTGCACGGAAACGCCGTTTACCTTCCCACCAGAGCAGTACCTAATTATCTACTTGCACTTTGACGTGCTTTCGAACTGCTAGGTTGGCAGGAGCAGGGACCAAGCAACGGGAGCTCCCGTCGCGGGGATTTGAACCGCCAACCTTCTGATCGGCAAGCCCTAGGCTTCAACGATAGGGTGGTTTAAAAAAAAAATCAAAACAGAATATATGCTTAAAAGCAAACTATTTTTCAAGGATGTATTTTCAGGTAGTCTGAACTATCACAATGAACTGAGCAACATCCTCCTGAGAGGGCAGCCCCACTCCTGCCTTCTCTGGGGATACTTAAATAGAGCACACCTTTTTGGGGGGATGAGGAGTCGTGAGTTGAATCAAGCAAAAGTTAGCTGCAAGCATGACCCATTAAAATAATAGAATGGGACTGCCACCCAGTGCTAAACACAGGCATCATCAGTTATCCCTCCTGAGCACAAGAAGCCCGGTTATGTGAAATAAAGCCACTAGATGCTACTCATGGAAGGCACACATGTGTCTCCCATTCTGAGTTATTCAGTGTCAGGGATTGATAGGCGAGAAACTAAAAGTCTTCACTGAGCAATAGAGGGATCTTCTCCTCCACAAACAACTTTGTTGATGACAGGCGAGATAGAATATATCCCATGCTAGTTCAGATGTGAGACCCTTTTCCCCCAGTGGGTGGGTCTCACTTGCATGAATGTACATTATGCTTAGGATTGTTGACTTTAGTAGTGACCTACTTTGGAACTATTGATTTCAACAAGACTAATGTGTGATGTGTCGCATACCACTCAGTGCATTTGGCAACTCTTGCCACCCCTGTTTCCACATGGATGTGAAGATTCTATTGGGCTGCTGTAGAAATCTATCACAGCATGTCTTAGGAGACTAAATGTTTTCAGTGTGTCTACTCTTCTCTTCTGTGCACTGCATATTCCCTAACCGGAAATGGTTGGAGGTATTCTGTAATAACCACAGCTTTCTATAATGGAAGCTCATTATTCCTAACTTACACAACTAATTTGTGTAAATGACAAAGAAAAAAAAATAGAATGACATGTGCATTCTGAAAGCTTTGCATAAAAATATGACCTTTGAATAAAATTAGTTCCTATTTCCGAAAAGATTATTGTGACCTCTTCCTCTCCATTTTCTTAATGGCTTCTTCATGACAAAGGCAAAATTGAATGAGCATCACAGGCTTCTGTAAGATTTGGAATTCTATTTTCTTAGTGAAAATCAATAAGAAATCAAAACTAAAAGCCTAAGCTTCTCTCTCTCTCTCTCTCTCTCTCTCTCTCTCTCTCTCTCGCAATAACCCATCTTCAATTCAACTTTTAAATTTAACCTTGGGCGTACATGATGGCATTATAACTAAGTAGGTTAATAAATGTACCCTGCCTTACATATTCAAATGAGACAAAGCTGTTTTGATCATAAATGGAAAGAAACAAGATATATTAAAATTGAGCTAAAGAAGCTATAGCTAATCAATTCTAATACTGGAGTTACCCAGAAAGATAGATGATGATAGATAGATAGATAGATAGATAGATAGATAGATAGATAGATAGATATAGCTATCAAATGAAATTAATATGAATACATGGCACGATTACCTACATGATTTATAGCTGAAATATTATATACAAAACCTACAGACACTTACAATTGTTATCTCTAATTTTGATTCACTTTTACCAAGCCTTGACTTATAAAAATCCAGTGCTAACCACTAGACAGAATTCAGAAAGAAGGATCAAACCATGACTTGTGATGCTGATTTACAAGCAAATTATAGCTTTTGCAAACCAGTTTTCTGGGTATGGACAAAACAGTACACTATAGTTTTGCTACAAGCCAGGTGTAAAAGCTTCTGATCTTCTCCTGTATGGAGGAAGGGATGGAGGAAAAGGAAAGGAGAAGACAGAGTGCCTGCTCGTTCTCATAGCACACCTGTTTTGACATTTCATGTGAATGCAACCATAGTTTCCCTTCCATCTATCTCAAATCACACTGGTTCCTCTTCAGAAAACCCTGCAGTCCCAGGCATCCTGGCTTCACTGTGACAGTGTACTCTGAGGGAGCAATGGGCATGCAATTCCTGCTCACCCCCTCCCAACAGGTAGGCGGAGTTTGTGATCCCACGCGGGACCTGCCTGGCCGGGTGCCACCCACTTGGTAACAGTGTGTCTTTGGCCCGCCCCTGCCTCGCAGGCCAATGGGCTGCTGGTGGGGGTGTGGCCTGGGACAGGTACAGGGGCCGATCCCTTGGCCAACGCTCACTCTTCTTCCTTCTCTTCCAGGATCACCCACCCAACCCTCCCTAAAAAATTAAATTCTGCTTTTTTGTCACCTTTTTCTTCTTTTGCAGCTTAACCTTTTGCGTTCTAGGTTAGCGGGCGCTGCTATGATCGTAAGATGGTGGCTGTATTCAGAACCGGGAAGGAATTTTCCCTGCATTGGCAGGTTTTGTCTTCTCCGTAGCAATTCGTCACAACTTTGGTGGTTTGGGGGCCTTGTTAGGTATCCTTTAGTCTATCTTCCGAGTTTGGGGGGGGAGCATCTCATGCACCCCCATGCGGCGGCATTTGCAGGGCCCATTAAAGGGTGTTTGCGGGAGTCACTGGCCCTAGAGTGGCGGCAAGTAGGTCAAACTCCCAACTTAGGTGCAGTGCGTGGGCACGCTGTGTAAGTTCACGCTTTACAGTTCCCTCACATGGCACCTGTTTGCCCTGCACATCCTCAGCCCCCGGTGGGTTGCCAGTGTCAAGTTTCCTACATCTGAAATTCAATAAAGTTGTGGCCTAATTTGAACCCATACCGTGGTGTCTAGGCTCTTTCTTGTGGGGGGAGGCTCCAAGGAGAAGGTTTAGCGCATGGGCTCGCCAAGACATTTATCACTGTCCCCAGACCGCTGTGCAATGTGCGTATGCACCAAGATGTTAGTACACATGTATGTTGCACGGATCCAATTTTTCCATGTGTATTTTTGTGGACTTTTAGCCATACATTAGTGATTTCATTTTAACTCTATTTCAGTGTTTCCTGTCCACACTAGTGGATGTTGCTTGATTAGATGTATTATCACTATATGTTGTCCCCTCCCTTCAGCTACCACTTCCCTTCCCTGTGGAAGTTCCAGAAACCTGAGGTCTATTGTGGTCATGCACACAAGTGTTTTTACCTGTGTACATGTGGATTACAACAACAACCAACTTTCGCCAAAACCAAAGTTTCAAGCATGTTTCACACTTGAGCATATAATATTTTTGAACAACGTGTTTATTTTTATTTACAAAACAGCATTTCTTTATTTTTCTTTCCTCTTTTCCTTTTCTGCCACCTGTACCTGCAAGGCCCAATTTCACTATGACTTTTAATTCAGCTGTTTTGTGCAAGAGCAGGTTTGCACAAAACTTAAAAAAAAAATACCAAAAAAGAGGCTTCAGCAACAACCAGTGGAAATAGGTATTTCCCTTTGGGTTTATGGAAAGAAAATGGCTAGGTTGTGCTCAGGAAATGAAAGAACAGAAGTATAGAGTCTGGGGATAAGATTATACTCAACATGCTTATAAAAATTATAAGCTTCCACACTTCCACACTTGAGTAATAAGCAATTTAATGTAAAGATTCCCCCTCCCCTTTGTTGCATTATCCGCTGATCAGGAAAATCCAAATTAAATGGCGAGGGATGATTGCAGGCTGCTAGTTGGATGAGGGCAATGTCATGTGGATGACAGGAAAAACATGTGACAGTAGGATGTATTGAATCCACCTTAACTGTCAGATGGACACATAATAAGCCTTCAGTTGTAATTCCTGAACTCCAGTAAGGATTGCAACTCAAACCCTATCTGCATGAGATTTCCCGTATTTCAAAGTTTATTGGCTCATGCTAGCGCAAACCTATGGATATAACTAGATTTACTAGTGGCAGGATCCAGGTCCTGCTGATTCACTTTGAGGAAGAAGAGAGAAAAGATTAAAGTATAGTACAGTCATACCTCGGAAGTTGAACACCTTGCAAGTCAAACGTTTTGGCTCCCGAATGCCACAAACCCGGAAGTGATTGTTCCAGTTTGCGAATATTCTTTGGAACCCGAACTTCCGCCGCGGCTTCCGATTGGCTGCATGAACTTCCTGCAGCCAATCGGAAGCTGCGCCATTTTGGAACAGATTCCGTTCGACTTCCGAGGTACGACTGTTATGGGGATTGGGGAGTCAACACATTTCGCTACGCATACTTTTTCTCTGCAGAATTGCTTTATATCGTTGTTGTAATTATGCTTTATGTACCTCAGCTGTTGGCAGAGGTGTGATTCTATCACAAGCTTTTCAAGCACTTACACCTTTGCCCCTAAAGGAGAAACTTGTTTTTAAAAATGCAACTTCTCAGCCAATAAAAAGTTGTGGACATTTTAAAGAAGAAAGAACATTGGCTTTGTTTTCTTTTCCTTTTCTAAAAAAAACCCAACACAGCTACAGGGAAGATATATACATGGTGACTAGTGAGACAATGCTTAATTAATGAAATTAGGGGCTACAGCCTCTTGAAACAGCACATAAGGAATTAAGAATAGCTTTGAACACATTAAATATTATCACATAGTTACAGGTAATTTTGAGTCAAGAGAGGTCTAGGAAATAAGGTTAATAAGAGGTAAATACAGAATATGTTATAGTTTCTTCCAGTTTTCCCTTTCAAGCATTCTTAATAGATATGGAGACAAAGCGCTGCTGGAAAATTGATTATAATGTCATAGAAAGGCAATCTATGTGTTTGTTCTGTACTGACATTTTAAAACATAGATTACTTAACTTTATATGTGCTTTATTTTTGTTCTTCGCTTCTGTACATAACACTCTATGTAAGAAATTATGTTTGAAAAATAAATTGTATCTTCATATTCGCATTCTTCTTGACACACTATTAGCTGGTTTTGTATAAATCCTTTGCAGGTTTGTTTTTGTTTTTTGTCTTAAGTATACATGGTGTTCTCTATTCCTGTAAAAACCTTAGCTTGAAATCTTTTAAGGTATCAGGTATGACTTATTAAGCCATTAAGATGATTGCATTCCCCTGAAATTTGACATCTGTGGTGGGGGAGGAAAGACGACATTAACTCTGTGTGCACTGTGGTCCCAATTTGAAACACACAAAACCACACCTGCCACGGGATGAAAGACAATAGGAACATTGCTCACATTGTGGATGGCCCATTCACAGAATTCTAATTAAGACCCCTTTCCCTCGCTGCAGTCCAATTGGCTTGGAACTGTACGAGCTACTTAATTCTTAAAAACCAACTATGTGAGGGCAAACTATGTGACAGACATGTCCAGTTTTGGTCCTCAGCTACCATGAGTAATAACTGTTGATAGATCTGCACTCCATTCATTCACATCCTGTTTAGGGAAGTTTTTAATGTGTGATATTTTAATGTATTTTAGTGTTTGTTGGAAGCTGCCCAGAGTGGCTGGGGAGACCCGGCCAGATGGGCGGGGTACAAATAATAAATTATTATTATTATTATTATTATTATTATTATTATTATTATTATTAATTCATTCATTTTTCATTCCTTGAAAAAAAAAGCACAACAGCTCTGTGGGAAATTGCATTCAAACATACACAAGTGCTTGTTAGTGCATGAAGGGGTTAAGACCAGAGATGTCTGCTCCTAGACCAGTGGTGGCAAGTTCTCAGCCCTGCCTTGAACTTAGTTTGGACAAATTATACACAGAGAGACAGACAGAGATAGGAAGTTTCCTGATTGCTTGTTTTTTTAAAAAATGGGGGTGAATTGTGCTGCTGTGCCAGAGACAAGTGCCATCTTTTAAAGTAAAATATAGGAACAGAAAGCCCACATTACTTCAACAGGCAAAGCATTGAGATACATATTTATTTAAGCTGCAAACCAGAATATACTTACTATGGAGTAAACTCCATTGACCATGGTGGGAATTAATTCCTAGATGATTCTGCTGTTAATGTTCATCAAAGTACTGTTAGCATAAAGTGGGGTGTGAAGGTTAGGGTTGCCGCATATCATGCCTGTACCTTTAAGTGTTCTGAACAAACACATTGGTTGTTTGTATCTTTGTTTGACTCGGATACATACAACAACTTGCAGTTACTTGTATATTTTGTGAGATGTGTTACAGGATATATATATTGTTTTGAATGGGCTTATACGCATATTTTGAATGACATTATACCGATTATATATTTACTAACAGTTATTAACCAGCGTGTTGCATTTGCATTTTTTAAAATGTTCTGAAGCAGTGAGAAAGGATGCAGCTCCTGTGACTTTTGCCTTTAGTGTCCCCCCCCCACCGCCCCCAGAACTGAGCTTTGCATTGTGATGAACAGTTCAGAGGCACTTTTAGGCATTTAGGGAGTGGGCAGGGAGCCTAGAATGTCCAACCTCAAGAGGAAGAAATGTTTTCCTCCTCTTCTTTTTTGTCCATTCCACTCTTACTTTTTGCATATGATTTTACATGAGGGGCTCGAGAAGTTGGATTTAGTGAAACTGGAAAACTTGCAGGTACTGAAAACAGAGCTACAACTATTAAACAAAATTGCAAACAAATCCTCAGCAAGATAATCACTGCTGGTGGATTCAAACAAGTGGCCCACGAAGCCTCTGTGAGAAGCTTCTGTTTGAGCCAGGTAGGAGCTGAATAGCTTCAGCTCAGTAGGAAGGAATGTCAAGTGCTCAGACCCAGGCAAATACAGCCCTAAAGAACTTAGCTCCCAAACATTCCCATCAAACATCCAGTCTCTTGAGAGCCTAATTATATAGTGTGCAATGTACGTGTGCAATGTACATATATTTAATCTATATGTCTCCCATCTCACTCTTTTCTCCTCTAAAGACCTATGATTTGTAGTCTGCATCCATTTCGGAATGGAGTTAATCTTAGGCTACACGGCTATGTATAAAACAAGTGACATCTTCAAATGGTGAGAAAAATGAGCCAAAAGACTCTGAGTCATTAAGTACACATTAACTACGTGTTGTCACATTAACTATAGGGTGTAGGACCAATTTTCTCTTCTTTGTCATGATCTAACACTCTCCCTTTTTTGTGTGTGTACATGCTGCACATACAGCACCATTCATGCGCCCTGTTCTCCAATTTTACCCCTTGCCCCCCGATTCTTTATTATATGCCACATACACTTATTTCTCTCTGACATCAGATTGAGTGGTCATTGGGAGAAATGTTAATGTTTATAATTGAATTAAAAAGGCACCAAAATTATTTCTCTTGTCAAATATATATCTTAAGTTGTTTAAAATATTTGTTTACTGTCTAGTAGTCAGTTGGATTTTTATCGTTTGCAACCAATGTCCATTGTAGTATAAATCACCCCCCCCCAAAAAAAGAAAATCTCCAATCCAAGAGTAAGTTGAAACATATCAAAGTTCAGAATTGTGAATGATCAAAACTTTAAAAAGTTAGTCAAACAAGTAATAACTTTCCCCAAATCATTTGAATTAAATGTTTTGGATTTTTAAAAAAGTAGCCTGTAAATTTCTAGCTGCCAGTTCACATCAGCCAGCAACCATCAAATTTTGAAATTATTTGGTTGACCTTCTGGAAATTTATGAAATGAACAGAAGAATCTATCCTGAAGAGAGCTGTATAAAGGACAAGACAGGATTTGGTACACAATGCCTTTGATCTGACCTGATCCTCATATGCAAAGATAGCCATTTCTTGGCAGAGTTCGAAACGAGTAAATACAGGTCTAACTGGGGTAAGGCAGAGTTCATACCTGAGGTTAAACAGTCCTTTTTTCTTACAATATTATTTTATTAAACTGAGGATTCGGTAAAGTTTAGAGTCTGGTTGAGAGAAAGTAACTGCCTAGGCCCAAGGGCCATAATCCAATCCAAAATCACAGGTACTTTACTCTGGATTAATTAGTATTGGCCAATGAATCACTAAGCCTTTTCCATGTACCATCTAAGGATACATTTATACAAGTACACCACTTCAACAAATCACAGCATGACATGTAACTTGTGTGTGTGTGTGTGTGTGTGTGTGTGTGTGTGTGTGTGTGTGTGTGTGCCACCCCAGTATACATCCAGAGTTGTTTCTCTCTACCCTTCTTGCATATATAGTAAACTATAAGTTAAACTGTAGAGGTTATTCCTTGAAGAATCAAATTGCACACAATAGAAAATTATGGAGTCTTATACTTCGGATAAAATTGAATTATAGTATTTATCATGCTCTTTTCATATAAATATTACTGTAATCTAAAAAATATATATATATTGATTATAAAGGGTTCCTTACCAAAGTTAAATAAAGATGCTAAGAACTGTTTTACAATGACAGAAAACTAAAATTAAACCTCTCTTTTTTTCCCATTTGGAGTGAAAAATTTAAAAATAGAACAAATATTTTTTTTAAATAGACTAAAATAGTTGTACTGTCTACAAAAGAACAGTGGGAATTTACGGCCCTAAGCTAAAGGGAATAGGAAAGCAAAAGGAGAAAGCACACCTTTACTGTTATTTCTTCTGATATGGAGTTTAATATGTGAATGGAGGTGCAAAATTTTTAAAAAGTCACTTTAGAGAGAGGCAATTTGGACTGGAGAAGTGGTGGTGGATTAATAATAATTTCTCTGCCTTGGGGTTTTGGCAACCCCAAAACCTCTGCTCACAAGTTTAAAAAGCTGTACCTGTGAGTTAAACACTCTGCACATTTCCCACCTGCCTGCCTGCTTTGAATTCCTTTCTTGTGAAACAGCTTTGCTGTTTAAAAAGCACAGGAGCTTTGTTAAACATGTTAGCAACATGGTTTGCCCCTTTAACCCATGTTTTCCACTGATCTGCATGCAAAATCTCCAAGACCACTCCAACTAAGCCATCTGTGCAGCCCAGAACTGGTAACCACATTGGCACTTGGGAAGCTGTTCAATCAAAGTTCTTAAGGCAGATTTTTTTTCTGTTCCGCCCTGTGCCCCAAACTCATCATTGCGCCTAGAGGCAAGACTCGCCTCAGTAGAAATACGGATTTGGCAAATAACTTTTAACTTCTGGCTCCACCTAAACTCAAATCCCCCTGGTGTATTATCCCTAGTACTTCAAGTCTACCACAAAAGTGCCTGGCTTAAAACCATCCACCAAAAACTCCACTCTTGAGGCCTATCCCCACAACACCTACTCACTATGGGCCTTATCAAAGCATACAGTCTAATTTGCCAACGTCTAAAAGATGAGCCTAGGGCTTGCTGATCAGAAGGTTGGTGGTTCGAATCCCTGCGATGGGGTGAGCTCCCGTTGCTCGGTCCCAGCTCCTGCCCACCTAGCAGTTCGAAAGCACGTCAAAGTGCAAGTAGATAAATAGGTACCGCTCCGGCAGGAAGGTAAACGGCGTTTCCGTGCGCTGCTCTGGTTCGCCAGAAGCGGCTTTGTCATGCTGGCCACATGACCCAGAAGCTGTATGCCGGCTCTCGGCCAATAAAGTGAGAGGAGCACCGCAACCCCAGAGTCGGACACGACTGGACCTAATGGTCAGGGGTCCCTTTACCTTTAAAAGATATCGAGCATCAGAACAACCTGGCCACTATAAGGAAATTCTGCCCATGGTATGATCAATTTCCATCTTCCCATTTTGATTCTCTGGCTCCATACCTGCACAAACTAGCTATCCCAAAATACAGATGTGCTTTCACACTTGCAAGACTGAATGTCTTGCCATCTGCCGGTACTTGAGGGCCGATTCCAAAAGATCCCGCATGAGAAACGCCTTTGCCCCTGTGGAGATGGTAGCACCAAAACAGTGGCTCACATCCTCCTCTCTTGTACTCTCTACAAAGACCTGAGGAACGAGAACATCACCCCACTCGTACTGACCATCCCAGGACGCACAACCACTGACTGCCACAGTGTCCTTTCTCCTGTCAGACCAAATGGAGCAGATAACAGCAAAGGCTGCTAGGTTCTTAGCAGGGGCAATCAGAATAAGGGTCACTATCTGACTGTTGATTCAGGACCCTAAGCTGTGCTTTTATACTAAATTTCCTTTTTTTCTGTGTATATTGTAATGTTTTATAGTTGTTATGACCATCAGCGGATGCAAATAAAGTTATCTTTCTCTCTGTGTGTGTGCAGTCCAGCTTTGCCACACAGAAGCTAACTAATGGGATGCTGGACCTGGTGAGAGCTGGAGTCCCAACAAAAGCTGGAAGGATATGGGTTCCCCATCCCTAAAAGGGGTCCAAGGACCACAACATTGTGATGGATGACGTCCTTGCCTTAGTACATACGGCCCTGTCCTTAAAACAGGTATTAATAGTATAGCACATTTGTTTTCCCCTTTCCTCTTTCTAAAAAAGAGAGAGAGAGAAATAAAATTAATTTGTAATTGAAAAATATTTAACTCTTGACCTAGCTCATCTATTCTAGTTTTTCCTCTCTTAAGTCTTTCAGAAAGAAAGAAATAGAGAGAAGGAAGGAAGGAAGGAAGGAAGGAAGGAAGGAAGGAAGGAAGGAAGGAAGGAAGGAAGGAAGAAAGAAAAAGGGAGAATTAAACAGGGACTATAGAGAGCTAAAAGCCGACAACAATGTATCACAAACAGCTCAGTAAATAATAGTGCAATTTTCATAGCTAATAGAATGTTTTAACACCTGAATACATTCACATGCCTGATTAAACATTAACAACATAAACCCATAAAAGAAGATTATAAGTTGCAACATCTCTTTTTCAAGTAGCAACATATTAACCACTGTTGTATACTTCTTCAATTAGATTCCTTTAATTTATTTCTGTTGGGGAAAACATAATATTCTGCACCAGTTGTTTTTTTAAAAAAACAAATGATTATTTTAAATGTGTAGTCCATCCCAAAAATAGAACTTGTTAAGTATATGTTCAAACCGTAGCTCAAATCAACTTAAATTGTAATTTTTCTTTTAGCTGTCCTACAAATTAGCTTTTGCATGTATGTTCTGTTTCATTCTGACCTCCATGACTCCCTTTTAGAATCACAGAATCACGGAGCTGAAACTTGTATTTATTTTCTTTAAAAAATAATAATTTCACCCTACCTTGTTTCCCAAGGAAACTCAAGGTGACTAACAGATAAGTAATAACACCACATAAAACAAATTGCATTCCAAACTAGACCCAACACATCAATATTGAAATTAACGAATTTAGCATTAATTAAAATAAATTCAACCTAAGCCACTATCTTCATCCAGCCAACCAAATGCAAGCAGAACTTCATCTGGTTAAAAACATTCTAGTTGCTGGTGTTTAGCTACAATGTTATTCATTCCCATAGACCAGGGGATATCTTGCCCTCCAGAGGTTGTTGATTGCTAATCCCATCATCCCTGATCACCAGCCATGCTAGATAGGGCTGGTGGCAATTGGAAGCCCAATGACATTTGGAGAGTCATACATTACATCAAGAGACTGGATAACAACACTGAAGCACATTGCAAAATCGCTATATACTGCACTGTATTCAGCTAACATTTTGCAAGGATTTCCCCCCTCCTCACCCCATGTGCACTCCACACTGTCCCCAAATCTGCTTGTGGGGGCTGGAGGAACACCGAGAACAGATTTAGCAGGGGAGAATGTTCTGTCACACAAAGTGAAATCCTTGCACTGAGAGAACTTTAACCTTAGTGCTTACATTGAATATAGTCCACTGTCCTCTCTAAGCACGCCACCCCAATACTAACATAGTAACATGAGGCTAACCCACACATTCTCAACCACAATACTGCAAATACACATAATAGACAATACTAACGGTGCACATTTGTATTAGCAGGGTGATTTGTTTACAGTGTAAAAAGAAACATTGAAAAATGAAAAAAAAAATTGCACAAAATTAAACCTTAGAAAGAGAATGAGTTCCTGTCTTCGCTGCTACCTTTTCCTTTTTGAGTGGACATGCTAGTGCCCAGTCATACCTACACTAAAATACTGGGATTTTCTGTTATTTTCTTCTGGGCAACGAACACTTCTCTATAGCCAGGAAAATGGGGGGGGGGGAAGCATCACTTAAAAATGAAGCAGGAAGTCCCTTCAAAATGAAGCAGGCAATCTTTCTCTATTATCTAAATCTAGAAAGAATTCTAGAATGTCACATATGCCAAGATAAATCCCAAACTGGCTTCAAAATGAATATTGAAATTCCTTCTCCAGTGGCTGGAGAAGTACGGTAACTTTCTGAGTCATTCTGAAGCTATTTTGGGGTCTTCCTTTTGCAATTGTATGAAGTTGCTCTCTACCACTTGCCAATCACAGCTCTTGACTTCATTCATTGGCTAACACACTGAAGAATATAAGGCATGTACCATCTGTCATTCAAAAACATGGCATGTGCCCCTCCTCCTTTTTCACTGCAAGTCCTGCCTCCTTTTAGGATGCCCTCCGAAAGTGTTGTTATGGAATGATGCCCTTTAACATGAATTTAGGAGTGGGTCATGATCAATTTTCACAATCATCACATTGCCTGTGACTGTATACAAGGGGTTACAAGTCACCGTTTGGTGTGGCTGCTAAACCCCATTTTCATTGAATGGCCCAAATGGTCTTAAGCATAGTTCTACCGGTAGGACTGGGTTGTACATGACTGTGTCATCCCAACACCAGGTGTATAGAATGACTTTGAAGTCTCCCAACCTTCTGTGTGCTTCCTAACCCCCCGATGTTGGTGTGTCAGACCTGATGAACATGTGTTTGTTTTGGGGTATAATAAAAGCTCTCTACACGACTAGCTCAGTGTTCCTGTTCCTATGGAATTCAGGTTTTAAATAATTTATATTAATTTTATATTAAAATAATTTTTTTAAAAAATAAATTATTTATACAGGCAATTCCCTGTTTGTGCAGGGGTTGCGTTCCGGGCCACTGAGTGCATAAGTGGTCGCGCATCAGCCCTTTCCTGTTCCTATTCCTGTTCTGCTTCCGCACTGCCCCATTCCGCCCACTTCCAGGGCCGGAAGCAGCATGTCGGCAATCGCACATCAATCGGAAGTGCACAAAATGGTCACTGCAGTTTAATAAAAATAGCAACTCCTTACCATCTATCTGATCCTTCCAAAACCGCTTTAAGTTGTAGTCTCCATGATGTATACGGCAGCTTATTCTGCACCGCTGTCTGAGGAACTCAGATCACTAGGGGCAGGGCTGTTTGCTGGGATATCATTCACATACGTAGAAAGTACATGGATACAGTTAGTTTAGGATTCTTGGAAGTGGCCAGGAGTGATCCCATTTGCAGCCATGAGTCTTAAGTGCATCAGGAAGCCACTTGATCTGAGAAATGCAATGCATAAACGCCAGAATAAATTTCACATAGGTCTTCAGAGGTGCACTCTTCTTCATCCCTGGTAAAGTCACTGTGAGCTTCTCCTGACACTACAGGAACTAGGAGAGAATTTTGCAGAACAGTGACCATACCAGAGGTCTCCTGCACAGGAGTATCTGTAAACTGCAATGCAGTAAACTGCAGGGGCTTGGCGTCAGTACAGGATTCCATAGGTGGAGGAGCATGAGAGGAGTACACTGGAGCCTGATGTCATATACCCCAGCTCAGAGGGTAAGCTAGTAGGTTGGTGCTCACCAGGGACATGTTGAGCAAAACGGGCCTCCCACACTTATTGGTCAAGGCCATGGACATCAAGATGTCACATCTCACATTCTTCCTGGCTGAGAAATGGGCAGCCACTTCAAAATGACCCGACTGGGAAATTCTAAACACTTATATTTCTGAATACAAGTGCATTAGAGATAGTCAACGCATGCATTCTTTCAAATCTATCTGGCACTAATTTAAGAAGATAAATATGTTTTTAATTTAATAGAGAAACTGAAAGCTTGTTATAATCACTCAAACATTAAGGTGCATTTATTATGATTACTTTCCATCATATATATATAGAATATAGAATGATTGATTGATTGATTGATTGATTGATTGATTTATTACGGTTCTTGACCAGCACACGAATATAGAATATTTTATAGAATATAGAATATTTTATTGTCATTGTCCCTTCGGGGACAACGAAATTTCTTGGCTGCTCCATCCACCCAGATAGGGCATCCACCCAGATATATATTTCTTTACTGCATCTAATTTAGAATCACCAGATGTTCAGCCCCAATTTTAAAAAGATTTATCCGTATTGCACAAACAATATTGCAGCCCCACATAGGTTCCTTCTTTCAGAGGATTGTGTGCAATTATATCACATATCCATTATGGTCTGTTACTCTGAAATTCTGAAAGCACTACACTTCCATCCATCAACGCTTTACCTTGTTGTATTGCTTGCAAACACCAATACAATAACCCTACTTAAGTTCTATTGATTCCAGCGAAAGATATTTAAGCTTATTTCTCCCATTGGAATAATGGTACTTGAAAATGCTTATATTGCCCTCACACAGGACTTCCACCTAGCCCAAATCCAGCTCTCGCCAACAAGTCCTCCAATGACTTGTACACAGATGGATTATGATTTCAAATGCTCCGTCGCTATTTCCTCCCACTATCCCACCCTAGGTAGGAAGAAGAGCAGAGACTCTTGTCTTTGCTGCTATCTTTTGTTTGGGGTTGGGGAACATCTGGTGCCCAGTTGTGGATAGGTTAAAATCTTAGATTTCTCCACTGATTCCTGTGGGTTGTTCTCCCAGGGGAGGGAGGAAAGATCAATTCAAACCAGAAATTAAAAGGACAATCCTCTCTATATTTATCCCATTTATCATTGCTGTCTGGTGGAAGCATAGCTGTCAACTTTTTCCTTTTTTTGTGGGAAATTCCCTTATTCCTAATAGGATTCCTTGCAAGAAAACGGAAAGGTTGACAGCTATGGGTGGAAGGCAATTGAATAGGTGACACTTTGTTTGGCACTAGGGTCTAGTCTACATACTCATTTATATCTTACTCAGACTACAAGAAGCTCAGGGTATAGCTGTCAACTTTCGGATTTGAAAATAAGGGATTTTTTCAAACTTTCGGAATTGAAAATAACGGATGCCGCAAGGGCGGTGCAATGGTACCAAGTAGCCTCACCACCCTGCGCTCCAGAGGCTGCACGTGAACGGGTGAACGAAAGAGCGAGCGCGTAGACAGCAGGCAGGCAGTCTGTCTGGTTGGGCGTGAGGGTCTGGCTGCACAAGGCATGCAAGCTCCGCCCCCAGTCAGTCTCAGACTCCTTATTGGCAGCCGAGCAACCCAGCTGAGGAGCCTCCCTGGCCGGCAGGGAGGGAGAGGAGCTGCTTCCTTTGAAATCCGGGAAATTTAAGGGATATCAACAATCCGGGATAGCAGCGGGAAACAGCATTGGAATAAGGGAGTTTTCCACCAAAAAAAGGGAGGGTTGACAGCTATGGCTCAGGGTGATGGGCATGGTTCTCAAACCTCTTCTTTTTCCCCCTCCCCATTTCATCCGAGGTTGAGAAGTGGATCAGAATGAGAAACCATAATTGCCCCAAAGGTCACCCTGTTAACTGTACGGCTGAGTGAGAAAATGAACCTGGTCCCACTATCCTGACTCTATAACCACCACCCCACAAGGGTAGCAGAATGGGGTGGGGCGTGGGAATGAGGTGGTGAGCTTCTGAAGTGCTAGAATAAACTGCAGCACTTCAAAGGGTGCTTGTGTGTTACTTTTCAATATTTCATTGGATGGTCTACACTCCCTGGCCTGATAGCTTTACAGGGCAGAAGAACACCAGAAAATGTTCTCCCCTACCTGCATATAATAATAATAATAATTTATTATTTGTACCCCGCCCATCTGGCTGGGTCTCCCCAGCCACTCTGGGCGGCTTCCAGCAATATTAAAAACAAAACAAAACAATACATTAACATATTACAGATTAAAAACTTCCCTAAACAGGGCTGCCTTCAGGTATTTCCTAAATGTTAGATAGTTATTAATCACTTTGACCTCTGATGGGAGGGCGTTCCACAGGGCGGGCACAACTACCGAGAAGGCCCTCTGCCTGGTTCCCTGTAGCTTTGCTTCTCGCAGTGAGGGAACCGCCAGAAGGCCCTCGGCGCTGGACCTCAGTGTCCGGGCTGAATGGTGGGGGTGGAGACGCTCCTTCAGGTATACAGGACCGAAGCCGTTTAGGGCTTTAAAGGTCAGCACCAACACTTTGAATTGTGCTCGGAAACGTACTGGGAGCCAATGTAGATCTCTCAGGACCGGTGTTATGTGGTCCCGGCGGCCACTCCCAGTCACCAGTCTAGCTGCTGCATTCTGGATTAATTGCAGTTTCCGGGTCACCTTCAAAGGTAGCCCCACGTAGAGCGCATTGCAGTAGTCCAAGCGGGAGATAACCAGAGCATGCACCACTCTGGCGAGACAGTCCGCGGGCAGGTAGGGTCTCAGCCTGCGTACCAGATGGAGCTGGTAGACAGCTGTCCTGGATACAGAATTAACCTGCGCCTCCATGGACAGCTGTGAGTCCAAAATGACTCCCAGGCTGCGCACCTGGTCCTTCAGGGGCACAGTTACCCCACTGCAGAATGAAGTGGTATAAAGCTACCTAACGCCTCATTCTGCTGGGTCTGTGAACTAGGCCTAGAAATTGTACTCACTAAATTTCTCTTATTTAATAGCAAGGCCTCCCTGTAAGCTGCTGCTTGAGCCTTCCTGGAATAAGTCTCTCAGAAAACGCAGGCAATTCCATCCGGAGTTCCATGCCAAGCAGGAGAAAGTTCATTTCTTGGATTATTATTTGGGGGGGGGGGGGGAAGAGACTTCCAGACAGAATGTGTGGCTTATGGCGAGCTGGAGCCGCCTCACCTATTTCACTGTAGAAACTGCTGCGCCCCCATCTTTCCGCACAAGTGGGGAAACTGCCCACTACAGTAGTTCAATCCCTTTCCATCCAAAATGGGAGGCTCTCTCTGAGGTCAAGTGTCCACTTCCACCCATGCTGGGCGAGGCCAAGGCCCTGCCCCCCACCCTGCCTGCTCCTATTCCTCAATTTTCTTATGCACAATATGCTTAAGGAACAACAAAATAAAAAAATAAAAAAAAACCTTCCAGTAGCACCTTAGAGACCAACTAAGTTTGTTTTTGGTATGAGCTTTTGTGTGCATGCACACTTCTTCAGATACCAGATGCTTAGGAAGCCTCTCTTCGGAAGGCAGGAAGAAAACAAACCTTTCCGTATTCCTGTTAAGATTACAGGACGCTTCTTGTGGGTGGGAGGGATAAGGGCTCGCTCTGAGGTGAACAGCAAGCACTTCAAGCGACGGTGTTGTTTGCGCGCTTGTTAATATCGAAAACGCCGCCAATGGGGCCGGATTTTTTCCTTTCCTTCCTCGCCCCAAACGCAGCCGCCTGCAAAGTTCTGGGGAACTCTAAAGCTTGCTCGCTATTTTGTAGCCTTTTTGAGAGGCCTATATTGCCCTACTGCGGAGTTTGGAGAGTCGTTTTTACAGGGTATTTTGATACTGGCGAAACGAGGTTGTTGCTGGCCGGTTGGCGGTGGCGGCGGCTACTCCCTCAGAAAGTCCCCGCGTAAAGTTCTTGTGACCCACGCATTCTCCTCAACCTGCGGCCAGCGCAGGGAGGGAAGCGAAATCCGACTTTTTTCCTGCCCACCAGCTCGCGCCTTTCCACGCGCCACCGACGAGAGCGCTCGGGCTGCAGGAGGCGTCCTTGGGTGGGGGTGGGGGGGCCTCCCCGTTGCGCCCCGCTTCCTCCTCAGCCGAGCAGCTCTGGAAGCCCCCGGACCCGAGGATCTCCGACGGCAGGGTGAGGTCACAGAGCCGGGAGCGTTCGGCGCGCGGCGCGTGTCCTGGAGACCGAGCGCACCACCGGCCTGAGCAGGAGAAGCGTAGCCAGGTGGCTGGAGCCAAGTCGTTCCCAGGACAGCGGAGTCTCCCACCGGTTGTGGCCGGTGGCGAATATGGCGCTGGCCGCTAGGGGTGCCGTCCCCGCCTGCCTCCTCGTCCTCCTCGCTTTCTTGCCCAGCTGGGACACTCAGATTAGGCCCCAGGGAGAACCTGGCACAGGTATCCTGCGCCGCGCTCCGTGAGGGTGGGGCTGGGCAGAGGCCACCCCTGCAAGGCCGAAACTAGGCTTTCTGTCACCTGGGGCAAAGACCCAATTTGTCACCCACATAGACAGACACACCCACCCACCCACACACACACACACCCCCTCAACATATTTGTTCATTGTTGTTGTTGTTCAGTCGTTCAGTCGTGTCCGACTCTTCGTGACCCCATGGACCAGAGCACGCCAGGCACGCCTATCCTTCACTGCCTCTCGCAGTTTGGCCAAACTCATGTTAGTAGCTTCGAGAACACTGTCCAACCATCTCATCTTCTGTCGTCCCCTTCTCCTTGTGCCCTCAATCTTTCCCAGCATCAGGGTCTTTTCTAGGGAGTCTTCTCTTCTCATGAGGTGGCCAAAGTACTGGAGCCTCAACTTCAGGATCTGTCCTTCTAGTGAGCACTCAGGGCTGATTTCTTTAAGAATGGATAGGTTTGATCTTCTTGCAGTCCATGGGACTCTCAAGAGTCTCCTCCAGCACCATAATTCAAAAGCATCAATTCTTCGGCGATCAGCCTTCTTTATGGTCCAGCTCTCACTTCCGTACATTACTACTGGGAAAACCATAGCTTTAACTATACGGACCTTTGTTGGCAAGGTGATGTCTTTGCTTTTTAAGATGCTGTCTAGGTTTGTCATTGCTTTTCTCCCAAGAAGCAGGCGTCTTTTAATTTCGTGACTGCTGTCACCATCTGCAGTGATCATGGAACCCAAGAAAGTGAAATCTCTCACTGCCTCCATTTCTTCCCCTTCTATTTGCCAGGAGGTGATGGGACCAGTGGCCAAGATCTTAGTTTTTTTGATGTTGAGCTTCAGACCATATTTTGCGCTCTCCTCTTTCACCCTCATTAAAAGGTTCTTTAATTCCTCCTCACTTTCTGCCATCAAGGTTGTATCATCAGCATATCTGAGGTTGTTGATATTTCTTCCGGCAATCTTAATTCCGGTTTGGGCTTCATCCAGTCCAGCCTTTCGCATGATGAATTCTGCATATAAGTTAAATAAGCAGGGAGACAATATACAGCCTTGTCGTACTCCTTTCCCAATTTTGAACCAATCAGTTATTCCATATCCAGTTCTAACTGTAGCTTCTTGTCCCACATAGAGGTTTCTCAGGAGACGGATGAGGTGATCAGGCACTCCCATTTCTTTAAGAACTTGCCATAGTTTGCTGTGGTCAACACAGTCAAAAGCTTTTGCGTAGTCAATGAAGCAGAAGTAAATGTTTTTCTGGAACTCTCTAGCTTTCTCCATAATCCAGCGCATGTTTGCAATTTGGTCTCTGGTTCCTCTGCCCCTTCGAAATCCAGCTTGCACTTCTGGGAGTTCTCGGTCCACATACTGCTTAAGCCTGCCTTGTAGAATTTTTAGCAGAACCTTGCTAGCGTGTGAAATGAGTGCAATTGTGCGGTAGTTGGAGCATTCTTTGGCACTGCCCTTCTTTGGGATTGGGATATAGACTGATCTTCTCCAATCCTCTGGCCACTGCTGAGTTTTCCAAACTTGCTGGCATATTGAGTGTAGCACCTTAACAGCATCATCTTTTAAAATTTTAAATAGTTCAGCTGGAATATCATCACTTCCACTGGCCTTGTTGTTAGCAAGGCTTTCTAAGGCCCATTTGACTTCACTCTCTAGGATGTCTGGCTCAAGGTCAGCAACCACACTACCTGGGGTGTATGAGACCTCCATATCTTTCTGGTATAATTCCTCTGTGTATTCTTGCCACCTCTTCTTGATGTCTTCTGCTTCTGTTAGGTCCTTTCCACTTTTGTTCTTAATTGTGGTAATCTTTGTACGAAATGTTCCTTTCATATCTCCAATTTTCTTGAACAGATCTCTGGTTTTTCCCATTCTGTTGTTTTCCTCTATTTCTTTGCATTGCTCGTTTAAAAAGGCCCTCTTGTCTCTCCTTGCTATTTTTTGGAAGTCTGCATTCAATTTCCTGTATCTTTCACTATTTCCCTCGCATTTTGCTTGCCTTCTCTCCCCCGCTATTTGTAAGGCCTCATTTGACAGCCACTTTGCTTTCTTGCATTTCTTTTTCATTGGGATGGTTTTCGTTGCTGCCTCCTGTATAATGTTACGAGCCTCCATCCACAGTTCTTCAGGCACTCTATCCACCAAATCTAAATCCTTAAACCTGTTCTTCACTTCAACTGTGTATTCATAAGGAATTTGATTTAGATTGTATCTTACTGGCCCAGTGGTTTTTCCTACTTTCTTCAGTTTAAGCTGGAATTTTGCTATAAGAAGCTGATGATCTGAGCCACAGTCAGCTCCAGGTCTTGTTTTTGCTGAGTGTATAGAGCTCCTCCATCTTTGGCTGCACAGAATATAATCAATTTGATTTCGGTGTTGCCCATCTGGTGATGTCCATGTGTAGAGTCGTCTCTTGTGTTGTTGGAAAAGAGTGTTTGTGATGACCAGCTTGTTCTCTTGACAGAACTCTATTAGCCTTTGCCCTGCTTCATTTTGAACTCCAAGGCCAAACTTGCCAGTTGTTCCTTTTATCTCTTGACTCCCTACTTTAGCATTCCAATCCCCTATAATGGGAAGAACATCCTTCCTTGGTGTCATTTCTATAAGGTGTTGTAAGTCTTCATAGAATTGGTCAACTTCAGTTTCTTCAGCACTGGTAGTTGGTGCATAAACTTGGATTACTGTGATGTTAAAAGGTCTGCCTTGGATGCGTATCGAGATCATTCTATCATTTTTGAGATTGCATCCCAGTACAGCTTTCGCCACTCTTTTGTTGACTATGAGGGCCACTCCATTTCTTTTACGGGATTCCTGCCCACAGTAGTAGATATGATAGTCATCCGAACTGAATTCGCCCATTCCCGTCCATTTTAGTTCACTGATGCCCAGGATGTCAATGTTTATTCTTGCCATCTCATTTTTTACCACATCCAGCTTACCAAGGTTCATGGTTCTTACATTCCAGGTTCCTATGCAATACTTTTCTTTACAGCATTGGACTTTCCTTTCGCTTCCAGGCATATCCGCAACTGAGCGTCCTTTCGGGTTTGGCCCAGCCGCTTCATCAGCTCTGAATCTACTTGTACTTGTCCTCCGCTCTTCCCCAGTAGCATGTTGGACGCCTTCCGACCTGAGGGGCTCATCTTCCAGCGTCATATCTTTTATATGCCTGTTGTCTTTGTCCATGAGGTTTTCTTGGCAGGGATACTGGAGTGGCTTGCCAGTTCCTTCTCCAGGTGGATCACATTTGGTCCAAACTCTCCACTACGACCTGTCCATCTTGACCTGTCCATAGCTTCCCTGAGTAATTCAAGCCCCTTCGCCACGACAAGGCAGTGATCCATGAAGGGGATTTTTGTTCATAAGGGGCATAAAAAGGAGTTTGAAAGAGGCTGGAGAAGAGAGAGTCTCCAAATAGTAGGCTACAATTGCCTGTGTGTGTGTGTGTAGCTTTCATTCAACCTTAAGTAGATCTTCTCATAGAGTAATAGATCATTTGAGAAATTATAATAAGTATGTAATAATAGTAATGATGATGATGATGATGTTCAGGCACATACCAGAGAGTAAGCTCTATTGAACTGAGTGGGACTTACTTCTGGGTAAAAATGCTATAAGACTGCAGAATCTGCACACAATTCAGTGAGACTTCTGAGTAGCAAAGGCTTGCAGTTTAAGGTTCAAAAGAATAAATACTCCGCAAGTTAAATAATTGCTGGCTGCTGAACCATTGCAATTGAAGAATTTAAAGTGGATTGGCTACATTTTCCTTCCAACTTACAGGAAGGGATGAATACAAAGTGCTTTGTATGTCAGCATCACATTTCTTTCAGTGCAGGTATTTTATTTTCGGTATAAAGAGGACTCAGTTTTTGTAGCTGATTGTATGAAGCAATGCCCTCTTTATGTATTCACATGGTGTAAACATGTATGTTGTCCTTTAGATCCAAACACACACACAAACACACACACACACACACACAGAGAGAGAGAGAGAGAGAGAGAGAGAAAGAGAACACACAAGCAAGCAATACTCCAAAGTGCTTCTGTTCCCCAAAAGGGCAGGAGGTGGTGTTCTGATCTCTTCACCGCTTTTAATTGATCTCTGAGACATTAAGGGAAGCAAAAGAAGAAAGCAACAAAACTTCCCCGTTTCAACTTTGCTTGGAGAGCAACCTTCTTCAGGATTTCTCTTTCGAAAAACAGTTCCAACAGGAGACAGGGGGAAAGGGGAAGGAGGATTTTCCTGCTTCGCCTTGCAAATTAGCATCCCACAGGTGCTCAGCAGTTCCCCCCCCTTCAAGCCTGTATACAGTGAATCCATGATAGAAAAGTTGATCTGAATTTAAGGGAGTCTGTTGGAGTCAACAGTTCCATGGTGCTCGGGAATATAGAACAGCCTTTTCAAATAAGTATCTATGCAAGCCAGTTTGATGCAAACACTATAATTTATTTGTTTAAAATGTTGCTTGTTGCAGTCTTTGCCCAATGCCATAACTCACAAATTAGATCTGTATTATAATTTATATGAATCATCATGGTCCAAGACCTTACATATCCTGTTGAGGTTATTGCCACAATATTGATCAGCTTCTGTGGGGTTTTAGTCTCGAGGTTATTGTTCTAATGGTCATTTTACACCAGCCCCCACAATTTGTGACTCACCAAGCTGAATGCAGTGCGCCAGCCGTGTATGATGATGTTTGTCACAGTCTTGACAAACCTATTTTTGTTGCATGCCCAGGACTGCAGAAGCAGAGCAGGGAGTAGTCAAGTATCCAGCCAGCCACAATATGTTATTTCTGGTGTGCTGTGTTAAGCTGATTTGTAAGGAGAGGTTATATTCTGAAGAGACTACTTCAGACATGGGAAGTAGAATACACTCAGAACTTGACTTTGGTTTATGGTGTACAAAGTCCTTTATACCTTGTGTATTATATTAGGGTTCTTCACATTGTAATTGTGATGACTGTATGATCAACATGGTGAATCAGGTATACTTAGGGAGCTTCAAATGGCATTTTTCTCTTGAGAAACAAACAGTATTGTTCCAAGTTAAGCAGGCTATGCAGTGGTGTAGAGCACAGGGGAGTGAAACTCTGGCACTTTTTAAAAAACATCACAACAGAGGTTATTACATTATCTGCTGGAGCAGTATTTGGCATTGTTCTAAAGCTTGCAGAGTTGGAGGTCAGGCACATGATCCATGATATGAGATTAGAACCCAGGTCTCTCCAGCCGAAGGCTAATATGCTAACCACTACCCTACCCTTTGCCAGTTCCCCCTTTTTAGGAATGTCACTTGATCCTAATATATTTGACTCTCTTTGAGGGCATGGCTTACGGGGAGCTGTCTTGACGAGCGAAAGTCTATGCTCCATTAATTGTGCAAGAGGAGAGCAGGTTGGCATAACAGAATGCCCCCTATTAACCATTCAGGACCACACAGGCTGGGCTGGGACTGGGTATAATAAACAGAACCAGAAAATTCTAGAATTAGAAGCAAACCCACAAGAGCCACCTAGTCCGACCTCCTGCAATGCAGAAATCACAGCTAATGTATCCCTGACAGATGGCCATCCATCCTCTGTTTAAAAACCTAAAATGAAGAAGAGTCCACCCCATTCTGAGTTAGTCCTTTCCAGCTCTTACCATCAGAAAGTTGTTTCTGGTGTTTATTTGGAACCTCCTTTCTTGTAATTTGAATCTATTAGTTCTAATCTTACCCTCTGGAAAAAAGAAAACAAACTTGCCCCTGACAGTCCTTCAGGTATCTGAAGATCACTATCATACTTCCCTCTCAGTCTTCTCTTCTCCAGGCTAAACATAGGCAACTCTCTCAACTGTTCCTCATAAGGCTTGGTTTCCAGATCCTTGAGCATCTCTGCACATTTGCCACCTTGTCAAAATCCTTCTTAAAACTGTGGTGCCCAGAACCGGACACAGTACTCCAAGTGTGGTCTGACCAAGGCAGAACAGAGCGGTACTATTACTTCCTTTTCTCTGGATACTATACTTCTGTTGATGCAGTCTAGAGTTGTATTAGCTTTTTTGCTGCTGCATCACACTGTTGACTCCTATTAAGCTTCTGGTCTACTAAGACAACTGGACCCTTTTCATGTGTACTACTGCTAGGCCAGGTGTTCCTCATCCTATATTTGTGCATCTTACCATTCCTACTTAAGTGTAGAACCTTATATTTGTCCCTATTGAAATTAATTTTGTTAGTTTTGGCCCAGTTCTACAATCTGTTAAATTCATCTTGATTCCCGAGTCTGCAGATTTGATGAGCATCTCCTCAATTACTTCATCCAATGTTGAACAACACTGGACCCAGGACAGAATCCTGCAGCAGTATGACACCTCACTTGTCCCATTTTTTTCAGGATGACAAGGAACCATAGGTGAGCACTTTTTGGGTTCAGTCAGCCAGCTGCAAATCCACCTAACAGTAACACCATCTAGCTCACATTTTACCAGCTTCTCCCCCAGAATATCATGGAGGACTTTGTTGAAAGCCTTGCTGAAATCTGTACCTTCTGCTAGTCCTAGAAGCTTCCTATACCTCCTTAGTTCATCTTCTGTTTTGAGAACCATAGCTCTGGTCCATCACCACTATTACCAAAAATACCAGAATATATTTTTTAAAAAAAAGTTTTAATGTTTTAAAAGTATGTAGCTTTCATATTTTAATTTTCAATCATTTTCACACATTAAAAATAAATCCAGATTGTCTGTTGGGTTTATCTGTTAAGTAATTATTTTAGGAAATGAAATCAAAAGGTAGCATTCTAGAATATCTAGGCAATATGCAACAGCTGTAGATATTGGAAATTAAGCAAGAATTTACTAAACTACTGCTGTACCAGCATGTAATAGTAATGATAGGGTCTGCATATAAATAATAGTAGTTGGAAAAATATTAAGTGAGCTGGTATTTGACAGTATTGTCGAAAACCATATAGCTATTGTAAAAATATAAATATTTTACTGCATAGGCTTGCTTGCTTCCTTCCACAGTGTTTTCCATCATAATTATGAGACTGACACTGAATGCAAAAAGAATATTTTTAACCAAGTGTTCATATGTTGCAGCTGTACTCATTCTTAATCACTCATTAATGTCTCGTCAAAAGAGCACTGTACTTTTTGTTTGTTTCGTTTACCAAAGGTCAGCATACTTGGAAGCAATTGTCATGCACCATTACAGACCTTTTTACATATTTTTCTTGTATTGTTCTCAGTTATCATGTGCGCAAATGAGTCAATTGGTATGCAGATTGTCTGTCATTAAGACCATTTGAAAATCAGCTTTGTCATTGGTTTAGTGTTGGAACTTTGGATTCATGCATATACTTCTTGAATATGTTGTGGCACTCAGAATGGGTCTAATGATGGATGGTCGGTCATACTAGAATGAACAGTTCCATAGACCTTAGTCAAACTAAGTGAGCAGTGATATATTTCTCCTACAACTCCAGACAGGATTTTGGGCTAGAAACGGATACTAGTGGGCTTTAAAAAAAAAAAAAAGTGAGTTGAAAGTAGTATTATAGAGGCGTCATTGCCGTTTGGTGTGTATGCTTATTTCTTTTGGCTCACTATTAGAAAACAGAAAACATTGAAATTTGAGTTAGCATTGGTTCCAAGGGCAGACTCAAAGCTCTTTTATGCAGCAGTGGTATATGCTAATTAACATATCAAACTGGCTTGTTTCGAATGTGGACTGAAAGCAATGGTGCAGCTTTGGCGTGATGGCCTCAGCATCACCATGGTTCAAGCCCTACAATCTGAGGCCCTCCAGACGGGTGTTACAGGAGCCACAAGTTCCCACTGAAACAGAGAGCAACAACACACTCTAGTTTAAAGGTTCACATATCAATCGGTTTGTTGAAGCGTAGCAGTGCAGAACATTTAGAACTAGCAGAACATCAATACCTGCAGAGCAGAAGAAAACATACGAGAACAAATGATACCTCTCCTGTGTAAAAGCATGTGTGGCTCCTGAGAAGGCAAATACCGTAGCTAGTTCTCTCACCCTAGTAGCAAACAATAGAGATGGGTCAGATCTTCTTAGTGGCAGAGGCAATCCAGACACTTAAAGTCATGTCTGGTTTCAATTTCTCAACTAGATGTCCCCAGTTTAATTTTGCTGTTTCGTGTTCTCTCTCTCTCTCTCTCTCTCTCTCTCTCTCTCTCTCTCTCTCTCTGGGCTTTCCATTTCCCTAGCCTTCCTCCCTGCATTCCAAGCTAGATCATTGGGGGGGGGATCCTCCATTTGTTTCCATCTTCATGAGTTCAAGAAACCCCATTGTGAAAAGATTCAAAGGTTAAGTTTGCAATTCTAATTGTCTTTCAGTGTGACTCCTTGACTTTTTCACTTAGTCTTGTCTTTGCTTGTTGCTCAGTTTTGTACTTACTACATTGGCCTAATTAATTTAAAATAGTGCCTCATTGCTCTCCTCTCAATACAATTCATACAGGAACTAAGACCCTCCTTGAGAATATGCCGTGTGTCTCTTGAACAGTTTAAGCCAAAAAATAAACATTCTTCTGCTTTTCTAACTTACCTCTTGTTGGCATGTAGCCATAGAAACTTCCCATCCTTTCATTCTTCTGAGTGGTGTTTGGCTTAGGTCAGGGACAGGCAACCCATGACCCCTCCAGATATCGTTGGATTACATTTCCCATCAGCCCCACCCAACATGGTCAGTGACCAGAGATTATGGGAGTTGCAGTCCAGCGGCATCTGCTTCCAAACCTGAGACCTCAGAAAACTTGCCTCAGCCTCTGAATTTGGGCCTAGGATTACACTGCGCCAGTTCAATTTCAGCACTTTACAGTGGCATGGAAAAAGTAGTTCAGCTGTAGATTGAATGTGTGGAGCAGCTGATTTAGGATGTATTCAGTATTTACACAAATTTGTTCAGCTTGCTTTCATCATTTTGAAATCCAGCCCAAAATAATCGATCCTATGCTCACTGACTTTGGTAAGTGTATCCTAAAGGTGTTCATGATAACTGATGAGAAGATGGGCAATTTCAAAAGAACTCCGGCATGTAGTCTTTTATAACTGATGTCATTGTGAAATTGTTTATTTTTTTGCAGGTGTGAACATTTCAATAAATTCAAAAAATAATCTTAAAGAAATTATTAAATTACTTGGTAAGTAGCAGCTCTCTATCGCGTGTTATATTCCCATGTGAATAACAGATAAATAAGCATTACATACCAATGCACAAAGATGTACAAAATGTTAATCTCTGTATTTCCAGTGAAACTCTAGCCCACCACTTATAGCTGAAAAGTAGGGCTCAAAACTTGACATAAATGCAAAATAATCTGAAAATAGTTACCGGTATCTGTGTATTAGCGTGTTTTTCATAGTATGCATTTACGGTATGTTGACTCATTATTTGTCTGGGTTTGTTTGCTTGCTTATGCCCCCCCTCCCATTTTCTAGGCATGCCTTTGGAGGGGGAGGCAGTGTGCCATTGAATTACAGTGGCTGGGGAGCAACCATGGGGAAAGCCATTGCCTTCTAGTGGTGCAGCAATAAAACTGATAACCACAATTGCAAAGCTAAGCAGGGTCCAGCATGGTTTCAAACTGGATGGGGAACCACGTGTTGAGATTCAGGGGTTGGACTAGATGACCCTCGGGGTCCCTCCCAACTACAATTGTATGATTCACTCCCTACTTGTGGGCTTCCCATAGGAATATGAATGGCTACCGTGCAAAACAGGAATGCTGGACAAGGTAGAACTTTGGTCTGATCCAGCAAGGTTTTCCTTGTGTTCTTAGCCTCCTCCATATTTTCTCCTCTCTATTCCTCTTCCAGAAACCTAATTTTACAAAGCCTTTCCTGGACCACCATCACATTTTGTATGTATGTTCTGGTCCCTTTTGTGCATTCCTGGTGTCCACACTTGCCATTTCTTTGCCAGGCCGTGTTTTAAGCTGTTTGTGCTGTGCACTGTGTGGCTAAGCTACATGTTGCTGTAGTCACATGGCAAATTGCCACACACATTTCTACTGTCCAGTTTAGCTTGCCTCATGGCTGCTCCCAATTATTTGTTCATTCGCTTTATATACCGCCCTTTATCAAAAGATCCCACGGCGCAGTGTTCAACATTGAGAACACATTTTACAGAGCACAGTAATTCAAATGACTGAGTTGCTTTGCTTATAAATTACAAGAAATTGTGGGCAAGCTTCCACGACAGCTGCAGATGCCTCTAGAAATGTCAGCCACTTGCAACAAAAGTCCGCAGTCGGATGGTAGAAGTCACGAGTGGATATTATCATGCCTAGACTGACTCCCACTTAAGCTTGAATCCTTGGCATATTTGTACAGAAGTGAGCTGTGTTGAGCCTAGTAGAACTGGAGTCTAAATAAATACATTTAGGACTGAGCTGTGACTATTAAAATCTGTAAGAAGGGACCATGTCATGTGTGCGCACTGCACAGTGTATCGGCTTGCTGTCATTAAACAATTGCTGTTATTTCTGCTACCCTCTTTTAAATACTACAAAAGTTTGCCATTTGCTATTAAAGCTGTTTCTCACGTAGCGTAATTCAGTGACAGTCATTAATGGTATTTGTATAGTACTTCTTCTTTTTAAGTGTTCGGAGTACTTCACATACATTATCTGAAAGTTCCTTATAACAAGTGTGGGGAACCACATTCCTCACAAGGGCAACCTTCTGGGGACTGTTTGCCACTTGTGTGGTGGGATCAGATGGAAAAATGTGGGTGGAGAAATGGAAATTACCTTTACCTTTTGTCCAGGAGTCTATACTCCAGCCACACAAGAGTCAGAGGTTTCTGCATCCACATATATCTCCATTCCTCGTCCAGGCAAGCAGGAGACATTTCTTATAGTTCCAAGGGCACATCCCAGCCAGGAAAAGCCACTCAGTGCAGCTGGTTAGGCACATGATCTGGGGATGGGTGTATCCTGGGAAGAATCCTGAAGGTTCTAGGCAGGCCTGGAGGACCCAATATGGCCCCTGGGCCTGATCTTCCCCTTTTGTGCCTTGTAAGATAGGATTGCTTTATCGCAATGCTGCAAATTAAGACGAGGGCAGGAAAGGCTCAAGGGACGTAGCTTACCTACAACCATCATGTGAGTTCATGGCTGATGAAAAAGATTTGAAAGATTGGATATTTTCTGGCTCACTGCTACTTACACCGCACAACAATTTTAAAAGATTGGATTTTTTTTTTGTTAGGATATTGTCACATGTATATTCATGCAGATTATTTTATTTGCAGATCACCGAATCCAAGTTCTGCACCAAAAGAATTTGATGCATGAACATGAACCCTCAGAGAAACAGGACAGATCATTAACTGTACACTTGAGTGTGGTCAAAGGCAGGTGGTCCCCTGTTGTTGGATTTTGTGTTTACTAACCTTCCTATGGAGAAGGCCAGCATTTAATCTCAGTAACACTCAAGCACTACTTTCACCGTTTATCTACAACACATTAACTTGGATACCTATCCCTTTTAATCTGGAGGAACTTGATTCTCAGCAAATTTGCTCAGTGTCATAGTCTCAAGGGATGTTGTGTGAAAAGTGTGTGGTTGTGTAGTCTGCATGGCTGGTTTGTAGTGCAGAATATCCTGCTTAAAAATGTTAACATATCAACTATATTGTTTCAGGATCCTCTGTAAAAGTGAAGGCAACTCCTAGTAGTCTAACAACACAAGAAATCCCTTTTTCCAATAGCTATACAGTACTGGTTGGTTACAAGCTGCACAAGATTTCCCCAAATATCCTTGTGGACACACCAGTGAGACCTAATAAAGTGAAGGGTGCAGGAACCGAAGAAGAAATAACTTTGCTTCCTGGCTTGAAACAGGACAAAGATGCTGGTAATAATGCTGGCAGATCAGTAAGAACATCTAATATCACTGTAAGATTCCTTTCCGCTGACAATTCAACCAGAACTGAGATTGACATTTACAATTTACCGGTAAAAGATTCAAGAGAAGTCCCTGAAGTTCATGTTGCAGCCAGCAACATTATGAACCAAAGCATTAAAACTGATACAGTAATATTAAAAGGCAATGGTTTGCAAGTGGTAGTAAAGAGTTCAGTGGATAATAATACGAAGCATATTCCTGAAAAAGGGAGAAGAACACCCCTGATAGTACCAGATCATGGAAAGACCACTGCAGATGGCAGTAAAAGAAACCATCCTTTCACAGGTAAAAGACAGTATTTTTCCTTTCAGTGAGATGTAGGGGTTCACCTTGAAACAAATTTTCATACTGTTGTGTTGGTATATTGTTGTCGCCATAGAATTTGCAGAACAATTATGCACCCTGATGAAATTAAGTGAAATGCAATTGGTCACGTGTGCTATACTTTTATGTCACCTCTAATATGAGCAACATACCGGTATGTCTCAGTTCTTGTGTCATTCTTTTTTTATAAACAACAATCCTGTGATGATTTTAGGCTGAGAGGTTGAATTGCCTAATGCCATTTTGTCTATGCAGTAGATAGGAATAGCTCATGATATTCAGTGTTACAAGTCCACAGTATTTCAATTCTCTAAAACCAGCACCTCACAGGACCTCACATGAAAAAGCTCTCACCAGTATTAGAGAGGCATTCCTGCTCTTGCAGAATAGTGTCTAAGGGTGAGCTGCAAACCAATAAATCCCAAGCTGAAATCTCACCTCAGCCATGAGCTCACTTGGTGATCCTAAATAGTGTGATGATTAAAGGAATACTTGCCTATTGTAAGGATTACAGAGATAATGTATGTGAAGATTTGAACACTTGAAATAGTTTAACATGAATTGTAAGATTATTATTATATATGGCAGGTATGCAATACCATCCTGAGAATTCTGCAACCCTAATCAGCATTGCTTAGAAGTATATTCCATCCCTTGGAATGGGACTTGCGTTGTACTGGTAGTGTGGTTGTTACCGGGAACATAAAGTGTATAGGAAGCCATCTGTGTAAAGGAACCACCACTTAATTTACTGCTGTTGTTTGTGGAGTGGCTGGTGTGCATATGATCTCCTAAACCATATCAGGAAAACTTTCACACAAATGGCTTTCTATGGGGTTTGGAGCCCATGTGGTTTGGCTTCAGTGGGGCTTACTCTCAAGTAAGTGTGTATAGAATTGCAGCCTGAAAATCATAGCTAAATCTACACCCGGAGAAGGAACTTACACTTGTGCCTAATCAACACACCAGGGTCCATAACTCTTCTCATGCAGTCAATACCTGGGGAGGGCTCAGGAATATTTTGCATACGCTTTGTCCTTGGGCTTGGATACCGTGTAGACCCAGAAATAATTCCTGTGTATAATGTAACTTGAAATGTGTGCTTGCTGCGCTTTTTATAATGCAGGAACTTCCCTCATATTTGTGTGAGGAGTCTAAGCAGGCAAGACTGAATCCTGTCCCAAAAGTTTTAAGAAACTTGCTATATGTGTATTTACAGCTTTCAAGCTAGTAAAAGCTGCCCACATGGAAAACCCTGCAAGCCAGTCTCTGGTTTTTGAAGATATTAACCAAAAAGGTTAGCAAATATGTATGTTTCTCCCTCCACCCAATTCAAGGTTGTTGTTTTTAACAAGAGTATGAAATTTGGCAGTGTGCACACAGAATTCCAGATACGTTTTATAACTTCGCTGTTGAGGGGGCGGCTGTCTGTGTGAATCCTCTTGGTGCTAGTGGTGCTGGCTCCCACATTTAAGTCCGTGGCAAAACTTCCTTGACCAGGAGTTCCTTGTGCACGTGAGAGTGCGCCACAAAGTTTTTTGACCAGAGCTGCTTTTTCATGATTTACCTTACTGTGTGAAAGGGATTTTCGAACACCACGTACTGTATGTTCCCACTCTGGGACTGTTTTGTGAAGGGCAGGCTTATAAATACCGCAAATAATGGTTTCAAGTGTAAAAACAACAACTTGTTACCCAGTGCTGGAAGTCTAGTTATACCTGCTGTTAACTTTGCAGCTGCAAATGCTCCCTTGCCACTCCAGCCCCCATCTCACTATTAAGGAACTTTCCTCTTCTGTTTCCAGATAATGTAGTTTCAGCCACAACGAGCCTTGGTTACACCAGTACTTTGGGTCACTACATTATTACTGCATCTCAAGAGTGGAGTATCTCTTATGTGTTAACACACCAGGAATTGAAAGTTTTAAATGCTGAATTAATTTTTTTATTTTTGCAAGAAGGCATAATAGCTTGAATTAAAGGTCAAATTTGACAGGCTATGTGTCCTCCTGCAAAGAATGCACTTGATAATCTGCATTATATTGTCCCATCTGGAAGAAATGTGACAGACAAATTTAACTGATAGATCAAGTTTATGATGGTAGAATTGTCCTACTAAAACTATGACATCAAACAGATTTGAGCTTTCAAACAGCGATACTACTAAGGAACCAAAAAACTTAATCAGTTTAAACTGCTTTAGCCTTTTAGTTCAAGTAGTATGTGAGGTGCAGAGTTATAATGAACATTGCTTATAGCTGTTTATAGTTTAAGCAAAACTGGCAAAGGGAAGTTAAAAAAAAAACTTGAGGCATTTTCGTGCAACTCTCGAGACTCACTTCCCATGTTAGGATTTCTCTACACTCAAGTGTTCAAAGAGCAGCATGAGACTGTTTGCAAGAGGGCTTTCAAACAGCCCCATCGTGTGCTTTGAAGTCCCAACAATGATTGACAGGTGGGCAACCCCACCCACCTGCTAGATTTGTCCCTCCAGGGGTGGAGATATAAGGATCTGGCCTTTCACAAACATTATAGAAAAAGAATTGGAAATATTTGTCTGCCTGTGGTGCCATTGAGTGAAAACTGTGTTTAGAAGTAAGCACAGTATGTTCACACCTCTGCCAAAATATGTACAGGCAATCTTTGTTTCGGGTGGGTTGCGCTGCCCCCACACGTCGGTGGAGGGCACATAAGCCCGCTCTGCCCCATTCCACCCCCACCCCATTCTGCCCTTTTTTGTGACATTTTTGTGATGTTTTGGGGCTCCTTCTGGGTTCAGCGCCAAGCGCGTTCGCGCAATCAGGATCATTTGGATGTGCTTTAAACAGGAGTTGCTTGTATAGTGAATGCATGATGGGATAGTAGAATTATTGTCTCCCATTCCACTCCACCATTGAAAATCCATAGTAAATGCAAACATACATACATTCCACATACAGTCACTATGGAAGGAGGAGAGGAAGGGGAAGGATTTCTTGGACTGGGACAATGTGTGGGTACGCTAACACTCGACTTGCACACAGTGCTATTTTTATAGAAAAAGAGGTGCCAGAACTCACCATGAACACCTCCCTTGTTCTCTTATAATGACAATGGCACCCACCTGGGAGATGTCGGAACTGAGATTCGGCAAATTCTGGCTGAAAAAAAGCCCTGCTTGCATGGTAGTGGCACACAATTCCACTGTCCTGTGGTGCATTCGGTATTTATATAAATGACTAGGACCCTGCAGTCATGTAATCACTCATAGCCATGGTTCCATTTTCTCTCCAGTAAGGGAGCTAGTAGTAGAACTAACATTTTTCAGAACTAAAAATGGTATTGTGTGTTGAGCTGTCAGCAGCAAAATGCTCCTGACATTTTGCTGGAATTGATTCCACCTTCTCTGAGAGCTCCACACTGTCAAGCTGATCAAGTTTATATTTCATTATGCAGTGTGTATTTCAGCCTAGCAGTTAGTCAGTTGCCCAGGCCAAGTTACACTTCTCTTATCATTTCAAACCTTCAGACAACCCTGTGACACATAAGTACATGTACCCGTAAGAGAACTGGCAGTATTTCTTTGTGAGCTGGTAAACCTAATACATTTCTTTTGCTGAATGATTTTGCTCTTACAGAAAATTAATACACAGGAGCCACAGAATACCTTTGCTCATAGTTATTCTATGTAGCTTTCTTATCCATTGTCTTGCAGATAATCACTGCAGAGTCCATCTACAGGGCTGTTGTAGTCTAGTTACGGTTTGCAAACATATTATTCAAAAACTGTGCATTACAACAATAGGGATAAGGATCACAATAAAACATGTAGCTATAATTGCAGGATGTCTTGTGTTTTGTTTTTGAAGTGCCTGAATCTTTGGCATATCAGTTGTTGCTGTTAATTCAACCTCTACCACCACTGAAGAGCAAATTACAAGATTTTGTTGGATAGTTTTGCATTAGATAGCTTTGCGTTGTCAAAACCAGTCAGGTTTTTTTGTAACTTGCAGCAACAAGTGCACTCAAAGATGAAGGTTCACAAAGCATAATGACAACTAAAACAGAAACTTCTGTAGAAGAACTAGAAAATATACTAACTGATCTGAAGATGGAAAGGGGTATGTATTTTTTGCCTTCCATTATTTTAAAAAACTTCTTTCTAAAATTAAAGATTAGCAGAGCTTTGATAAAATTGTACTAATGTACTTCAAATTGGTTTCCCAAAGCATTCTTATCAGAATCTCATTATAGAAATAGAGCTGTGGACTCGTTGACATCATTGATTTCACTCTGAACAATTCTGGGGGTATTGTTGTTATTAGCATTGCAGTCTTGGTCTGGTCAGAGAAATTTTTTTTTGGGGGGGGGGAATGGTATCACACCTACAAAGCAAGAACTTGACTGATCAGATAAATCATTAATTTTCAAAAATATTATTAATAATAATTACATTTCTATACAGTCGTACCTTGGTTTTCGAACGGAATCTGTTCTGGAAGTCCGTTCGACTTCCGAAAATGTTCAAAAACTAAGGCGTGGCTTCCAATTGGCTGCAGGAGCTTCCTGCACTCAACTGGAAGCCGCAGAAGCTGCGTCAGACGTTCGGTTTCCAAAGAACGTTCGCAAACCAGAACACTCACTTCCAGGTTTGCGCCGCTTGGGAGCCAAAATGTTCGAGTCGCAAGGTGTTTGATAACCAGGGTACGACTGTATTGCCCTTCATCTAATGATCACAGAGCCTGAGCTGTTTAAGGCTTTATAGGTCAAAACCAGCACTCTGAATTGGGCCCAGAAACTAATTGGCAGCCAGTATAGTCATGCCAGGATTGGCATTATATGCTCAACCCATCTTGCCCTGGTGAGCAACCTGGGTGCTGAATTCTGCACCAGCTGAAGTCTCCAAACCGTCTGCAGAGTTAGCCCCACGTATGACATGTTGCAGTAATCTAACGTAGAGGTTAGATTAATCCAGAAAACTCAGAAATAAATACTGCTTTCTTGAACATAGATCCTGACTTATAAGTCCTCTTCATGTGTTGCTTAAAAGTTAAGACAGTAAGCTTATGTAATGGGCTTTGGGCCTCAATTTCTAGTTTACTTTGTACAGGCAGAGGAACCCTATGTTCCTGGGCACAGCTATTGCTGTATCCACAGCCCTTCCAATAGGCACTGGCTAATGCAGATGATGTTGGGGCAATTTTCTCCACTTTCCCCCTTTATTGTTCTTTTATATTTTTCTTCCCATTGACTGAAGCAACACTTACAAGTGCTGCTGCATATTTTTCCAGTCTGTTTGGGGAATAAGGAGGCTTTTGATCTTCTGGATCAATGGCCTCTCTCTCTCTCTCTCTCACACACACACACACACACACGTCAAATGCCTTGTTCCTGATCCCTCTGTGTGCAGACAGCCATTAGTGGATCAGCAGCAGCAGCAGAGCTTTCTACCGTCACACCAGGAAGACCTCTGACCAGGGACAAGGAAGTCCATAGTATGCTATACACCAGGTGTGGGGAACCATTGGCCATACTTTCTGGGGCTGATGGCAGTTGTCACTCCACAACATCTGGATCACCACAGGTTCCCCTACTCTGCTGCAGACCCTTGGTTGCCTTCCCATGAACTCCCTTATGCTGCAATCTTATACACACTTGGTAGGAACTAAGCCTAATTAAACTCAGTGGGATTTACTTCTAAGCAAACATGTTTATGATTGCACTTCTAATCTTTTATGTCCACACAAATGCATGATGAAGCATCGTAATTTGCCATTTGCCTAAACCAAGGTGAAGGAGATGATGATCTACTACATCAGGAAATAATAATAATGCTAGAACTTGGCAAGTTAAGCTTCATGAACGAGCAGGAATTCAAATCTAGGTTTTCCTTCTTTAAAGCTGTTGTGTCAGGGATGGGGAACTACTGGCTGCCCAGATGTTGCTGGAGTACAGCTCCCCTAACTCCTGGCCATTGGGCCAGGGAGACCGAATCCAGCAACAATTGGAGGGCCACCACATCCCTGCTTTAGAACCTCTGGTCGAACTGGCAACAGGTATAGTTCTGGCATCCTCATTTAAAATCGGTTCCAGTTGATTTATGTGCAACTAATGATTTGCCTTCTCACCGAACCTTCCCAGTGTAGCAACGATAATTAATTCAATCGTTGATATTTTTTTAAAACAGTGAAGCAAGAGACTCCACCCACTAATGAGAAAATGCAGTCTTCAGTAATGGAAGATATTCTTCAGAAATTAAAAGAACATCTAGGTAACTCTTATTGTTTCACTGAATTGTACAGACTGCAGTACGTATTAATGAGGTAATCATAGCAATGGGGATGTACCATATTGTGTATGGTATTAAGGGCTATTGATATGTGGGAGGAAATAAAATCAGCAAGGCCAGTAGGCCTTCTACTACTGTTGAAAAGAGGATGCTGTAGTCATCATTGGTTTATTCCCTGTCTAGATACCAAAAATTCTGAAGAGGTGGAATAATGCTAAATTCTAAAATTGCTCACTTGTTAAAAATAGGCAGTGGGGAGCTTCATAATTGTGGAGTCAGATATTCCCTTATATATGATTGAGTTCAGATTTACTCCTGAATGTAATTTAGTTAAAAAATTGTCAAATAGAAATATGCTTTGCCTTCTTAGATTCTGCATGAATTGTGTATAATCATTTTCACTTAATGGGAAATGGGTTCGGTATGTAGGGACAGAGGTTTTTGTTTTACGTGTCGCTGTTTTACTGAAAGCAAATATCTGAACTCAAGCACTGTATCTATCTATCTATCTATCTATCTATCTATCTATCTATCTATCTATTTATAAACAGCTTTTCACCACAGTTGTGGTTCCAAAGTGTTGCACAACATAATAATAAAGTAGTACAAACATTTAAAACTCAAAAACCAAGTGAAAAAATCAGTTCTTTATTGTTGTTCAAAGACCCATAGAACAACAATACTGTAAGGCCAACAAAGCTAAGATCCAATAGATTTGATCAGGTTCTCCAGGTTCTCCAAAAAGCCTGGGAGAAATGTTTTAATTAATCGATGGAGGCCCATCAATGATGTTGCCATCTGTGCTTCAAGGAGGCTGGGAGAGTTTAAGGATTGGGGTGCTACATACTGAGAAGGCTGACTAGTTGAGACCAATTAGCCAACACCCCAGTTTGGGGTCCTTTGCAGTTATTAAAGCTTAAAATGCTCATATTAGCAAATGGCTGATTGTTAAATTAATGGGCTATTTAACATAAATGAAAAAGAGGCACACGGCAGTGTCCCTTATGCTTGCCATGCCCTATGTCACAACAGTTTTCTAGTGCAATTCTTGTAAGTTACCATTTCATCTTTTGTGAAAAACAAGTTCGTAGGCCTTTCACCAGTGACAGCGATGAACCAATGCTGATGGACAATATTTATTCATCAAATGAACTTGAAGACCCAGGTAAATCTTGGTTTGCAGTGCATCAGAATTACTATGGGGTTGCGGCGCTCATCCCGCTTTCAGGCCAAGGAAGCCGGTGTTTGTCCACAGACAGCTTTCTGGGTCTTGTGGCCAGCATGACTAAACCGCTTCTGGTGCAACGGAACACCATGACGGAAACCAGAGCGCACATAAACACTGTTTACCTTCCTGCCACAGCAGTACCTATTTATCTACTTGCACTGGTGTGCTTTCGAACTGCTAGGTTGGCAGGAGCTGGAACAGACCAATGGGAGCTCACTCCGTTGTGGGGATTCGAACCGCCAACCTTCTGATTGGAAAGCCCAAGAGGCTCAGTGGTTTAGACCACAGCGCCACTAGCGTTGTGTTAATTAATAACATTTTAAGTGCAGAACATTGCTCCTACGTTTATTCTATAAAAGGAAAGAGAACTAAGTTCCAAAGTACATAAGTTTTTTAAATCATGCAGTTTGCCTTGGAATACATGCTTATTTCTTGTATAAATAGTCTGTGCAGGCTCCCAATCTGTATCCTTTCTAACTAACAGATATCATCTCAGTTTCAGTATTCAGTGGTTGTGAACCAAAGATTTACATAGGCAGCAGTATACACAAACCATGTTGCCTGATTCAGGTATCTGAAGAAGTGTACATGCACACAAAAGCTTATACCAAGAACAAACTTAGTTGGTGGGAAAGCTTCAGTGCCCCACATTCCAGAAAGATGGCAATTGCTATTAAAGCTGAGGATGTTTGGAAGGGTGCAAGTGTCAAATAATAAAAGAAAAATTACATGTTCAGTGCTGCTGTTGCCCTGCTGGCAATCAAAAAGGGGTGTCTCCCTTTGCCAGAAAGGCAGGCCACTTGGAAAAGACTCCTTGTCTAAGGTTAAGCAGATGAGCACATTTGTAGATGCCTCTGGTCATTGTGACGTCAAAGGCATAAAGGGCACACTGCAACTTGGCAGTGCTACTTGAAATCACCTGGCTAGCTGGGGGGAAACTAATTCAATTTCCCCAGCAGTCAAATGTTTACGCTGAGTGCTGGAAAGATGTGACATCTCCCCAAAAGGAATACCGTACTTTTCCGTGTATAAGACGAGGGGTTTTTTTAAATGAAAAAGTTATGTTAAAAATTGTGGGTCTTCTTATACACGGATAGTGCAAAGAGGGGACGTTGGATTGGTTGCTTCCGTGAGCCGGAGATTGGGCGCGTTATTGGTGGCTGCGGCAAGGGCTGGTGTTGATTGGCTGTCACTGCGGCAACTGGGCAGGCGATTTCAGCAATCCCCCCCCTAAGAAAAGCTCAACATCAACAACTCTGCCCCCCCCCCATTTTCTTAATTTGGAGTCCCCAAAAATAGGGGGCATCTTATACATGGGGGCGTGTTATACACAGAAACATACGGTACTTTCTTCAGGGGGAAACTGGAACTTGTAAAACAAATGAGCAATAGCTGTACATTACTCATATAGAAGGGCCTTCTCCCACGTAGGCTGTACAAATGTTTTGGCTTTTTCCTCCCTGCACAAAATCTGATGGAAAAAGAATCACAAAAGTTTTCTGGATGCATTTCCAGAATGCATCCAAAGCCAACAGACAGCCTGTCTTTCAAACTTACACTACTGAGTAATAGCTGCTTGCAACACTTGTGCAAGCTATATGCTTTAAGCTGCTGTGGCAATCATACCGGTATTTGCCATAGAATCTGATGTTCCATCTAAGAAAAATAGTGCCTTTTCACAGGTACAATACATCTGATTGCTTGGAAAACATACCTTTTTGAGACATGTAGTCTACATACAAAACAAAAACAGAAAATGTGCATTCATTTAACAAAGAACCAGTTGTGCAGACAGGCCCCTAATATTATATTCCTTTTTGTACCAGTACTGCTATAATAGCATTGGGATCCACATTTGTTTTGTGGCATGGTTGCTGAATAAATTTTAAGAATTGTTTCTTGCTACAGAAGAAGCAGGTTACAGTGAAGAGAACAACAACATGCTGACAGAGCCTGTCCACGAAGAGACAGATTTTCTGCCATTCCCAGACGAACCACCACTCGAAGTAACCTCTGTTCCAAGTAAAGTCGTTAAAACAGTTATCCACACAATCTTACATTATTATCGGCAGTAATGGCCACCCCATTGCTCTCCAGCCACAGCTATTCCCGCATGCTTGGAGCAATCTAGTTTTGCTCATGCAAGCCAGATCAGTGAAAATCTAGCTGTAGTGCAATTAGAATGTCATGAGCCAAGTTTGGAACATGGGATTACAATCACACAAATGAAGTGTAGGAGGGGAAGATCCAGCTAGTTTGACATTGACTGTAAGAGGTCAGCAGTAGCAAGGGAGACGGAAGAGGAATAAATCGCCAAATCTTCCCTTTCCCCCCAACCCAACACACCTTAGCAAGCATCAGCTACAAGCATGACAAATGGTCATCTTTCTGCACTAGACAGTGAATATTCATGGCCAGAGAGCATGTGTGCAGATAAGTAGCCTGAGGCTGTTCCCATGATTCTCTGGACTGGAGAGACCTATGCAATATATCAGCTATCATCCCACCCAGTTCTACTGGAAAGTCCATCTACCTTTGCTCCATGATTCTTTAGTTTAAGTTTGTTTGTTTGTTTGCCAACTCTTGCAGTTCAGTGCAGCTCACAATGTAAAAAACAAGGTATAAATAAAATTTACAAAGCAAAACAATAAAGCCAGCTATAGAATAGATCAGAAAGAAAATAATTACTGCTCCATAGCTGTTTTATTTGAAAGTTCTTAGAATTTTTAGACAATTTCACTTCATTACCTACAAGTCAACAGCAAGCAGAAGCACACTGAACTATTGTCGCTGTTTACCTTTTGCTTTGTTTTTTTGCAGATTTGGATACTGAAGTGACAAATGAACATATGAATGATGCCCAAAGATATGAATTCTTTGAGAAATATGAAGGTAAATATGAACAACTTAAATGGAAGTAAAATGCCCCATTAAGATTTTAGGTGAGGTAGGATTAACAGCTTGCTCTTCCCTGCTCATCTTCCTGTAATGTGCTGTAGTTTTGTGAAAGCAAGCATTACCTAATACATCAGGGGTATAATTTCAGCTCTGTTGTCCTGTGTTTATTGACTTAGCAAACTACTGCTATCCCCATTCTATTTTTAAACACTTGATTTATGCCTTTCAGTTGGGTTTATTCGGCTAAAACACATTTTGTGTGTATTCAGCTGAAAGAGAGCAAACATTTTTCTCTTCCTGTGTCAAATTGTTTGCCTAGACCTCAATTAGAAAATTAACAGGGCAGATTTTTGTTGTTGGGTTCCTTAAGCCACAGTTTAAACCTGTAATAAAGCAAGACACATAAATCAGAGCTGTGGAAAGCAACAAAAAGGTACTGCTTCATTTGTTTACTTCATTTAATTTTGTAAACCAGCTGCAAAGCTGCAGTTTCAAAATCCATCACACAAGGCAAAAACAAATGATGTGAACATTTATAATGGAGCACTGAAACTCAGTCCTTAGAATCACTTGTCAGCAGAACTTGATGCAGTAGACAAAGGAACAGTTACATCGAATAATGTATTGCTGTACTAAAGGCTAATGAAAAATACCAAACAAGCCACCTTGTCCACACCCTAGTTAAGCCCGAAGTATGCGGATTAAGATGACTTAGTCACAGCAGAAACATTTCATCTTTGTAGTCAGCCCCTAGTGAAAATAGAGATTTTTAATGGCATTAGTGTTTTTTATCATGAGGTAAAAGCTACAAACCCCAGTGTAAATGCTGGATTTTGGATGCCAGAGCAATGCGGCTGCACCATTCAAAGGCTTAAGGGCTGCCAGGTTTAGGGGCACTGCTCCTGCGCGCCAGATTTAGTGGAATATATGCCCAGCTTTTGTGTGTGCTGATTTCTCTGGGCTTCTGTAGCTTGGGTCTGAAGCCAAGGAAGTACTGGCAGAGTCTCCAAATCCAAGATCAAGCTAGAGTCCCTTGGCTCTGCGGCAGTCAGGCCTGGAAGTATGGTGGAGTCAGCACACACAGCCCTTAGGGAACAGAGACATATCTCCTAACTGCCTCAGTCCTAAATACTAAACAGGATCCCAATTGGTTTCTGGAAGGGGAAACGTCACTTTTATACCCCAGACAGATGGGATAAAACTGAACACGGTGAAATTGGATTTCGGAAAATACATTTCATTCTCCCCTCTCCATTCTGCTTGCATCTTAAAAAAAAACAACACAGGAGAGAGTGACAAAAGGACAAATAGATAACGAGATTGTAAACCAGCAATCTTGCATCACCTAGTGGCATTGCTGAAGAAGAAATAAATAAATCTGGTAGCACGGGAGCATTGCACACTTGCTTTTGTGGAAGTGGCAAAGAGGTGATGGAGCATATAGCCCTAGCACACAACTAGAAGGGTTTTAACCTACATCTAGCTCTCATTCATATTTGTACCATAATGGAAAGTATTAACAAGGTAGGAATGGGAAGGTGGTTAGGTGGTTTGGCTGGATTGTGAGAAGCAGGCACGCTATGACGGACAACTTGCTCTGCCACCAGAGTGCCATTGCAGCTGGTATGGCATCAGCCTTATAAGCAGCACTGTCAAATAGTTCTTACTTCATACAGGCTGCAGATAGGGCAGCTTTGGATATTTCGAGCCAGCCACCTGCACTGTCTTTTCTATAGTAGTCAACAGCAGGGCTTGTTTGCATTGTTTGAAAAATAAAATAAAACATGAAGCTCTTGCACAGGAAAGGCATGCAGCCTGCATTTGCATCTGCAACCTGTGCAACTTTGCTGTGCAACATAACCTTTGAACATTGCAAAGGCACTATCAGCTGTCAAAGGGATTGGAACTCTGTTGGGTTTAAGTTCAACATAAACTGCTTGCACAGCATAGAGTTAAAAAGATTGTAAGGGAATTTGAAACCACAGTGTGGAGTGTCACCAAAATCAGGAGACATAACATTTAGGAGTGGGTCAATTGCCTGTTCTGGATGGTGTTGCCCTTACTCTGAAGAGCAGGCTGGTACTCCTTGATCCATCAAGTGGTTCAAGTGACCTCTGCGGCCACGAGTGCCTTCTACCAGCTTCAGCTGAAATGCCAGCTATGAACATTCCTGGATCACGACAACCTGGTCCACGCTTTGGTAACCTGATTACTGTAACACACTTCGTGGGGGGCTGCCCTAATATCTGGTCCAGAAAGTGCCACTAGTGCTGAATGCAGTGGCCAGGCTGCTCACAGGAGCAGAACACTGGCACATGCTACTACTTTGCTGAGAGAGCAGCCCTGGTGGCCGATTTACTACTGGGCCAGTTCCAAGGTGCTTGTGTTAATTCGCAACTTGGGCCCAAAGTATATCGAGGACCACCTGATTCCTTATGCTCCACTTCAGACTTCTGGTAGGCTGTACCCTGGTGAGTTCCTTGGCAATAGAAGCCTGTGAGAAGTCATCCCTGTTGTCCTATTCAGACTTTGGAATATTTTTACCAGGGTGGATAAAAATCAACGATTTTTTTTTTAAAAAAATCAAAAAAATCATTTGTTTTTATTTAAATCGGATTTTTTTGATTTAAATTGGATTTTTAAAATAAAATGCTTTTGGAGGAAAAATCTGTCTAAATATAGTCTTCTATTTAAGTTACATTGTAGACCAAAGGCTATTCATCAGGAAATAAGGATTTGTTTTAAGTTTATCAAGTGTGCTAAAACTCAGTCTAAGTTTTTTTTTTAAAAAATGTTTAACCACATCAGTTAACAAACATGGATACATATGCTATCATGTTATTGTTTTAGTTAAATAAATTGTTTAAATGGTTATTAAGGAAATGATTATTTTTCTCCTTCCAATAAAGTACAGCAGAAAAGTTGTCCAAATATAAAGTTAACTTATTAAACCTCACCATAATTTCGTAATTATCTGTCTATGTATTTCTAGTAGTATAACCAAATCAGTAATTTTTGATATAACTGTAAAAACTACTCTGAAAATTTATTATTCCAAAAATGAAACCTTCATATGGTTGTAAATATTAAGATTATACCAGCAAGAATGAGTCTTTCTGTAAAAAAAATATTTAAATCAAGTCTTACTGACTAGTGATTTAAATCGTGATTTAAATCAAATCCACCCTGATTTTTACCAACCAGTTTGTAGTGACATGTTCCTGATGTTTCTACCAGTGTTGTTACTATATTGTTTTTAGGTTGTTCGCTGCTTTAAGTGCCACTTATATTTAAATAAAATAGAGAAGAAAAATAAATTTAAACACAGATTCAAAACTTTTAAAGTTTTGTGAGGATCTAAAATCTAGAACTGCCTGCAAATCCTGGGTCACTTCAAAATATATTCCACCTGTGTTAATATCACAAGTTTGGGGTATCCAGTGAATATTGATAAGAAGAGAGGGGTGGAGGGTTTTTCAACAATGTGTTTAGATTAGAATATTTTCATATTGTGCCTTTTATAATCAAGTCACCATTTGGGTGGAAACAGCTGGAAAAGGAGAGGTGACTCGAGTTGCTGAATTTCCAGGTCACCATGGGAGGCAACTTGGGAGGAAAAGCCTACTTGCAAGGCTCAGGCCAAGAGTCTTCGATGAGCAGAGTGAAGTTTGGCCTCCAGCCTTCCACGGAGCAGTTCTTTAAATCAGCCACTCAGCAAAGTCAGAGAGAATGTCTCGACTGCTTTGCGAGGGGTGGGGGTGGAGACTGCTTTGAAGGGCTGCCCAGGTTGGTTCAGCAATGAGCAGAGCTATTTACTGTTTTAGGGGATAAATAGCAGCTCCAGTGGGTGCTGAGGGGAGTTCACCCAGCTCCAATGCTGGCATTAAACACTCAGTGCTTTCTGGAAAGGCTTTTATTGACTTGAACGGAATCTATGTATGTATGAATACTCTTTATTTATTAAATATTGCAATGACTGCTTATTATGTTAAATGTATTTAGATGAGTAGGAGAGGATATTTTATTTATTTAATTACCCTTCCACTTTTTTCTCACTTGTGTGAGAATGCAAATACCTATTTCCACAGAGCAAATCCACCATCCATGCACAGCTTATCTCTGGAAGCTTTTTGAGACAAGGTTGCATAACCTTCTAGAGCGATTATGATATCCAAGGATGCTTAGGCAGACTTCGACCATCTCCTCTTTTATGCTTCCCCCTTAACAAATAAGTATCTCTCAGATATTTAACAAGAAAATATAAGGCTTACTGACATCAACGTCCTTGCCAGGACTCAACAGATAGTGATGAAAATCAGGCAGGCAATAATCCTTAAAAGTTACAAAAGCAAAAACGGAGTGTGCTGTCTGGAGGAGAGCTCACTGGCATCCTACCCTTTGGAGGTAAGAAGAGTGTGCAATGACAGAAAGAAGAAGATAGGAGATTTACCTACTGTCCTTTTTCTCACCACCAGCTTGGGAGATATGACACCATAGAATTGCCTCTATACAGGTTCTGAAACTCCATGGTGCCATTGACCCTGTTTGTGACTGTCTAGCAATCATGCGTTTGTGATTTGGTTGCCAATCCCCCCTCATAATGGAAAAGAAAAAACCAAGTAGGACTTGGGTCCACATTAGCTTAAACATACATGCACTCACCACAGCATTTACCATAACTTAGAATAACTTTTTATTATTACAGCTATGCTATAGTGCACAGCTTTATCAGATTAGTTTTCAGCAACAAGGTTTTGACAGCATTGTTGCTAAGAATTGCAGTAGTGTTGAGTATGAAACATTGTTAAATTGTGAATAATATGATATGGTTCTGTGTTCGTCCCTTTAGGTATTCAAGGCAAGAAAAAATCAAAAGCTGCAGACCTTAAAGACCTGCTAAAGCACATCATCATAGCCTGTGTAGCTGTCACTGGTTTGATCTTGACTGTAATAGTTGTTGTGCACATATACACTTCATTATTTGTGAAGAAGGAGCAGTAAGTCACTGTTACATTCTCTCCTCCCTCTCATTATTGTATCATTCAAATTGCTTCCTAACAACTTGCACCCAGTCCTTGACATTTGCGCCTACTTTAGAATGCTGATATAACGCAATGGGCGTAATTGACGCAGTAGTACCGGTAGATGCAGGCCAATCAAATACAATTTTTGCTAGCGTAGCCATCTAAGAATCATAATATCCAAGTTGAATAACAACAGGCTTTATGATTCTGAAACCAGCATTACTGTAATTCATAATGGCAAAAGACAAGATTTGCATCTCAGTTCTAAACACAAATACTGCTGTATCTTATTGCAGAACAAGTCATTATAGCACACACTGCTGTAACTGTAGTGTTGCTCAATATGGTAGCACCCCCATCTTCGTATGTTCTGCTTCATGTGCAGCTTTGGAAAATCAATAGTCTGCAGATTCTGGCCCATTTTCCACTGTCCTTTTCTTCTAGATGAAAGGCAGAAATGCTCCCTAGATTTAACAATAATTTACTTTGCTTATCATTATTACATAACTGTGATAACCACATCCTTCTCCACACTCCCCATTCTCCTCAGCACAGGATGTTTCATGATAGTTTGGATCTGCAGCGGGTTGAAATCCTCAGTCAGTCATGAAGATTTTTCTGTGGATTGGGCAACCATCTCAGCCTAACCTCTTTCACAGAGATTTTAGCTCAGCACAGTTTAGGATTTATCTATATAAAGCTGATCTAATCCTCTGTAACAAGCCCATACATTTAACACAGCTCTTGGTACTTCAAGTTGGGCATACCCTTCTGCTAGCTAGGGAGGGCCAATGCAACCAAACTTATTTTCGTTTTCTTTGAGGTGGGAAGCAAGTTGAGGAATTGACAGCTCTCAGAATAAGCTGCCAATGTGTTTTCCTGAAGCAGCAGCAACGAGCAAGGGAGTGACTTGGCTGCTGTATCACTGTTTGATGTTATGGCTTTCTTTCATAAAAAGATTTGTATCTATTAAAACAATTCCATCATTCTCTTAGGGAACCTGGTAAAACAAATGCTGACAAAAAAGGCGGACCTGACCAAAATGAAGTCACATCGGCCGAGAAAACCAGAAGCCAACAACCACATTACAATGTTGGCATTGAGGGAGCACAAAACCAACAACTGGAATATGCTGTTAACATTATGGAAAGAGGAAGCCAACAGCTAGAAGACAGCACTGTTGGAATTGACAATCAAAACAACAACAACTTAAGTTCACCACCGGAAATGTTTTCATCAACGGATTGTGATTACATCAAAAAGCCCTTAGACCTCCATCCTGTCAAAGCTATGTTGTCCCCTAGCTCCCCACCAGAAGACACTGGCTTGCTTCTCCCAGTTGAACCTTCAAGGCACACTGCCCATAATAGTTTGCCTTCATACAACAGCAGCACATGTAAGAACCTCAAAGTACAACCTAGAACTTTCAGAACCAACCATAGCTCTTATAACCGTCCAGGAAATTATGGTAAATCCAAAGATCATGACTATAAGAGACTTCAGGCCAAAGATACTGCTTGTTCCAAAATAAAACCAATCTGCCAAAGACCATCTAGGCATAGACCCAAATCCACAAAACCCAAAAGAGGACACAAAAAGGTTTCAGCTAAGCAACATAGCTACAGCAGTTCAAGCTGGGTTGGAGATCCTTCATCAAATGTTTCTACTGCTTTAGACACTAACAAAAACTCCAAGGAGTCAAGACTGTCCCAAGATGATGACTCAGACTGTGCATGTTTTCAGCATATCAAAGGTTCTTCTAGTACAGACTCATATTCGAATTAGAGCAGCACAGAGAGGAGGGACTTATTGTTCAGTTTGACTGCTGTCCGGAAGTGTGCAGTCCTATATTTTTACCACAGTTAATCATGATGGAACCCTATAGTATCCTGGAGAACACATGTTGCAATCATGCTATTGAATAATAAAAAGTAGGTTTGGTGTTGGGTTGCAGAAGTTGCTAACCTGGCTTCTTGGATTTGTCCAATTAAATTATTTTCTGCTTGAAGTGTAATAAGTGCTCACATTCTTTAACAGGCACTAACTCACATTTTGGAAGGGGGGGTAGAAAAAATAGAGCCCTGCACTCTGCAAGAACATGCAGTTTGCAACAATATTATTTGGGGTCTTAAGACCCACTGGCACTATTAATGTTGAAGCGAAGGAGAAATGTATTGCACACCCAAATACTAAGGGACCAGGAAGCTATTGCAGAGGGTTTAGCTTTTAGCTTTTAGCTTTTCCCATTTTCTAAAAAATCCTTACTAGGAAACAAGAAAAAGCCACACCCCAAGCACCTAGTAAGGGACATTTTTTTCCACATAATCAGAAATAGTACAATATACTATTGGCTCCACAACCTATGCAACTGAAGTAATAACTTACAGAGCTTTCAGAATCAACTCAAGATCTGTGCCACTGGAGCCAGCAATCTCCATCTCTGAGACACAGTGCAAGTGTGTTTTAGTCAAGAGGGTGCTGTCCATTCCCACCTCGGAGCCTGGCAGGATGAAGGGGAAAAGGAAATATCTGTAATAAGCTGGTCTCAGTCATTTCATAATGTACACTTGACATTCTGCATGGGTATCGAGAAAAGCTAAAGAAAAGGCCCTATGATTCAGTATTAATTTTATTAAATCAGGCACTTTGTCAGTTAGAAGAAACAGAAAAAAGTTTGAAAGATAATTGTGTTTATTTTCTAAGCTTTTACCTGTGAATATAACAAATGGATAATTGAGTGATGATATATAGTGACTTTTTTTTTTACAAAAATGTTTCCCCCTAACATCTGGACAGCAATATATAAATATTTACAATGGAAAAATAGGCAAGGAAAGAGAAAAAAGTAGTCTTCATTATCCAAATTAATTTCTAATACATCAGATTTGAACACAAAATACTTCATTCACATCTATTCAATATTTACATGTTTCATTACTGGAGAGCACTGAGGTTTTAACTTCATTTCTACTATTTGTTGTGTTGGACTTCTGTTATGTCTCTAATATTTGTTTCTGTAAAGCAGTTAAAAATTTCTGGAAAAATAAATCAGTTTTGAAAATGTTGAAAACATTCATGTGTGTAATTTTAAGTGACTAATTTTTTCCCCACACAGTCAATACACCACAACACTGAAAAAGAAATAAGATAGACTTCTGGCCAGATTCTTAAACTGGCAGGTTTTAAAACAAAAGTGGTTTCTAAACTGAAATGGAAAATTACAGCCCTGCTTAGTGTAAAAGGAAACAAGTGTGTTTCTGCATGTGGATAAAATGTCCTGATGACAAATATCAATGATGGTGGAATGTGCTTTAAAAGCCACAAACAAAATATAGCTGGTTGATTAATGGACTACCAAAGCAAAATTGCAACAGTTTAAACCCATTTAGTAATCTCAACCATTAAATATAAAAAAATAAGCCATGTTGCTTTCTGCACAAGTGTTGCACAATCACATGACTGAAAACAGGTTGCTTGCGATAATGACAAACACCTATTGCATGCCATTTGGTTTTAGTATGCAAAGTTGACTGCCACAACCAACAACGGGTTACATATCCGTGATCCTGGTTTACATTCATTGCAGGGAGATTTATATATGTGAATTACGCCGCCCTCTAGTACCCAAAGAAACCCTAAGCCTGGGCTCCCTAGCTTTATAATGTTCATTGAAATCCAATCTAAAGCTAAGAAATCGAAGACTTTCATCAGAACTGGTGGTCAGTAATACCAAGAACTGCTGCACAATGCCCTGAAAGAAAGAAAAACAGAGAAATTAGGCATTCATAAGAAGTCACACAAATGAATGTGTGTAATGGAATAAAGGTGTGAAGCATGTTGCCATTACATAGCAATCCTCGAAAATTCCACTATATATAACAAGTAGAAACTGATCCACTGCAAGAGATGGCCAGCTCCTGCAATGCCCCGTCATTATAAAAGCAGGTGGAAAGTTAAGTGAATTTCCTGTCTTGAGTTTTGACGGGGAAGTTTTTAACAAAGCGAATCCATGAAAAATTATTCTAGCGAGAATGCTTCGTAAAAATGTTGTCTACCTACAGTGGCAATGGTCAGCATAAACACAGACTCCGGAGTGCAATCATTTACGTAGGCACTTTTATGTCTGGGACAACCTCTATGCACTCGGTTCTTTATCTATTGAAGCCAAATGTCACATGCTCTAATGTAATCATAACATAACTTTTATTGTTATTGCCTTCTTCCAAATCCTGGACAGGCTTGCATGCCGCATTAAAACAGTGTGCACTTTAAACCAGAAAACAGATACCAGCTTTCAGTACGTTGATATTTTAAAAATTCTTCTTTAAAAAAATACCTGATAGAAATGGGTAAGTAGTCGCAGCTGTGAACACATTTTTGGTATTGAATCTTGAAATTCTTTAATTCTTTTAGTCTCCTCTTCCTCTTCTGAAGCTTTTACTCCCCATTCACCCTTAACAACATACATTGTAAAAAGAAAAAAGAAAGATGAGAAATTATCAGGTACACATCAATAAATCTGAAGCCACACGCTAATTTTTGTTTTATTAAGAGGAAGTGCCTTAAATTTAGTTGGTGATCTCTTACGGTTATAAGCCAAGAAGTTAAGACAGAAGAAACTTCTTACAAACAATACATACCAAGCATGAAAAAGAATTCAATTTGTGTTTTAATGGGGGGGGGTTAAGATTTGAGCTTCCGTCCCATTGTCCATTGCAGCTTCTAGGCTACCCCAATCTGGGTTAAATATACTGGGTAATCTAGGCATACTTTCTTAGAAGTCCCACTGAGCAAAGTGCAACTTACTTTTGAGTAAACATGCACACACTTGCTTTTCATATTAATACTTTATGCAAATACCTATTTGCTCAGTCTTTCAAAGAAAAGGAGGGGATATTAGAAGGATTAATTATTGGTATTGAATTGGTATTGAACATAAGCAGCCTGTTGTGTTCACATCGTTCTTGTGCTTCAAATGCCACTGAAAACTCCTTTGTACCTCAAGTTCTCTCTTTCTCTTTCTTTCTTCAAACTGCAACCGTAACTGTAACTCCTCCAAGGCAACGCGGTACATGGCATCTTGGGCATTTTGAAACTCAAGAATTTGATCAAAGACGGCTCGAAGCTGGTTGAGCAGCATCTACAAAAAAAAGTTGCAAAAGGAAGACAAAACCTCTAAAAATGAAATGTTCAAAGAAAAGCTAAGATTTGCTAGCCTAACAAGAAACTGCTGAAAGATTGTTATATTTAATATCTCCTCCTCCAAAGGGATACATGGAAAAATTGATTTCAGTACGGAGGTTCTCCCAGAACATCCCCTAAAGGATTAAATTTACCAGGGCTGTAATCCTAAACTTTTTTTTGCTTGCAATGAAGACCCACTGAACGCAGTGGAATTCATCTCCGAGTAAACTCCATTGCGCGTTGCCAGAAATACTCTCGAAAGCATAAATAATTACAGAAATAATGTTTACATTATAAATAGGTAAATGAGACTTACTCTTGAGTCAGCGTCCAGCAAACAGCGAGATATAATTGTATCTAAGAAAACTTCATGAGCCGCAATGATGTGATCCAAGTCTTGAGCCTGCTGAACTTTGTTCCATAGTTCATCCCATGAACATTCAAGCACCTATGGAACAAAACATCCAGCAACGAGATTCACTTTGTTTTAGAGACTGTTTAAATAGCAACTTCTCTGCTCTATACCTCTGTGACATAATTAAGCTCACGTCAATAAGAATATTATTCCAACTTCAAACAAACAACAAAATGGATGGTTAAAGGGTACCTCAAATGTAATGTAATACTGCATTTGATGAATGAAATGGACCATTTCTGATGCCAGAACGTGACACTGATGCAGCACCCCAGAAAGTTCTGTAAGAAATTCAAAGAATATGTATATTAAAACTCAGAATGGAAATGTTCATCTAGCCATATTTTTTTAAAACACACACGCACACCTGAAATACAACAGCTACCTGCACCGATCTTTGAAAGGAGTAAGACATATATAAATTGATAACGGGTTCTCAAAGAAAGGAGACTATGTGTGGACTATCATCATTTTAATCTCAGTATATTTACGGCCACAAGTTCAGCATTTTCCAGAGGGGTAGCCATGATAGCCTCTGCCTGCAATAAATACACCCCCATATTAACAGAAAATAAAATGCAGGATCAAACAAGAAAATGAAATTAATAGTATAGGTTGACAAAATTCTGGAGATCTGGTACAAAACAAGATTTGTAATAGAAAGGAATTAGAACGTGGGACAGATTAGATAGGTAAAAGACCTTTGTGTCTGGGAAACAAAGTCTGCTTTGCACTGCTGTAACAGGTGGCAATCCACTAGCAAAGGAGCCTGAACAGAGCTCTTACTATGAGAAGGTTAATTTTTCTCAGCAACATATATAAAACATCAGATGCCTAAGCCCCCACTCTGGCTTGCCACAAGAGATTTGGAAGGACAAACTAGGAACTTTCAAGGTACAAGATTACTTAGGAAAATATTTAACTAATGGTACAGTGAGTATAAATGTTAATAAACAGAGTCCTTCATAGAAGAAGAAGAAGAAGAAGAAGAAGAAGAAGAAGAAGAAGAAGAAGAAGAGGAGGAGGAAGAGGAGGAGGAGGAGGAGGAGGAGGAGGAGTTTGGATTTGATATCCCGCTTTATCACTACCCGAAGGAGTCTCAAAGCGGCTAACATTCTCCTTTCCCTTCCTCCCCCACAACAAACACTCTGTGGGGCTGAGAGACTTCAAAGAAGTGTGACTAGCCCAAGGTCACCCAGCAGCTGCATGTGGAGGAGCGGAGACGCGAACCCGGTTCACCAGATTACGAGTCCACTGCTCTTAACCACTACACCACACTGGCTCACCAGTATGATCGTCATCATCATAGATGAAATTGTGTGCTGGGGAAGGAATGTGTGACCTGGCAGAGCAGATGAAAATATTCCATATACTGTACAGTATGATTACGCATTATACAAAAATATATCTTGTTTGTTCTGAAATGTCTCAAAAGCTCAGAGGCAAACTGGATTTCTCTCTCAACATTTTGGTTGAGGCACATCAGCACTACCCAATTTTTGCAGCTGCTGGCCAGACACATCCAGAAAATATATGGAATGAAGAGCAATAAAAAGTCTTCCCCCTAGAATATTCATACTGGATATTTCCAAATAATTTAGAAAATGTCTAGAGCAAAGAATTCCTGGTTAACAGAGAAATCGTAGTAATAGGAGGCTGGAATATCCCAGGCAGGCATAAATTATCCCTATTCCAAACTCAGTTCAGGAGTCTCTAGAAGGGGATACTGCTGGATGAGGATTGGGTCCCAGATCACATGACCACAAGGTTTGGAATAGGTTCACATCTCTCCTTGCCCCACTCTTTTTGAGACTTACATCACTGTAAGCTCTGCTGGCTGAACCAGGGTAAAGGACTTAATACCAGTGTATGTATGGCTCAAGTGAGGTGAAGAACATATAGCCCAGCATAGCCCATAGGAAACTCCCAAATCTGCTGAACTCAAACTCTCTCATCCCCGTGAAATTTGGGTTTGGATCATATTGTCAAGATCTCTAAACTAGAGTTATAATCTTAATATAGGAGTTAGAGCCATTAAACACAGCAAACCTTACTTCTGAGTTAACATGCTTAGGATCAGTCTGCATGCTTATTAGTATGAACTGCAAACAGTAACCATCAAAATAGTGACTACAGCTATTGGGGAAATCGACTAGGTGATACCAAGGTGAAGGTTATGGCAACAACAGCCATAATCATAAATTGCGGTCAACAAAGGATTGCTGGAAAAGCCGCAGAAAAGGAAGTATCACACAGATTGCATAATTCTGAACTGAAGCTCAGTTATGATGGATCTTCATCATTTTTCTGATACTAAAGCCTTTGCCTGTTTGTTTTTTCTTGGTCCAACTCTCTTCTAAAAGGTGCTGTGGAACCAGAATGCCTATTTAGGTGAATTCCAAGAATAATGTTCTGAAAAACAATCACATTGAGTTGCTTCAGTTCGAACATGAATCCCTACTTATGCCTCTCCTTTATATACCTTAGCACTTAACTTCTCATTCCATCTTGTTTGTTAAAAAGGCGAATAAAATATGGGAGTGCCATTCTCTTTAATCAATAGCAGACATTCTTACCCAAGGCCACTAATAACTCCATGGTTATACAGGGGTTTTCATGCATGACCCAGGCCAATATTCTAACTCCTGATCCACCCTGCTGTGAATTAACATAGATATGTGACTATCATATAATGGGAGTCCTGCCTGGTGGTTTCCTTTCCAGTGGCTATTTATGTTCATCATTGGAAGATAAGAGCCTGCCTTTCCAGTGCATGATCCTCAGAGATTACAACTCTCTTTTGGGAGAGAGTCACTAAAATGCTTAGGCCAAACTTTGTGGGGAAAGGAGATAAGGCATTGTCAGTCAAGGGTACTCAAGTGTGGAACAAGCTTCAAGAGGAGATAAGGCCATGCCAAAGCTTCCCTGTTTGCACAGCATGCTACGAAACCCACCTGTGTGCCACAACCTACCTGTGACATAGAAAGGCCAAACCATTCTTTACCGTGTTTGATATTCCTGCGCTCTCAGATAACACATATGTAAAATTTGCAGCGCATATGGGAAAGAAAGAAACAGCCACAAAACCCAGAAGGAAGGAATCGTATGTGGACTCAAGTGTGCAAGACAAACAACCAGTAGCAGCACCAAGTAGTGAGTGTAAAAGCATGTTCAGCTCCAAGGTTTATTTCTATTCTTCAGTGGGGTTTCATGACCTCCTCTTAGTCTTATGCTAAAGATCCTACTTAAAGAGCAATACTGCCTAAAAAATGAACACTGCAGATTAAAAAAAACCTGCATTACAGATAAAACAAGAACAATGATAAAAGTTGCAACTTTTAACTGGTAAAAACATTTCTCCATTACTGATTTCAGAGAGCCAATTGTCCACTAAATGGATTGTTTTAGCTTTCCAAATGCCTGGCTGGGAATCACCTTCTTGGCTGCTAACAATAGAAATTCTAGCAATTTTCAGCGACTCTTAAGGGGTTTATATTCCCTGTATGCACAAAGAAGCGTTACATGAGAAGAGTTAAGGACTTCTGTTTTGATATATTCTCCAATTAATTTAGGATTGCATCCCAGGAGTCTGTCAAGTGAGGGCAGCCGCATCACATATATAAATACCTTTTCCTAACAACCATGCCAACAGTTTGCAGTAAATTTGCTGCAAATAAAACTTTTCACTGGGACTGGGTATTATTCTCTCATTTTAAATAAACCCTCCCAACAGTGCTAGGCCCTGACATTAGATGCATTTTCTCATCCTAGCAGAAGAATTTCACCTAAACCCGTCCTCCAAGAAGCTCTCTGTACCTGCTCTGCTTTGTAGCCCAAGTTTATATAACGAAGTTTGTATTCTTTGTAGCTAAGTTTATATAACAACTGATGCAACAAGGAGATTGAGCCCGTAGAACTCCTAACTCATGATTGCCATATAATAACTCTCTGTAAAATCTCTAGAGGTTTGAGTCTTAACAGATCACTGGTTGATAATGGTTTATTATTTGCAAAACTACAGGGGTATGTAACACAGGAGCCTTTAGCTCACATATCATTCTAGTTAACAATTCATTGGAATTATCCAGAAAAACCAACATATAGAATGCCTTTCTTTTTGTCTTGTTTCAATATGTTTACCTGCTAGATTTTATTTTCTTACTGCACAATTTCATATGTATTTATCTAGATGTTTGTCCCGCTGAGTTCAACAGGGCTTACTCCCAGAAAGGTGGGTAGAGAATTTCAGCCTAGGAAGACGGGAGGGAGGTAATTCTAGGTGAAAATTTGGACTTCCATATTTTCCACACTTGCATTGTCCAGAAAGTGACTAGAGGCCAAAGATGTTATTTTATACACTTGTATCTGTCATAACAAACATTCCAGGTTTCCTCGGAAATTTTTGCTCTCTATACTTGAACCATTTATTTTTTAGTTTGTACTCACTTTAAAGTCAAAGATATCCCTCAGGTGGGCTGCATCATACTACAGGCATGCATTCTGGATTGCTAACATTCTTCGCTTTATATCTTGACTGAATTCTTTTTCCTAGACATAACATGTGAAAATCTTTGCCTAAAGAGTCTTGCACAATTCAAAACCTTGCATGATTTCCAGCAGCTGCAGTTGATAACGAATGCTAGTTTTACCAGGTCTCCGCTGCATATTCAATTCTGGCAGTCACTCACAAAGAACTTTCCATCTCCCTGGTTTGATTCTTATTTATATATTAATTAAAACATTTGTATACCAACCTACTGGAAATCCAAAGTGACTAACAATGCCCAGAAAACAAACAAACCCAGAATGTGATGTGGATAAAATCCCATTCACAAAAGCAAGAAAATGCATATAATTCTATTCCAAAGCAGGGCTGAACCCATTTAGTCTAAAAACTAATTCAGTTTAGTATCACAAATGGCAATACACACATCAGTACTCTGCAAGCCTGGACGAGAGTTCTTTAGCTGAGAAAAGCACTGGTCAATAAAGAACTGTAATGCTCTATTGCCCCCTCAAGGCTATTTCAAAAATTTCATCATCCTTATTAAACCTGCAGAACTGTGTTGTTGTTGTTTTAAAAAAAAATCTTAGTAAACAGACTTCCCCACTGAAACTCTTTCATTAGAAAATATAGAAAATATACTCACTACATAATAATATTTTCAAGTCACACAACATTGCTACAGCCCACAAATGCATACTGTTCAGCAGCAGCCTCAAAAACAAAACAGAGAGAGTACAGCCAAGCTAAGAGAGAAGACAGGGAAGAAATGAGCCAATGGCTTTGAAAATAAGCAACAACTCTTTCAGCTACCCCTGGCCCACTGAACCAGATATGGGCACCTGGCCACATAGACCAGGGAGTATTTGCAGATATTCAGGAGCAGTGTCCTTTTGCCCCTGACCACACAAACTTTTGATCCACCAACCACAGCCATGAGCAAACAACAAGGTAGTTTGCTGCCTAATTTATTGGAAAGGTGGACTGAAAAGCATTCTGAGTTATATGTAAGTCATTAATCTCATTTATTGAAGCCTTTCAGCTAGAACAGAGGTTCTCAAATTGTGAGCTCCATTCAGGTAGTCTATTCAAAGGTTCCAGAAGAATCAGGAATATCTGTAGCTAACCGTGCTCTTGATTTAATTTTTCTTGATAATGGATACGACTGTCTTGACCACAGCTTGATTTACCCAACAGGCTAACAAGGCCCTGAACTAGGGGCTCTTATTTTTATACTATATTGGTGCAATCTACTAATTTTGCTGGAAAACTGATCAATTAAAAGGCAAGGCTGTGGTCATTAAAATATGAGTTATGTATGGGATTTGATCTGTAGAAAAAAGTTTGAAGGGTCCACTGAGTCCTAAACAATATTGAAAAGCTCAGGGGCTGGGGAAAGCTTGAACATTTCTGATCATATTCAGAAGACCCACCAAGAAAACCAGAGACCTAACTAACCACAATCACAACAACCATTATATATAGCAATGCAGTAAGTAGAATATTTTAAGCATCCAATGTATCTTAGTGGTGCAGCAAACTAGATGGCTATCCTCATATTGCGTTAAGGGAAAGGAGCTCAGATATGTTCATGATCAAGGTGAAATTTGAATTCAGAACTTTTTTGCTCAGGTCGCAATCCTAAAACACACATTAAGTAGGAAATAACACCATGAAATACAATGTGATTTACTTCTGAGTAAACATGCATAGGATTGTGTGGCCCTACACACCCTAACGCGCTAGCTGCTCTTTGTCTACAGAGGAAATGAAGTCAAATTACAAGTCAGTAATAGAATAAAAGACACAAGTTTGTTTGCCTCAATACCCCACCAAACATTTGTGGGCCATTTCAACATTACATTGTGCCAAGCATGTGTTTTTCAGCACCACCAACTGCACATTGGCCATGATTCCCCAGCTTACCTGATACCTGGCTGCCTACTGCATATACCTATGGGATACATACGATGGCAAATGGGTGGTTGCCGTATTAACATTATGCTTTCCACGTAATATTATGTGTGTCCATGTAATAAACTTTAGGGTTGTGCACTGGATTTGGACAAATCCCAAATCCTGAGCTGAAGAAAGAAGCCTCAGAGGAATTTTAGGTATATCGAAGGCAAAAGTGGAATCTGTATGGGGCAGCACAAGTTGAAGTGGCCGATGCTGAAGTGCTTTGTGGAACAACAGCAATCCAGATGACAAAATAATTCTGAAAATATCTGCAATGTCTCTAATCTCACCACATAAGGAATGATGCCAGGATCGAGTGATGGGGAAAGGGAGAGCAAATATGAGAGTGGGCAGAGGGTGACCTTTCTTGTGACCAACATGTCAAGCTTGTTATCAGAGGGAAACTCTTTACCCAGAAAGCAAATCCCATTTTGTTCTCTCCCCCTGGCTATTTATTTATTTACCAAAAGCAATATACTTACTCGAATGAAGACCTCTGAGCAGTTTACAAAGAACTTAAGTAGCTTACAAAGAACCATCAACTTTTTAGGTGCCTAGAACAAAAGCCCCAATCCTATTTGTGTGCAAACTGGCAGTTTTATTACCAGGATCACAAAATACAGTGGGAATTTATTGTTAACTTAAAACAAACCACCTTAAAAAAACATAACATCTGCCCTTGCAGGAAACCTTCTGAAATTTGGAGAGACTTCAGCAGTATGAATAAATTTCTCTCTCATACAAAGCAACCTATAAAGGAGGTTTGGTCTGAAAACAATTGTTTGTGTAATTTTGCCGTAATAGGGTTGGTTACTCCCTTACCTGGCATATTTTTCAGAAGCTTTGCATTACACATATGTCCTTTCCATATGTCTGTGAGAATATATTCCATCCGTTTTGCCCTCCACAAGAAGTTGAACACCCTCAGATAGTGGCTCATGCACTCACGGGTGAATACCTGCAAATATGATCAAACCAAAGATTTAAAGTGCGTTAAGTGCCTTTAATACTGCTGATTTACTTGCTTCCAGTGTCTCTGGATAGCTTTGCAGAGCAACCAACTGACACTTGAAGTTGAGTTAAGAGATTTACAAGATTTAAGCAAGGTCCAGTCCATCAAAAGTCATGGGAAGTCCATACTGGCATACAAGGACTTCTGTGTAAGCCAATGTGACAAAGGGAGAAAAAGAAGTGTTCCACATATAAAGTCCCAGATGCAATCTCTAATATTACTAGTTAAGTTATCTGTGCAGCATCTAAAGCCTGTGTGGTGTGGTGGTAAGAGTGTTAGACTAGGACCTGGGAGACAAAGCTTCGAATCAGTCAGTCATGAAGCTTTATGAGTGACCTTAGGCAGCTACACCAGGTTGATGTGAGCATAAAGTGGGGATATGGAGAACCTTATATATGCCACTTTGAGCTTCTTGGAGGAAAGGTGAGATAAAAATGTAAAAATAGAAGAAGAAACGCTTCCGTTTGCACTATATCAACCCAACTCTGCCTACAGATGTTGGAGTCTACATGCATTGGGGACTGTGCAAACCTTTCATCGTACACACAGACAATGGGTACACGGACAGACCACACGCTGCCATTGTCCTTAGACTCACATAGGGCAGCCATTGTATGACAGCCCCAGGTCTCATTCAAATTGGATGGAGAGTAGGTGAGGAAGAGAGCCACTAAATCTCTCCCCTCCTTGTCTAGAAATAATTCAGGTTTAAAAACTGAACCTGACCATGGGGTTACTGACGGGAGAATATGGCAGGTGGTTGAGATGCAGCTGTCGGGCTGAAGCTCAACTAGATCCTCCTTTTGCTTGATCCTCGCTGCCCTAAAATAGCAATGCTTTAAAAAATCCTGAAATGCAACACTCCTCCTTGTGTATGTCACTGCCTCATCTACGATATCTTTTCCCTCTGAAAACACAGGAAATTAAAAAGAAAGGACATGTTAAAATTAGGGAGGTATTTCAGATCTGATCAACTGGGCATTGAATTAATTTTGGAACAGAAAGCAAGAACCACTAGATTTCCTCCCCTCCACCTGACTACACATGGAAGCTAGGAGCTACACAGCACCAAGGATCAAGGGCACATCCCCTGATCCTATCTGGCACAAACTCTTATGTATTGAAACCTAGTGTTCGGAATTTTCTTAATGGCTTACCAAAAATGCATGGAAAATTATGGCTGAGAGTATAACTTGCCCAGGACCAATCAGTCAGTCCATGGCTAAGGTTATAGGGAGGCCCAAAATTCAAACTACAACTCTACATTCTATTTACAGGTTCAAATTCTATTGTTTATATAGTTGCATTAAAGCTTGCTATTTTATATACAACAGCTTTACAGATGTTAGGAATGCCTTCCATCACATTTTTCTTCTTTACCAAAGATGGATTGCTGGTTTGTTGTTTTTTTTAAAGATATCAAACAGTTAACAATATCCTAAATATAAAAAAATTGGTTGCACAGCCCTGCAACCACAGAGGAAAATCAGAACATTAAAAAATGGATTAACAAATTAGGAAAGTGAGATATTATCTTCCTTTCACTAAACTATACATACCTTGCTGGTCAAACTCTCACTTCTGACACCTTGTTCAGAAAGCAATGCTATTCTTTACATATAGTAAAAGCATTCTGAACAATAGTGCTGCTATTTTCTCATCTGTTTTAATGAATACTACACATCAGATTTTATTTAAAGAGTACAAATAGGTTCCCCTAAAATACATCTCACAGTTCTTGCAAATTATCCCAAATTAGTTGCTACAGTTTCAGAATAATGGATGAAAATGAAAATCCATTTATTAAGTACTTTCTAAAAATCTCCGACAGAACAAATGAATTATTTATTTCAAATAATGAAAGTCTTAAAATGTAGCATTTTAACACTCATTAATAATTTAGGAAAATTGAGAGTTTGGCTGTACTCTTAATACAATGGGTACATCCAAGATACCAAGCAGTCTCTTTAATCATGCAATGCTAAAAGTACAAAGGCTATTTTAGTAACAAAGTATTTAAGTGAAGTAAGTGGGGGTGGAGGTGAAAATTGACAAACTGAGATAGATAAAGATATAGAGCTAGGGATATAGAAATACAGATATATCCTTACTGTTGCAATCGGTCCGTCAACATGATAGTCTAAGCTGAAAACATCCCAACCAGTATCACCAGGAGACACCTTAAAAAAATTATCAGCATTTAACCAAATCATATACATTGTTATTTAGCTGTTTTCCAATAGTTATTTAGCTATTAGGAATGACCCTGTTTTACTTTACTCAATCAAAAATGGATGGGAGGGATTCCCCCTCCCCCCCTACTTTCTTATTGGGCACAGGATGCAAGTCTGAAATTGGGAGATACCATGGGAGGTCCCGCAGAAACCCTTTCTAGGTACAGTGGTACCTCGGTTTACGAACTTAATCCGTTCCAGAAGTCTGTTCTTAAACCAAAACCGTTCTTAAATCGAGGCGTGCTTTCCCTAATGAGGCCTCCTGCCGCCGGTGCCCTTCCACCGTTCGGATTACGTTCTTAGACCGAGGTAAAGTTCTCAAACTGGGACACTATTTCCGGTTTAACCGAGTTTGTAAACCGAATAGTTCATAAACAGTGCTGTTCTTAAACCGAGGTACCACTGTATTGTCATTGTATATCCAGGTTAGCAGGGGGAAGCACACATAAAACATGAGAGAACCATGTCCTGCCTAGTACTAAGTGGGATAGTACAACACCTCAGCACATCCTTAAAAGGGTAGGTTCAGTGGCACTATAACCACAATCTAGAGTTAAGCACACTTCTGACCCCTGAAATAAGGCGGCTTAGGTATGCTGAACCTAAATTGATCAGCAGACATTCCACCAGGCTATAGATGGAAAGAGATGAGAGCGAAAGGCCTCTCCATCAGTTTTAATGAAAGAGGGGCTACATCCAAGCTCCTTCCTCAACTGCCATCAGCAGCTATTCCATCAGGCTATGGGCAAGGGACAGATAGGGAACGGCAGGGCCTCTTCATCTGCTTTCTTAATGAGCAATGCCTGACTCCTTCTCTTCTTGAAATCTTTCCATTCTACCTAGTCATTTACAAGAACTCTGTAAACAAAGATAAAGTGCCTGAGTTTGCTTTTTCCCTTCCCCAACACAGCCCCCTTTCCTTTTGTGTCATGTCTTTTAGATTGTAAGCCCGAGGACAGGAACAGTCATATCACGGACATTTGTAAGCGGTTCTGGGAGCCTTTTTCGGTTGAAGAGCAGGGTTTTAAAAAATGATTTTAAATAAATAAATAAAATAAAACTGTGCTGTAGCCTTAATTTTTATAAACACACATAGCTCTAAGTGTAATCTATCTATAACTGACAAAAGAGCACACTGTTACCATTGCAAACTGCGCAGAAAGCCTTGCATTGTGGAGCGGCACTCAAATGCCATAAACAAAACAAATAAACAAATAAATAAATAAATAACCAAAGCTCCTTTTCAGAGAAATAATAGTTAACAACTACACTGACAGATGAGAAAATCATATTTTGCATTCAAGACAAGACAATGCTCTTTTCCAATGCTGATCTCAGATGCCATTTTAGCAATTAAAAAAAAAAATTTAAACAAACCAATATTCTCGTAAAATGCTAAAGTGGTTTTTTTTGTTGTTGTTGTTGTTTTTAAAGTACCTCCAAAAGTCTGACATCCAAGCGTTTGAGGATCTCAGGGTTATCAAACTGTGCATTTGTTGCCCTGACAGCTGTTTCCAGGATTCCTGTCAGATTATGCTGATACAAAGTGGTAGCTGGTCTCGCAAGCTCTGGCCTAAAATAATAATAAAAGGAGATAAATGGAAAGATAGATACACAATTTACATAATAGCCCAGTTGTCATCTAGCTGCAGGAGCTATCAAATATTTGTGTGTGTGTGTGTGTGTGTGTAATTGCAAGTATTTAAGCTGAGGATTTCCACACACAAAAATGACCCTGCATGATATACCTGTGCTCCTATGAGCCAGGGACCAGTATGACACTTCAGCTACAGCTGCACACCCCTTAGCAACCTTCTCAGAGTCAATTCACACAACTTTTCAGGGCATTGGCAGCTGCTCAGTGCTGGGGCATATGCCTTGTCAGATTCAATCCTCAGCATTCCAGGTAGGGATGGGAATGTCCCGTCTCAGAAACCCTGGAGAGACACTGCCAGTCCGTGTAGGCAACACTGAGCTAGATGGACACATGGTCTGACATGGTATATAAAGCATCTTCCTAAGTCACATGTTCCTATGTTTTTCAGATTTGGAAACTTAGTAGTACAGTGGTACCTTGGTAGTCAAACGGCTTGGCTCCCGAACAAATCAGTTCCCGAACGCTGCAAACCCAGAAATGAGTGTTCCGGTTTGCAAACTTTTTTCAGAAGCCGAACATCTGACACGGATTCCATGGCTTCTAAATGAGTGCAGGAAGTTCCTGCAGCCAATCGGAAGCCGCATCTTGGTTTTTGAATGGTTTTGGGAGTCAAACGGACTCCGGGAACGGATTAAATTTGAGAACCAAGGTGCCACTGTACTCAAGTGCATCATGGTTTTTCTATTCAGTAATATCCTTTTGGATAGGAGGCAACCAATTTTTATTTTTATTTTTAAATAGTTTTCTTATTTAAAGAACTTCCCATAATCAAGCTGACAGGGTTTTGTGCAAATGCTGATAACTAAACTTGGGGTGGGGAAAGAAGGTTAAGCTTGAGGGAGCATTGATAGGAAAGTGGCTTTAGTTTTAGAACAACCACCTCTGTCTGCATATTTGAGAAACAACCACTGTTTAGACCAAAAACTGCAGTAACAATGTCAAGATTTGGTCAACAGCTCTAAGTTCTAAAAGCATTTTAAAAGAGTAATACAATGAAAGCAGAATCTCTCCAAATTCTAACAAGTAACTTGGGCATTTCAATTTAAATTCTATCACCAAAGAAAATGGAGGGTTCTAAGCTAATGTTCTCGATAAACCTGAAACAGTAAAGTTAAATTCCACGTCAAAAGATATTTCTTTGCACTAAAACATGCCCCTTCGCTGCTTGACGCACCAAAGCGTACTGATTTCACATCTCATCATTATGCTGCTGCACTTTAGTGTAGAGATGCTACATCAATTCAGCTCTTGGACAAACAGACATCTCTTTGATGTCTGGCAAGTAAATGGACTCTTTTGTAATGAAAAATCAGCATTATGGTGAGGGAAAGGAATGCGACGACATGCAGGAAGCCTGCCTTTATACTTTAAAAACTCCATCCTAAGGGAAAGCCCAGTATGCTTTTAAAAAATACTGGCACCAAGGGAGGCAGGTGTGGGGGTTTGACGTTAAGTATAGGATCTAAGTTTAAAAGCTGTAGATTTAAGTGCACATTTAAGATGAATATATTTTGATACGTTCATCAAAGGTCAGTCTTCACTTTCTGCTGATCAGAAGGTTATTCAGTGGCAGCGGCTATTGAATAGTTAAAGCCCAAGTGAATCTGAATTTAGGTCCCTACCCGGTAGTACTTCTAGATTAGCCTATAGGTGGAATGAGACAAAGAGAACTGGAAAAGCTGGAGGTTGGGGGTTGTACGGTAATGCAAAGTACCAACTTTAAGTCTATGGTTTCGCTACTGTTTCTCCAGAACAGTGGGCGCAACCCATTACCTTTCCAACAAACAGGCCAGCACACACAAAATGAGATACCCACTGGTAATCTTGAGCCCTGCCCTTCATCGGCCTTAGCCTATTCTACAGATAAACTTTGTAGATGTTGTTTGTGGGGTTGGGGAGGGACACTGCAACTGTGACACAACATCAATTAAAGGTATGCACACAAGACTCTAAAAATGCAACTGGAGCTGAACACTATGCACACGTTCAACCAATAGATGGGAGGTCTGGCACATAGAAGATGCAACTCCGACATGCTGTTGCCATGCTCATACACAATGAACACAAAAACTAGAATGACTGCTCTGCAAAGAGCAAAAATATTTCCAGCAATCGCAGAATTGTAGAGATGAAATGCAGGAAAGCTTTGCCCAACGTGGGGCTCGAACCCACGACCCTGATATTAAAAGTCTCATGCTCTACTGACTGAGCTATCTCCCTTCGGTGTACTTAGTCACCTGCACATTGAAATACTGAAAAACTGAAAGGTTTTGTGCTATTATAAAAATGATGGTAATCCTGTTCTGTTCTGTTCCACTCAGAACCTGAAAGAACCAAATATTACCCAATATAAAAGGTAAAGCATTGCTTTGTTAATACTATATACTGAATCTAAAGCAGCACAACACTGAACATATTAATAGAAGCAATAAAGTACATTTGTATTTTAATCATAAGTTTTATTGTTGGACCAGAGGCTTAACAAAACCCTATTTTGGATTTCAATCAATCTTCTCTTCCAGTACAAACATTTAAATTCAATAACATTAAAATCCACATTCACTTACTTAAGCAAGTCCATTAAGTGCCTGATAAAATCTCCTTGACCGAGAAGTAAGTAGCGCCTCATGGCCTGCATGTGCTCCAGTAAATTGTACTTTTTATTGAGAACATCAAGCAAGTATTTGCTAGTCTCAAAATATGCAGCATCTATTTTTCCCTGAAATGCGTTTTCCAAATCCGTGAACATTTCAGCAGCTGTTACAAGAAGAAAATGGTTACAGAGACTGCAGATATGTACTCTCTTAATATTTTTTTTATTAAATGCGAGCAGTGTACAATTACTAAATTTCACCTCTGAAAACACATAATTGACTTGAGTTTCTACACATTAGTTCAGCAATACCATGCCTTGCTAGGGAATGGGAAGGGATAGGATACATCTGAATTTTATAGGGTCCTAAATGCAGAGTTTTCAGAATGCGTTATCTTCTGAAATAAAATATTCTATCAACACAAAAGCTACAGTAACTACTTCATATTCTTAAACTGTAAGGAACATTTTAGAGATAGCTTTGCAATACTAATGCTAGTGCACCCTACTCAGATCGTGCCCACCCAGCTCTTCCTTTTGCCAAGCTGGAAGGAAACAAACCACAGCAGTGGTTTAGCATTACATGCAAACCAGCACTCATGGTTTGCTTCTCTTCAAACAAACCATAGGAGGAAGCCAAGAACAAAGAGATGGACTAGATGTGCAGCATAATCTAGTCACAAGTAAGTGCCACTGTGCTCAAAGGGGTTTGCTTCCAGGTAAGTTTACAAAAGATTGCAGCCTAAGAAGGTGACCACAACAAAGCAAAATCAATCATTATCTTTGTGAAAAACATTACTCTCTTTTTTTCAAGCTCGATTTTAAAAGCTACTAAATTAATGTAATTAAGGCTAGAAAACGTCCACCTAATGGAATATTAGGATCTATGCACTCTCAATTCATTATATAACTCACTATTTCTTAAAGCTAGCTAAAAGGGTATCTGCCCAAGCAGATGTAGATGTAGATGTGAAAGAGCAGATCTCATTTGACCACATGGAACTGCACATCTCCATCTGGAGCCATTTGTTGCAAGCAGCAAAGCATGACTACAGCTGAACTGAGGCAATAGTTATTACCCGTGCCGTCCTACCAGTCTACAGAAAAGCCCCATTGATTTCAGTGGGACTTACTTCAAGTGAGGGTGTAGATTGCAGCTTAAATTGGTAAAAATGCAAACACAAAATTATTATTTTCTTTTAAAAAAACCCTACAGACACTGCAAAGGAAAGCTGAAGGAATGTTGCAAGAGCAGCTGAATTTTTTAAATACACAATTCGTTTTAATAAATGCTTATATTTTTCATCAAGTACTGAAGATGTTTATCGGACAAATAAAAATTCTATTCTTAGCAGCTTATCTCCAAGACTTTCTTGAACTAACAAGCAATGTCTGAACAAAAAGACCTACCTACCACTACACCAGAACATTATAAATCATGTGGCTGCATTTAGAAAGCAAGGTATAATCAAAGTATGGACACAAAGTTCTGGCCAAGTAGTACTTATCAAATGCCACATTTCCTATAAGCATACCCTAAAATGCTTTAGTGCAAATTAAACAATTAAATGTAAATAAGCAGTTAGAAATGATGGAAGAGATTTGAGATTAACGAAAAAGCAAGATACAAGTTTTTCCTAGAACATGGTATATTTTTCAGATGCCACTTGGTGGAATCCGCATCAAACTGAATTGCCCAGTAGGAGTCATCACATGATTATATTTTAAAAGTAACAGTCACAATGCAATGGGGAAGCAGTCATTTGTACTAACAACTTCATATGCCCACATGGAATCATCCTACATGTAGATGTACAATACCAGAAGTGCAAAAAACAGCTCCCCTCAAAGGTGGTACAATGCAATATTGGGGTTTTACAAACAGGTATCACTCTTTCTCCCATAAGGGCTGCACTTCCTACATACATCCTACAATTATCCAAGGGTTGCCATCCAAGTTGGCAGGAATACTAAAGGTTCTTTCACAGATACCATGTAGACTGCAAAGATAGTGTTTACTCAATGCATTCGCCAAAGATCCCACCCCACAAAACCCCCATATTTGAACTTCGTAGTTTCAGGCAGAGATTATTTGCAAAATCAACAAGGTCAGAAACAAGGCTAATGTGGTTCTTCTAGAGTTAACCTTGATGTTCAGTGATGTGTACAAACAAAGCAGGTATTCTGTTATGTGACACTCAGAGTGCATAATGATACAATACTCTTATTCTAATTTCATACCATCTTTTGGAGATTCTGCAGATTTGGCCACAGCTATCATCTTTGATGATGGACTTTGGTCATGACAAACCTGATGCAAGAAGTTTATGGATTTTCCTATTAGGAGAACCTAAATATAAATGTAAGGCATCTTCAGAAGTTATTCTTTAAAGGTTTTATAAAGAGAAACCATACATTTTCAGCAGGTATATTTCACTTACTAAGCCAGCATGAATAAATAGCACACTATTTTTATTTCTCAACTGTCCTTCATCAAAAGATTCAAGGACAGTTTCCGAAGTGTGACTAAAATTCACACAATGTATAAATACAATTTATACCCAACAAATAAACATAATGCAAACTTACAAAAAGTGAATTGAAAACCTGGAGCGGGGGCAGGGGGGGGGGGAAGAGAGACCCTAAAAAGCAGAAGAGGACAAAAGTCCATAAATCACCTGAAACTAGAATGCCTGAGCAAGCTGAAAAGCTTGTCCTGTTGGCGTCCGACCTCCTTTTTTGAGGAGGGCATTCCAAAGTTAAGGCACCTTTGCAGAAAAGGCTCCTCTTTTGTGGAAGTGCAATATGCCTCTAATGAAGAGAATACTTGGTGCGTGGCCACTGCAGGAGATCTTAAGCCACAGATAGGCTAGTATGGGAAGAGATGCTGTTTCAGGTATATGGGTTCCAAGGGCTGTTCCAAGATAAGCACCAGCACCTTAAACTTAGCTCAAAAGTGAACAAGCAGCCAATGCAGATCTCTCAAGATAGGCATAAACATGAACAACTCTGGTTACACTCATCAATATTCTGGCAGCTGAGTTCTGCATGCCATCTTTAAGGACAACCCCACGTAATATGGTAATCCAGCTGGGAGGTTCATGGGATCACCATGGCTAGGCTATCCCCGCTTGCTTTCACCAGCATGTAAAAACAAAACAAAACTGAGGCAGATATTAAAACAAATCATATTCAAAAGAACCGCTGTGCATTCCAACTGTGTTTTCTAGACTGAGAGATATATTTGAAATATTCTGACGGAAATCACAGGTGAGGAGAAGCACCTATCATGCAGGACTAGTGTTAAAAGCAGCCATGAAGGGTGCCCACAACAAAGTCAGCAACAGTCAGGAGCATTCAGCTCAGTTTAGGAGTTAGTTTCTTGCCAACAGAGATCATTAGGATGATCTGATAATTTACCATAAGAAATGATACATGGGTGTGAGTCCTGTGAAGACCTGCTCCCGGCCTTGCAGGATTTTTCCCACCTGGCCTAGGAGGGTAGGGCCCTGACTGACTCCAGCTACAAAAGCTGAGTCTGCTGAAGAGACTTTTGGGCTGCTTTATAGTTTAGGTGGCTTTGTTGTGGAGGTGTGTTGTTGTTATTATTAATTTTTTGTATCTTTATTTTGGATCTTCTTATGGTTTATGTGGAAATAGCTCGATTTAATTTCTGTACTTTCTGATGTTTTATTCATTGTTATGATTACTTTTGTCATGTCTATACATAATTTTTTATACGTTGCAAGCCGTATACGGTTGATTGCCCCTGTCTGGAGCCATACTTATGTCTGTACAAAAGTATTAAAAATGCTCCCCTCTGCACTTGTATGTCTGTTATTAATAGCTGAAAAAGTCAATTTAGAAATAAGGGGGGAAAGTCCTTTTCCTTCATACCTTTCTTGAGTGATCCATTGTAATAAAAGAAGGAATCATGGACTTCCGCAATGTGTATTTGTCGTGCCACAACCGATCTGTTTTCACTGTGGGATCTGAAGCTACAAAGAACTGTGAACACAAAATTTAAAAATACTTAATTTTTTTTTAAAAGCGTAAGTGTTATGTATACATTTTAAGGCAGAGAATCAGAGAGGCATCACTTAGGTAGAGACAGAAACCTTCCTTTTCGAAAGCTATCAAGAATAGTATCAGCTGGAATGTTATGTGCATGATGTATAAAGCACCACCAGCTGTTTGTTCTAATACGTACAATTAAATGTGAACCACAGTATAGACAATAACCAGTCTTTTAAGACCCACCAAGAAAATTCACCTAAACCACCTGCTAGCTATATACTAATGCACTTTTAAATAATTTGTAAGTTCACTGCACCCCACTGTTTCAAGTCAGCAGCATTTTGATACTGAAACACATGGATCTGAAATGTAGAGTGGATAAAGTGTCCCAGAGTTGTTTACTGAAGGTGGCATATGCTAAAATCATTTAGCAATGTGATACAGTGCAATCTGACCCAAAATACATTAGTCACATAAGAATGGCACAGCAATGACTTCACTATAACTAACAACACTTCCAATACAGCTCATTATATAATGCCGTCTGCATGAGACCCTTCAGTCAAATAAATGTGATATTTCCTTGTTCAGCTGTTATGTTCCAGGTGCAAACAAGGTATGCATGGAGGCAGTGGGGAAGAGAACAGGGGTAGATTCATTCAAAAGTGCCCTAGAAACTTGAAAACATGACAACTATGCTAGAAAACAATATTAATGCATTAATATAAAAAAGCAGATATAACATGCATTTATTTATTTATTTTTTTAAAAAAATCAGCTTCTTAAATTTATTACCATAGTCCCCTTTGGCAACTGGCATAGAGCTTTAATTGGAGTATTAATGAGAAAAATATAATTTCAAAATCCATCAGACAATTCAATCATCTTTGGGAGTTATAAAAGCCCTCATTTTATAACCAGGGCAAAGTAACATGCAATTAATGTATTTAGAAAACATCTAGTAAAAAATACAAAGAGAGAGAAGAGCATTTTATAATTAATCCCGTGAAAACGAGATCTTGGGAAGGGTGAAGGAAACCAAGGTCAGAACATAATTGCAATATAATTATTTTATTGATTCACTGTACCCATTCAAGGTTCTTTGAGTTTTGTTATTATATCTTGTATAGAAAGGAGTGCAGGAGAAATGGGAAATCATGGTACAATCTAACTGATGAACAAATGCCAAGGCCTTCCAACCAACAGATAAAAAAGGGTGATTTTCTTACGGGGAAATTAAGAGCTTGTTTACAAAGGCAATCAGTATCCCAGAGGGTAAGTGCTAGGATATGATGGAGGGGAACCCACACATTCATATGCCCCATTGTAATTAACCTCTCTTTTTTCTAAAGGCGCTATATGACAAGCTTATTGTAGGGGTCGTGTTCACTAGAATATAGTCACTACAGTAGAGTTTATTGGGGCTTTCACCCAAGGGATTTATACAACTCATGGAAGTTTATTTTGTTGATAAAAGTTCCAAAGAAGTTTATATTGTAAAAACTGATCTCACTGATGCAAAAAAAAAGCAGTAGAGTAAAATGATCATCTAAGTCTAGTCTGGCCTGGACATAAACTGAAGTCACATCTCAAATCTATCGCTGGCTCTTCTTTACCAGATTTATGTGGGAATAAATGCTTCAGCCTAAAGCAATGACATATGACTTATTACACTGCACTGCTACTAGTCAGCTGGTATATTCAATCCTGACTACTTATTTGCTACTTCACCAAAGATTTAACACCAGGCCATTAAGAAATGCTGGAATAGTTAAGAACGAAACAAAATACAAGTTCTACCTGTGATATGTTACCACTGGTAAGGTAAGGTAAGGTAAGGGACCCCTGGATGGTTCAGTCCATTCAAAGGCAACTGTGGGGTTGCGGTGCTCATCTCACTTTTCAGGCCAAGGAAGCTGGCATTTGTCTGCAGACAGCTTTCCGGGTCATGTGGCCAGCATGACTAAACTGCTACTGGCGCACGGAAGACCGTGACGAGTGCCAGAGCGCACAGAAACGCCGTTTACCTTCCCGCTGCAGTGGTACCTATTTATCTACTTGCACTGGTGTGCTTTCAAACTGTTGGCAGAAGCTGGGACAGAGCAACGGGAGCTCATCCCATTGCGCAGATTCAAACCGCCAACCTTCTGATTAGCAAGCCCAAGAGATTCAGTGGTTTAGACCACAGCGCCACCTGCATCCCTTTGTTACCACTGGACTGTTGTTTTGCAAGTACAAAGAACTGGACACACCAAACTAACCCCATGGTTCTTTGGATTCTGGCCACAGTGTCTAAACTGAAGTGATGCACAAGTTCTTCACATGCAACTCTATTTCCAGTATAAATGTCAACTTTTTCTGCCTAGTCATGTCTCCTCTTAATTTTCTAGTGTAGGTTCAGTTCCACAATTGTGAAAGAAGTACTTCAGTGGCTTAGTTTTACCCAAAATGGGAAACGGAAAGCAGACCTCATGTTAGTAAACAGTTTACAGAACTTACTTCATGGTAGGTGTCCTCCAATTCCCCATCATAAATCCAACGATAAAGGAAATTCAAGACAGGATGCGACACAAGGCCAAGAATATGCTGCACCAAGGATCTCATGTAGGGGTCACCTGTTTTACTGTAGGCATGAACAGCTGATGCAAGTTCACCACCTTTTCTTCCTGGAGAAACATGACACACAGAGGAAAATTTAAACATACATTTTCACCTCCCTGGAAAACTAATGCTACACCTGCAGCTTTGTCATACACCAAATTTCATTACAAAGCAGCTATTTGGCGTTTGAAGAGCATTCTTCAAAGGCAGCGACAAATTTACCATTGTGCCAAATATTCCTTTTGCGAGAGTTCAGAGAAGTTGGAAGAGCACCAAAATCGCTAAGAGATTGCCATAGCTACAAGTAAAAATAGCGCACAGAGCACAAGAAGCAGAGTACTAATGTCTACTTCATTAGAGCATTCTTTAGAGCGGGAAATGCTTCATAATTATTTAATCCACATGGGAAGACAGGGAATGGAAATGCAGCTCTTTGGTTCCTCTAGAGAGCTTCTGGACTGAGTGAGAAAGTGGATCTGATAGCATGATGAAGTAGCCACTGGCCAGGGAGTTCCCCCCAAATGCTATAGAGCAGTGGTAGGAAACATGTGGCCCTCCAGATGTTGCTGGACTCCAATTCCCATCACCTCTGACCCTTAACTGTGCTGGTTGGGGCTGATGGGAGTTGTAATTCCACAACAGTTGGAGGGCCACAGGTTCCCCACCTGTGGTGCAGAATGAAAATATGCCCCCCGCCTCCATACTTTAATAAGGGGTCAAAGAAGCAACTAGAGTACCTCTCCCTATCTTCAACTATCCTGACAGAGAGGGAGGGAAAAAATAGTACGCTGGCATCTTCCCCATCATAAAGAGGTCGCTATGTTGGCAAGTTTATCACCTGGATCTCTGAGAAGGGCAGACTGCAAGCAAAAATGCATATACTGTATTTTTCCATGTAGGCTAGGCTTCCCCCCTAAAAATGTCAAAAATTAGGGGGGAATCTTATACACAGATATATCCCCCCATTTTCTTAAATCTGAGTCCCCAAAAATAGGGGGGCATCTTATACATGGGGGCGTCTTATAGACAGAATACAAAAAAAGGAAATGGAAATGGAAACTAAACACACTTCCTTTAAAATTTTGAGAGCAATCTGCATTCGTGAGGTTAAGTGAGGATAGCTTCTGTATTCTGCTAAACAATCTTTCCTAGGGCCAGTGGACATGTAACGCTCCCGAGGCCTTAGCTAAGGTTAACAGGAGATCCCAGGAACACACGCTGCCTTCAACAGCCGTAGTTCTTTGTCGGAGGAAAGGGGTTATGGCATCGTACCTGGTAGCCAGAAGCTGGGCATTCTATTTCTCAGGATGGTAAGGAAAGAGGTAAGGTGAACCAAGACTTCAGTACTTTTTAACCTTGCCTGCCTACAGAGACAGTTGTGGGAGGGAGCCCCTTCAGGGTCCCAAACAAGCAAATGTGACTGTTTTCCGGTGGAAGCCGCCATAATACGTAGTTACAGTCCAGGCTAGAAGGGGAAGGCAGGAAGCCTGTATTCCCACAGCCCATGCCTTAAACATGACTGAGAGATTATGAGCACTCATCCAGTGCCTGCCTTTACAGCTGATACCGATTACCAAAATACTCCCTCAGTCACTAATAGAGATGAACAGTCTTAAGTCAACCATGTAATAATCTCACTTTTAAATGCAAAATATATGAGATGCAAAACTCTACCAATATTGCCACCATAATGGTAATTATACGTAGTAAAAAGAAATTATGATGAATGCATGCAGTGCTTTCAGCTACAGAGATAAATGGCATTATTTGAACGGTAAGTTAACTCCATCTATATCCACTGGAATGATATCTACATGTAAAAGGTTCTTAAAATCATCCATTTCTGCACACACCCCCCTCCCAATAGTAATACTATTAATGCAATTTCCTGGAAATCATATTTCTAAGTGGAAGAGCTCCTACCATTTTAACATTCATTTTCATGCCATGTGCAGTTGTAAATATCTACCGGTACCGACAAACCTTGACAGTGGTCAACAAGTGCTGCAAGTGTCTTCAATCTTATCTTAGGATCGTATGTCCAAACTAAGAGACGCCGAAGTGTTAAACTACTCTCAATCCCCAAATTTACACCTTGATCATCTTCTACCTGCAACTAAGAACAAGGGGCAAAGAAGAAGATTTAGTCAATAATAGAAGCCCTTCAAGCTTTCCTCTACTACAAGTTTTAATTTCTAACCCCAGATATACATGTGCCTAATATGTTTTGGCATTTTTTAAAAATAATGCTTAGAGTGAAAGAAATGTTACAGTTGTAATATAAAGAAAGGGAAGGGTAAATGAAAGCTATAATTTGAAAAGAAATCAAAGAGCAGATAAATACAAAATGATGAATGGCAGGACAGCAAGAGAATTCTGAAAGAAGAAAGAATTTCTTTTGTAAGAGTTCACCATAAAGAGTTTTAACAGTATTACTGTAAAAGCAGTATGATTGTAACATAATTTTGCAAACATTTCTGTTAGCTAAATACATGGAAAGTATTACATAGCAAACTTTCAAATAAGTAAAAGGTTGATAGGCTCATTTGCCCATGCATAACAACATAAGCAACATATAGAGTATGTTATGAAACCAAAGTTACAAAAATGTGCTATCCTGGTATCAGCTCTTGATCTTCACAGGTGAGTAGCTATTTTACAGATGCAAATAGTTTATAAAGTCATATTTTGAAACTAACTTGTTGAACTCAAGCAAAAAACTGATGTAATTATTTACCTGCGAGTGTAAAACAGACAGTAGCCTGTAGTATTCTTTGAGTTCCTGGTTTAAGGCAGCACAAAAACTCTGTAAGACAAGAACAAAAGGGATCAGTTCATATACATTCTAAAGAGCTCTGAATGACTTGCATACAACCTGACCACTGATTTTGGGTCTTTGGATAAGCTTCACAGCAAGTTAACCTTTGAGGTCATACAAAAGATCATACAAAAGCACTCCCAAGTGGCATGAAATGTTTCAGTTCAATGGGGTATAAAGAGCCACTGGGTGACTAATAAAAACAAACTCCTGCAGAGTTATTAAGATAAAATTTGCCACTAAAGTATAACTGTTCATTCATTAGAAATGTACAGATAGTAAGTGGCCTGAACAAAATACAAAATCAAACCAAATGAGAAACTGGTAAAACAAACTCAAATAAAACCCATAACAAAAACGACTGCAATTAAGGCTGTACATGGGCTGCCTTTAAAGACATTCAGAAACAGGAGCTACTGCACAGTTGCAGCAGCCAGAATAACCACTGGGCCCAGATGATCACACCACATATAAACTGTTCTGGCCCAACTGCAGTGGCTGCCTATGTATTTTCTGGCCCAATTCAAAGTGTGGGTTTCAAAGTATATGGCTCGGGACCACAATACCTAACAGAACGTCTTTCCCAGCACAAACCAACCTGTGCATTAAGATCCACATCAGAAACCCTCCTCCATGTGCTTCTGCTCCCCATCCCAGCACCTGAGACTGTTGCCTCATTCTGCATAATAAGAGATGAAGAACCTGCTGGATCAGGCCAGCTGGCTATCTAGTACAGCATTCTGTTTTCACAGTGGCCAACCAGATGCCTGTGGGCAGCCTGCAAGCTGAGGTTCCATCAACTGGTATTCAGAAGCATGATTCCTCTGACAATGGAGGTAGAACATTGCTATTGAGGATAGTAGCCACTGACAGCCTTGTTCTTCATGAATTTGCCTAATCCTCTTTCAAAGCCATCACTGCCTCCAGTGGGAGCAAGTTCCATAATTCAGGCATGTGTGTCATGAACTACTTTTATTTGTCGTCAATATTCCAACATTCAGCTTCACTGGAGGTCCACAAGTTCTAGTGTTATTTCCTGTCTATTGCCAGGTCTCTCATCCCATACCAACAGATCTGACACACCAGTAACAACCTGTCAAGCAAAACAACAACAAACAAAATAAACAAAACAAAACAAAACATTTTGAAGACGTTTTGCCCACATACCTGACCCACTAATCCAAATGCACGTTCCACGCTCCTCTGATCAGTATACTTTCTTATTTTGTTATGCAGCCACCCTAATTCAGCAAGCCGGCTTGTTGTATCTCTCAGAGACTTGGAAATGCTCACCTAAAGTATTAAGAAATAAATGATGAACAAATAGTTAGAAGACTGGCATTAAATAAGCGTAGGATGAAACGAGCTCTAATGAGCAAGGTAGGGCATAAATCCAATTTTCCACTAGAATCTGACAAGGTGTTGATCACATTCAGTATTGTTGATCTTCAACAGAAAGAATATTCTATTAAGCAGTTACTTCTAAATGAGGAACAGAACCAGGCATGATAACAAATCAGGTCTTATGCCAGACATTTCCATATCCACTATAAATCTGTTATGGCAAGACTCAAAATGGATTTTCTACTTTTGTCCTGCTCTCTAAATTGTAAGCTTGCAGCTAGGAATTGTGTTATTACAGATTTTGTAAGCTGCTCTAAGAGTCTTTTTTGCCTTAAAGAGTGGAGTAAAAATGTTTTAAGCAAATTAAATAAGTAATTCTGTATGGTTCATAATGTCAGATGTAGCAAGTCATTGAGTCTACAGCTCTACGCACCGGGGGACATGTGTCCCTCTAGATGTTGTTGGGATCCAACCCTCCAGCATGACCAATGGTCAAAGAAGGAGTCCAACATCTGGAGGGCCACAGATTCCCTGTGCCAGCCCTCTGTGCTCCCTGGACCAGTTTATTATTGGTTCTCTATCTTCTTCTTATTCCTAGAAAGCACAATTGTCTCCAAATGGGTAGCGTTTCAACTACTTCCCGTGACTCAGTCTATATCATTCTATGGGAAGCGGCCTTCAGTTATGTCTGTGGCTCCTGAAGTAATCCTCACATTTTATATACTGACACATAAAGAAGGAACGCCTCTCTCAAATACTCTAACTAAACTCTCTTCCTCAGGCTGCCTCCAATTTCCCTCTATACACTGTTGCTTGACTGGATTATGTATAAGTAATCATTTTTTTAAAAATGTATCTCACCCGTGTAGGTTGACAGCTTGAAGTGAGCTTTTTAAATACAGTGGTACCTCGGGTTAAGTACTTAATTCGTTCCAGAGGTCCGTTCTTAACCTGAGGTGTACTTAACCTGAAGCACCACTTTAGCTAATGGGGCCTCCGGCTGCCGCTGCGCCGCCAGAGCACGATTTCTGTTCTTAGCGGAGTTCTTAACCTGAAGCGTACTTAACCTGAAGCGTACTTAGCCCGAGGTATCACTGTACAGGGTTATCTGAAGAACAGGGTATTTCTATAAACTACCCTCCTAAGCTCCACAGATAAAAGTCCCTGGAAAAAAAGGCTCTGATAAATCTCAGCTGCTGTACAGATTCATATGGGAACAGGTGGTTCTGTGGTTGTGGCCAAATGTTCAATGCCCTTCCAAGGACATTGTTGCTATCTTGTAGACACCAGGCAAAGTCTGTTCATTTGGGCTTTTGTTTGGTAATGATTTAATTCACTGTGGAGCTTTTTGCTGGGGGTGGATGGGATGAGAATGCTGCTCATATAATATTACTGTTAATAATGCTTTTAAGGATATTTTTACTGCTCCTTTTACCATTTAACTGTGTATCAAGAGCACTTCTGATTTTTATCTGTTGTTTTTATGTTACTGGTTTACTGCCAACTGCCTTAGATGCCAACAATGATAGAAACATTTTCTTTTTAAAAGCAAAATTAAAACCCAGGCAAAAAGAATTATTGAAAAGAATGGATATACTGAACATTTCCCCTCCCTCTCCCTGTGTGCAGACTATCTATATAAAACAGAATAAAAAATAAACAAATTCCTTCCAGTAGCACCTTAGAGACCAACTAAGTTTTTTCTTGGTATGAGGTATAAGATCTTTACTGTACCTTTCCGTCTACTTTGTAACAGTTCTCTGAATTGAACATTTTGATGATTTTGCCATCTATTCCCTGGAAGACGTATAAAATGTCCCTCACAAGATATGCCTCTGTTATTTCAACAGAGCCTGAAAAGTAGGGGGAAACAAACAGATTAAGCTACATGCAGGATATTTAAGAATTATGTTTGCCATTTTAACAGCCGAAGCCTAACCATAATTAATTAGAAGTATGACCCACTGAGTTCAATCAAGCTCGCTCCATTCTTCAGGTTATAACTGCATAGAATTCCAGTCCTAAAGTTAGTCAGCAAACAGGAGCACAGTTCCAGATTTACTATTATTTTGAGATCTAAAACCAAATCAATATTTCAGACAAAGTCATATCCAATTTCTGAAATATTTTCTGCTATGAAAATAACAACCACATTTATGTAAACAAAGGAAATTTAATACTTTACAGCCTTGTGCCAGTTTAAAAATTCATGCAATGAGTCAAATGTACCGGTAACTCCTAGTAGCCCTAATTTTGGAATGTTTCTACATGCATATCCACTCTTTGCGACTGGAACAGTGGACTTTATAACCCAAAGAATTACCTGTAATAGCCTCCAAAAAAGACTCTTGAGGGGTTTAGGTACCTCATTCAACAAGCAGCTTATGACACTTTGTGATGAGCTTTATGCCAGTGTTTTCAACGAATTTGTAAAAGCAGCTTCCTATGTTCCTAAGTCAGACCATTGGTCTAATTAAGTATTTCCTACACTGACTGGCAGCAGCTCTGCAGAGTTACAGGCAGGAGTTTCTCCCATACTCAATACGTGCACAAAACCCATCTGCTTTCTTTCTTTCTTTTTAAAAAAAAAAGCCTTTAATTTGGAATATGAATTTATTTAGTAGCAGCTACATAATATAATGGCAGAATGCATCTGTTCCTTCTGTTACATCTTGCCAGACAGAATGAGTAAATGTTTTTTTTACTGGCGCAACATAAACACAATAAATTAAGAAATGGAGATGGTTCCCGCCCCCCTCCTGTCTGTGTAAGTCACTGCTGTCCAAGGTTCTATTCACATCATACTGTATCTGTGGCACCACAATATCAACCAGGTTTTAATGGTGATGAGGGCTAAAAATAGAGGAACTCCATTAGATTGTCAAAGTGCAGGTTTTGCAGAGGAAGGCAAGAAAATGTTTTATGCAATATAATTTTTTCCGGAAAGTTACTGAGAAAACTCAAGTGTGTTCTACAAGGTCATTTACAGCCAGCTTTTAAAAAAAACAACCTCTCTTCTAAATGAAAAATGTAACAATGATTTGGTTAGTGCAAGAATGAACTATAATTTGTTGTAGTGAGATTATACCAGGCACCTTCTAGTGTTGCTCTTAAATACTTAGGCATACAGTCATACCTTGGTTTTCGAACAGCTTAGTTCCCAAACGCCGCAAACCCAGAAGTGACTGTTCCAGTTTGCAAACTATTTTTGGAGGCCGAACATCCGACGGGGCTTCCACAGCTTTTGATTGGCTGCAGGAACTTCCTGCAGCCAATCAGAAGCCACGCTTTGGAAGTCGAACAGACTTCCAGAACGAGTTCCATTCGAATTCCAAGGTACAACTGGACTAAAGATACTTAAGTTCAGTGAAGGCGGTGGATAAACTGTTATAAAGCCTAATATTTGATACCACCCTCAGTGACAAATTCCACTTTATTACACGTCTATACAAATTCAGCTTAGCTTCTTTAGAGTGCATAGTGTTGATAATGATTTCCAACAATATGATCAGAATCACTTTGCACTTTAAACATAAACAAAAATGGTTTTGAAGTGAAATCATAAATTTAATGCATTTAAAAAAAATAAATCTATATATCCACATTTAAATATATGTAGCTCAGGCACTGAAGCAAAACCCTCCCCACCACCTAACTCCAGAAATGGGAAAATGCCATGCTTAGCCTTGTTCTTCCAGAGTCTTGTAAGACAGCAACTGGGGGAAAAACTGAAGAGGCAGAAAGCCGACTGATGATCTCAGCACAGGGTGATGCCCGTAGGAGGCAGAGCCATCAATTTCAATGATGCCTATAAAAGTAGTTTCTGGAACACGGGAAGAGTTATCCAAGGCAGAAGATAACCAAAAACAATGCCTCAAATTCAGAGGTCAACCTCACTGTCCCAGCACCACTTCATGGGTGCTCCGCCAGCGGTGGCAGAGCACACATATGTGACTTTGGTTCCTAGCACATTAGCCATTTCTTCTACGAAACAAGGACCCAAATAACTTATTTTAGAGGCACACAAAATCACTTAGGTTTCAAAAACAGTTTGCCATGGGGTATAGTCCCATTATTAGACTAGAGTTCAAACTAGGTGTGACATGACATCATCTAAATAACTCAAATGAGCCTTACAATGTTGGAGTTTAAGCCAGAGATTGGGGGGGGGGGTTAACCCTTTCCCTTCCGACTGTTCTTCAGCTCAAAAGTGCCTCCCCAAAGCTATTTTTATACCTACAGCTAGGGTAAGGAGAGGGAAGTGAGAAATAGGTGCAGATGCATCCCCCCCAACTGTCATTCCTCAACTTAATCCCTTAAATTACTTTTGGTTTTCTGCTGGGTTGTGTTTTTTTTAATGGGTAAAAGATACATGAAGCTTCATATAGTTTGAGACTCAGGAAATATCTGAATAATGTGGGGTACATTTATGCTGCAATCCAATACCCTCTTACTTGGAAGTAAGTTCCAATGAACTCATTAAGGGTTTCTTTTGAGAATATATATGTATGTATGTATATGTATATGTATATGATGTATATATGTATGTGTGTGTGTGTGTGTGTGTGTGTATATATATATATATATATATATATATATATACACACACACACACACACACACACACACATATTCTGCGCCGACCAGAAGATACCTGAATCAGCCGTTTGGAGATACCTTAATCAGCCGTTTGTATAGTGAGGTTTGGGTATGATTCTTTGTGTTCAGGTAACTAAGATTTCAGACAACTAGTGTTCTGATAGCAGAACCTGTGTGTATACAATTTTCTTGGGAATTGTTATCAACTGGTATCAAGGTCAAAGCTGAAACATCCCAATCTGAGCTAAGCACTGTGACGCAAGAATATAGAGAACAAACAATGAAATATATTTTTCTCACCCGTTATGTCCCCTTCCCGCCTCGACCTTGGCAGATTACGTGAAACAGTGGTTGAGAGTCCTTTTGAGGTAGAGTTCTGTAAAGTAGGCTGGCCTGCAGTTAAAGTCCAGGCAAGTCGTGCCCCTAGCTGCTGCCGAAGGCAATCTCCCACTCCTGCACGTTGATAGGATTGTCTGCGGAAATAAAAGCTATAATGTAGCTATTGAGTTGTATTACTTATAGCAAAACTACTTATATTTCTGCGAAATTTCAGCTCAAAAAAATAGGCAGATGCAGAAAGCATTATCATGGCCAATTATCTTTGAGAATGCATTTAGAAATTCACCATTTTGCAGTTCTTGACAGTTATATAGAAAAGGTACTTGTTGCATGCCTACTAATGTTGCAATAGAGTACATAAAGCACCTCAGAAATTTCAACTACCCATTCAGAGCCAGATGACTTTGCTGTGATTCCAACTACGGCTAATGCAGCCCTGCAAGTACAAAAGAATCATATGAAAATAATTCCTGGTAAATATTTGCAGTGGGAAAATTGCTAATTTCTAAAACAATCGTAAAAATAAAGGGTCTCTCTCCTCAGCAGGGTGCCCAATGGCCCATGATTGTTTACTGTGCATTAAACCCATGGCCATGAACCCCTACACTCTCAGGTCAAGCCCTGAGAAATTGAAAAGTTCAGCAGACTTCTTCTACAGTGTATAAAGCGCAACACAGAACAGATTCTCATCCCTACAGCACCGTTTGTCGCAAAAAACAACAACCCATAGGACAAGTCACTGCCCTTTAATGGGACATGAGAGACTGACATTTCAGATGTCGACTTGGAGAGATAAGATTTACGGTTTAAAGGAGACCAGCCAAAAAGATGCTTCAGCTTAAAGTTCTGACACCTCTAATAGGTCAATGCAGATAGCAAAGCAATTGCTCTTATTTTATTTTAGTAACTCAGCCCTACTCATGGAAACAGATGTTTCTTACCTTGAATTCTCATGGATAAGCATCATCATATTTGGGTTAGCACCTTATTTTGGGTACAGTCAGGGTCAAGTTGCTAAGATATACCATGGGAAAGGGCAAGCCAGCTTCCCAGATCAAGAGCAGCAAGATAAGCCTGCTAAGCTTATTAAAACTTATCCAACACCAAACATTTCTTAAACATATTGTTCAGGAAAATATATTTCAGACCAGATAGGACATCCCTGAAAGTTGTTGATGTTGTTTTTACACTCTTGGATCTCAGAATTGAGCTGCAAGTTTCAGGAAAGTGGGATGACTTCCTCTGGCATTTCAAAATATGGGAATTAAAAAGCAAGATAGATTTTCAGTTCTCCCAGTCATCATATATGGAACATACAAAGGCAATTGCCCCTCGGGACGACATCCTAGAATGTTGTTAATGAAAAAAAGATCTTCCAGACATAACCTCAAAGCTCTCTCTACAAGCACCTAAAATCTTATTTCACCCCATCACAATATGGTGGTTTAGAAGTGAAAATGAGTAGAAAAGCCTCCCGTAACCTATGGAATAAATTTATTCTGGGCAGAGAGGAAGGGCCAGATCTCAACACCCCTTTTGTCCTTATGGAAGGCTCATGGGTCCTTATTGGCTGACAGAATATCTGGGAAACCAATAGGAAAAAAGCACTAGGATTAGTCACCCAGAAGCACTGGTTGAGAGCTAGCTCCTTTAGAGGCATAGGGCAGCCACAGGCTTCATAGGAGTTCACATTAAAAATCAGTTCTTTTCCCTTATAAGGTCCCATGAAAGGAATCTGCAAGTGGCAATGTGCCTGCAGTGCCACTGTGAGGTATTGAGAAGGAAAAGCAAGCAAGAGCAACCTGAATTCCCTGGAACTCAAAGGGAGGAGAAGAAAATGCTGGTGTCCCATTCCCCCCCCCCCAATTAAAAAAAAAAAGCTGAACCATAAGCACAAACCACTAGTTTGGTGTACAAAGTTTGGAAGCCTCTTCCTTTGATATTCTAGTAGCTTGACCTCATAGCCAAGATGTAGTGCTATCCCCAATGTGATGACTACTTCCCCGTGGCCCTTTGGGATAATGCCAGGTTGCAAAAATTCTGCCTTGGTGCTGGAGCAAACGCAATTGTCATCCAATGATTTCAAGCAAAAATTCTGCCTGAAATCCAACTCTCTGGAGAAAAGGCACGATATGCAAGCCATAAATAAACAAGTACCAGTAATTATGAAAACATTGTTTTTATATACCCCCTCTCTCTTTTTCGTTTCTCTAGCTATACTTGCACTTGACTTCATTAGAAGGTATCAGGGAGGGGGAGTTAGCAAGTATATCAAAAGGGTGACTTATAAAGAACCGTAACTTTCTTTCAGCAGCTGAATCCATTTCTGTTCGTGAAAGAAAGCAAACTGACAAGCTACAAAGGCTATCTGCTAAGGAAATGTAACTGTTACTCCAAGAACAAAGGCTGGATCTGGACACATCAAAGAAGTGTTTCAGTTTACAGCGCTGTAAATTTAAACAGGGAAAAGAGGTAGAGAAAAACGGGACTCCACGTCGCCATCTGGCGGCACAATGTTATATCGCACATACAACACATAGGTAAAGGTAAAGGGGACCCCTGACCATTAGGTCCAGTCGTGTCCGACTCTGGGGTTGCGGCGCTCATCTCGCTTTATTGGCCGAGGGAGCCGGCATACAGCTTCCGGGTCATGTGGGCAGCATGACAAAGCTGCTTCTGGCGAACCAGAGCAGCGCACGGAAACGCCGTTTACCTTCCCGCCAGAGCGGTTCCTATTTATCTACTTGCACTTTGACGTGCTTTCGAACTGCTAGGTGGGCAGGAGCTGGGACCGAGCAACGGGAGCTCACCCCGTCGCAGGGATTTGAACCGCCGACCTTCTGATCAGCAAGCCCTAGGCTCTGTGGTTTAACCCACAGCGCCACCTGGGTCATACTGTACTGTAAATTGCTTTTTCTTTACCAGTCTAGCAGAGTCCAAAGAATTATCAATCTTCTTGAAATTCAGCTAAGAACTGTTTACTTTCTTCATATTCTAATCAAGAATTAAGGCTGGACTCCAGATTTACATAATCTATGACTAACAGAAGACAGAGTGTCTCTGTGTTGTAGACAACACTAATGTGGTGCGGGGGGGGGGGGATAGCTGCCTTTGATCAATAAGTCTTTCAATACAGTCTTATGCACATTTACTCAGAAGCAAGTCTTGCTAAGTTCAATGGGGCTTTCTCCCAGGTAAGTGCACTTACCCCTCAGATGCTTCCCTCCCATAACTACTTTGAATCATTGTATAGTCTCTGCCATGTTCCTTTGCTTTCAGATATTAGGCAGACAGTGACTGGAGAGGGTCTTTTAAGCAGTGGTGACCTATCTATGGAATCTTCTTCCCACATAGGTTTGCCTGGAAACTACTTGGATGTCTTTCAAAAAATAATTGTAACAGCTTTAACTCCCTCTGAATTGTTTTTATTGCTCTGCTGTTTCCACTGTTTGTTCTAACTGCTGCTTTCTTTAATCTTTTTTTGGACTTGCCATTGATTTTGCTATTTTAGCATATGCCACCCTAAGAAACACTGAGATGCAGGATATAAAATAAGCTTAAATAAAGTCAAATTGACCTATGGTACAAGGTTAAGACGACAAGCTGCCATGCAGGCCGGTTTCGTTGAACAGCAAGCCTTCACTGTCACCTCTGACTGCTATATATTGAAACAGGTCTCTCTGCATGGTTATCGGCAACATGAAAAATTTTCATTTACCCTGGAAGAAATGACTGCGGGGTTGGTGTTGGCCCATTCGGGGCATATATGCCAAGGCTGCTGATTCCACTACTTCCCATACTGGCAGAATTCTGGCCAGACTGAGCATTCCGGTCTTGGTAGTTCAAAGGAAGGCTCTGGGGCCGGGCATAGTAATACGGAGTTGAGTGGGCATCCCGTGGCAGTGCTTGAGCAAACAGTGAGGCGAAATTTGATACCTTGAAGGGGGGAAAAACAACCCAAAGTTTTAAAATAAACCCATTGCCATTAGCTTAATGACTATAAACACATTATCCTTCTGAAACCGATTGCCTATGTATCTGTTTAAAAATAAAAAAATAAAATACAGAATACACTTTTCAGAATCAGCCCCAATCTTTTCAAAGAGGTTTCTAAACAGGCGCTAAATGTTAGTAAGGCTAACTTCTAACATTTCAACTTTACGTTTGTCTCAGTTTTTTACATTGTGAGTTGTAATCATACAGTGCTTCAAGGGGTGCTGCTGTTTCCTTCCATATCAACTTGCCTACATGCTGAGATCTTGTGCCAGTGGCCTTCATCTAAGTACCATCTCCATCAGAGGTGAGGTTTGTTCAGATAGGCATGCCTGGCACCAACTCTACTATCGTTTATGCACCAGGCAAAAACTTTTTTTTTAATCCGGGCACATTAAGACATTGTTACAATCTTTAGTTATGTTTTGCTTTTATAATTTCACTTTTATTGGGTTTTATTTTTGTTTTCTAGCTTTAGTTCTTTCAAATCAACTTTAAAACACTGATAAAAAAGGTGTGGGGTGTGGTGTGTGTGTGTGTGTGTGTGTGTGTGTGTGTGTGTGTGTGTGAATGCTCCATAAACTCCCTCCCATCCCTTGAGGGGTTCCCAAGCACCAATTTCCACTAAAGAAAGCCTAAGAAGGAAACATTTCTCATGCTTCCCAGGGCCACAGAACAGGGTGGTGGTGGTGGTGGTGGTGGTGGTGGTGGTGGAGGAGGAGGAGGAGGAGGAGTAGGGTAGACAAAGGAGAGAAAGAAGCTTATTTCTCCGCTTTGTGTCTGCCTGCCTCCTCGCTGCCCCTTGCCGGAAACGAGAGAAGATTTCAAAAGGCAGACTTATTTTCTGTTGCTTTCTGTAGCAGTGGCAGCAACCGCGGGCATCAGAGGTTGAAAGGATCAGCACAGGGCAGCTTTGATGTTCTCTTTTCCACCTCATGCCGCCACTTCAGGTCCTGTGACTGGCCGGCCATTACTTTTGATGCCTTCTTCATCCCTGCATTGCTCTTGCTGCTGCTCTTTATGTTACTTGGCAGCAATAGAATGATTCTAAGGCCAACTGCAGAGGAGGAAGGAGGACAGTAGCAGTGGCAGCTGGCCTAGGGACCTGAATCCGAGGGGCAGAGGCTCCAAAATGGACAGGAGGAAGAGCCAGCAGAGCTGGGGGCCTGCCGAAACCTCTTCTGGCTGTCCAGCTCACCTGGGCTGCTCATCCACCAACTCTTGTCATGCTGTAGTTCACAATGTCGCTTGTCTGTGGCCTAGCAAACTGCAGCTTGATGATACTCTTACATGTTTATTATATGTAAGATAGACAGACACCCACAAAAATAGCTACCTTGTTTGGCTGCTTGCGTGGATCTTCACTGAGGCTGAGCAAGAGGTAGAGGATTGACCACCTGTTCTTCAAAACTCCCTGCCACAAGAGGTAACTATTAGAAATGGTAACGTGGTTTCAAAATCAGTTCTAGTTTTACTTGCCCGTGAGCAAGTGTTACCATGATTTAATAGTGGTATGGATGGGAGGCACAAGGTTAGATTAATGGAAACCAAGCCTTGTTGACTAATTGTAGTGCATGACTGGTCTTCAGGCTTCGTGATTACTGCAAAAAACACCCACCGCCAATGTTTCATCCAGGTGCATTGGTCAAATCAATTAAATATTTACAGGTCTACTTTTGTTCAAAATAGAAAGTGGTGCATGTATACACCCGTGACAGCTACTTGTAAGAAAGTCCCACTGAATTCTATATGGGTTAGGACTGCAGCCAATGTAGAATGTTATCTGCCACTTACCTCTGCCTGGATAAGTTCTTTTTTAATAATAATAATAATACCAGACCCACCTCTTAAGAGACTTAATTCCTTGCGGATGTCCTATTTGTCCCTGATCTGATGATACTACTCAACCAGGGTGGGTGGATTATCTTCACAGTGCTATTTCAGCAATCAGCTTATCGTAACCATATGATAAAAGTACTGATATAAAGTATCAGGAAGTGCTTAATGGCTATTCTCAACAGTTCAGGTAACTGTTCCAGGTTCTTTAAGTATGATTTGTTCAAATTTTCTAATTCATTAATTTACCTTTGCAATATAAGCGGGAAAACGTGAGCTGTGACTTAACAAATGACTGATAGATCTCCCACCAACAGCTGGGCTTCATGCTAATTCATGCCCCGCTGTTTAAAAGCAGCTACTATACTGCTCTCACAAGTCTGGAAATTATTGAACTAGTCTCTCTATAGCAGAGGGAAGTCAACTCATTAAGGCCAGGGAATAACGGATTTGCTTGCAGTATACGAAAGTTTGTGAACTTCGCTGAACTTCACTGTCAAAACTGACTCATAAATTCTCAAGTACAAAAGAAAGAAAACCAAGATCACTTAAGAGGCCGACAGAAAGCCTGATCAATAAATCAATACACATTATCTTAAAAATAGATCGTGGTGAGATAAGTTTAACATAAAAAGCAAAACACATTTTATGCTGATGTATGTCCTTCCCATAAGAAGTCATATAGGCAACAAAAACACGTGATGATTATTTTTTTACTTTCCTCAAAAACAGGCTTTTAATATTTTACAGGACAGGAGATCAGAACAAACTCAAACACAACTCATTTCCTTGATCTAGCGAAGCCACACTAGTGGTATTCATTACTCAACAATTAGCAACCAGTCTCCATATTGGATATTGGGTTGTTCAGAACACATTCCTGTACCTGTGAGTGGAGTTTTCTGTAGAGTTCTGAAAATACAGCAGCATTCTCTTCCCTTCCTTGCCGCACAACTTTAAAGAGAAAAGGCAAGTTAAGAACATTACAAGCCTGCCATGTGCAACATTAGCATTTAAACTAAACAGAAATTCAATCAACACAGATATCTAATTCACTGAGATACCAGCTGCTTTGTTACAATGTAGATGACTATTCATTCTGGCCAAAAGGATGGTGTCATATTTAAGACTAGGCCTGTGATCCTAGTCAAAGGCTGCTTAAGAGACCTTAAGAAACAACATTAAGTGCTGTTCCATCAGGAGAAAGGGATATGTGTGGGTAATTTGCGGAAAGATCCATGAGCACAGATGTTCTGTGGTCCATGTCCCTGCAGGCAGAGGGGGTAAAAAAAAGGGGGATTTCCAGCGGTCATGGTTCGGCAAGACTCAAAATCCCCTGACACACCCACAAACTGGCCCAGAATCACAGAATCACAGAATCATAGAGTTGGAAGAGACCACAAGGGCCATCCAGTCCAACCCCCTGCCAAGCAGGAAACACCATCAAAGCATTCCTGACAGGTGGCTGTCAAGCCTCTGCTTAAAGACCTCCAAAGAAGGAGACTCCACCACACTCCTTGGCAGCAAATTCCATTGTCGAACAGCTCTTACTGTCAAGAAATTCTTCCTAATGTTTAGGTGGAATCTTCTTTCTTGTAGTTTGAATCCATTGCTCCGTGTCCGCTTCTCTGGAGCAGCAGAAAACAACCTTTCTCCCTCCTCTATATGACATCCTTTTATATATTTGAACATGGCTATCATATCACCCCTTAACCGTCTCTTCTCCAGGCTAAACATACCCAGCTCCCTAAGCCGTTCCTCATAAGGCATCGTTTCCAGGCCTTTGACCATTTTGGTTGCCCTCCTCTGGACACGTTCCAGCTTGTCAATATCCTTCTTGAACTGTGGTGCCCAGAACTGGACACAGTATTCCAGGTGGGGTCTGACCAGAGCGGAATACAGTGGTACTATTACTTCCCTTGATCTAGATGCTATACTCCTATTGATGCAGCCCAGAATTGCATTGGCTTTTTTAGCTGCTGCATCACACTGTTGACTCATGTCAAGTTTGTGGTCTACCAAGACTCCTAGATCCTTTTCACTTGTACTGCTCTCAAGCCAGGTATCACCCATCCTGTATTTGTGCCTTTCATTTTTTTTGCCCAAATGTAGTACTTTACATTTCTCCCTGTTAAAATTCATCCTGTTTGCCTTGGCCCAGTTCTCTAATCTGTTGAGGTCATTTTGAAGTGTGATCCTGTCCTCTGGGGTATTAGCCACCCCTCCCAATTTGGTGTCATCTGCAAACTTGATCAGGATGCCCTCAAGCCCATCATCCAAGTCATTGATAAAGATGTTGAATAAGACTGGGCCCAAGACAGAACCCTGTGGCACCCCACTAGTCACTTCTCTCCAGGATGAAGAGGAGCCCAAGACTATGCCGTTCTGGGGATCATGCATAAAGCCAAAATTGCATATAGTCAAAGCACATTGGATCAATGGTGGGTGGGATTGCCAAAGTTCCCCGCCCCACTGGACGTCCGCTCTTTTAGTTATTTTTTTGCCAAGCATGTAAAGTTGAATGTGTGCAAGTTAAATGTGCATAAGTCTACTGTATTTATTTCTCTCTCATTAGAGTCAATGGAAGGGAAAGTGAAAAAATCTGCTTCCTCCACCTACCACCCTAGCTTATTTAGCAGCAAGGCGACAAATATGATGGTCGCTCTGCCACAGAATCGCCCCAAAAGGACAGGAATGCTCTGTGCCATCTCATCCAATGAAATGACCCTATATGAATGTGTTTATATGTAGAATATTCAAGTCTACACTATAATAATAGAGAAATGCACACATCTCCTTCCCTATTTTCCTTACAACCACATATGAAGGATAGGAAATTTGTTCAGACAAAAGAATAAATACATCTAATCTATATTACACTATCTTCTTGCTTCTTCCCTGCTAGCTTCTGCTGACACAGTGATCTATTACTACAATTCATATTACTCTCTCGCTCTCCTATATGAGATAATTAAAAAAGAATTAAAACCACCTGTTTCAATTGGTTTTTAACAGATGTGTGTTTTGGACATGCTGCTGGGTGTTGTTGTTTTTTAAATAGCTTTGAAAATAGTTCTGTACTGGTTTATATGCTAATGTTTTGTTTGTTCATAAAAATTAGCTTTGGAAGCTTTTATAAGGGATTGTGTGAGAAACCCTTTTCACAATTCTATTATTTACAGATAGGTAGCCGTGTTGGTCTGCCATAGTCGAAACAAAACAAACAATTTTATTATGGCGCTGCATTTTATTATTGTATTTTATGGTTGTATTGATGTTCACTAGCTTGGGTAGACAGCAACTTATAAATATTTTAAATAAATAAATATAAAAGCACATATGTGATGGTGAAAAACAAGGTAATAGTTTATACTGATGAACAATAAAGTGAACCTGCTCTATCATAAGAGACAAAACCCACACAGCATTGAAAACCTTATAAAACTTGCTTTGAACACTGTTAAAAATAATAAATAAGCTTACGTTCTTTTTTAATTTTTTCTGCTACAAGAAATTCATCTCTTTCAACAGTAGGGGCAAAGTTGCTTCCAATGACTCGCACTGCATATTGAAACTGCTGGGCTACATCAGCTGAAATAAAATAACAATTAGTCAACTGTTAATAATAAGAGACTGTGAAAATGCATTTAATTTTATGAGTGGTGCTGTGGTCTAAACCACTGAGCCTAGGGCTTGCCGATCAGAAGGTCAGCGGTTCAAATCCTCCCGATCCAGAGGATTATACATTCTGTGATATTCCAGGAAGGGATACTTGAGAACACCCAACTATTTCCTCCTAGAAATCTGCGCATGAATCCCACTCTATCATTTGCATATTGTTCTACCCCTAAACACTGTATTTATCCTCACACTATTCCAAAGACTTTTCAGCTGTTTGGCTTTTGCTCTCAATTTGAACACGACCTTAAATCTCAGCATTGCAAGCATTTCTGCCTTTAACAGTACGGGGGAATAAATAAAGCATTAGAAATACTCAGTTTTCAGTTTCACTTACAGTTCATAAGTTTATTGTTCTAGCCAAAGGCCATGACAAACTCGTAGCAATAGTATTAATAAAATAATATAGAACATACATCCATAATATAAGCAGACATCCATGACATGAGAGAGTGGAGATACCAGAGACATCAACAAGCTTAGATTTAGCCTCATTTCAGATTAAACCTCTGTATCACCAAAACAATTTATAGCAATTTTATCTAAATCCCTTTTCCTCTTTTTTTTTTTTTTTTTTTTTGCAGCCAATGCATAAACACTCTCTGTGTTACAAAACTATTACTGTCACTAAAAAAACAACAACAAAAAACAACAACCAATAACCCTGAACCATTTCTGCTGGGGTATACATGCTTCTGCGACCAAAGGTTTCAGAAAGTGAACTCTTGGGTCCCTATATAAAGAGGCAAGCTAACAGATAATGAGTGATGTCTTCCACCTGAGGCTGACCACAAATACAAAGTCCGTCTGTGCATGGGACCTTGTTGTAACAGCCATCTAAGACTACACTGGGCATCACTTGGAAACACAGCTCCATAAGAATGCATTTCTTACGGAAACTGGTGAGATAACTAGCTCTAAAATGCTCTGTTCTTGCAAGTGGATACCAAGAGGAAATTTTTTTGTCTTTCTAATTAGTTGCAGATCCCTTCTGAATTCTATCCAGAAAAGCCAAACCCTTAGCTGATACTTATTTAAGGTCAGTGTAGTGTTCAATTCTGGATAGGAATAGTAGTCTAAAATATCTTGACAAGCTGCTTTCCAGAGTTGGTTTTCACCCAATTCCATATAGCACAGCACAGTAATATAACATATAACAATTATTTCAATATACCTTAACTGAGCGCAGTCCGCTCAGTCTTAAAATTGTTGGCCACCCAAATTGTGTATGAAGAAGAGCTGCTGATATTCCTAATGGCAAAGTACAGCTTCTGAAAAAAATATTCCACAGTTTCTAAAACCTTAATGGAGTTCAAATCAGAACCCTAGATTCATTAGAAATATGTAATAATTTCAAATAAAAAATGTGCTGAATTCCCAATATATATGTAGCAACCATATCACGTCCAGGGTCCCTTTCAATTGGATGAACCTTGGACAGAATAAAGGCAGCACCATTTCAGTGCATGAAATTGCTAGGCCATAAAATTGACCATACAGCTTAGCAAGAGGAAGAAGTAAATATTATTTTAACCTAAGCAATATTTGAGATGAAAAGGCACTTTTTCCTCAAACTGCTTTTTAAAAGTCTTTGCCCCTGCCAGAGATTTCATTCCACATTTGGCAGAACTGGGTCAGCAAAACAGAAAACTGCTGGGCAGCCTCAATTCCAAGAGGCAAATACCTTTGCCAAGTGTAAAGAGAAGAGGCTCTACAAATATAAGGAAATCAACTTCTATCTTGCAGTTCCTAATGAGCTGTATATAGGGTACATGCAAAGGACTGTCATGGATGCTTCAGTTGAGATTCCTGCATTGCAAGGGGTTGGATTAGACGACCCTCTACAATTCTATGATTCCATTATTCATGTTAACAAAAGGCTAAACAGAGAACTTAGCAAATTAGCATCCATCACCCTCTCTCTCTCATATAATATGGTGTTCCATTGTACGCCCCCTGGAAAAGTTGACCTTCAAAACATTATCTTTTCTACTGTGAAAGTCTCATTAAAATGAATGAGACCTTCACCTCTTAAATGTGAAAACAATGCAAGTGGGATATAAATTGTGATATTGATAAAGATGTGAGATGGAACATAGCCATAGACCTGCCTTTCAAAGCTCATGTGAATGCTAGCATTTTAACAATTGTGCCCTTGAGTACTCTGACAGGATCTCTTAATGAACAGATTTGTGGAATATTCTCCAAAGAATTCAGAACACCAGTAAATAGCATTCTGATTCTCAAAGTGCTGAACGCAAAGAACAAAAGTATCAATAATTTTAAGGAGGCACGTTCTTATTAAGCATGCTTTTATGTAGCTGCTATGAAGTAATGCTTAGTGGGAATTTTCTTTTATCATCCATTTTTCACAACCTTCTCACCATCTCCACTAATGTATCAGAGGTATTTCTAATCAGAACTGCAGTGTTCAGCATACATATTTCAAAGCCTAGAAAGAACTCTGAACAAATTCCCTGTGAAAATGTAGACAAACTATTAGAGGCAAGAGGAAATTCAAGTCAAAATGATCCAAGAAAAAAAAGGAACTGTCACGGCTAGTGCTTTTTAGAAATTTCCCGAAAAGGGAGAGTACGAAATTAAATATGTATGGTTAAATTATGTGGTTAAGTGATTTCCTTCCCACACCTTACAAAACCACTGAAAATAGCTAAACAAGGTTTGCACTTAAGACCTCAAGTACCATTTGCTGAAAAGACACAAGGAAAGTAAAAAACAACAACAGGTCTTTGGAGTCATGAAATCCAATTTCCTGTAGCCTCAAGCATAAATGCCACCATCTTGGCAAAGGATATGGGAGAAGGAAAGTTAAATCTTTCATCAACAGGTGGGGTCAAACACCCCCGAACAGCACCGGACAAAATCCATAAAACCTCTGTCTCAATAGCCTTTATTGAGACAAAGGTAGTTCTCATCGAATACAGGGCATAAATTACTGTAATTTTCCATGTATAAGACTAGGGTTTTTTCCTTCAAAATGTCAAAAATTAGGGGGCGTCTTATACACAGATACATCTCCCCCCATTTTCCTAAATCTGAGTCCCCCAAAATAGGGGGCATCTTATACATGGGGACATCTTATACATGCGGGCATCTTATAGACGGAAAAATACGGTACCATGTGGTATTTGGGCGGGATGCGGGGGGGGTGTAATTTAGTGGGGGGAAATGTTGTTTCTCTTATGGTTTTTAAGGTCAATTTTACTCCCTTGGAGCGTCCAAGAAAACCCAAACAACATGCACATGTATACCTATATACCTGAAGGAGCGTCTCCACCCCCACCGTTCAGCCCGGACACTGAGATCCAGCGCCGAGGGCCTTCTGGCGGTTCCCTCACTGCGAGAAGCAAAGCAACAGGGAACCAGGCAGAAGGCCTTCTCGGTAGTGGCGCCCGCCCTGTGGAACGCCCTCCCAGCAGAGGTTAAGGAGATGAACAACTATCTGACATTCAGAAGATACCTCAAGGCAGCCCTATTTAGGGAAGTTTTTAACCTGTGATTTTAATGTATTTTTATATTTGTTGGAGGCCGCCCAGAGTGGCTGGGGAGACCCGGCCAGATGGGCGGGGTACAAATAAAAGAATTATTATTATTATGCACATAGGGTGCTAGGGCTCAAAGTAGCCACACAAAATGCTCTTTAAGGTTATTCACTAATTGCCATTATCTGCAGGTGCTTAGCCCAGAGCCTGTTGTGTCCATTTCATGTGAGAAAAGAATACAGAGGATGAAGAAACAGAATTCTGCCCATTTTCATAACAGACAAATCACTCGTTTCCCCTTAACATCACCAAAAATGGTGTAGGTGGGGTCCATAGCACCCCACAGGTTTACAAAATCATTTTACAAACCTAAAATTTAAAAATATTTTGCCCCAATTAGACCCTTCCTTGTGACCTAACAAAACTATTTTCATCATAGCTATTATTTTGTGTGAAGCTTATTGATGACCCCAATTCCATCTGCAAATGTTTGCAAGCAACCTGGTCCCTCACTTCATCAGTTAGCGACTCTCAGTCAAGAACCTTTAGAGGACCACATTTCTCTGTTCACAGAAAGATGTTTACAGTATGTGATTAGAGTTGCCCTCGACGCTTCCAGGACACAGCATCACTGGCCTCCTTCTAAAGAATCAATAAAGTCCTCAGATTTGATTACTAGCGTGAGTACCAAAGTACCGATGTGGAAAAAAACATTGCCCCTGTGCACAACCAGTGGGAGGTTTACCAGGAAGCTCTCACAATGTTAAAATTGAGGAACAATTACTTGCATTTAAAGGAAGATGTCCAAGACGTCCACATTTCCCAATATGACAAAATATGTTTTCATAAATGAAGTGACATACACATCTGAGTTGAAATCTTATGCACACATTCCTGGGGAAAGTTCCCACTGACATGTGTGGGATGGCACTGTAAAAGACTCAGCTCATAAAACATCAATGCTAACTGCTAAAAGTGACAAACAAATACATGAAGGTAGCCTTTTTTTGGCAAATAAGAGTAATTAAAATTAACACAATATTATCCAACATTGCCAGGTTTGATTACTGTCAAAAGGAATTACATTTTAAAATAAAAAGCACAAAATGCTATGTTTTACAGGCCAAGTAAAGTCCTACAGTGTGCAATACTTAAGCCAAATAAAAGAGTTTATAAATAAGGGAAACCATTTTAGTATTTCAAAGGAGCAAAATGATACAAGTTTTGTAAACATAAACATCAGACAAATTATTCATTCTAAAAGCTCCCTATTTGTAAAGATATTTGAACTGCATAAGAAGGATAGGCAATTTTCAATCTATCACCTGGGTAACTGCTACTTTCTATACCACAAAGCTATTTTGATTTTAGCAGGTCTCAAGTCTTGGCTCAACTCAGCTCTCTGCTGCTTTTGAATTTGATTTTTAAAAAAATCTATTATGCTTTTCTACTTCTGATAAAACGTTCAAGGGAATGAATAAGTTTGGTATTGCTCCAGTTTTGTCTTCTGACACCCTTCCTTGTGGCAGATTATGATTTTTAGACAAAAAGACCTTTCTCCCTCAATCTGAACTCTTTAGACAAGTCAGGCTGCAAGTAACAAGTTATCTTTTAAGAAAAGCATAATTTTATCGCCAGGTTATAGAACACCATGTTCTTCAGGACCTATTTCCCAAAGTGAGCTAAAAGAACAAAATCTACACTCGATCTAAACATTTCCATATTTACTTAGGAGTAAGTCACAGTTAATTCAATGGGTCTTGCTCCCAAGGATCTGAGCAAATAATTGGAGCATTATACTACAATCCTATGCATGTTTAAGTTAGTCCCACTTAACACAATAAGTAATACTTATGAGTAAATATGCATGGAATTGTGCTGTCAGCATTTCATTTCTGTGTTAGATGCAAGAACTTTGACAGATTTTCCTCCAGAGGCAAACAACCTACTTCTTGCAAATTCTACACGTTAGTTCTCCCCAATTTTTAAGATTTGTATTTTCATACCCATCTATCTACTTAGCAATTATCAACTGCATCTACCTTCGTTAAAACAATTCTATCAACAATTATTTGGTGAAATCCTCACTGCGAGAAGCAAAGCTACAGGGAACCAGGCAGAGGGCCTTCTCGGTAGTGGCGCCCGCCCTGTGGAACGCCCTCCCATCAGAGGTTAAAGGGATCAACAACTACCTGACATTTAGAAAACATCTGAAGGCAGCCCTGTTTAGGGAAGTTTTTAATCTGTGATGTGTTAATGTATTTTAATGTTTGCTGGAAGCCGCCCAGAGTGGCTGGGGAGACCCAGCCAGATGGGCGGGGTACAAATAATAAATTATTATTATTATTACTTCAGTCTCATAAAATAGTCAGGTGAATTATCCTGTGAAATACTACAATCAAATGGGATGTATGCGGTGTTAGGGGATGGGAGGGGTACATGTTGTGCTCCTTCTGGAGTAGTTTGCCCACATTTGGCCCCCACCCTGCATTTAGCTCTCACCTGTGGCTCCCAGAAGCTGTCAGCATACAACAGCAGCCACACCCCAGGAATGGCTTTGACTGGCCGGCTAAACCAAGTGAGGAAAGCCGATAGGTCTTAAGCTCTCTGAGAGTTAGGGACTTCCTCTGCAAGACAGGCTCTAACAGATTGAGCACACAAGAACAGTAGTGGTCCAACAGTCAAGAAAGCGGTTTCTGCACATACAAAAGTCAGAGGCAGATGGGGCTCGTCAACCTGGGAAGCAGCTAGCCCTTCTTGGAGAAGGAAAACTGATCCTAAACCTCTGCTGCCTTTCAGGCAGTCTTGGAAACTGAGATATGAAAGCAAGAAGCTAAATGGCACCTTAAAGCTAGGTTACGGGAGCAACAAAGGAATGTCTAGGCACGCTGAATACAAGGCTGAAAATGACTGAACTGCAGCTAAAATATTATGTTCATTTTTCACATGGTACTCTAGTCCTTCTCCTGCCCACCCCCTAACATTCTTAAGAGGGTCTCTTCTACAGTCTTCAGAGAGTAGCTGGAAGTGGGGAGGCAGAAAAATGTCCTCCTTTCCTTCCACACTGCAGTTTTAATCTGAAATCTTAGGCGCAGTACTGCACCCAGAACTTAGAAACTGCTCACACTAATGAAATTCCCTGTCACAAAATGCACCTAGAACAACGGGAGTTTCGGTATGCTTCCAGGATACCATCAGGAGAAGAAAAGGCTAAGCAATAAACCCTACACAAATCCAGAGTGGAGTCCCTAAGGTGGTCAAGTGGCACCTCATTTGCCTCTTTCCAGCAACTCCTGCAGCCAAGTTGGTGCCAAATGCAGTACTCTGCTTTCCAGGACCTCTATACAGAGTGCCCAGGCCTGCTCCCAGGGGATGTCACTTCAGTGCTGCTAACGCAGTGATTTAACTTCACCACTGGAGGCACACACCATTGTCTCTCAAGACAGAAGCAAACCAACTACAATCAAGTACCGTATATACCTGAGTATAAACTGACCCGAATATAAGCCGAGGCACCCAATTTTAACACAAAAAACCTGGGAAAGCTTCATAGGAGCCACTGCCTGCCTCACTCAAGTATAAGCCGAGGGCGGCTTTTTCAGCACAAAAAATGTGCTGAAAAACTAGGCTTATACTCGAGTATATAGGGTAAGTTCTTTACTACTGAATTGTGCTTGATATTTGCAGCAGCTTGCACACACCAAAAGAAACCCCAAACAATAAAGTATGCATCCAAGTCATCTTAACTAATTTTCAAAGAACAAGCAAATATTCATTATGTCATATTTGAGACAATGACCATGACTTAGCACAAATCAGCAAATGAGTGGGTTCCCAGAGAGAAGATCGTGGCAATTTTGTTCCTCCTCTGGTCCTGCTGCTGCAAAATGCTGTAAGCTAAGCCATAGCTTGTGGTTTATCTCTCACAACCCACAAGCAGTAATCCATAGACTTGGTTACAGCTTGTGGTTTGTCTGGAAATAAACCATGAGCTCAAATATGACACAATGCTAAGACAAACCATGGCTTAGCTCACAGCAGGGCAGGGCAACCATACATACAGATTGCTCCAATATCAGAAAAATAATATAACCTGTGTTGGATGGGGTTACACAACATAGGTTCATAGTCTGGGGGTGCTTCTGGCTGTGGCCTTGATATTGACACTCAGGTAAAAGCCATGGTCAGATGTATATTTTCCCAGTTTAGTCTGGTGCTGCAAGACAGCAGACCTAACCACAATGACACATCCAGATCATTCAAAGTCACTTAACATGGTTGCTTTTGAAAAGTGTCCAGAAACTTCAATCAGTTCAGAAATCATCAGGTTGTTAACTGGAGTTGGATTACTGGACCCAATTCAAAATGCTAGTGATAACTTTCAGCCTTTCACAAATTGAGACCAAGGTAGTGATTAAGGGCTTCCCACAGGCATCTGGTTGGCCACTGTGAGAAGAGAATGCTGGCCTAGATGGTTTATGGGCCTGATCCAGCAGGTTAAGAACAGAAGAAACTGGAGCCCCCACTTCTAGAACCAACCAGGCGCTCTTACAGTAGGACATCTCCTCTCTCTGATGTGCATTAATTACTGTTTCGGGCACCTCTTTCGGCGGGAGGAGGCGAGGCGGCGGCTGGGGAGGGTGTTTTGCAGCCAAGTTATTCCAGGGGGCACGAAGCTGTCCATCTGCTCAACTCAGCCACCCAACGGAAAGCAGCAGCAGCAGCAGCAGCCTCTTTCCCCTTGCCTGCACGTTATTATGTGGGGAGGCAAGAAAGAGCATCCTTCGCTCCACCTGCACAGCTCCCACAGCGGCTCCGCTGACAGAAGGGCAGGAGGAGCCGCTACGCAACACAACACACACACACACAAGCCAACACAAACACACGGAGAAGCGACCCGAGCAACCTCACTGCAAGGGGGGAAAGGGCTTATATAGTCTTCGGGGGAGGCAGGAGGGTCCGAGCAGTTACCTTCGCCCTTGCCCAGGATGCGGCAGCACAGGTTCTGCAGCAGGACGTTGGGCGACTTCTGATCCGGGCTCGCCATCCTCTCGCATCGGAGGCAGGAGGGTGGGGAGGAGGACGCGCCCCTCGCCCGCCCGCCCGCGGGCCCGCCCTTACCCTCCTCCGAGGGCCGCTTCTCCTCGAGCCTCCCAACTCGGGTGGCTTCCCTGGACCGCGGCTTAGGGCGCCATTTTAATAAAAACCCGCCGGAGGGAGAAGAGAAGAGGTGGTGGCGCGGGGGGGGGGAGGGAGAGAGAAAGAAAGAGGGGGGGGGGAAATAAAAATTGAGAAAGGAGGAGAAGAAGCGAGCAACGGTTTTCAAACGCGGGCCCCCACAATGCCCCTCGCAGCCCGGACGGTGCAACGCCGAACACCTTCCCTCGCGCCGCCGCTAAGCCGCGGCGAGAAGGTTCCGCTTTGCAAACGGGCCCCTACCAACACCGATAAGGGGCTCGCCCGGAGCTTAGCTTTTAATATGTGTGTGTTGGGGGGGGGGGGTTGTGCCTCTTTCCTATTTATGTATCCCCCGGCATTTTGCAGCCACGGTTTTATTCATGCTCAAGGCTGCCTGACGCCAAGGAAACATGGGAGGAGGCGTCCCTCCCCCCGTAGCTGTTGGTGCTGCCCCCCTCCCGGCACGTCACTGGCCGCACCGTGGCGTCACCGCTTTTGAAATGATCAGAGCGGGGGCTCACGCGGGGCACGTAAGAAGAAGAAAAGAGGCGCGAGTCCGCTTCGACCGCCTCCTCTGTGCCCTGTATAAACTCTGCTGCTCTCATTGTAACGGTAAACAAAATCGCTTGGATTGTTATAAAAGATGCAGGAGGAAATGATTAGCAATAGGGGAGGAGGGAAGTCCAAGAGATTCCTTGGAATATTGTTTTTATGTTGTATGTTGCACATGTGACTGTAAGATTTTAATCTAAAAACCAAATAAATTTTTTTATTTATTTATTAAAAAGGGAAAACAAAATCGCAAAAATTATAAACTCATTGCTGTCTTCGGAATGGATTCAATCACATCCCTTTCAGAGGAGCTGTTTCCGCTTGAGCATCCGCTCAGATTTGATCGCGGGGAGGTTAGATGGTGCTACCGTACTTGCTGCTAGTGTTAATCCCCCCCACACACACACACACCGCAGGCCATTTTCCCGCCACTTCCCAAAGCTCTGGTGGGGAAACACTTTCCCAAAAGATTGGGCTTTTTGCAATCAGGAAAGTGATAAGAACATGCACTGGGATGTGAAATAACAATTGCTTGCTGCAACATTGTTGGATTTCTAAAAAAAAAACAAAAACCAACCAAATCAGGATGAATGATCATTAAACATGTTGCCTGGTCCAGAAGATACCTTAATCTGCAAATTAAGCCAATATTTGATGCTCCTCCAGACCCTGTTTGGCCTTCTACCTAACACTTTTGTCTGACCCTTAAGCTGCCGGATTTCTTTGTTTCAAATATAATTTATTTTTGGTCCCCTGATCGCAAGGTACCCATGAACCATTTCTCTGGCCAATTAACAATAACAATAAAAACACCAGAATACTTGCAGTTCCTTTATTTTGCTTTTGTGAATTGTTATTTGCAATTTCTGTAAGTATATAAGATGGTCTTATTAAAAATAATGAAAACCATTTTTAAATACAGATATAAACCATAACAAGAATATGAAACACAGCATTTAAAAATCTACCAGCAGATAATAAAAAAAATCTCAAACTCTTGAGCAACACCAAAAGTACTTTAAAAACAACTAGTTGGAGTCTTACCCATCCCAGCCTGTCATTTTGTTTTGCAATTTAAGGTGCTTATTCTGCTTTGCTACCTGCTTGCTATTCTCACTTCCTACTTCATTCTAACCCTCCTTTATACAGTACCTTCTAAGTTGTACAGACTTCAACCTGAGCACTGATAGCTCCTTAAAATTAAAGATAATCCAATACATGCTTGGGCCTCCGCCTCCCTGGCCACGTGCCCAGAGATGCTTGTGATTTCCAGCTTATTGAGGTGAAGTGTTTTTGAGACACTATTGCAACACACTAATTTATGTGCAGTGGGGGCAGAAAGAGGATGAATGCCCAGAGTGGCAGGCGCTTAGCATTCCTATAGACTGGAGACATGAAAGTGCACTCCTCCAGCCTTGCAGCTAGCCATCAAACTCCATCCTTCTAAGAAGAAGAAGCACTTGCCAAGTAATTGGGCTGACTTCCAAGAGCTAGTAAGGGTTTGCTTTAGTGCATCGCTAGGAAATAGAAGAACTACTTTGCTGCCTCCATTGTGTCCTCAAAGAACCATCCAGTCCAGAGGCAGGTCAGACCAGACCAGAAGTGGTGGGCAGGCTTCTGGAGTGCATTGCGTGAGTAGTTTGCAAAGCACTTTGAGGAGAAAGTTACTTAGCTCCATAGTGCCTTGTATGCCAAAGTTGTAGCAATCCCTGTTGAGATGTCCAATACAGCACCTCCCCGTACTTTATGGGGCGAGTTTCAGTTTATGTGGATGCGGAACCTTGCAGTGATGCAAGCAGCTTCTTGTTCTCTTGATCCCCGTCCATTCTGGCTTCTGAAAACTAATCCAGGGATGGAGGGAAGTGACTGAGTGAGTCCAGTGTGGGGGTGAACACATGTCTACATAAGTAGTGTTGTTTCTGCTGTCCTTAAACAGGCGGTAGTGCATGTTTGAAGAAGCCAATGATCACAACTACCACCCAGTTGTGAATTTATTGGGAAAGGTGGTAGAGAGTTTCGGCTAAGCAGTTGCAGAAGTTCCTGGAGGATGTGGACTATCTGTATCCACCCTGATGGATGACCTGTATCAATAAATGAGACAGGGCTTCCGCAGCTTCCGATTGGCTGCAGGAGCTTCCTGCAGCCAATCAGAAGCCGCGCTTTGGTTTCCGAACATTTTGGAAGTCGAACGGACTTCTGGAACAGATTCCGTTCGACTTCCAAGGTACGACTGTACAGGCAACTCCCCATTTACACAGGTTATGTTCTGTGGCACTGCACGTTTAAGTGCAATTCTGTATATTGGGAACACCATTGAAAAAGTCTGCAAACACCCTCCTGACTCTGGAAACCCTTGAAAACCCTTTTTAAAAAAACCAAAACTCCACCTCAATCGCTCCCTCCAAACCTCCTTGCTCAAACTCCAGCTCTCCACAGGTCTCAAAGGTCAGTGTGAAGCCTCATGGGATTGTACTTGCAAAGGCTTGTGGGATTGCTAGATTTTCACACCATGTTGCCATTTTTGTGCTCTTCGTGCTCTTTTAGGACCGTTTTTGCCACTAAGCTAAGCAGTTGGCTCCTTACCTCTCTCGCCCTGACCTAGCCACTGTGATCCACGCGACGGTCACCTCCAGGCTTGATTATTGTAACTTACTCTACGTAGGGCTGCCCTTGAGACTGACCCAGAAACTCCAGCGGGTGCAGAATGCTACGGCGAGACTCCTTACAGGGTCCTCGCTGCGGGATCACATTCACCCAATGCTATACTAGCTGCACTGGCTCCCGGTGGAGTTCAGGATCAGGTTTAAGGTGTTGGTTTTAACCTTTAAGGCCCTATACGACCTAGGACCCTCGTACCTACGGGACCGCCTCTCCTGGTATGTCCCATGGAGGATCTTACGGTCTTAAAATAAAAACATCTTGGAGAGCCCGGGCCACAGGGAGGTTAGGCTGGCCTCGACCAGAGCCAGGACTTTTTTGGCCGTGGCCCTGATCTGATGAAACGCTCTGTCACAAGAGACTAGGGCCCTGTGGGATTTGACATCTTTCCGTAGGGCCTGCAAGACGGAGCTGTTCCGCCAGGCCTTTGGCCAAGGTACAGTCTGACCCCCTCTCTAACCCAATGGTTGCCATTAATTTGATTCTGAATTGATTTTAGAATGTATTTTAATTAATTGTCTGTACATTGTGCTATTTTTACTTGTTGTTAGCCGCTATGAGCCCGGCTTTGGCCGGGGAGGGCAGGATACAAATAAAAAATATTACTATTATTATTATTATTATTATTATTATTATTATTTTAATGCCACTTCCTGCGCATATCTTGAATGATCGTAAACAGGGAGTTGCCTGTGGTGCAAGCTCCCGTGGACTGCAGTTCACTAAACAAATGTATGTGGAAGTATGTTTTGTTTATTTCAAATAAGCACACTTGTAGTCAAATGTGCTCAATATAGAGTAGCCTTGGTTCCAGCTTCTCAACAGCTCAACAAATGCCATACTGAAGTGAATAAAAAAACCAAAACAATGCTTTAGGGGCTCTCATTAAAGGGAGGGAGAATCTTTCACTACTTTCAAGAGGAGCCCTGACTGAGCTGCATTCTTCTCCATTTCACCTGTGTGGACCTTGAACGTAAGTAGCCATCAGGACAGACCGCTGCCACGTGGGAACAAACCCTTCTCTTTGTACTGTAGCACCAAAAACACCCTTCTATGCAGCCTGTAATTATAACTCTTCAATGTACAATTTTATTCTTTCTACCTTTCCACTGTTTTATGAAGGTTGTAATTATTATTTGGCCAGCTTATAATTAAAGATGAGTATATTTTCAGCAATTTTCTAAAAGGCATATTACATGTGAGGGGGGAAGGTGACTATATGAAGAACAAATGTGACTTTTTCAACCATGAATTGCTACTATTAGCAAGCACTACAAAGAGGTGCTAGAATTGTTTATGGTAGGGCTCTCTGAATATGCATAGATGCCACATTAAGCTAGTATAGCTGCATACACACTATACATTTAAAGCATATTCATAGCACATTTTTGCCCTCAAAAGAATTATGGGCACTATAGTTTGTTAAGCATTGCTGGGAATTGTAACTCTGTGAAGCTGCAGTGCTCAGAATTACCGGTATTTGATGGAGAGAATATGCCTCAAAAATGCTTTAAAGGTATCGTGTGTTACTGTTAACACCAGGTGGCAGCACAGAAGTTGTGAAAAACAGCTTTTTAATTTTTTGTTTTTTGTTTTCACTGTATCACGATGTGTTGGGAAGCCTGCTCATGGTCTTAAGAGCACTGGCTATGATCAGAGAGAACTAATCCTAGATCAGGGATGGGGAACCTGTGGCCCTTCAGATGTTGCTGGACTCCGGTTTCTGTCAGCCTCAGCCAGAATGGCCAATAGTCAGGGATGATACTAGGGGGGAGCAGATAATGCTCTAGGCAGGGTCGGCCCATCCATGAGGCAAGATTAGGCGACAGCTTCGGGCGGCAAGATACACAGGGGCAGTGGATCTGGCCTCCAAGCATAGGTGCCAACTGCATGGGGCCCTGGGTGCCTGAGCACCCACAAAATTCCCCATGAAGGGGCTGGGCTCCCACAAATTTCAGGGCCAGGGCCATGCATGCTGCATAGCACCCCCGGTTGTGGGGCCAAGTTGGCACTCCAAGGAACGCATCACATGTAGATCTTTATTCCTCCCTTGTTCTCGATGCGGATCTTTACTTCAACCCTTGTTCCTGGTGTAGCGCTTCACTCCGCCCATCTTTTCTAGCAGGGTGGGGCACCATTTTGTGGTTTGCCTCAGGCTTCAAAATGTCTTGGTCCGCCACTAGGGTATCAATTGCTGTAACTTAACTAACCCCATATTATCCCATGAGGCAAAAGCAATATGCTCAGTGGACAGTATTTGCTGAAAATGAAAGGAGGCAGACATGTTATAACTGTGGGTAGACTGTTACAGCGAAAGTGGTGCATCCCTTTTTTAGCACTTGCGGGAGTTCTGCTCCCACCCCATATTCTAATACTTTCTAATCCAGATCAGCTGGATCAAAATCGAATGAGGAAATCTCAGTTTTCTCAGCTTCTGATCTAGAAGCTATAGGCTTGCAAGGTTTAGCATTCTTACTTGGCAACAAACACTGCTGAAATAATGAGGCGTACAATTAAACATATCAAGGACTGGACTGATAGTCTTACTGCCTGCTTGATTAACTTTAAGCATGACTGTATCGCATTACACAATGTACAGCTGCATCATGCAAGCGATAATGGGGCCATTGCAGTAAAATGACTTGGCCCAACAGAGACCCCTGTGCACATAATAAGCCGATTATCTGAATATTTTATAATGTCACCCATTTAAATTTAATGCTCAGTGATCTTAGCCTAGTGATCAGTCAACAGAAGGTAGAAACGCATTTACCAGAGGGCTTTAGTTCCTTCTTTCCAATGATAAAGTTCAAATAAAACAATGCTTTTGATATTTTTTAAGCACCAGCAGCTTTCTATGGAAGTGCCTCTATTGTTTCTTTAATTCTTGAAATGGGGAGGCAGGGAAAATCACAGCTGAAGCTATGCATTTTTTATTTTTTATTTCAATTTATTGGGATCTGGCACTGCCAAGGCACTAAAACATGGATTCGCGGTTCAGATTATGCATCCTTATATTTTTTTTAAAGGATCATCTGGAAACCACCATCAAATCATGTCCCATCTGAGTCTATGGATTTGTTGCTGCTTTCATTGTCATCCTATATAAAATAAAATAAAATAATAATTAAGATCCTTGAGAATCCATGCCTCAAATTCCATGTGTTTGTAGTACTGGCAAGCACTGGATCTACGATTCTTACAGTCTACCAATGTAAGTTTTAATTGGATGGTGGGCTTTTAGGGAGCTCCTGTGTAAAATAAAGCAAATTCAAGAGGTTCTGTTTTAATTCTATTGTATCTAACTTTTACAGGACACTATGGAAAAAAACAACATATGTGTGTGTGCTTTTTCTCTTTCTGTCTGTTGGGAAGGCAAGCAAAGAAAACCGACTGGGGGGGGCAGGTTGTGTGTGTACCTGTGGCACACTCTCGAAATTCCAAATGTGCCCACAGGCCCAAAAAAGTTTGCCAACCTTTGTCTTTGTTTTAAAGGCATGAGGAGCTGGTGTTGAAATAAAGAAACTCTTCACTGGGTACACACAAAGTAGGTGTGCCTAAGTGCCTCTTTAGATCCTAGCCTAGTACCGCTTTCTTTCTAAGTAAATAAATGTCATTCCACAGGCTCAATAATACTTTTCTTTTAGCCTGAGGCATGCAATAAGGATGAGGTCAGGACTCAAATGGATTGTGTTCTCCTGATACAGGAGATTGGGTTGCTTTCCACAGGATTGCTTCTTCTGTTGCGAAGTGTACTGTACAGCTTCAGTCTGTTTCTCTACACTGGATCTTTGTGTTAGAATTCAGAAAGTCAGAGAAACACACACACAGAGAGAGAGACTTCTCGGTAAAATTGACATTTCTACTGTGATCCAAGTTAGGGGGAAAAAGTATTTGGCAATATTCTAGCAGTGCAATCTTTTACTCAGAAATCAATGCTGCTCTTCTCAATGCAGCCTATATGCAGTATACATAGGATTGTCTCTTTGATAAACAATTACATGTTGCTTAACACTTGGTTGGCAAGATGCATTTGAAAATAATTCCTGATGCAGTTGGTATCTAAATAGCTAAGTGGTAAAGGAAGAGATGGCAAGAACAAAACAGCTGATTGTTAAAAGAAAAAAATGGCGATGTTATCAACATAAAAACAGATTAATTGTCAGTGCTGGTTGGTCTCTCAGCCAAGGGTGGGCACAGGATGCAACAAACATAGGAAGAGAAGTTGACATTGCAGTACCTGTGCTGTTGGGCACAGAGATCATCGTCAGTAAGTTCACATTACAGATGGAGCAAGCGACAGTAATTAAACCCTCTTGATGACGCTGACCCAGGTTGGCACCTGTCCCACTAGCATCGAAGTGTAGGACTTGTTTATAGCCAGGATAACACCCCCATGGGTGTGGATTGTATCTTTACTGCAAAGGAGTCAATAAATATCTCTTATCTCATATAAAGTGTTCTCATACCGATTGGATCCCTAGACTTGAGCGGCATTAAAAATGAAGCAAACATAGCCTGTGAACAAGAGGAAACATGAATGTATCGAAACCGTGTGTGAAAAGTTAAAGAGCTTTTTCAAGGGCAGTAGTTACAGATAGAACTTTAATACAACATCAGATAAAATGTTTTTCAATGGATCTAGGCCAGTAATATACGCACATACATATCAGTCAAACAATAGGCATATATTTGTGAACCAGTCCAGAGATTTTTTTGCTGCAAGGTATTCATGTTATCTGCCAACCTGTTGATGTTTCAATCCTGTTTGTGTGTTTAACGCAAACCTTCCAGAGATTGGTGAGCTCCCATCATCCCTGACCATTAGCCATGCTGGCAGGAGCTGATAGGAGTTGGACGGCCAAAGTTTCTCCATCTCTGATTTCAGATACTGAGTGTTCGCAAGTTATAAAGGAATCAGAAAGTACTGTTCTTCTGAGGAAACAACCATATTGTATATCCAACCATACAACATGACTGGGGGAGTTTCCTACTACGTACATCTCAGACAACTGTTGGACACAGTTTCAATTGATTTACGACCTTCCCACCCCCCAATAAAAGTTTAATGTGTTGGTACTAACAAATAGCGCTTGTACAGCTCAGGACGGGGTTACTTGAGAGACTGCCTTATCCCTTATATGCCCAGTGGAACACTGTGGTTTGCAGATGAGTTTCTCCTGCAAGTTCTAAAGATCTCAGAAGCCCTCTCTGCAGTAACTTGGATCAGGGCAAGATATGGCAGGTACCTGCCATTCGTACTTTCCAGAAACAATTGAAAACATTTCCCCTCCCAACAGGGTGTAATTAGGTCTTTGCCATGAGTGTATGTTTTGCACTGTTTTCATTTCATTTTAAATATAGCTGCTGTTGTTGGTTTTTAATGCCACCCCCTGATTTTATTGTATGTCAGGCTTCAGGGAATCTGATCCCTCCCAGTAATAGAGAGACAAGGAGCTATTGCCAATGTATTTTATTCAATGTTCACAGAGAGAGGCTTAGAAAGGTCGCCTCTCGGGTAATGGCGTTGATCCGAGTAATCTCCCCCCCCTCCCTCTCAGTCGTCAACAGCACCATCACCCTTATGGTAGCTGCTTAAGGCCAATTTCCTTTTAGCTTTCTGCTCTACCACTTTCACTGCTCTCCAGGTTCTGGGAGAAGGGGGGGGGCTGGAATGCTTTCTAACGATAACTGTCAGCCAGCTGCTCCAGCTCTGCTGCTCCCCCCCTTTATCTCCCAGCTTTGCCCCTCTTCTGCAAACCACTGTTGTAAATCTATACTGTCTTCCTCTTCTCTGGAAGGTGCAAGAGGAGTGGGGGTTGGTCTCCACCATTCCTCCTCAGTCCAGTCCTGACACCTTGAGACGATTGTGTGGAAGACATTTAATGCATTCATTATAATGATAATGGCCCCGTCTGCTACATGAAAACAGTCTCTTCTATCAGCACATGAGAGATTTATGTTAAAGGAAGACTGGTGACAACAACAACAACAACAACAACAACAACAACAACAACAACAACAACAACATGCTGCCCATCTGACTGGGTTGCCCCAGTCACTCTGGGTGGCTCTTACCGGCATGGTTACCCCTGTAAGAAGACAACAATGAGTTATCATTTCACAACTGTCAGAGTTGCAATAAGTTGCTATACAGATCTGCGCCATTTATCGCCCAAGTGATTTACCGACTGACCAATATGGATGATAGCTTTCAATGACAAGGAAAGAACCCAGGAGCAAAATTAAAAGAGCCAATAGCATTCTCTCATTTCACTTGGTATACTTAATGGATGAACCACCATGTGGCGTGGCATTGCTTTTCAGGACACAGAAGTTCAAAATTCCCTCAGGCACATGCAATGAGTCACAGAGATCTTGGAATTAAGGCCCGTACAACTGCTAATAGAAGGGAGAGACTTCCAGTCTTAAGTTTCTATTATCCAGTAGTGCTCTTTCCTTGCATCAAGTGCTCTTTCTAACTAAAAAGAGTTCTAGCATCGTTCGCTAATTAGTATTGCTTTGCGAACCGATTGTATATTATTGATATCATCTAAAATTTACAAGCGAAGCAGTGTACGGAGTGTGGTTCTCTGTTAATTTGTAAGGCTGTAGCATAACTCTCTGTTGCTATGATTGTTAATAGCATTACATCTAATCTGAATGCCCCGGCATTACCTCCAAGATTTAGCCTAGCATATGGTAATACTACTTGTATAGTAAGTTTTAAAGCTCTAACTAGGATCAAAGGAGTTATCTGGTGTCAAGAGTTAAATACTCTAGGTACATTAGACCCTCTAGGTACTATGGGGGCAGAACTAGTATTGGTGGTGAATAATGCAATGAGAGACATGCCATGGGACCCATGGCATGGGGAGATGCGGTAACTGGGCAAGAAGGTGTGTTGCTATGTTTTCTGAGGCTGGAATTGTGTTGGCACTTGGAGAACTACAAGGTCAAAGCATTATAATCAATCATTAAGCAGCACTGGAGTACATCAAAAAACCAACTGCACTTAAAATACCAAACAATGCTGTCTGCCACCTCTTAAACAGATTGTCTACTTTAGCTGATGATTATGGACAAGCATGTATGTTACTGAGTAAAAATAACCAAACCATTTCATTGGAAGCCCAAACTGGTTGTTTTCATCCTCACATCAAGCCTGAGGGCAGAAGCCTTAGGTTTTGTTAAAAGGTTTATGGTAAACCCAACTGGTTCTATTAATATATCTTGATCAGAAATTGTCTGGATTGTTGCTGTGCAGCACCAGAGGGACTGCCTAATATTAGACCAATTTTGTTTCTTTTGTATATGTAAAAAAAAAAAAAAAAAATTCCCATGTAGATGATTTTAATTTTTGTTGACTTCTTGGAGAAATGGACAAAAACAGGGCTGACAGCTTGACTTTACTGTGAAATACTTTAATCTCTGCCTGTCATCTTGGGGCACAAACCACAGAAGCTGTACAAGAGCACAAAAGTGCTTCCAAGCATACCCCATCATTTTAAGGGGACTGGTCTTGGACAGAATAATATTCCAATGTATCGGACCCCTGGATCTAATTTCCAGGACTCTTCCTGATTTGGTGTCAGAGACATTTTACAGGGCTGGAACTAAACATCCCTGTAATTACACTTTATGATCAGCAGTTCACCTGATCAGCAAAGAGAGAACATACTTTTTTCCGCAGAGGCACTGGTGTATTTTTGCTAATAAAAGCATCTGCAACCATTGTTTGCTTAACTGTTTAGTTTAGCTATGTTCCTATGAACACTTACTTGGGAATAAGTCCTACTTTCTTCAGAGTAAACAGCAAATAACTTTCTTCTGAGCCAATGTGCATAGAGTAGGGCAGTAATTCATAAACTGTGGGATTCTGAGTAACCATGCATAAGATTCAATCCACGTGCTTTAAAACCTGATTCATTTTTATATGTTCTGAATACACAAAAATGATTAAAGCAGCAGCCTTACATACACTTATGTGGGAGTCAGAAGGACTTAATTCTGGATAAACATATTAGGCTCCTTTAATAATAATAATAATAATAATAATAATAATAATAATAATAATATATTATTTATACCCCACCCATCTGGCTGGGTTTCCCCAGCCACTCTGGGCGGTTTTCAACAGAACATTAAAAACAGAATAAAACATCAAACATTAAAAACTTCCCTAAACAGGGCTGCCTTCAGATGTCTTCTAAAAGTCGGATAGTTGTTTATTTCCTTGACATCTGATGGGAGGGTATTCCACAGGGCGGGTGCCACCACCAAAAAGGCCCTCTGCCTGGTTCACTGTAACTTCACTTCTCACAGTGAGGGAACCACCAGAAGGCCCTTGGCGCTGGACCTCAGTGTCCGGGCTGAACGATGGGGGTGGAGACACTCCTTCAGGTATAAAATCCTTTGTGAACATCAGAAGAAAAGCCATATTTAATATATATTTTTACCACACTGGAAGAAAATCAAATTTAAAGGGAGCTTTTAACTCTCCGTTCCATTAATCATTAATTTGAAACTATCTGAATATTCAAATTATTTGGAGGTTATTGTCTCATGGAAAAGACAGTTTCACAGCTTAATATTTCTGATTGCTGTATTAAGAATGCTGCTACCTTTGATCCTGTGAAAAACTGAGAGGAGGGTGAACTTTGGCAAGCTGATGGGCTTTTTCCTTCTCTAGTTCTAATGCAACTTCAAAAATTTGTTTCCTGGAACTGAGCATTTCAAGTCAAGTCAAGTGCCTCTTTGATCTTGTCTGTATCTTCCACTGCCTGAAGGGACAGTGTGATTGGATCCTCTTTTTTATGACATTTTTCGCTGGCTTAAGGTAGAGTCCAGCTCATATGTCTTTGAAGCGACTGGGCTTCTTTTTGTTTGGTTGCTTCCTCTTATCAGTTCTGCTACATGAACAGTGAGACTAATTTAAATATGTCACGGTAGGGCAAAGAAAATAAATTATTATTATTATTTTTTTAAATAATTTTTATTGATTTTATAATTTTATAAATATTCAACGTTACATTTCGGTCAGGATTCATCACTCCCCACCTCTCACCTTGGGGAGTTATTTAATCTTACCCTCCCTCTCACAGAGGTAAACCCATTCATTATTTCCCCTGACCTTAAAGCAATCATTATCTGACTTCGGCCTAACCCTGTTACCGGGTAAACCATTCTTAGTTACAAAACTTAGTCATAGTGGCTTCCTCCGCACCTCCCCAGTGGCTGCATTAAACAAAATATATCTCCAGTTCAGGTACATAGTTACATTAAGCATATCTTTAACTTTGTAACAAAGCATAGTTCTAACTCTAGTAAAGTAGCATTACATTCTTTTTTCATATCATCTGTTAATTCCAACCTCTGCGTCATCCTCCCAAATCTTTTATAAATTTCCTTCTGACTCCCCTGAATCTTCAGGCTCCCAACTTCGAAAGATCCTAACATAATCATAACTCAAGACCATGTCCGATAGAAATGTTCAAAATCCACACATTTAATCAATCCGGGGTTACCCACCTACACTATTCAACCCTCCCCTCGCCTTTCCCCAGTCCAAGTCCAAGTGCTTGCTTGCACTTGGACTTCACCTTCTCTTTGACTTCTCAGCTGTTCCTGCTCCCACTTCTTAAACCAATTCTTCTTCTTTATTGGTGTCTTCTTGCGTCGAAAAAAATAGTCCTTTGCCGATGTTGTTTTCTTGTTCCTCTTCTTCAGTCTAAATATCTTGCGCCGAGAAGAAATTTTCCTGTGGCGAGGCTTGCCTTTGACCTTGGGGGGGATTTCTCCCCCTTCCATCCTTTGTGCAGCTGGCATGACATCAGTGTTGATTACTTCTCCTCTCATTCTTGCAGTCTCCGCTTGGAATTCCTTTCTCAGTTCCCAGATTTTTTCAAGGACCCTCTTCCAGCCTCCATTTTCAAAATCATCCTCCATTTTCATAGACATAGCTTTGCAATATTCCAGACCGAACCAAGTCCAAGTTCAAAGTCCAAATTCCCGCAATAGAGTCCAACAGGTCCGATTCAGATCCTCTACTTATCAAGAGTGTTAGTTAGGTGCCCCCCCGATCAGGGGTATCAAAAGGATCCAATCTCTGTTGTATAACCAAATTCCATTACAGTTCAACCGCATCGGTAATAAAGTTCCTGATTTGGTGCCACAGTAGCAAGGGACGGACCTCCGTAATTACATCCCAATGCTGTTCCAGATCAGTCCAAATTCTTGAAATTCTTTCTTAATTACTCACATTTAAATCGTCCGATCTTGTTTTGTTTTGGAGGAATCGGTGCGCTCAGGGGGGAAGGACTCGCGGCTTCCACCCGACGGGCAATGGCGATCCGATGAGCTCCGTCGCCCCGCGTCGCTCACGGCGGCCCCTACTGGGGTCTACCGGGGAGTTGGGGCAACGTTCCGAGCTTCTGCCGGATCTTAGGTCCCGGGACAACCCTCCCGGGAGTTTTGGGGGTTGCGTCGCCGTCGCAAGCTCCCCTTTGAGCCGGTCGGGTCGGGGAATGTCAAGAGCGACATTTCCCCCGACCTTCTCCCTCCGGCGCGCCGACCGGAAGCCCAAAGAAAATAAATTAGGCATGCTCCTATGCTCATGCACGCAAAGTTTATTTTCCTCTGCTCTCTGTTTCAAAGTGATTTGTGATTTTATCATGGTACCATATTGGTTGTATAGTGTTGTTTTCATTGGGATTTTGTTTGTGTTATTCCCCATTAGCCATCCAGGTAATGTTGGTTACAGGGCAGCCTATAAATTACATGAATGAATGAATGAATGACAGCAGTTTTACTCTGCTCCTTCCTCCCAGTGTTTCCCCAAATATAAAAACAAAATGCAAGTCTACTACTAAATTTTAAATAAGTCTTACGCTGATTAATCAAGTGAGTCTTAATGCATACATTTTAATACGACTCAAACAATAGCTTTGAAGGAGAAGAAAAGCATGCTTTCTCTTGGTTCTACATATATATATATATATATATATATATATATATATATATATATATATATCATGCCGTATGTTCCATTCAGGAACTTTACAAATCTGAAACCTTTGGGGATGAATCTGTTACTTGGACAGAAAGACAAATGAAAGAAATATGCCAAACATTGTGTGACATGCAGCATGAGCCTTACTGAACTATTGGACCACACCCAGCTGTTCCCTGCTGTTAAAATAGCCATCTTTAGAGCACTTTCCCTCCCAGTTACAACATGCACAAGTAAATAGTCCTTCAGCACTTTGTGCTGGGTGAAAACATGGCTACATTTGACAAGGAGTGAAGATCAATTGTCTTGCTTGTGTTTGTTCATTGCCCATAAAGAAAAGTTGAAGAACTACTCCAAGAACAAATTTATAGAAGACGTTGTTGACTGATTTGGCCAAGACTTTCAAGGATACCAGTTTTTGTTTAAAGAATGACCCGCTTTGTGTTTTATTCTCCTTTATGTTATGTACAGACAAGCATTTACACCCCCCCCCAAAAAAGTTCATCAAGCCAAGACAGATTCTGTGTAAAAGGTGTGAAATTCAGTTTTTAATTTGACTTAGTATTGTTGTTCAATGGACAAATTGTCTTTCTAGCGCCTTACTCTGTTGTTGCGAAATGGACAAATAAATCAAGTTGTTAGAAGTTAGTTCTGAAATGTACAATCCCATGCAATGCAGTAAATCACAAACAAGACATTTCTCATTGCCTCATTGCTTCTCTTTGGCACCATGTTATAGCATGAGCGGTTCAGTCATATAAACTGCAAATAGTCAACAACCTGTAGTTACAAGTAATAGACCTTGCCTGCCTGCACTGGACTTTTGGGTGGGGACACTCATGCTATGTAGACTGCATTCCAGTAACCCAGGACTGATGTAACTAATAAATGTCTTACTGTAGTCATGTCTTACTTTCTCAGGCATGTGTGCAACAGGCACAGCAACCAGGCAGAGGGCCTTCTTGGTAGTGGCGCCCGCCCTGTGGAACGCCCTCCCATCAGATGTCAAGGAAATAAACAACTAACTGACTTTTAGAAGACATCTGAAGGCAACTCTGTTTAGGGAAGTTTTTAATGTTTGATGTTTTATCGTGTTTTTAATATTCTGTTGGGAGCCGCCCACAGTGGCTGGGGAAACCCAGCCAGATGGGTGGGGTATTATTATTATTATTATTATTATTATTATTATTAATAATAATAATAACAACTTGAACTGAGCAGAGGAACTCCTGTTCTGACCTCTGCTGCCACCTGGTTATCTCTGTGTAAATCTGATTCCAGAGCTTTCCCAAACTGAGAACATGTTCCCCCCCCCACACACCATCCAAACCAGATTGACTCTGGAAAAGGGGCTCAATCTTCCTCATTCTTGTCTGTTTTTTTGTTTTGGAAAGGTTATCTTCAATTTCATTTTATAATGTATATAAAACAGAGAGAACAATTCTAACAACAAACAAAAAACCACAAAACTATAAAATAGGCAGGTAGAATGAGTACAGTTGAACATGGGTTAAAATAACAAAGTCCAAGTAAAGACTCTCAATGTTATCAGATTCTTATCTGTTTGAACTTCAGTTTGTTAGCCATAATCCAGCCCATTAACGCCTTCAGGTAGTGGTTAGAACCCCAAAAGCTTTATTTGTCTCTGATGTAAAAGAGAATTAGAATGGTGTGACATCTGTATATTGATGCATCTGCATAATAGGCAGATGCCCTGAAAATAGAAGAGATTCTAAAGGTATTTCTGAGAGGCAAAAATCTCTCTCCGTTTTTAGATTGTCATATTTGAGGATCTGTTGTTACTGGCTGGAATGCTGAAGGCATATAAACCCGGAAGATGCATTTCTAAAATGCATTGCATTACATTGAATCAAGTCACTGAATGACAAAGGGGAAGTAATTGTCTGGAGCAGAAAGAAGATGCATTTTTGCTTCCCGTACTCAGTGAGGATTCTTCTTGAGTAAATGTGAAAGGATCATGCTTCTGAGTACTGTAGGAGGTGGTGGTGAAACAGATTTGCAACAGCAACAAAAAAATGGAATTAAACTACTTCCACAGGACACTGAGCATGTATGAAGACTCAGCCAATCATGACTTATACAACTTGCCCATCAAACTGGGTTTTTCAGGACTGATTCTGTGGGGGTTTAACACTTCACCAGAGGAGTCAACTTGCTTTCAGCCCCTTCTGAAACCTAAGGCAGCTCAGGCAAATCACAAGTGCATCAGCACTGTCAGTGTGAGGCTCTAGATCCAAATAGAAATTACAAAAACTGTTATGGGGAGGTTGGTTGGCAGCAGAGAGGGGGGATCTAATAATAATTCTGATTTTGAAATCATGGCTGTGAATCTGCACATGTTCAGAGGCACTCTTCATATTTTTCCTGTGTTAAGCTAGAGACACAGAGAATTGTCTTACTCTGTGCTGGACCAGAAGCTGTGGCTTGGGATTTCCATGGATGCCTAACAAGGAGGAAAGATCTGCTAGGGCAGTGATGGCTAACCTTGACACTCCAGATGTTTTAGAACTACAACTCCCATCATCCCTAGCTAACAGGACCAGTGGTCAGGGATGATGGGAGTTGTAGTCCCAAAACATCTGGAGTGTCAAGGTTAGCCATCACTGTGCTAGGGTATTAATGCTGTGAGCTCTTCCATCCTGTGCTCAGGTTGTATATATGTGTAATTAAAACCACATGCCCTAAAGTCACCACAGTCTCTATTGACCTTCATTCCAAGCAAACCAAACCCTGGCTGAAATTCCTGGAGTCTCTCACTGCTCTGAGAGTGGGTTGCACACAACAGTATTTACATAAACTGAAGGAAGACAAATCAGTGACTTATATTTCCACACGACTTCCTCCGTGCTGCCTTTCTCTGGCAATCGAGCAGCTCTGTGCGACACAGTGATATTATTAGTAATATGTATCCACACACTGTTTATTTTCACAGTTAATCCTTTGAAACCAGAACCACTTTGTGTTACTCTTTCCAATATGCTTGCTGAGAAAGTGTTTGTTTTGTACCATGTGCATGGTAGCTTGAGTGTCCTTTTTCAGCCTGAATATCTGGATTGGAGAGTTGACTCATGCATCAGCTTGCCATATAGTTCTACTGTAGCATCTTGTAGTGTAATCTACTGGGAAAGTGGTGGCATTTACACTTTTATATAATTGTTTATTAGCACTGCCAAATGACTGAAAGTTTTCGAATCAATTAACAGACTTGCATTTGATAAATTTGTTCAATTAAATAAAAACGTTGTGGTTTCTCATAACGGAGAACATTTAGGGAATCTTTTGTCATGTAATCGCTTAAATAAATAGCCAGAATAAAAAAAAAAAACCTTTTTGAGAAACCATTCAATCCAATTGCATATGAAGTGTGTATAAATTGACAGTATCTGCATTACTGCTAAACTGATACTTTAAGAGAATCAGCTCTGGTTTAAAATCCTAGCAAAAAGATAAAACCCACACACAGCTCAATAAACCCACCTATGGCTTCAAGTACAATTGTTTACTCATATGGGGCAAATGCTATAGGCTCTGAAAGACAACCCATTAATTCTGAAAGGCTGGTAGATTCCAGGACTGTGTCTGAAAACTCCCCCACCGCATCTCCCTATTATTTATACTGAAAGTGTATTGATTTCTTAAAATTAAAATTGCAGGTGTGGAGGGTGCAATGGCACCTGGAATGGAACATAAAAGCAGTGGTTCGAGAAGTGAAAGGCTAAGTAGATGTTTATGAAAGCCCATGTTTGATTACAAAAATGGAGATTCTTATTTGTCCTTATTACTACAGTTGCTGGGTCCACTTCCAGAAATAATGTGCCTTCAGACATTCCAAGGCAGGCATAGGCAAATTCAGCCCTCCAGATGTTTTGGGACTACAATTCCCATCATCCCTGACCACTAGTCCTGTTAGCTAGGGGTCATGGGAGTTGTAGTCCCAAAACATCTGGCGGGCCGAGGTTGCCTATGCCTCTTCCAAGGCATTGCACCTCTCACCAGTCCTCTTTCCCATCCGCTGTACGTAACAGGTCCCTAATCTTTGCCCCAGCAAAACAAGTAGAAACCCTGGGAAACATTTGAGAGTACCCACAGAAGTTTGAGGGACAAGCTTCTAGAGTAGTGTTTCTCAGATAGTGTGAACAACCGCTGTGGTTCAGGGCACTTTCAGGTGGGCACATTTTGTACCACAGCCAGCACAGTGCCTCTTCCCTAAGGTGAGAGGGCGGAGAAGAAATGCTGGGTACCTGAGCCGTTCACCAGCACCTCCTCTTTCAAAAATGCCCTCCCCTCCCTTCTGGTTAATGTAAAGCTGTGTGTGGTTATTGCGAGGACTTTCCGAGAGAAAGAAGGGAGAAATATTCAAGTACTGCAGTAACCGGCTGCTCTCCTACTCTACCGGTAGAGGAAAATTAAGATTCCTTTCCCATTGTGGCTGATGAGGACTGGTGGTGCATATATTTATTAGCTTGTAAATTCTCAGAAGTTGGCTCCTGTAATATATCTACCACGTTGTTGTTTCCCTGTTCAAGAAAACTACAAGGCCGCCAAGACAGTCTTCTCTGCCCTGGAGTTCCCAGGAGGCTCAAAAGCTTTTTAGCAGCACCTCACCTCCAGGGGCTCCAGCTGAAACCTAGCCAGCAGCCGTCACCTAGCTACTGCTACCTTTGTGGGAGCGAGGCGAGTGATCTCAGGAAACAAACGGAAACGGCCTGTTGGCAGCAGGTCCCCTTCTTTTTAGCCGCTCTTCCCTGGCCATTTTCTCAGATCTGCAACACATGAAGCCTTTCTCGTCTTCTGTGCATAACCCCTCCTTACCATCAGCCCTTGTACATTCCTGGAGTGGCTTTGGACGGAAGTTGTTGCGGGGATTGTTTCTACGCTCTCACTAAACGCCCCCACTGGCCGAGCCAACAAAACAAAAAGCAGCTTCCTTGTAGAAGACGCAGGGCACAAAAAAGGCTTTTGATGCTCTCCATTTATTGCAACACACAGACACCGGCGGATGTGCAACAGATCATCCTTTCCTTCCCGCCTCTCCACCTTTTTTTTTTTTTTTTGCTTGGCTGGGTCACTTCTGTACGGAGCGAAGCCCAGGCTCAAGCTTAAGGTAATGCGCTCAACGTCGAGCGCGGCTGTGTGCAAAATAGATGTATTATAAAGAGAGAGGGAGGTAGGCGTAAGGGGGTGTGTGTTGTTGTACTGGAGAAGTTCGGAGCGCGCATGCTCGCCCGCACCGTATGACGTGAGCTGACTGGCTAAGCAGGGAAAGATCAAAGCGCGAGTGAGAAGAACCCGAGGCTCCCGGGGAGCTCGCCACACAGAGAGCCATTGCGCGGGAAGCAGCCGGGCTTAGGGGGCAAGTTTCCTGAAGCGCGGGGGGGACCCGGCCTTGCCGCCCCGCTACCTGCGCAAGTCTCCGAGCAAAGTTGCCTTTTGCCCCCCCCCCTTATCCTCCTCCTCCTGCTGCTCCTCCTCCACCGCCGCCTTTTCGGAGCGAGCTGCCGGGGACGGCTGGCTGGCTGAGCGCACATGGGCAGAGGCAACCGAGGCGCCCCTGCTTGGCGCACGCATGACTGAGCGGAAGAATCGCCCGCCAAGAATCCCCGGCAGGTCAAGGCAGGGCAGGGATGTGGCTGCGGCTGCCATGAGACAGAAACTCCGGCGTGGTGGTGGATGTAGGAAGTAGCAGAGCGGCGGCGACCGAGACCGAGAGGCAGAGAGAGAGAAGCTCCCCCTGGCTGGAGTCTCCCGCCTGTAGGAGAAGGAGCAGGCGGCGGCGGCGGCGCAGGAGGAGGCTGAGAGCCGCCTGAGCAGCTGCCCGTCGCCTCGCCATGGATTGCAGCCGCCTCAGGACTCTTATTAATAGATACGTGAGTATCCGGCGCCCCCCTGGGCAGGGGTCGGTGCTGCCTGCCGTCGCCGAGCGCGCCAAAGCAAAAAACGAGGAAAGCTTGCCTGGCTTTGCTCATAGTGTGGAAGCGCTCCCTTGCGCGCAGGCATGGCGCGCTGGCCCCTCTCGCGCAGAGCACCCGAGCCTCGCGAAGATGTCGCTTTCTTTAATTTCAGGGCATCGCAGACCCGAAGGGAGCAAAGCCCAGCGAGTCCCTCCCCGCTTCATCTTTCTGTCTGTGAAATGTTGATCCCCGGAGACAAATTATCCGCCGCTCCCCTTAGATTTTCCTAGAGATAAAAAGGAAGGGTTGAAGCCCTCTATGATGCTTCTCCTCCTTCTCATTCATAGATGTTGTGCCTGATCTACGGTTGATAGTCCCATTACTCTGAGTGCAGTTTGCTTCTAAATAGGCGAATTTAGGAAATCGGTCTGCCACCTGCTTTTAAACACATTTACCTGGAAGGCTCAGTGGCAGCTTGCTTACCTGCAGCCTGATGCTGGGCATGGTTTAAACCTAAATAAATGGGTTTGGGATCACTGTTTCGCAGCCTGGTTCTATGTGCATTTTTTTGGGCAGTAAATCCCACTCTTTGCATCGTGGGCTTAACTACCAAGTTACATGTCATAGGATTACTATGTGCAGTGCTTTTTTCTGGGGGGACGCAGCGGTACACATACCCCTAAACATTTTGTGAATCTAAATTTGGCCTAATTGAGGGGCAGTATTTCAATATGAGTAGGGAAATGAGAGTACCCCTAAACGTTTTTGGTTTTTTGGTGTGTGTGTTTTTAGAAAAAAAGCACTGCTTTTGTGTAAATATGCATATGCACAACCATCATCTCTTTTTCAACTTTCTAATTTACTTTTTTAAATTATTCTTTATACATCATTAAAGTCTCACAAATAATATAACTGATCTGTAGAAAGGACCTTATGATCTGAAAATAGAGATGCTGTATGTACTTTTGCAACCCAAGAAAATCTCCAATAAAAGCATTTAAAAAAAAAAATACTATTTCACTGCTGGCAGCACAGCTTCCTTCTCTTGGCATTTGGAGGCTGAAAACTATTTGGAACTGATCAAATAACATTAGATTACCCTTCTACTTGGCTGGGCAGAGTGTGGCCATGAACATTTCAGTCCAGCATATGGTTTGCTTGCTGTAATTTCTGCTTGGGGAAAGCTAATAGGCCAGCAACACTCAAAATTAATGGACATGTGTTGCCAGCGCTTTCTTAAGCCTCTTTAAATCGAATTAAGAAAATGGTTCTCAACAGTTGCCTCTGAAGGTCAGCAACAGATGACAATTGGTTGGATAGCTACACTAAACCATTGCACTAATCCTAAATAATACTTGCATCATATACTCAAGTGGAGTGTACTTTCAGAAAATTGTGTGAAGAATGACCGCCTACAGTAACTGAAGTTACTTCCAATTACCGTATTTTTCCATGTATAAGACTAGGTCCCCCCCCCTAAAAATTAATGTCAAAAATTAGGGGCGTCTTATACATGGATAGTGCCGAGGGTGGATTTTCTTAAATCTGAGTTCCCAAAAATAGGGGGCGTCTTATACATGGGGGCGTCTTATAGATGGAAAAATATGGTGAATATGTTTGGTTTGAGGTGTGTGGAAAATTAGTTCAGCTGAAAGCCATTGTAGAACTGGGGTGCCAGTTTGTATTTGATCCTGTAGTTCATTGGGAGTCCTGTGGGGAGAGAGAGAGAGAGAACCTCTTGCTATAGTTAAGGTTTCGAAAAACCACAATGTAAACAGATTGACAGATATGCACATTTTATGATGCTCGTATATGTAATAAGGCTCTGGAGCCTGTCTGTTTACAAGCTCCCCTTCTTTCTGAAGCTTTCCAGTAAGTGATCCGTCATGAGTCTGATAGTCTCATGATTTGCGCTGAGGTCAGAACAAAAAGCCCTTGAGGCATATTCTACATTATTGTCTCCAGCAGGCAGCCATTGCTTAGTTGTCTGTGTTTTCCTGAGCATGCTGATACAATGTGTGCTTTCTTATCTAAAAAAGTGGGGGGAAACCTATGTAAAATAGTGTGTGTTGGTTGGTTTTAGTCCGCAATCCAATGCATGCTTACCTGGGGTATGAGCCCCATTGAGTGCAGTGCGTCTTCCTTCTGAGCACACATTTGCAGGACTGCTTTGTTAGTTACTTTGTTTGCAAATGCTGAAGGATGATAATGTGGTAGGTCAAGATGAGCAACGAGTAGCTAATTGTATATTATTTATTTAGCATTTTGGAAGGGCTGTGGTCGTATCAGTTGTTTCTTGAGTTGCTAGCCTATAGAGCTGTCAAAGTTGTGTGCATACTCCATTCTAAATAAATAAAGACACAGAAATCTTGTGCCAAGAAAGTCTTAAGTGTATAAACTATGGAAATGATGCCAATAAATATACTTGGAGTGGACCCACTGAAATTAATAAAACTTGGTTAGTCATGTCTATTAACCTCAGTGGATCTATTCTGAGTAGGGCTAGCATTTGATACAACCTATAATTTGTTACTGTTTTGGGTAAATTTTATTCTAGTTTTACCACTTCCGTGACTGGTAAGAGGATTTCCCAACCATTGTAAATCTTGTTCAGGCATTCCTTTGGCTTCTAGGTTGTCAGCATAGTGGTGAACTTCGGGCTCTCAAATTTCAGTGGTGTCCTATGCGAGACTAACATTTGGTGGCCTCTGCCTCTCGTACTTCATTCCACAATCCACAGCATTGTTCTGGTGCCCCCTGCAGTGCGGTACCCAGGGTGGCTGAAGCGGTCTCGCTACCCTAAAATCGCCTCGGTTGATTAGGTGCTGCCCATACACTGCCCAGTGTATCTTGACAACATAACGGCCAGTTCTGAGATTATTGGGAAGCTGAGTTGTTCACCCACTACAGCACCTCTGCTGGCTGAGCACTCCTGCAGATTTGCTGTAGCCCTGAATATGCGTTAATGCTCGCCAGCTTGTCCTCTCCTCACAAAACAACCACTTCCACAATCCTCTTATCATCACGGAAAAGGATAATAACATACTGCCATATCTACCTCCCACCCACAATCAGTCAAGTAGAAACGTTTTCTTGGTGGGCTAGCATCCACCCACACCCACACACCCTGCACACTTGAACTCTCACCTCAATTGCGAGGTGGAAATAAAAGAGACTTGCTGAACTCAACAAAGGGTAGGACCTTAAAAGACATCATAGTTCTACCGGTAGGGCTGTGGTTTTCCCAGTAGTGATGTATGGAAGTGAGAGCTGGACCATAAAGAAGGCTGATCGCCGAAGAATTGATGCTTTTGAATTATGGTGCTGGAGGAGACTCTTGAGAGTCCCATGGACTGCAAGAAGATAAAACATATCCAGTCTGAAGGAAATCAGCCCTGAGTGTTCACTGGAAGGACAGATCCTGAAGCTGAGGCTCCAATACTTTGGCCACCTCATGAGAAGAAAAGACTCCCTGGAAAAGACCCTGATGTTGGGAAAGATTGAGGGCACAAGGAGAAGGGGGCGACAGAGGACGAGATGGTTGGACAGTGTTCTCAAAGCCACCAACATGAGTCTGACCAAACTGCAGGAGGCAGTGGAAGACAGGAGTGCCTGGCGTGCTCTGGTCCATGGGGTCACGAAGAGTCAGACACGACTAGACGACGACAACAACAACAACAACAACAACAACACACACACACACACACACATGGATCAATTCCCAGGCACTAGTGGGACACTCAGGCTTTCTGTGTTTCTGTGAAGATGCATAGTGCCACAGCCTTATCCTAAAGAAAACCCTCTGATTCTCCATCTTAATGCACACACAAACACTTTTCACCAGTAGTCAAGCATACTTTCAGTATACCAGGTGTGTGTAGAACCTTTGCCCCTCCCCCCGAATTTGCTGAGCTACAACTCCTACAATCCCTAGCCATTGGCCATGTTTGCTGGGGCTGATGGGAATTGTAGTTTATCAACATCCGGCAGGCCCAAGGCTCCCCAGCCCTGCTATGCAATGAGCTTCTAGGTGCTGTGGCCAAACTTAACAATGCTGCAGGTTTTGCGGTGCAAGCTACCGGTATGTACTTGAGCACTTTTAATGGATTTGCACCCTGTTCAGCCCCATCCTGTATTTGAGTGAATTGAAATAGGCTTAAAATCGTATAAGCTGCCTAGAAGAGCAACCAAATAGAAACAAAAGCATGTAAAAAGGCTTGTGAATAAATTTACAAGCTGGCATTTAGACCTTTTAGATAGCTTTCCAAGTAAAAACTAGGATGAGGTAAATGGCATATTTATTGAGCCGATACACTGATGGTGCTGTATAAATAATGTATGTGTTGGCTTACCAAGTTACGTAGGAAAAGGTAGACAGATACAAGCCTCCAAATATCTTGCAATACAATAGAGACAACTGGGAAGAGAACACAGGCAGGAAATAGGGAAGTTTGTGGCTAGGTTGCTTGTGGGCAGAAAACTCCTGCCAGCATATATAACACCGTGTTTGCGGGATTTCAACTGGCTGCTGAACTGTTACTGGGCCAAGTTCAAAGTTTTGGTGCTGTTAACGTTCTTATTTAATATAAGGCGGTCCTCCTCACTTTGTAAGCCCAGACAAAGAGGCAGTTTATTGATGAACACAGCTGCGTAGGAAAATGAAAGTAGCTGCAGGAACAAGCTAAAGGGTGGAGTCTTCACTCCAACCTATAATAACTGGACACAGTGTTTAATTTTGTCATTAGTCATTACTACAGATACTAACTCATAAGGCCCTGTACAGCTCAGGCTTGAAAGATCGCCTTATCTCTTCTGCAGGAGAGTTACACCTTCAAGCCCTTAAAATATCAGAGGCCTGGCAACTCAGAGCAGGGCTTTCAGTGTGGCTGCCCATGTTTTGCGGATCAGCATCCCTGTGGAGATAAGTCAGGCACCCACTCTTTATATTTCCCAGAAACCATTGAAGACATTTTTGTTTTTCACAAGCATTTCCAGTTGGATTAAAATGTCTCCGCCTCTGTTTTTAAACCCATCTTTAGTTGTTTTTGTATTGTTTGTAAAACTATTTTTGGCTGCTTTTGTGGAATGTATGCAAATTTCATTGAGATGGATATAAAAGGCAATTCATAAATAAGTAAATTGTTTTAAAAACATGGGCAAATGCAGTGCACCACATTTGTATCTCCCAAGTCAACAAGGGCAGTATGCATGGATCTGTTTCCATTTTATCCTAGCAGCAAACCTATAAAGTTGGTTGGGTGGAGAGACAATGATTGGTCCCAGTAAGCCTCATGCTTGAAAGGAGATTTGAGCTCAGGTTCCCCTGCATAAAGGGACCCAGGTGGTGCTGTGGGTTAAACTACAGAGCCTAGGGCTTGCTGATCAGAAGGTCGGCGGTTCGAATCCCTGCGACGGGGTGAGCTCCCGTTGCTCGGTCCCAGCTCCTGCCCACCTAGCTGTTCGAAAGCACGTCAAAGTGCAAGTAGATAAATAGGTACCGCTCCGGCGGGAAGGTAAACGGCGTTTCCGTGCTCTGCTCTGGTTCGCCAGAAGCGGCTTTGTCATGCTGGCCACATGACCCGGAAGCTGTACGCCGGCTCCCTCGGCCATTAATGTGAGATGAGCGCGCAACCCCAGAGTCGGACACGACTGGACCTAATGGTCAGGGGTCCCTTTACCTTTACCTTTTTCCCCCTGCATAAGTGCAAGACTCTAGCCTGGCTGCCCTTACCACTAACTGGAAACAAATGTTGAGAAGACGTAACTAGAAAAGAAAATACTTGGAGTATAAACAGGGTCTGTAGATAATGTCTCATGGAGGGCATGTGTTGAGTAGGGAACTTGAATGCACTTATGCATACCAATCTTCATTAACTGCAATACTGAAAAAGGAATAACAGCTGAAGACAATGCAGGTCTCTGTCCAAACAGATCAAATAACAGGATCAGGTTTATGGGCTTATTTAATAATTGTGCCTAAATAAGGAAGTGTTTCAGAAGGTGAAATGGAGAGAAGTATATGAAATGCACTTAATGATGGCAGATCAGGTTCATCAATAAAAAAATAACTCGGGATGGGATTCACCTAACCAGACCCATCAACGGAAGCCCTGTGCAAGGGCTTTTGAGGGAACATTAGGGCTTCCCCTTCTTTGCCCCATGCTCCCTGAAATTGGCTTTGAAGGGGGTTGGGAGAACCCCCTATCAAAGAGCAGAGGGAGGACTGTTATACATGGCAATGTGAAATGCTTTTGCAGATGGAAAGTATGTCATAGCATAGCGTTGAATTCCAGCCTCTGTGTATAGAAATTCGTGCTATGACTTCAAAACTATGCAAACTTTTTGTTGCGTTTTCTGGGGACGAGGTCCTATGGAAAAAGAACTTGGGCTGTTCCAACCATGAGCTGGCACCATCTTTGAGACTGTGGTTGTTCTAGACACAAAAAGGAATTTAGCATTGTAATCTTACACTTATAGAATGCAGAGGTTTTATAGCCTGGGTTGTAAAATGGAAGTTCACTTGCTCCAAATTGCCCTGCGCTTTAAGGCTGAACAGGTATCTGCAAACACCAGTTTCACATTTAGTTTTTGAATCCCTGTGTTTGCTACTACGCCATTAGGGCGAGCTAATAGGATGATCTAAATTTACAACTGCTGGCTCCTATTTGTATGTGCTATGGAGAAACCAGAAATGCAGGGCCGAAGGCTTGGAACACTTCTGTAGATTGACAGGGACTGTGCTGTACCTGCTAGAAGCTGTACATGTGATATACAGTACATGCAACTACCTTGCTCATGTGGCCTGTCCAAGGATGAACTTGAGATAGAATTGCCATTGTCATTAATTGGTGTACATAGTGCCATAAAACACAGGCAAAAAGAGACATGTTTCTATTCCCTGCAAGGAGTGGGCAATATAAAGTTTGTTAGCTGGGGAAAGTAAATGTCACAGAAACTACTAAGACTTTGATGTGGGTAGGATGTAGGGTGGGTGGCCAGAGGGCTCCTGCACCTTTAGTTGTTGTGTGGAAGAGAGAATCTAACAGGTATTGCAGCAGGTATTTTCACACAACAATAGCAGGAGCCCTGCCTTCTTTTGCATCTCTGGCCATGCTTGCAGGATGAAGGGAGATGCTGTCAATAAAAATAGACATCCAGATGTCCACTAACATGAAATTGGGTGGGAAGTATAACAGGGAAGGTTTTTAGGAGACCTCGTGTCTTTAAAGATTAAAATCCAGTGCAGCATTTCTTAACTAGCTGTTCGTTTGTAAATAACCTCCTTGCTTTTCATTGTCTGTAATTGGCTTGGAAAAAATGTGAATATGTTATACAGAATAAAGGAGGGACGTGGGGAAGAGCTAATGGGGACTCTGGTGGGGGAAAGTTGTTGGCTAGGCTTATAAAACAAAAGGGGGAAAACCCTTAAATTGAATATTAATTGCATTGTTTAGTTTCAGCCATTGACCACAATAATGCAGTGATTAACATAAGGATAATTGGCATAAGATAACATAGAAATAATTTTACAAGCATATAACCAGTCAGCTGAAGTATAAAACTGCTTAATTAAAACAGAATAACAGCTGAAAAGATGAACTTCAGGAATGATGATTGCCGAGTCAGAAAACCAAACAAGCAACAAGAATAACAGTTGAGTATACAACTGAAATACAGTAGCAACATTTTCTGGAATTGTCAGAAGGTACAGTAGCGCTGATGTGAAACGCAGTAGGGTGCTCACCCCCGCTCCTGTAACCAGTTCATTGGAATTCTGAGAGCTTTCTCCTGATGTTTCTCATCAGAAGTTCCTATCCTTCATCTGTTGCGCTCACTGAAGCTCTCATGATTGAAGCAGCATATGAGCAATATGAGATAAGAACAGTTGGTTATAGTCTATGCTAAAGTGAACATTCTGTCAGTGCAAGTATTTCTGCGTGTGCAGCAGGGTGGATAAAAATCAATGATAAATTTTTTTAAAAAAATCGGATTTTTTTGATTTAAATCGGATTTTTAAAATAAAATGTTTTTGGAGGAAAAATCTTTCTAAATATAGTCTTCTATTTAAGTTACATTGTAGTTCAAAGACTATTCATCAGGAAATAAGGATTTGTTTTAAGTTTATCAAGTGTGCTAAAACAGTAAGTTTTTTTTTTAAAATGTTTAACCACATCAGTTAACAAGCATGGATACATATGCTATCATGTTATTGTTTTAGTTAAATAAATTGTTTAAATGGTTATTAAGGAAATGATTATTTTTCTCCTTCCAATAAAGTACAGCAGAAAAGTTGTCCAAATATAAACAGTTAACTTATTAAACCTCACCATAATTTCATAATTATCTGTCTATGTATTTCTAGTAGTATAACCAAATCAGTAATTTTTGATATAACTGTAAAAACTACTCTGAAAATTTATTATTCAAAAAATGAAACCTTCATATGGTTGTAAATATTAAGATTATACCAGCAAGAATGAGTCTTTCTGTAAAAAAAAAAATATTTAAATCAAGTCTTACTGACTAGTGATTTAAATCAAGCCTTACTGACTAGTGATTTAAATCGTGATTTAAATCAATTTGATTTACCGTGTTTCTCCTAAAATAAGACACCGTCTTATATTTTTCCCCCCTCAAAAAAACACAGTATGGCTTATTTTCAGGGGATGTCTTATTTTAACCGCTCCGCGTCGGTACACTGCATAGCCACGCCTATTCAGGCCGTCTTAAGGGAGAGGCGCCGTGTCACTATGTCTTATTTTCGGGGTATGTCTTATTTTCGGAGTATGGCTTATATTTCACAAATGCGTAGAAATCCTGCTATGGCTTATTTTATGGCTACGTCTTATTTTAGGAGAAGCAGGTAAATCAAATCCACCCTGTTGTGCAGTGATATGTTCCCCTCCCCCTCTGATCCCCCAAATCTGTTCTGGGGGTTGCACCCAACGCTCTGGAGCAGGTTTGTGGACAGCACAAATATTCTTTATGAAAGACGCAATGGCAGGTTCAATGAGTGAAGAAGAGTAAACAGAAACCCCTGCTTACAGGAGCTGCCGTTGTGTGTTGCACACATAAGCTTGCATGAATATAACACTCAGGTGAGCAGTTACTTGCACACAGTGGAACTACATCAGAACATGTGAATTTAGTCCCTGGTTTTTGGATGATGATAAATAATGGAAGATCTTTATATTATGCATTATTCAGGTCATGGAGGTAAAGTATAAAATTACATGAGGAGGTCATGGGTCTTTGAAGTGTCCTTAAGATTTTGGTCTGAAACTGCTAGGGCATACTGAATTTAAAACATTTTTGTTTCATTGTACTTAACCAGGCTTGTTAAGTAATAAAAACAAACATTCGTTGTAGTTTCATTTGAAAATGTTTGTATTACGACACTGGAGGTGATAATGTTGTATTTAGCTACATTATTTACTTTTAAAAATTTAAATTGAATTACAATAGGGTTTTTTTAATATCAAAAATAGCATATATTTATTATGTAATTTCCAATGGATCTGCACAGTTACAATCGTCAGAGCTCTTTATTAAAACCAGTTTTGTTTTATATGTAATTGATCCCACAGTGAAACAGTCCAGGTGCAATTGCTGATTGCTTCTCAAATGCGCAAAAGCAGCAGCACTGTTTTTTAAAATGTGCAGCAGGAAGTATTTTGTCATTCTTAGACTTATTTGTAATTGTATTTAGCTGCAATTTTTAATGACCAGCAGTCATTGCAGAACAAATTGATTTTGTATTGTCAGAATGACTTTGGCCTAGAAAGAAAATACTGTATGCCTATACCATTTAAGCTACTAAAAGTAACATTGACTTTCAGAATTCAAATTCACCGTTTCCTGATGAGCTGCTCCAGTGTCAAAGAAGAGCTGACAAGATACATTTGTGAAACACATTTGCAAAAATGGCCTGACTTAATCTCACTGGGCAATTTCGGTTTGTGGCAAGTCCCATCCTGTAAAAAGAAGCGGTGGTTCTCAAGAACTGAATCCCTCTAAACATCAGGACTAAACATCTGACTAAACATCAGGAAAAACTTTCTGACAGTAAGAGCTGTTCGACAGTGGAACAGTCTCCCTTGGAAGGTGGTGGTCTCTCCTTCCTTGGTGGTTTTTAAGCAGAGGTTGGATGGCCATCTGTCATGGATGCTTTAGCTAAGATTCCTGCATTGCAGGGGGTTGGACTAGATGACCCTTGGACCCCTTCCAACTCTACAATTCTGTGATTCTAGAATTTTGGAGAATGCGTCTTGCAAATGCTTATCTGGGTACATTGCCTTCTGGTTCAGTAGACTTCTTCCATGAATGTCATGTGACAATGGCAGGCAGATCGGTCTCAGTTTCAAACCCAAAGTGTTATAAAAATGTAGAAAATAGTACTGTTGTTTTAAGGGAGAATGATCAAAACAGTTCTACTATACAAGATCTATATGGGATTGGGAAATACATGTCTTCAGTTACTTAAATACCAGATACAGGGCTTTTTTTGTTTTTGTTTTGGAGGAGAATATGTTGTCTTCACTGCAGCCTTTTGCTTTAATATATATGGAAATATTTATTCAGTGGGGATTGCAGCCTAAATTGACTTCCTTTTAATCATTTATAAAGTGGCTCACTGCTAATGTATTCTTGCTAAGCTGCACTTGCTTTCAAAAGCAAAATATGCAAATACCGATATTTGTGGGGAAAATGACTTTTACTCAGAGCATAGCTACTAATTTTATTTTATTTTTATTTTGTTGTTTTCATTATGCAGTTGGAAAATGGGCTTAACCAGCAATATATGGATGAGATTTTGTTGTTGTTGGCCGTGAGCTTTTTGTGTTGGAGCAGCAGTGAAGTACACACTTTTTCCTTCTGATAAGTAGCTTCCACTTTAATTCAGTCAACAATAACCTCTTAGAGTGTATTGAGAGTTGATCACGAGAACTCCTACAGTAAATTTTGTTTGGTTTTCCAAATCTTAAGTGAAAACTTTTATCACGAACCTTTCCTTTTGTTCTGTTCTTTCATGTGTAAGTTTGAGAGTCTTTAAGACTGGAAAGATACTTCAAAGTACTCCTTTAGTACTTAAATAAACAGTACTTGAACATTCGCATGGGTAAGAACAACAACAAAAAAAGCTCTCCTGTGCACTATCAGGTCCATGTGTGCTACAGGTCAGCTTGAAAGTTAGATCTGAGATGCTAGTTGCCTGGGGCATTTAATGACTTCTGCTCAGAAGGACCAAATCTCTACCTTCAAGCTGACATTTGGAAAAATGTGCAAAATTGGATGGTCAATATTAGAATGCTCCTAGTAATGAGTGCCGCAACCCCAGAGTTGTCCGCGACTGGACCTAATGGTCAGGTGTCCCTTTACCTTTTTAGTATTGTTACTAATTCATATTGCCAGGAGGAATTTCTGATTAAATTTCATCAATAACTTTCCTTCTGTAGAACGGGCTACTACTATAACACTGTGAATATCTGCTTTGCATACATTTTTAACAATGAAAAGTTCATTTATTGTAGGTCAACTGCTTTTTGCTAATGTGCTGGGATTCCATCACACAGGGGCTAGTTTCTGATGAGTTACCGTTTTGTACCATAAAACCAGAACCATTTTGTTCTGGTTTTAAAATATAACTTGATATTTTCTGCCATAGATGTCAAAGACTATATCCGTCCATACTATAGTCTGTGACCAAACACTGTATGCGGAATATGGAGCAGTCTAAATATGCAGTTGTTTGCTGTTTCGGGCAGTCTGAAAGATATGTCCCTTGCAGCATGCAATGATTCCAGCATTAAATGGTCACTAAACTCCTTTGCAGCCAGTGGCAATTGCCTGCTCTGCCTGAATAGGACAGCTGGCTCTGCTCTGTTTAGAATGACTGTTTTTCATTCTGGGCAGTTGTAGACCTTTGACAAGTTCATGGCTTCTGAAGTGTTCTATGTCTTTTGGTGATATGTTCTGCTGACATACTGATGCTTTGTATTATTATGGGGCCAGGCATTTTGATCTCATGTGAGATCTGTTCCTTTTAAGAATTAATCAGTAACATGTGTTTAAAAATTGGTCTCCTGCTTTCCAATCTTAAACGTTAGCCTGCAAATGGTTCTTTTTATTGTCAGTAGCATTTACTTTGAAATAAGCTTATTTGGGTATGCGTCTGTTTGTTTGTTTTAAATGCACCCATATCCTACTTTGACCTAAAACTTCCCAGTGTCTGTTTGCTGGAATCCTTTAAAATTTCAAGAAGGTAAAAAAAATTATATAAGTGCGTACTTATCTTCCCAGTACAATAGAAGTGATTTGAAAACGCAGCTATGAATGGGAAAGATGATAGAGATTGCTAAAATAATGATTACAAAAGGAAATGTACATAAGCCTGAAATACTCGATTTTTAAAATCTAGAATTAATTATAATTCCCTTTTGGGGTAGTTAAAGCCAATTATGAGCCAATTAAGTGTTTTCACATATTGCTTTAGGGAAAGTGCAGCTAACACCCCATCTGCTTGTCTCAAAAATAATACTTTTGCTTTCAAGGATTTTGTTTGTTAACACTTAACTAGAAGAAAAAGAAAAGTCACGACCAACTTACAATTGGTTAAGCAACAACTCCACAATTTGGGGTAATTCTTCTTGCCCAAGTGGATATCTATGCCCTGAGCTATCCCACCACTGTTCAGGAGGGTTTGTAGCTTCCAGAGAAGTTGTTACTGGTGGTGCAGAGGCTATAGCAGATATGGCGCTGTGGCTGTATAAACCAGTTACAGAAAGCTCTAACCCTAGCCAGTTGCATTCTACAGTCCAATTGCTATTGGACTGCATTCTACAGTCCAATTGCTATTGGCTATTGGCTCTGCTGCATTCTGTCTTAAATGTACAAAATGTTCAAACCTTTTTTTTATATAAAAAAGAGACATTAGATTTAATTTTTAAGTTGCAAAACTTTAACACAAAGCTTTTTTTAAAAAAATAATTATGCAAACATGTTTACATTGATGTCTTACTCATAAGCACTAGATGATGTTATTCAGATGATGGGAGTTAGGAGTATGTAAGTCTCTTTGTATTCAATAGGGCTTACTCTCAGGTAAGTTTGTACAGGCTTATAACCTAAGATAGTTTATAAGGGGGGAAATATTTCTGGAGCTGGGATAGAGTAGGGCATTATAGTGTTGCATTTGAGGTAAAAAAAATGTCCAGCTCATTATTTTTCCTGCACCAGTAAGTTATACTTTGAAGGCGAAAGAAATAAGATTTTGCTTTTATTCTAGTTATGCTATAGGTTTTATTTCTCTATCTCTTGCATGCATACACTCAAGAGATGCTGTGGACTAGTACATCAAATTGTAGTTAAAACAATTCAGAAATGCAAGATCTGCTAAAATGTCCTTAACTAGAATGAATATGATGAAAGTTTGAGGGAAATTTTGTGATAAGTTATGGGGGGGGCGCTTCCTCTCTCTCTCTCTCTCTCTCTCTCTCTCTCTCTCTGTGTGTGTGTGTGTGTGTGTGTGTGTGTGTTACAAAAGAGCAGAACCATGTTGCAATCAACAGGAATGACTGAGAAAATAATGGCATTATATCTTATCATATTGACTTTAGCTCAAATATCATTGGTGCTCTGTGCTGAGAGGTTCCCAGTGCAGCTGTGCTGCACCAGCTTAGCTCCCTCATGTGCCAGCATATCTCCTCTATCTTGGCTCAGCTGGTACCTGGTTGGGTGAGCTGAGCCCTGCATATTTTAAGCCAGCGTAATCCCTGAAATGGGACGCGGGTGGCGCTGTGGGTTAAACCACAGAGCCTAGGGCTTGCCGATCAGAAGGTCGGCGGTTCGAATCCCCGCGACAGGGTGAGCTCCCATTGCTTGGTCCCTGCTCCTGCCAACCTAGCAGTTCGAAAGCACGTCAAAGTGCAAGTAGATAAATAGGTACCGCTCCGGCGGGAAGGTAAACGGCGTTTCCGTGTGCTGCTCTGGTTCGCCAGAAGTGGCTTAGTCATGCTGGCCACATGACCTGGAAGCTGTACGCCGGCTCCCTCGGCCAATAAAGCGAGATGAGCGCCGCAACCCCAGAGTCGGTCACGACTGGACCTAATGGTCAGGGGGTCCCTTTAGCTTTACCTTTAATCCCTGAAAAAAGGGGAGTTCTGGGGGCATGTCCAGTAGGTTTCCCAGGTCAGGAGCATCCCAGCTTCTGCGAATTCAGGGCCCAAACCTGAGATCTAAGAGCAGCCCTTGGTGATGTCATGAGGAGGCCCCTGTTGTTATGGCATTGGAGATGGAGGTTAATTGGAAGAGGGGAAGGGAGACGGGCAGACAATGCTATCATTTGCAGCCAGCTCCTGCTGGGCTGAAGCTTGCATGCTGCATGTACAGTGTCCTTAATAATTTCAAGCATTATGATTAAAGACACTCTCACCCATGTGGAGTTTCAAGCTCTTTACCTGCCACACGGAGAAGGCCAGACAAACCTGGAAACCTAATGACCAGAGAGGGGGGACTTAGGTGGAATCCTAAACCCATGCAGCTTCATCACTTGTCTAGGCAACCTGGTGTAAAATAAGCCAGCAAAAAGAATCAAAGACTATTTTAAAGGCTTGTTTTCCCATTGCCACGCTTAGGACAGCTCAGCCAGCAGTAGGACTGTAGCTGAGTAGAGTTTGGATCAGGTTTCACTTTACACCAGTTTGATTTGCACCAGCTACTTGTGTATAGTATTGCTCCCTAAGTCTTGTTGATTTCAGAGGCACCGACACTTGATTGCCAGTATATCAGCCTACAGCAGCCTTGTACCTTTTACTCAACATTACTTTGTTGAAGTATTGCCTCCAATGATAAAGAAACAGGAAACTGTAATGTTTCTATTGTTATAATTGTCAAGTGAAAACTCAGCTGAAGTTCAGCCTGAACTAGAAGGCAGAATAACACAAGAATACAGTTATCTCTCCTGCTTTAATTGCCATGGCAACAAATTCAGCGTAGATTAGATAAAACAAAGGCTTTTTTCTCTTTACACTGCACAGACACCAGTTTCTTATCTTAATCTCGATTATCCAAGCTTTGATTTAGTGGTATAGCCTTCAAAGATTGTTAAAGAGCTTACCTTACAAGTGTGTTTGTGTGTTTATTTTAAGCTGCATAAACACTTACTATCTGTATTTCTTTTTTTTCTTTTTTTAGCTCTATCACAAAACATGAATGAATTTGCCTTGTCCTTAGTTTCACAAGATTGTATGCAGTGTTCTCTCTGTTAGGACTACCTGTGCTGGCTATAGTATATTGCCTTGAAGCAGCAGATGTTGATCTAAGAAGGCTGCACCGCCAACATTGAGACCTAAGCTTTAGCTTCTTCAAAGGGTATAAGTAATGCAGTTGTCTTTCCTCACTTGCAATTATCTAAATCTTATCCAAAGTCTATTGCCAGTTAATTTTGGATTTTTCACATTCTCGATAGTTGAGTAATTAAATCGCAAAGCAGTGGCGATTCTGTTGCCTGATGTCATTGAGTAATCTTCCTGCTTCGCTCAAAAGAGGATTTCATCTAACCTATTTTAACTAGAGGATTAAGGACAATTAGGTTCTTCCACTACATTGTTGCTAAGATATGATGTTTTGAAATCCTCTGAAATGCACTTCTGCTAAAGCTCTAGAGATCTCTTAGTCAAATTAGCAACATTTTCTTTAAAAAAAATTTTTTTTGAAGAAGTTGCATACTGACAAGATATATCTTGAATAGATAGAAAAGTATTCTCTTCATGCTTTTTAAATACTATTTTTGAATATAAATGCAGGAAAAGAATTATGCATCATAAATACATAATTTTATTGTTTCTATGTAGAAAGCCAGTCTCATCGTAATAATCTCAAGCACTGTGTTAAATACCAGCTTCAAATGCAAGCCTTGCGATCTTTTAAGGATAGCTTCCAGAATGTGGGAGATGGCACAGATTTGTGGTAATAGCTATTTATTGCTTATGCCTCCTTAATGCTTTGTTCCTCTGTACATACTTGGCAAATGATGAAGTAGACAGTCCACAAAGGCACAAGGCAGAACAAATCTATTAATCGTTAAGGTGCTGATAGATTGTTGTTTTTCTTGCAGCAGACAAAATCAAAGCTAAGCAATTGGTGTAACTATAATTTGGAATTCCTGTTTGGACTGAGGTGACCAATTCAGTTTTTTAAAAAAAGCTCAGGTGCATTTTGCAGGTAGCTGTCTATAGCAGGGGTCAGCAAACTTTTTTAGCAGGGGGCCGGTCCACTGCCCCTCAGACCTTGTGGGGGGCCAGACTATATTTTGAAAAAAATAATGAACGAATTCCTATGCCCCACAAACAACCCAGAGATGCATTTTTAATTAAAGGGCACATTTTACTCATGTAAAAACACACTGATTCCCGGACCGTCCATGGGCCGGATTTAGAAGGCGATTGGGCCGGATCCGGCCCCCGGGCCTTAGTTTGCCTACCCATAGTCTATAGGCTATGCAACCATGTGTACTGAAAGTGGTGTAGGATTTGAGGGAACAGAACTTGGGCCTAGGCTTTAAGTTATATCTTCACTTTTTCCACCATTAGCCAGTAAATAAATTGACTTTTTGCTTAAGTGGTAACAAGGATGTAACAGAGGTATTACTCCTGTCTGCTCAAATCCCTAAATGCTGTTTGCTAGCACTCCAGATCATTAAACTGGTTTCTATTACTCCCCAAAACACAGGTGTTGTTTGTCTAATAATTGAACCAGCCAAATAGCTTCCCAAACCAGAACCAGCCAGAAAGCAGACTTTTTTTGTGTAACCTAATGGCAGCACTAGCTAATGTTTTCTTTCTGCTTGCCTCCCCCGCCCCCAATAATGGACTTAAGTTACTTACACTGCAAGTATATCTGACCAGAATGACGCATGTGCCATTTTAACCAATGGCACATGTGAGACGGATGGGTGTCTCCTCGGAAGTAAGCATCCACAAAACGCAGTCTGCTGAACTAATCACTTTATTTCATAACATTGATAATCCAGACCTTGCGATTATGCATCCGACCCCTCGGAGTCAGATCCTTCTAGTACGGATTTGCGGCTCCGCCCCCAGCATAGGAGCTTCGGAAAGCCTAGTCTCCGCCTCTCCTTTTTCCGCTTCCGCGCCCTTGACCTGGGCAGCCCTACAGCTCCCCCTTCCCTTTCGCTTTCACCTTCCCCGCTTGTGGTGTCTGATGCTCCGGTAGGCTCTCTAAGCCTCAACTCCTCCTCGGTCTCCATATTCTGATCCCTTCCCATTGGCTGTGCTAGCGCTCTGGTGGAGCTTTCCTCCCATTGCTGCACTACCTGCTCTGGCGTCAGCAGGGGCTGTGCCTGTTCCTGATCCCAGACCCTCAATAACTCTTCGGGCGTCAGCGGAGCCCTATCTAGGTCAGCTGTCTCCTCTGGCACCGCTTCGGAAACCGGCCAGCCCCTGACATCCATCCCCCCTTCCAAGCCCCCCTTCCCCTCCTGAAAAGGCACACCTGGTTGGGGCAGATTGGTTTCGGAGTCCCTTGCTAGATCTCCCAGCTCCCCCCAAGACTCGTCTGCTGTGTCAGGGGAGGAAGGGAAACCTAAGAATATTGTGGTGTCGCCACTGGACGATGAGGCAAACAGGTCTTCCCAATCCTCCCTGGCCATGGGTGGAGAAAGGGGTTCTGCACTCTCGGTCCCTTCTCCTACCATTGGGTACCCTTCACTCCCCCCTGATGGTGGGAAACCCCAGAAGTCCCCTTCCTCCGAGTCTGTGGGCTGAAACACGTCTCTTAGTTGCCAACGGTATGGTTTGGGCTTGTGCGGGAATAGTTCGTGAAATTCCCACACCAGATGCTCCTTGGTGACTTCCTCTGCCGGGATCCATGCATTTTCCGACGCTGGCTCCCCCTCCCACGCTACCAAATACTGCAGTTCATCCCCTTGCCACCTGGAGTCCAAAATCTCGGTGGCCTCGTTGAAGAGTTCCGGTTCCACCATCGGTAACCCCTGCGACCCCTGCTGGTAGCCCTGTTGGTACCTGTGAGGTTCCCTGTACTTGGACAGGAGAGACCTGTGGAACACCGGGTGAATCCTCATGTCGTCCGTCAGTCGCAGTTTGAAAGCCACGGGGTTGATCTGCTCCACTACCTCAAAAGGCCCCAGTCTACGTTGCTGCAGCTTCTTGCACCTGCCGCGAATGGGCAGCCCTTGTGTGGACAACCATACCATATCTCCCACCTGGATGTCCTCCCCCTCCCTGCGGTGCCGGTCCGCTGCCGTCTTGTAGGCTGCTTTAGCCCGCTCCAAATTGTCACTGAGCAATTGGTGCAATGCTTCCAACTCCTCAGCGAAATTCTGTGCAGCGGGCACGTCTCCATCCCCCTGTTCCCCCTCCCTTCCCGGAAAGGCCCTGGGGTGGCTGCCGTAGATCGCCTGGAACGGGGACATGCCTGCCGAGGAGTGTTGAGCATTGTTGTACGAAAACTCTGCAAGGGCGAGTTTGTCACTCCAGTCGCTGTGTTGCTGGGAAGCATAACAGCGCAGATACTGCTGCAGTATGGAATTAACACGCTCCGATTGACCGTTAGTTTGAGGATGGCGTGCTGAAGATAGACACACCTGCACCTTCAAGATCTGCATGAGCTTGCGCCAGAAACGGGAGGTAAATTGGGCGCCGCGATCCGAAATTACTCTCACTGGCATACCATGCAGCTTGAACACGTGCTGCATAAACAACCGGGCCGTCTCCTCCGCCGACACCACTTTGGGGCAGGCAATGAAGTGAGCCATCTTGGTCAGGAGATCCACTACGACTAGTACAGCCGTGTTGCCCTTGGACTTGGGGAGATCCGTGACAAAGTCCAGCGAAACCGCTTCCCAGGGCTTGCTTGGGGTGGGAAGCGGTTCCAGTAGTCCTGCTGGTACCCTTCTCTCCCCCTTGGCCCTTTGGCAGACCTCGCACCCCCTGACGTAGTCCTTAACGTCCTGCCTGACCTTTGGCCACCAGAATTCTCTAGTGACCAGTATCATGGTTTTGAATTGCCCAAAGTGCCCTGCTGTGGGGTTGTCATGAAGCTGTCTGAGAATTTTGGCCCTCATATCCTCCCCTGGCACATACAGTGCCCCCTTGTACACCAGTAGCCCCTCCTTTTCCTCAAACCCTCCTGCCCTGGGATTCCCCTCCTTGAGTTCCCTCAGTTTGTTCTGGGCAAAGGCGTCCGCCTGTGTGAGGCGCACCAGTTCTTCCCTACCACCCAATGTCGCCCCACACCGCCACTGTTCAGGCTTGAAGATGGCCCTTGCCACCGGAGGTCCTTCATCTTCCATGTATTCTGGCTTCCTGGATAGGGCGTCCGCCCTGCTGTTCTGCTCGCCAGGAACATACTGGATGTGGAAATTGAATTCCGCAAAAAACTCTGCCCATCGCATTTGGCGCTGGTTGAGCACTCTAGCCGTGCGCCAGTACTCCAGGTTCTTGTGATCAGTGTGAACCTGGATTTGGTGTTGCGCCCCCACCAAGAAGTGGCGCCAGTGTTTGAATGCTGCGACCACTGCCAACAGTTCTTTGTCCCAAATGGCGTAATGGGCCTCAGACCGGCTCAACTTCCTGGAATAGAACGCACAGGGCCGCCATTCCTTTGCTGGATCTTGCTGCAGTAGTATCGCTCCTATGGCTCGATCTGATGCATCTGTCTCTATTCTGATGGGCTTGCTGGGGTTCACATGCAGCAACTGCTCCTCTGAGGCGAAGACTTTCTTGAGTGTTTCAAAGGCTTGTTGCGCCTCGTCCGTCCACTTAAACTTCTTCTTGCCTCTCAAGCAGTCCGTAATTGGTGCTGTCATGTCTGCGAACGCCCTTACGAACTTGCGATAAAAATTTGCGAAGCCGACGAAGCGCTGCACGTCCTTCTTGGTCTTGGGGCTTTTCCATTGCAGGATCGCCTCCACCTTATTGGTATCCATGGCTATTCCTGTATCTGAGAGTCGGTAGCCTAGGAAGTCCACCTCCGTGGTGTGGAACCGGCACTTCTCCAGCTTGACCGCTAATTGGTGTTCCTGGAGTCTCTGCAGTACTTCCTTTACGTGGTGCACGTGCTCCTCTGGGTTCTGAGAGTACACCAGCACGTCATCTAAATAGACCACTGCCTGTTTGTACAGCAGGGGTCCCAACACGTGATGCATGAACGCTTGGAAGCATTGACTACCTCCCTGGAGGCCGAAGGGCATCACGAGGAACTCATAAGCACCCAGGGGTGTGAACATGGTTGTTTTCCACTCATCGCCTTCTCTGATCCTGATTAGGTTGTACGCACCCCTCAGGTCCAGCTTGGTGAAGATCCTGCCCTTGCGTACCGCCGCCAGCAGGTCGTCGATCTTCGGCATGGGGTAGGAGACAGGGAGGGTCAGGGAGTTGAGAATCCGATAGTCACAAATCAATCTCCGTTGGGGGGTGTCCTTTTTGTCCACCCAGAACACTGGGCTGCCCCCTACAGCCTTGCTTTCCCTGATGAACCCTCTGGCCAGGTTTTTGTCAATGAAGTCCTTCAGATCTGCCATCTCCTGCTCCGACATTGAATAAAGCTTGCCCGGTGGCAGCTGAGCTCCTGGCACCAGGTCGATTCGGCAGTCGTAGGGGCGGTGGGGGGGTAGCTTGTCTGCTTCCCTTTCGTTAAACACCTGTTGAAACTCCGCATATTGCGCAGGGAGGGTGACTTCCCCTGCTTGCATCACGGCAGCCTTTGCCTGCTCCTTGGGATTGAGCTGCTGCAAGCAATTCTCCATGCAATACGCAGAACCAAACACTAGAGAGCGCTGATGCCAGCTCACTACTGGGTCATGTCTGTCCAGCCACCCCATCCCCAGTATTAAGGGGGGGCCTGCTAACGTGGTGACGTGGAAAGCAATAACTTCAGAGTGCCTTCCCATCCCCATCCGCATAGGTGGAGCGCTTTGCGTGACCGCCCCTCCTTTTAATTCCCTCCCATCAATGGTGGTGACTTGCAAGGGGACAGGCAAAGGCAGGAGGTGAAGCTGGTGCTGCCGTGCAAAGTCTATATCCAGGAAATCAGCCGATGCTCCCGAATCTACCAAGGCGGGAACTTGCATGGTGAAGCCATTGGGTAGCTCCAGTGTGACTTCCATCACGATGCCTGGCTTGGGAGGGTTGGGGAGGGTGTGCTCTGGCGGGCTGGGGGGGGGCGTCTCTGGTGCGTTGCTGGGGGGACCTTTTACTGCTCCTGAGCCGGGCTGGCCGTCCCCGTGACTTGCCAGCCGGCATTCCCGTTTCCCTGCCTCGGCGTCTGCTCCTCCCCTTCTCCTGTTACAGCCCCCGTCATGCCTTGCCACACCTTTTTCTTATTACACGCTTTTGCGAGGTGTCCTATTTGGTGACACACGTAGCATTTTCTGGGCGCCTTCCCGCCTTGCGTGTCACTTCCCTTGGCAACCGTTGCGTTTGAAATAGGGCGCGCGCGCGCTCCTCCCAATTCCATGGGCGTTTCTTCCGGGAGGTGCGTCTGCGCGCCAGCCGGTCTCTCTGTTGGTGTGGGAATGCGGAAGTTGAACCACCTTCCCGCCTTCCCCTCCTTCCTGCTTTTGTCTCTGAGTTCCAGTCTAATGCCGATTGCCATCGCTGCTTCGGTGAGGCTTTTCATGTCATTGTAGGGACCCCCCCTCGCCAAAGAGTCTTTTACTTCATCGGCCAGACCTAACTTAAAGAGCGCTATCATTTGAGGCGTATTGATTTCCCATCCCAGACGATGGGTTAACGACAAAAACTTTGCCTGGTACTCGCGCACCGTCATATTCCCTTGCCTCAAAAGCAAAAGTTCCTGCGCTTCCAATTCCTGTTCCGAACTGCTCGTATAAACAGCGTCCATCGCTTTAAAGAACTCCTTTACTCTCTGAAGCGCTGGGTCCTTGGCCATAATCAGTGGCCTCACCCAATCTCGAGCATGTGATTCAAAATGCGAAATTACAAATCCGACCTGCTCTTCCTCATTTTTAAATGAGTCTTTTTGTAGTTCCAGGGCATATAGCATGTCCGTTCTAAAACCTATGTACTGTTCTGGTCTGCCCTGAAACCTGCTTGTTAGCATGGTGATTCGCCTGCCCGCCTGCGCACTCCTGCCCTGCTCAGCGTGGATCCTTGCCTCCTCCAACCTGGCTTGACTAATTCGGTACAGTACCTCTAGCTCACGAGCTCTATCTTCCCAGGTAGGGGCACCTCCACCGCCGGCTCCTTGGGCAGCTAACGCTGCGGCTTCTTCCGCGCTGCTCATGCTGGTTGTGCTTTACTTCTGAGGAGGTGACGAAGACTAGAAGGATGCTGTGAGGCGGATGGGTGTCTCCTCGGAAGTAAGCATCCACAAAACGCAGTCTGCTGAACTAATCACTTTATTTCATAACATTGATAATCCAGACCTTGCGATTATGCATCCGACCCCTCGGAGTCAGATCCTTCTAGTACGGATTTGCGGCTCCGCCCCCAGCATAGGAGCTTCGGAAAGCCTAGTCTCCGCCTCTCCTTTTTCCGCTTCCGCGCCCTTGACCTGGGCAGCCCTACAGCTCCCCCTTCCCTTTCGCTTTCACCTTCCCCGCTTGTGGTGTCTGATGCTCCGGTAGGCTCTCTAAGCCTCAACTCCTCCTCGGTCTCCATATTCTGATCCCTTCCCATTGGCTGTGCTAGCGCTCTGGTGGAGCTTTCCTCCCATTGCTGCACTACCTGCTCTGGCGTCAGCAGGGGCTGTGCCTGTTCCTGATCCCAGACCCTCAATAACTCTTCGGGCGTCAGCGGAGCCCTATCTAGGTCAGCTGTCTCCTCTGGCACCGCTTCGGAAACCGGCCAGCCCCTGACAGCACATTATTTACAAATGAGATTAAATATATCAATCATTCATAGAAGAAATATTGCATATTGGGTGTGTTTGAGTTTCCAGTCTTCTTCAAGATCAGCGTTCTTTAGAGCCTTAAGGTGTGTGTGAGGGGGAGCTTCTCTTTAGCAATCTCGAACTTTCAGCGTTGCTTGTTTTTTTTTTTGTTCTGCATTTTCTCATACTTCAGACAGCTCCCGTGTCCTTTTAATGGCCTGTTTTTGTTTTTGCATCAGAGCCATTGAATGTCTCTGGTGCAAATCTTGCTCTCCTGTTTTGTTCATTATAAATTCATGCTTTCCTCCTACTCATCTGCCCTATTTTCTGCCAAGCAAGCTTGCGTATCTCATCTTACCCAATCTTCCCCTTCTCATATTCAATATCCATTTGCTACTTTTTTTTTATAAAAAATTTCTTCAGTCCTCCTTCAATTTATTCAGATAGTATCGTCCCATATTTTGTTGATAAAATTTCTGCCTGTTCATACCTCATTACTTCCTGCATTTTGATCTGTTTCTTCTATTCTACCAAATCCTCTTACTTTTTCATGTTCTTCCTCTCCCCTCGGTTTCTTCCTCTGACAGTGCTTCCCTTCTTTCTTCAGCTAAATCTACCAGTTGTCTTCTTCATGTGTTTCCTCTTGCTTCTTAACAAATACAGCCCTGCTTTTTTCTTCCTCACTTGATCTCTTTCATTGTGCAGTCCTTTCTTGCTTTAAACCTGCCCGTGACAGCCACCTCAGTCACCCAGGGTCCTGTGCCATCTGAATGAAGGGAATTCCTGGATCACACAGAGTGTACCCCTCTCCTCAGTCCACCCTTCCCCCTTAAACTACTTGCTGCCACCAGACAAGGGGTTAATTATTTCCACAAAGCTTCCCCCTTGCTAGTCAGCCTCCCAAGTTTTCTTGGGGGTCTCCCTAAAGACTCTTAAAGAAGTGTGTTATTGTAGCTTCTGAAGTGTGAGGGTGTTATGCAGGTTTAAGAAACAAACAGCTTAATAAGATGGGGGGGGGTAAATAAAACGTTTAAAAGAAATATATGCATACAGAAATCCAATCTATCCCCACTGGAATAAAATTGAAGTAGGTTAAAACACCACCCACTTTCACTGGACTGAACAGTCCCGAAACTCACCAGGATCTTACTCTTGAGAAGTAGCCCTTGTTTGCCCATCTCCCAGACTTTCAGAGCTTTTTCTTATCACCCTCCAGGCTTGGTACCTGTTGATGTAGATTCTGTCCCTAAGTAGGCTGAAACCTTTGAAACAGGAGAATGGGACTTTCCTACATCTACAATGGAATTTCACTGCCTCTGTCCTGGCTCCCACTCTCAGACACAGTACTTGGACTGTTGGGTGGTGTCAGATTCTCTTATCGGTTGCTCAATAGTAAGACCAAGCCATCTTGCCTTTAAGTCTCTTTATTTTGTGCAAGGCTATTTACAGTGCAGAGTTCAGTTTATCATGTCTGCTCAGTCACTACCGTAGCAGAATCCGGAAGTGCCTCCCTTCTGTTTTGGCGCCAACACCAAAGCCTCGGCACTAACTGCTCCTCCCCCGAAGAGGGGCTGCCAGATTCACTCGAAGATGAATCTGTTGTCAACACAGGCTGCGGGTCCCTATATGCACTCAGAGCTGGACTGGCAGGGGTGGGCAGATCTCTGACATCTGGAGAATTCCTGAAGGCTTATTCCAAAAAAGTCAGCTCACAGTTTAAACATAGGCCGATCAGGGTGGATTTGATTTAAATCAAATTGATGTAAATCACGATTTAAATCACTAGTCAGTAAGGCTTGATTTAAATCACTAGTCAGTAAGACTTGATTTAAATATTTTTTTTTACAGAAAGACTCATTCTTGCTGGTATAATCTTAATATTTGCAACCATATGAAGGTTTCATTTTTGGAATAAGAAATTTTCAGAGTAGTTTTTACAGTTATATCAAAAATTACTGATTTGGTTATACTACTAGAAATACATAGAATTATGAAATTATGGTGAGGTTTAATAAGTTAACTGTTTATATTTGGACAACTTTTCTGCTGTACTTTATTGGAAGGAGAAAAATAATCATTTCCTTAATAACCATTTAAACAATTTATTTAACTGAAACAATAACATGATAGCATATGTATCCATGTTTGTTAACTGATGTGGTTAAACATTTAAAAAAAAAACTTAGACTGAGTTTTAGCACACTTGATAAACTTAAAACAAATCCTTATTTCCTGATAAATAGCCTTTGGACTACAATGTAACTTAAATAGAAGACTATATTTAGAAAGATTTTTCCTCCAAAAGCATTTTATTTTAAAAATCCGATTTAAATAAAAAAAATCCGATTTTTTTGATTTTTAAAAAAAAATCATTGATTTTTATCCACCCTGAGGCCGATACAGGTTACACAGTCAGTAGTTCAGAAGCAGAGTTCTAAGATACAGTCCAGGCTATGTCTGCTCAGCTGACTTACTACCCGACCAGGGTCACATGCTTCTTCAGCTGCCGAGACAACTTTGCTATCAGTAGGTGGGGTGATAGCTGACTCACACCATACTCCCTTCTCTGCTGGGGCATCCAAAGCAGCTGGCTGTGGAAGTCTCCTGGAGGGTTTCTCGAACCATCCCCACCACAGTCTCAGGCTTCTCTCCTCGCATTCATCCTCTCCCTCTGGTTTATTGCCATGGGGTGAGTCAGGGCAGCCTTGACATTAGGGTATTTGCTAGGTTTTTAAGTTAACTCTGTAATCCCCAATGGACAAACAAGAAAGATATGTAACATACCTTACAATTAAAATACGCATTCCCACATACCATATGCAACAGTCTATACAAGTAGCCTGGGACAACCAAACCCAATGCCTTCACACTGCTATTGTTTTCCCAATTCTTTTTTATTATTGTTATAAAAGCTTCGGATCCCTACCTCCTTTCCAAACCATAAAACTTTTTTTTGTTTCATTTATGTGAACAGTTTGTCTATCAATATGTCAGTTGTCTGTTTTTTAATTCTTCCTTTGACCTCCTTCAGTCTCATTTTTTTTAAGCTCCCCATGCTACTGAGACTGCTTTGTGTAAATGGTGTAGTTTTTTTTTTTTAATAGGCTAAGTCACAAGGGCTAAATCCATTCTTCATTTCCCTTGATCTTTCTTCAGTTTAGGATGCAGCTGGTCATTCTGGTTCTTGATTCTAATTCTTTGGGATTTTGTGGCGTTTGCTGGTTGGTTTCACTCCTAACAAAGAGTTCTCTTAAAGTTTGTGTCAATGACTTTTTCTTCTCGGGACAAAACCCACAGAATACTTTTAAAGTAAGCACCCACCCTTCCTCAAATCCAGGGAATTGTTAAGGGTGCTGGGAATTGTCGCTCTGTGAAGGGGAAACTATGGTTCCCAGAATGCTTTGGGGAAAAGTCATGTGTTTTAAATGTATGGTGCAGATCTGCTCAGAGTAGAAAAAAATAATGTCATTGTCAGAAAAACCCTGAAAGAACTCTTTGTAAGAGTGAAACCAAGGAATGTCACCAAATCCCAAATAGTGAGAATTGGGGCAGGCTGTCTTCTTCTCTTCCTCCCATGATGAGAAGGGCTACTCCTGTTTTAGACAGAGGAGGGTTTTGTGACCATCTCCTGAAGAGCAATAGCAGGCATCGGCAAACTTGGCCCTCCAGATGTTTTGGGACTACAACTCCCATCATCCCTGACCACTGGTCCTGTTAGCTAGGGATGATGGGAGTTGTAGTCCCAAAACATCTAGAGGGCGGAGTTTGCCTATGCCTGAGCAAGAAACATGGAAAAAGCTTGGAGGGGGCTGGAGTCAGCCATTTGTAACAGTAGAGTGTACAGATTCCTATTTAATCCACTTCTTGCACTTTTCAGAAAGAGGCAAAGTGAAAATGTTTTGTTTTTTAAAGAGGTTCCCCCCCAAGCTAAAATTAGTATCCTATTATATTCCTAATTCTGTTGTCTTTTTTTTTTTTAATCGTCGTTGGAAGAGCCATTAGTTTCAGTGGAGCAGGCTGTAAAAGCTATCGCATGTCAAACTGTCATTCAGTCTTAATGTGAAATGAGCCCCCGCCTCCTAGAAAAATGCACATTATTGGACATACAATACATAAATGGGAACAGAACTGCAAATCTAGAGACCTAAGATGTTTAACTTAATTATTTTCATAGTTTTAGCATTTTCAGTAATATTATTATATTGCAGTTAGCGGTTTCAGGTCAGATTTAGGCCAATGGTTTGCTTTTCAGTAGAGCAGATAATGTAGACAGTTATGAGCTCATTTGGGTATAACCAGGTGGCAGAATATTGAAATAAAATGGCCCCCTTGCATATTATAATGTTTTTCCTTTTTTTGCACAGATGTGTCAATCATTAAAAGGAGACCTGAACCAAATATTTTACGGATTTTCAGTTGTAGGACTTGTTAAACCGAAAATAATACTAAAATTTTGAGGTTCTTCTCCTAACTTCACCAAGGAACTCTGGATTATTTTCATTGTTGCTGTTCTACTTGTGCAACAGAGTTTCTCTTGCACCACAGAATTTCAGCCTCCTCTGCTATCCCCTGCAACTCCCCTCCATGCGCCCTCAAAATCTGCTCCAGAGGGTTGGGGAATCCTCCAGAGCAGTTTTTTTTTTGAGGCGTGAGGAGAAAGGTGGAGAGCGGCTTTAGATGAGCAAAACTTCCAAGCACTCTTGGATACAACGCTCTCAAAACTAGCTATGTCCTTAAACCTGCTCTTAGAGTTGAGTATATATCAGTTTCATTTTTAAAAAACCTGAGTAGCTGGAGTACGAGTTTGTCCATTTTTAACAGAATGAATATTTAAGGACAACTGGTAGCTGGGGACATTTAAGAGAGCGAGGGGCGGGGGACTAAACATGCAGAAATGCTATATACTGAATAATGTTCCAAAACTCACATAGAGTTTCTGTAAAGCAGGAAGCATGCAACGGATATGGGTTCTGGCCGTTTCCTCCAAACTTTGATTAAAAGGACAATGCTACATTATTTTTAGCTGCCAAAGTGGCCCATGGTAGGGGTTTGAACCATTCCTGCTCTCCCCTCCCTGTAATTTAGCACATGGAGTGAAGAATGATGTACACACAATGGATAAAGTCTAGTGCAGGTTCAGATGAGCCTGGAAGAATACAAGATAAAAATTTAAGAAGTTTGCAGCACAAACTTCTAGCACATCTGCCATACACAACGTCTGGTGAAGAATCATCAGCCTGAATTGCCAACAAATCCACAGGTCTATACCTGTGCGTCACACTTGACATTTAAAGGGAGAGGCAAAGAACCTGTTCTTACCCAGTTTACAAAATCTTCCCTATCTGCTCACCTAGTGTCAGTTCTCAGCAGATGCAAATAGGTGAGAATACAATTTGCATGGTTATAATAAATGAGTGCAGCATCTAATTCCATTGCAACGAAACATGGATGTGTTGCAACCGAAGAACGTGTGTGGATATAAGCCAGATCTGTGGAGTGCATCCTTCATTAAGTGCTTTTGGTCGAGTCTTTATGGCTCTCAAGTACCAAGCGCAAGAATAGATTGAACTTGAGAAAATAGATCAGCTCTTTAGGTGCTCAGCAGTTCCTCTTTCACATGCATTATATCATGTTTTATTGAGAGAGGGGGATTTCTACCAGTAGTGCATCAGGACTATATTACCACCCATACTTTAAAAAATGCGCTTTAGGTTCTTTCAGCGGTTTCCTGGATAGTCACCAGGGACTTTGGAAAAAGATTTCTTTACTTTAATATTGATGCCAAATGCAAGAGGATCTAGCTATGTCTTATCCAAATTACTCTCATATTGCATAGGAGTCTCTGACTGGTGTAGCTTAGGGAATGGTGTGTTCTCCCCCCCCCCCCAACTTGAGCTCTGCCAGCTTGAGCAATGGACCCTGATTGATAAAACGATTTGTGCAAAATGCACAGAAAGAGGCCAAAATGTGAAGATCTCATAAAAGAACTTGAGGCCTAGTTTACATAAGTTATTTCACAGTGAATCAGAATTAATTGCCGGAACGTAGAAGGTACACCTGGCAATCAGTGTATGGCTATCAAGACCAGTTTATGAAGTGTGGTGACTTACCATGGTGCCCATACATGGTGTGTTATTACGCAATCAGGTGTGGTAATGAGAACTTGTGCCCCAACATTTCGATCAAGTACAGTGGTACCTGTAGTTACGGACTCGATCCATTCCGGGGTGCCGTTTGCACCCCAAAAAGTCCGTAACTAGAGTGCTGCTTCTGTACATGCGCACGGTGCGATAGAACACTTCTGCGCATGTGCTAAGTGTGCAGAATGCTTTGCGCATGCTTGAAGCGCGCAGAACGATTCTGCGCGTGCACACAGCAAAATCCGGAAGTATACACTTCCGGGGTTGCCACGTTCGCAAGTCAAAAAGACAACATGAAACTAACGCAACACAAGGTATGACTGTACAGAAGTGTAACAAAATGTTGCTTGCTACTTGATTGACAGGCTTCCTTAAGTTGTTACATGGAAGAAGGTTTTTTTTTTTTTTTTAGGATGCGTTTAATTTGAATTGCAGTCTTTTCTAGTACCTTGATGTGGAATAATTACTTCTGCAACTTCGGTGGAAGTGTAACTTCAATGCAAAACAAATCGGAAGTTGTCAAAAGTGTGAACAATTGCTTATTAATTCTGGGTTCTAGAGGAGTGTGGGTATAGGCATGGTAGCAGCGGGAGTATTATACCTGATCCCAGTCATTTCCTTCTGACATCAAATAACAGTAACAAGAATGCAACTTCTTTTTATATGGGTGTGCCCAGCTTTATATATATTAAAAAAACAGGTCTAAATCAACTCCCCCCCCAAATGAACTTTTGTGAAAACACTTGCAATCAACAGAAAACAAACTAGTTCTTCCACTTTGCAGATGTCATAGTATTGTATCAAATGATATGCATATGAAAGTTGGGAAAAGGCTTAACTAGTGATGATAACTTTCCTCTGACCATATTGGTTATAAGGTACTGAAGTCTGAACAGTGATTATACTGTAGCACGAATAACTCATGATCAAGTCTTAAGTACTTAGCAAAAGTTCCTGGTTCCCAATTCCTGTCACACATTCATGGCCTGTAAATTGCTAGTTGAGTTTGACCAGGGTTGGACAGTGTTTGGAGAAGGGGAGAAATATTGCTCATATGGAATTATTATGGTGGCAAGTTCTAGGACACGGGTAGGCAACTCATGGCCTATGATGTGGATTACAGAAGAAGAACAGGTAGCTAAAGACAACAACACCATGAACAAAATAGTCATTAAAATATAAGTAGTACAGTCGTACCTTGTGTTCCGAACGCTGCGTGTTGCGTTCGACACGGGTTACGAACCCGCTGAACCCAGAAGTACCGGAACGGGTTACTTCTGGGTTCGGCGGTTCGCGCATGCGCAGACGCGCAAAATGATGTCATGCGCAGAAGCGCCGAATCGCATGGCGAGCATGTGCAGATTCGGCGCTTCATGTTACGCAATTTTCATGATGCGAACGGGGCTCCGGAACGGATCCCGTTCGCATCCAGAGGTACCACTGTATATCTAAACAACAGGCAGCAGCAGCAGCAGCAGTCCCCCACAAAAGCTTGGGTTTTCACCTGGTGTTAAAATGCAGACCTTAACGGTGCTGGTTGTAACTTGTGTTGCAGCACAACTGGGATTCTACAGCCAAGATTCCTGCACTGAGAAGGCTTTGTCCCAGACCACTGTAAAATGAGCTTGCCTTATTGGTGGGATCACCAGTTGGGTGTCTCCCACTGATTTCCATACATGAGCACACTAATTCCTTTCAAGGATTCTGATTAATCTGAGCCACAATTATTTCCCATTTGCTTCTGTGGAAGGGGCTTATGCAAACATCTGCACAGAGCAAACACCCATCAGTTGAAGCGAATGGGAACCATGCCTGTGCAGGAGGTTTGAGTGTGCACCGTAGCGCAAACGGGGCTTTGCGTTCTGGCAAATTGCCTAAAACAAGTTAATGTTTTGCAGTAAAAGTGAAACATAACTGTGGCTGGCTTCTTTTCTGCAAGCTGAAATGTCCAACGTTTGTGTGGCGTTCCCAAACAATTATTGATTCGCTAACAGTTTACTATCTAAATGTATTTTATTTTATTTCTAAAGTGTAACATTTGTACGCTGTGTATTTTTTGTGAGGAAGTCAAAACAACAATATGGTAAATATTTAATAATAGTCGTAAAGACTCCTTGCTCTCAGCAGGCAAAGGTTCAGATCTAGAGAAGAGGAAATAGACTTTCTAAATTATTTATGAAATGCTGCATGTAACAAGATTTCTGACTTTATGACTTTCCCTTTTGTAGAAACATAGTAAATCTATGTACTCATTTGTGAGGGATGCTGTTAATGAGACCACCTGAAGATGAATTAACAACAGCTGCAGAACAGCCCAATTTCAGGGTTTTGTTTTGTTTTGTTTTGTTTACCCAAATGACAAAAAAAGAGAACTAGGGATTGGATTGGCTGATTCTGCATTGTGATGCGGTCCATTAAAAGTCCCTTCCTGACAAAAGTCCTGGCTGTGCCCATGCACCTCTCAGTGTTCCCCTGGCCTCCTTTCACAAGTAAGCTCTCTGTGTTATGTCTGTATGTGGTACCTTCCTCTTTTCTTTTCGGTATCCAATTTTCTTTTCAGTATACACCTTGCCTGAAGAGTTTGCTATGTAATGTAATGTGGCAGATCATAATCTAATGCCACACATCACATGGCCTCAGTGTTATGCCAATATTGAATCCTTTATACTATGTCTAGCATGGCGTTTATGTATGTCTTCTTTTCCAGTGGATTTGTGACTCTAACCTGCTGACAAAATAGTTCCCTACACGTTTTCCAGGATAACCTTCCCGACCAAATTTTTGTTAGGTTCCTCACTACTAATTAAAGGACTAGATCTGGGAAGCAGTAAAGATAAGGTTATTATAGAGCAGTGTTTCCATCTCTGGCGCAGATAAATGATAATCTTTCTGACAACCCTCTTTAATCTTCTTCTTTGCCATCTATCGAGTCAAAGCAGAAAAGCAAACAAGCCAAAATGGTGGTAATAGTCTTTAGGCAGGCTGTATCTAAATCCATCAGTCACCTTCTCTAAATTCATTGCAAACAGAGACATGGTTTCAAATGTTATAGCTGGAAGGCAGGCTGCTGAGAGTGACAGGCTGCTCTTAAATTTCTTGTATTTCAAGTTATTTAAGAACACATGTAATCTGTGTTATCAGAGCAGATACCGTGGATCTGAAGCACTAAAACGCCTCAGTCTCCCACCGCATTGCAAGGCCAGTCCTACACATATTATTATGGATATTATTTATATACTGCCTTTCATTTCAAGAAGAAATGCCGAACAAACACCAACAGCAAAATAACAACAAATAAAAATAAGTTATACCTGTAATTAAAATGCATTGTATAACAGCTACATTAAAGCATCCATAATTGAAATAAAAAAACAGGCCGATAAAAATGGCATAACAGTTAAAACAACAATCAGACCAGGAGATTCGAGCCAGGAGATCGGGGGCATGCTTGCCTAAATAGACTTGTCTTCAGTTGTACCCTCCTCTGTCGTCATCTCTCCATCCTTAGCTTAGAATTACCGTTGTAATCTGCAGCCCACCAAGGGATCATAAATGAAAAGGGAGGAGCAAAGAGAATTCAGGATATTTGTGACTTACCTTGCCTCCAAGGGGTTAAGGGGGATCTCTTCAGATCAGATGAGATAGGAGAAACAGTGGCCTCTGCTGAGAGACCATCTGTCTTTGACTCTCCCTCAACCAAGGGGCAGCCATTCCATCTTGCTGTCTGAAGTGTTTCCATCCCCAACTGTGACTTTGATAACTCCCCTTCTTCTTGTGTCTCATTACTTTTAGGTTGTAAACCCAAGAGCAGGAACTTAATAAACTTCAATACACTATTCTTGCAACAATCCTGTGGTTTAGGTTAGGCTGAGAAAATAATCGCCCCATTGCACTTCATGGTTAAGCTGGGACTTAAACTCTGTTCTCTGTGGTCTAAGTCCAGCACGTCTCTTGTCTGCTAGATTGCAGAAGGGCTCAAGAAGGTAACTTGCAATGATGCCTGCAGGGAAAATCAATCCAGTGGAGCTCACAAATATGCTTGAGCATTAAGTCAGGCCAGAATTCTTCACAGGAGAGTGAATAATATTAATGTTTTCTTTTGACTGCTGCTCTATTATATCATGACAAACAGTCTGCAACCTTAGGTTTTATGGTGAGTTTTTATTGCCCCCCCCCCGGTATGGTTCATTTTTATGTACTGTGCTTTGAAATGCTAATGAATAAGTGGAATATAAATGTCTTAAAAGAATAAATGAAACCGGTTAGTGTTTTATCTTAAAGTTAAGACACCATGGCTTGAAAAGAGGAATCTTAAAATCCGTTCATCTCTCAGTAGATCTCGCAATCCATTGACATTCTGTTTAATTGTCTTATTTATTTTTAATTGTCCTTTAACATTCATACATATGTACATTCTTGGAGCGGTGCCATGCAGTAGATTGAACATATTGAATCTTCCCCAAATTGAAAACAAAACAAAACTGCTGCTGAGAAGATAGCATTTTGGGGGAAATATGGTACCATATATATAAAAAGAGTCTTCCTTTGTTTTTTAACTTAAGACTGTTCAAACATCCATCCCTACCCTCCAGGTTCTGAAGTGATACAGTCCTATTTTTAAAAGTGTAGATCAGCTTGAACCTACTACCATTTCAAGAAAGATTATTAAAGGATATGAAGCACTGGAATCATGCCCACTTGAAGGTCACATAGCATTATCATAAATGATGCTATCTCATCTGAGTCTCTTTACAGAAATTATAGCTGTCATTTCCTGAGCTTTGCTGTAATCCCTGTGGCCTCTAGCGACAATAGGCATTTGATTGCATTAAATGGTATAATAGAAAAAACGTTGACTTGCATCGTTTCCTGTGGGTAGCATTGTTTGCTTTTCCACATTACGTTTCCTGAAATTACTGGACCTTCATGCTGCAGAGCATTCTGAATTTGGAACTGAAGTGCTACTCACTTAAATCTGCCGTCTTAAATTAAATATATGAGCATCCAAATCTAGCTAAGGGATAGGTACACGCATAAATTGCTGGAGCAAGAGCTGAGGATCTAAACTGGATGTGTGTTTACTGTGGCTGCTTTGTGCATTCCATTCCATGAGATGCAACTTCAAATGTGCATCCACATCCTGTTGCAACTATTTATTTAGAAAATTTATAAACCACTTGATCAAAAAATTCTCCAAGTGGTGAACAGTTATAATTATGTATAAAACTTGGCTGAAATCCACGAGCCAATTAAAATCACATATCCTTGCTAAAGCAAAAATGCAATCAATGAAACTTTTAAAACAAATATAAGTAACTAAATTGTGTCCAGATACCGTAGTGGTAATGGGTGGTGTGGTGTGGTGTAGCAGCGTTCCTCTGGCCTCCTGACAGCTTGGCCATTGGTGCTTATAGGGAGGGCAGGGTGATCAGTAAGGTGTAAACACATAGTCAGAGCCAACCCAGTGCTCTTGCTACTGTGTTTGCACCACACCAACCTCTCTGCTTCCGCACTTTCCCAAACAGAAAAGCTTTCGGCATGTGTCTACAACAATATACCGTAGTGTGTGTGCCTTCCCAACTAGTCACACCTTTTAAAAGTGCAGCTGGATTGAGATTGAGATAAATATGTGTTCACTCTGTAACTGTGTACGTATATTAAATTTACCGGTACTTCATTCAGGCTGTCTTTGCCCCCTAAACCCTTCTTGATTCCTAGAATATACTCCAAAGCAGTGAAGCTGCTTTTGTAAAATTGTTCTCAGTATGTGAACCAGTGCTAGAGACGACTGTTTTCCAAGGTGATTTGTGCACTAGTTGCAAGTTGCACCCCATTCATTTATGTTAGAGCTCTGCTGGGATCGGGTCAAGCAGGTAGCTCAGAATCCCCTTCCCACGGTGGCGAACCAGATGCCTTTGTGAAGCCCACAATAAGGTCATGAGCAAAATGGCACTCTCTAGCTCAGTGTTTCCCAACCAGTGTGCCTCCAGATGTTTTGGGACTACAATTCCCATCATCCCTGACCACTGGTATTGCTAGCGAGGGATGATGGGAGTTGTAGTCCCAAAACATCTGGAGGCACACTGGTTGGGAAACACTGCTCTAGCTCATGTTCCGCAGCATCTGATATTCAGAGGCATCTGCTTGTGTTAATCTTGGTAACAGGATGGCATAGCCCCAGCACTGAGCATGTCAGAGGTCTTTTTTCATCACTCTAATCAGCTTGCCTTTTGCATTGGAAGACATGTCTTTAGCTGAGCTGCGATCATTCGGAGGTGCAGCGACATACTATAAATTTAAGGTATCTGATGAAAGGCTTATTGAATATTCTGCCTTGTGTGCAATCAACTAGCCAGAGGTAACCTGAAATTTACCTGCACGCCAGACATATTTTCTTGCCTATTCTAGATAATGGACAACTGAGTCATATGACTCATACGTGCTGCTTAATGCCTTTAACCTTTAAAACCTCCTTTAAAATGCTCTTTTAGCCTGCTTATAACCTCTGGGTGGTATCCAGCATTACTCATACTTAAAGTCAGGCTGCACAGAGCTTGTCTGAGGCCCAGGGTGGGAGGCCCCGATCAGCTGGGAGGTCCAGGGTATTATTGGCATGACAGTGTTAGTTCAGCAGGCCCCTGGCAGGGCTGTCCAGCCAGCTTAACCCTCCAAGACCCTGGGCAAGTGTAACTGGATGTCCCCTCCTTCTGCACGGGCCTGCTCAAAGTAGAACCATTGAAATAACCGGTCAGTGTTGGTGCTGACCTTTAAAGCCCTAAACAGCCTCAGTCCAGTATACCTGAAGAAGCGTCTCCACCCTCATCGTTCTGCCTGGACACTGAGGTCCAGCACCGAGGGTCTTCTGGCGGTTCCCTCACTGCGAGAAGTGAGATTACAGGGAACCAGGCAGAGGGCCTTTTCAGCAATGGCGCCCTCCCTGTGGAATGCCCTTCCATCAGATGTCAAGGAAATAAACAACTATCTGACTTTTAGAAGGCAGCCCTGTTTAGGGAAGTTTTTAATGTTTGATGTTTTATTGTGTTTTTAATATTCTGTTGGGAGCTGCCCAGGTGGGGTATAATTAATAATAATAATAATTTTTTAAGTGTACTGATTTCAGTGGATCTTCAGCTATCATCCTCTAATTTGTGCATTCAGAAGCACTGTGTTTAAACTTAATTTACCGGTATTTTCACTACAAATCAAGACCTATCCATTCGTATGAAAGTAAACTATAGTTGGGTGGAGTGTCAGTATTAGTTATGTATCTCTCAGCTCTAGAGATGAAGTAGACTACAAATCATTTTAAAGCCACTTTTACACATATATGATTCTAAAAGAAAAACCAGCACACGCAACTTCAGTTTGCAAAGGTTTACAAATTCACTCATGTATTAAAAAGCAAGGCTATTGAAAGGTAAGAGTTCTTACTGTAACTTCTGTGCCACGTAAACGGTAAACACATTCTGTGGTCTTACATGAATAGTAGATTTAGTAGTAAATGCCAGATTTTATTTAGTTTGGGAAAGTAAAACACACAGTTGAGGCTATTTCTAGTCTTGGTGAGTTTGGAGCTAGCTCATCATATGCCTAATAGAAATTGAAAAACTAATATCTAGTGTCTGACATAATTCCCTAAACCTGATGCTAGGAGCCATTAACCAAGGAGAGTAATTTGTGATATATAGACTTGTGTTCACAGTAAATGTATCTATTTCACTAAGTAGAGTACCTCTTTGATAACTGCGTTGCATTTTAAGCCTTGGCAGAAAACCCCCCAACTTTTTTGAATGGGTTAATATGACTTGTGTAGGAGTTTCCAGTACTCTGTATTAAAAAACAAAAGGAAGCATTGAGTGTCTTATTACTACAAAGTGGCTGAGGTTAAAATAAAGGTTAAAATTTAGAGTGCAAAGTTCCATGTATTTCTTTTCTCACTAGACCTATTGGCTGATTTTGTGTGCTAGAGTTCACATTTAATAATTGTGCTTGGACCCCTTTGCCTGCACGACCCAGACGTCGCCTTTATTGGGCATTCATCATGATTTGTGTTCATGATGTTATCGGGATGGTTTCAGTACCATTTGCATCTGCAGAAGATTTGGGGTGGTCATATAGCTTGCTTTGCAATAGGTTTGTCTCCCATAGCCTCCTACTAAAATCCTTCAACCGTTCATGCCACAAATGTTCTCTCTCTCTCCCTCTCTCTCTGTGTGTGTGCGCACACGTTATCCTGCTTTTGTTGTGCTGTACCACAAAAGTTCCCCCCCAGATGGTAATAACAAGGAGTGCAACTGCGTCAACTAGCCATACCCTAGACATTGCACATGCTGGCTTGCCCCCATCCCTGGGGTTCACTCATTCAGTGCAAATGTCTGCAGGCAGGAAGTCTTTGTATGTACTGCTTTGTGTGCAAGGTTTCGTCCATGCAGATTTGTGTGCTGCTGGTGTGCACATCTTTGGAATTAGGGCTTGCTTCCTGCAGTATTTACATGTTGATTGTGTGATTATTAGTTTCAGATAGGACTTTATAGATGTAAAAATATGCTTTCTGGGTTACAAGTAAAGGTCAATATTTTTCAAAATACTTTGATAAAGCATGTGTAAGGGTAGACACATAAGGTGTGATCTTGGTGTTGTAAATGCAGATGAAATTCATACAGACATAAAATAAATGTCTCTCTCAGGCACTTGTTGGCATCCGTCTGTCTTGGGAGACAGTGGAAGAGTGTGCCTTCAGGGGTAGAGTCAAAACTATTGGAGAGTTACAGTTCCTTCTGTGGCTGTAGAGACTGATATGGGAGAGACATGTTTTATTGCAGTTGGGCAGATTTTGCCGCTACAGGTGCGCCATGGTGTTTCTTCTCTCTGTGCTCCTCCCAGCAGCCATTCCTCCTCTGGCCACTGGAGAATATGATACAAGGAACCATGTAAAATACTTGAAATCTGCAGAATAGTAAAATGCTGTGTTGGTGAGAAGTTTGATGGCATTTTTAACACTGCATTTGGAGACTTACCAGTGTTTAATTCTTCCGACATTCTCTCTAATGCTGAGCCTTTGGAGCAAATAATAATTTCCCTTTCTTCAACATAACTGAATGTGCTTGCTTGACCTCAAGGAAATGTTTCTTTTCTTCATGAAGGCCTCGTTAGCTTGTGAGCAGCGGGCACTTGCAGAAATAGCTTAGGATTAAGATTGCAGAGGGCAAGAACAGGTTTGCCTATAGGGGATATCACTTATTAGGGTTGAAACAGATGTAACACAGACCACAGGTAAAAAGAAGAAGAAAACCTTGCCCATGCAGGCATACAGACGCACGCTGTAAGATTTAAGTGCAATTATTTCATGTGACGGCCTATTTGCATGTGGTCTTGCACAGCAGCTTATGCTTGCCTACATGTCAGGGTTGAGTTGAGGAGCTGTGCCAGAAGGTCAGAGTCAAGGAACAAAGCCAGAAATCGGGACCAAAGGACACACCCCTTGTTCCTGTGCCTCTCACTTGCACCAGGGGAGAAGCGAAGTGAAAGCAATCAGGTAGTACACATCAGCCAGAAAACCTGTCTTGTCATTAAATATGAACATGGCCTTTATCCCTTGTGAGGCTACAGATAATAGATAGTTCCAGCCTCAGGAACGCCATTGAAATGCTTTATTCTGGACTTATGTCTCTTAGTATCTCATATCACCAGTGAAGGTTTCACCCTGGGGTTGCATGACTGGTGAGTTTGCTACAAGGCAGGTGTACTGCAGAGAGGGAAAACATATTTTTTTCGGAAGTGTGGCCAAACAGCAAATGGGACTTTACAATGATCCTGATTAGATGAATGATCCAATCCAACAGCCACCAACATTCACCTCTCCCATCTCCTTCAACTGCTTTGGCTATGGCAGGTGAGCATTAAACACAGACATAATTTCCAAAGATGGCATCTACTGTCATTTTGGCTTGTGGAGATGTTTAAACAACAGCCTGATTCTTACTTTTGAAGTCTCCAGTATTCATACTTACTGACTTAAGGATGCAGAAACTTAGTTCCGTTCAGTTATTAAATGCTTATCTGCGCAACAGATTGTTAAGTTTGTCTGTTACTGTGTGGCTGTAGGAACACAAGGTTCAGCTCCCCTCCCCCATGCTTTGGGCTATTTATAGCAAATGTAATATCATAATCCTGTTACTAAGCATTGTGCTTGTTTGCTAAGCACTGAAAAAATCCAATGATGGATCAACTCTGTGTTTTGAGGAGACAGTTATGAGCTATATACTGTAATAATGGTGACTTAGGATCTTTCGGCTTGAGATTTAATTGAGGAGTTTTATTACCATACAAGGAAGCATATGAGAACACTGCCTTCTTCTCTTTCCTATGTTTTTATTCAAATCCTTATTTTCAGATAGGTTTCATCTCGTTCATAAACTTGTGTCGGGCGCAGTACCAATTGCTGAAAACCTTAGGGAACCTTCCTGAGACCTTTGCTGACCTTTGTCCCTTAGGGTGTACTTTCCGAGAAGGTTAGGAATATAGGTAGCTGCCTTACTTTGGGTCAGGCCATTGCTCCATCTAGCTCAGTATCATCTACATTGACTAGAAGCTGCTCTTCAAGGTTTTTCTTCAGGTGTTCTCCATCATTACCTAGAGAGGTCATAGATTGAACATGGGACCTTTTACGTGCAAAGGGAGTAATGCAGAGTATGGACTTTTAGAGTTTCCAAGTACCTGAGGAGACCCTCTAATTTGTGTGGGAAAGAAATGTCGTAGCTTGGCTTGATCTGCTGTCTGTTTTCTGTTTGCACAGCAGTTGCTGCTTCTCCTTTTATTCCCTCAAAAAAGAAAAAGGTTCTTTCGAGGGAGGATGGAGAATCTGCTGCCCTCCAGATGTTATTGGTAGACAACTCCAACCACCCCTGATGCTTGCCCCTGCTGGCTGGGGCTGATGGGAGTCCAATACCACCTGGCAGGCCACAGGCTCCCCATCCTCACAGACACTTATGGAGTGACTTACAAATGGTTCTCAGGTGGTCTCCTATGGAACAAAGCCACAACTGAAGAGCAGCATCACGTGACTTCAGAACATTCTATATCATGTGGCCTGCATGAAGCTTATTGCTTTATAAAGCAGTGATAATGTTAACCGTCATGGCCTCCCTTCCCTCCTTCTCACGCACCCCCTGGCAGTAAATCAGAGCCCTGTAGTACACGCCACCTTGTGCACTGTTCTTGTTGAATAGAAAGCTGTGGTTTGAAAAGGTTAGGCAACCTTTCAATGTATCACTGAACAGCAGAGACATCTGGAAGTTGTGATTACCCTTATCTTCCCACCCAGAAGCAACTTAAACAATTTCCCCATGGCATTTGCTATCAAGCTCAGCGCAGTACAGAATGCATTAATCTATTATAAAATACGTCCCCCTGCTTATTAACGTGAAAGAAAAATAATTCCACAAGAGTATCTCTGGTAGGGTCATAGCAGAGGCTTTCAGCTATCAAATGTACTTGAAATGCAGACCTTTATTCTCTTTACCAGTAGGTAGGTAATTTATAACATTATTTGCCTCGATTTATTTTTGGAACATCGTTTCTTGTTGGGCAAGGACGTGTCTCTTTTACCACCCAACTAAAAAGGTGGTTCCATAGTACTGACCTTTTGGATTTAAATTGCAAATAAAGATATAGGCAGCACCATTTTGGTGATGGGGTATTTGGTTAACCATGTAGAATCTTTCTTGATCAAACTCTCTTTCTTTCATTTATCTGTACTGTACCTTGATGAGTCTGGAGTTTTTATCATTTCGTTATTTATCATTAATTTTATTACGTCTACTTGTTTTTAAGGGTTTGTTGATTGTATAGGTACCTTTAATGAAAATGCCGTACTGTACTATTTTGTGCAAGCTGCATATATGTAATTAAGTGGTCTATGTTGTTGTTGTTCAGTCGTTCAGTCGTGTCCGACTCTTCGTGACCCCATGGACCAGAGCACGCCAGGCACGCCTATCCTTCACTGCCTCTCGCAGTTTGGCCAAACTCATGTTAGTAGCTTCGAGAACACTGTCCAACCATCTCATCTTCTGTCGTCCCCTTCTCCTTGTGCCCTCAATCTTTCCCAGCATCAGGGTCTTTTCTAGGGAGTCTTCTCTTCTCATGAGGTGGCCAAAGTACTGGAGCCTCAACTTCAGGATCTGTCCTTCTAGTGAGCACTCAGGGCTGATTTCTTTAAGAATGGATAGGTTTGATCTTCTTGCAGTCCATGGGACTCTCAAGAGTCTCCTCCAGCACCATAATTCAAAAGCATCAATTCTTCGGCGATCAGCCTTCTTTATGGTCCAGCTCTCACTTCCGTACATTACTACTGGGAAAACCATAGCTTTAACTATACGGACCTTTGTTGGCAAGGTGATGTCTTTGCTTTTTAAGATGCTGTCTAGGTTTGTCATTGCTTTTCTCCCAAGAAGCAGGCGTCTTTTAATTTCGTGACTGCTGTCACCATCTGCAGTGATCATGGAACCCAAGAAAGTGAAATCTCTCACTGCCTCCATTTCTTCCCCTTCTATTTGCCAGGAGGTGATGGGACCAGTGGCCAAGATCTTAGTTTTTTTGATGTTGAGCTTCAGACCATATTTTGCGCTCTCCTCTTTCACCCTCATTAAAAGGTTCTTTAATTCCTCCTCACTTTCTGCCATCAAGGTTGTATCATCAGCATATCTGAGGTTGTTGATATTTCTTCCGGCAATCTTAATTCCGGTTTGGGCTTCATCCAGTCCAGCCTTTCGCATGATGAATTCTGCATATAAGTTAAATAAGCAGGGAGACAATATACAGCCTTGTCGTACTCCTTTCCCAATTTTGAACCAATCAGTTATTCCATATCCAGTTCTAACTGTAGCTTCTTGTCCCACATAGAGGTTTCTCAGGAGATGGATGAGGTGATCAGGCACTCCCATTTCTTTAAGAACTTGCCATAGTTTGCTGTGGTCAACACAGTCAAAAGCTTTTGCGTAGTCAATGAAGCAGAAGTAAATGTTTTTCTGGAACTCTCTAGCTTTCTCCATAATCCAGCGCATGTTTGCAATTTGGTCTCTGGTTCCTCTGCCCCTTCGAAATCCAGCTTGCACTTCTGGGAGTTCTCGGTCCACATACTGCTTAAGCCTGCCTTGTAGAATTTTTAGCAGAACCTTGCTAGCGTGTGAAATGAGTGCAATTGTGCGGTAGTTGGAGCATTCTTTGGCACTGCCCTTCTTTGGGATTGGGATATAGACTGATCTTCTCCAATCCTCTGGCCACTGCTGAGTTTTCCAAACTTGCTGGCATATTGAGTGTAGCACCTTAACAGCATCATCTTTTAAAATTTTAAATAGTTCAGCTGGAATATCATCACTTCCACTGGCCTTGTTGTTAGCAAGGCTTTCTAAGGCCCATTTGACTTCACTCTCTAGGATGTCTGGCTCAAGGTCAGCAACCACACTACCTGGGGTGTATGAGACCTCCATATCTTTCTGGTATAATTCCTCTGTGTATTCTTGCCACCTCTTCTTGATGTCTTCTGCTTCTGTTAGGTCCTTTCCACTTTTGTTCTTAATTGTGGTAATCTTTGTACGAAATGTTCCTTTCATATCTCCAATTTTCTTGAACAGATCTCTGGTTTTTCCCATTCTGTTGTTTTCCTCTATTTCTTTGCATTGCTCGTTTAAAAAGGCCCTCTTGTCTCTCCTTGCTATTTTTTGGAAGTCTGCATTCAATTTCCTGTATCTTTCACTATTTCCCTCGCATTTTGCTTGCCTTCTCTCCCCCGCTATTTGTAAGGCCTCATTTGACAGCCACTTTGCTTTCTTGCATTTCTTTTTCATTGGGATGGTTTTCGTTGCTGCCTCCTGTATAATGTTACGAGCCTCCATCCACAGTTCTTCAGGCACTCTATCCACCAAATCTAAATCCTTAAACCTGTTCTTCACTTCAACTGTGTATTCATAAGGAATTTGATTTAGATTGTATCTTACTGGCCCAGTGGTTTTTCCTACTTTCTTCAGTTTAAGCTGGAATTTTGCTATAAGAAGCTGATGATCTGAGCCACAGTCAGCTCCAGGTCTTGTTTTTGCTGAGTGTATAGAGCTCCTCCATCTTTGGCTGCACAGAATATAATCAATCTGATTTCGGTGTTGCCCATCTGGTGATGTCCATGTGTAGAGTCGTCTCTTGTGTTGTTGGAAAAGAGTGTTTGTGATGACCAGCTTGTTCTCTTGACAGAACTCTATTAGCCTTTGCCCTGCTTCATTTTGAACTCCAAGGCCAAACTTGCCAGTTGTTCCTTTTATCTCTTGACTCCCTACTTTAGCATTCCAATCCCCTATAATGAGAAGAACATCCTTCCTTGGTGTCATTTCTATAAGGTGTTGTAAGTCTTCATAGAATTGGTCAACTTCAGTTTCTTCAGCACTGGTAGTTGGTGCATAAACTTGGATTACTGTGATGTTAAAAGGTCTGCCTTGGATGCGTATCGAGATCATTCTATCATTTTTGAGATTGCATCCCAGTACAGCTTTCGCCACTCTTTTGTTGACTATGAGGGCCACTCCATTTCTTTTACGGGATTCCTGCCCACAGTAGTAGATATGATAGTCATCCGAACTGAATTCGCCCATTCCCGTCCATTTTAGTTCACTGATGCCCAGGATGTCAATGTTTATTCTTGCCATCTCATTTTTTACCACATCCAGCTTACCAAGGTTCATGGTTCTTACATTCCAGGTTCCTATGCAATACTTTTCTTTACAGCATTGGACTTTCCTTTCGCTTCCAGGCATATCCGCAACTGAGCGTCCTTTCGGGTTTGGCCCAGCCGCTTCATCAGCTCTGAATCTACTTGTACTTGTCCTCCGCTCTTCCCCAGTAGCATGTTGGACGCCTTCCGACCTGAGGGGCTCATCTTCCAGCGTCATATCTTTTATATGCCTGTTGTCTTTGTCCATGAGGTTTTCTTGGCAGGGATACTGGAGTGGCTTGCCAGTTCCTTCTCCAGGTGGATCACATTTGGTCCAAACTCTCCACTACGACCTGTCCATCTTGACCTGTCCATAGCTTCCCTGAGTAATTCAAGCCCCTTCGCCACGACAAGGCAGTGATCCATGAAGGGGAAGTGGTCTATAAGTGATGTTAAATAAAAAAATTTAATTTTCTACAATATCCTTGTGTGATGCTATGTCAAAGATGCTCCAGAGCAGGGGTGGCCAACTCCCAAGAGACTGTGATCTACTGGCAGAGTTTAAAAACTGGCAGTGATCTACCCTCTTTTGGGAGGTTCAGGTTAAAGTTGTTGAGTTTTTCTTAGGGAGGAGGAAAGGCCTGTTTTTTGTGGGGTGCAGGGCAAAAATGTTTAGCTTTTTTTTAGGGGAGTCAAAGCTGTTGAGCTTCTTTGGGGGGAGCCAGTGATCTACCAGTGATCTACCACAGGGAGGCGTCCAGTGATCTACTGGTAGATCACGATCTACCTGTTGGACGTGCCTGCTCCAGAGCATTATAGGAAATTTTAAATGTGTGCTCCAAGCTGCCCAGTGTTCATCAGGGCTGTATTTTTGCTTCCCCCTTTCCCATGGCAGGTAAGCTCACCAGGGCTTTCTGGGGATGGAGGCACAGTGTTTGAGGGGACCCATCAGAGAGCATCATGCCGACACTTCAAATGGCTCTGATTTATCTGTTGCTTCAGGCTTTCTGATAATCAAACCTTGCTTATGGTGCAGCATAACCTTATTAAATTTGAGAGTTGTATGACGTCATGAGTCATACAAAATAAGTTCTGTAAGTAAAAGTTTTGTAATTCGAAATTGCTGTTCCCCGCGTCTTGGTTCCTTGTCCTTTTTACCAAGGGGACCCTTTGTTCTTTCTGATTTGCACGAGCTCCTCAAGTGAGAGTCCTGGCTCATGAAGCAGATCAGAGCTTAATGGGGTTGCTGTCTGTATGTGATGAAAAGATATGGGTCACAAGAAACTTCAAAAATAATCCTGTTCAAGTACCTGCAATGAGTTAGCATTATCTGAACCTAAACCCTTTTAGCCAGGTGCTTGTGGAAGTCTCTTCTATAAAAAAAGAAAAGCCTTCCAGAAGAGTGATTTTATTACTTTTCAAGATATTTGCATGATTGGATGACCTTTTCCAGATATTAAATCTATACTGACTTTCTTCTGACCAGGCTTTCACGAAGGTTAAACCCACTGCTGGGCTTGGTATTGGTTTACTTACTTGCACTTTCATGAAGTTGTTTATTTGCTACCGTGTTTCTCCTAAAATAAGACACCGTCTTATATTCTTTTTCCCTCCAAAAAGCACGGTATAGCTTATTTTCGGGGGATGTCTTATTTTTATTAAGTATGGTACAGCGACCCGCCACTGGCTGCCGTCCATATAATTGTAAATGCATCAGTCAGTTCTCTGACTTGAAGAAATGGACTTCAGATCTGAGTTCTTTGAACTGGAGAATTCCAGTTTCTATATTATTGTAAATGACTGTGAAAATCAAATTTCTCTTAAAAGCTTGCTGCTATATTGTGACCAGAGAAATACAGTGATACCTTGGGTTACAGATGCTTCAAGTTACAGACTCTGCTAACCCAGAAATAGTACCTTGGGTTAAGAACTTTGCTTCAGGATGAGAACAGAAATCGTGTGGCGGCGGCAGCGGGAAGCCCCATTAGCTAAAGTGGTACCTCGGTTTAAGAACAGTTTCAGGTTAAGAACGGACCTCCAGAACAAATTAAGTTCTTAACCCGAGGTACCACTGTATGTAGTAAACATCTTCTGCATGTAAATTATGTTCTCCACTTTAAGCTTCAAACTTAAAAACATCACTGTACAAAAATTGCCAGATTTTTGTGGCAATTAAAAAAAAAAAGGATTCGGTGTGCGCAAATTAAAAGCTGAACCTATCAATTTATTTTAAAAATTTATATACCATCCTTAAGCAACAATTCTCTAGGGAAATTTACAAAATATATAAACAAAATATTATAGATGGCTGCCCCAATTTTTAATGCTTCTTTCATACTGCAGAACCTATATATGGCCATGTTTCACTAAGTTTCATTAGAAATCAGGATCACCCACTGTGCTCAGCTGCTGTAGAGGGAAGGGGTGATGATTTCCAATTAGCTTTCCTTCAGAAAGACCACTTGAGGAGCATTCCCTGGACCTTGCAGGTCATTGGCCAAATCCAGTACATAGCCCTACACAAACCTGCCCATGATTTTCTGTGTTTCCAGGCTTGCAAACAGATTTTTTCCTGGAAGCAAACAACGTGGAAATTAGCGTTAAACTTGTGCCATATTCTGCTAGATTTCTGGAAGCGACTTTATGGAAGCTCAGAAATAATACAGAAAAAAACGTTGCAAAAATGGAACAAACAGCTATGTGAATACAGCCAAAGGCAACTTCATATGCAGTGGAAGTCTTTGCATGTCAGATACAGCAAGCCCGCAACTCACATGGTGGGGTTACGTTCCAGGGATCGCACCTAAAGCCAAATCGCCTATAGTCAAAACACATCGGGTGTGATGGCGGGCAGGATTTCCAGAGGTGTGTGTGTGTGTGTGTGTGTGTGTGTGTGGATGCCCACACCCTTTATTTATTTTTATCTTTTTGCCAAGTGCGTGAAGCTGAATGTGCGCAAGTTAAATGTGTGTAGGTTGCTGGCTAGTTATATTACACTGATTATATGTGAGGAAGCAGTGGGAGATTGAGTTGATGAAATTATGGAATTAGAGGATAGATTGTGAAATGATCCTGAGAGATAGAAGGAACAGGTGAATTCACTTGAAACAAATAGCTAGTTAACCGTTTCTCTAATTCCAGTTTTTCTGCTGATTCTGGATTAGGGATATTTCTATAGCAATGCTAAGGGACAAGTGTTTCCCGCCGTGGGAGTGAGGTGGTGCAGTGGATTTTGTACCTAAGACAGAATAATTAATTCTGTATTCCTCAACACAGGGAAACCTCCAGAAAAGTCAAATGCCATTGCAGATTTAGCCTGAGACTTCTCCCAAGAATAAGACATTACAAAACCCAGGCTTTGGGATAAACAGCCTGGAGGTACAAGCTATTTCACTTTGGAGAAACATGAAGACATCACTTTCCAGGTTTCCATGGTTATGTGCACTTGCAGGCTCATCAGCGACCCAGTTAAACTAAAGTACTCACATTTAAGCTTATTTAGTTGCCTGCGAGAGTCAGCGGGCTAAGGTTCGCTTAAACCAAAGTACTTTGACTCCACTTAGCTGTGGAATGCGTTCTGAGCAATAAATGCAAATTAAATCCATCCTCACAATGGAGGTCTGAGGATTTTCTAGAATGCATGCATAGAAAAAGAGTGAGTCGGAATGGCAGGGCAGCTCAGCCCCATGGTCCCATTACAAGCTGTAGTCCTACACACACTTCCTTGAGAGTTGGCTTTATCGATCCCAGTGGAACTTACTCCTTTGTAAACACGCATAGGATAAACCTGGTGGTAGTTACTTTGGCTCTGCTTGTGATGGTTCAGCTGTACCCTGTTCCGCTCAGCTCTGACAAGAGTGAAATGATAATAAGGAAACCTCCAATAGTGACAAGATACTCTCATAGCAACAGCACCGCTACCCCAACCAATCTCATTGCCACGTGTGAACGACTCCCCTAGGACTTACGCATGAAAGAAACCAGTTGCTATGCAGCAATGTCATGACAGCACAGTAGGCAAATATTAACTCGTTCCTTCTGGTCTCACCTGCTCTGTGGCTAGTGATATTTGCGGAGACAGAAGATAGCAGTTTTCTCTCTTGGACAACCATAAACGCTGATAACATACAGCAGTGGTTAGGAATGCTGCAGCATAAGTAACTGGGAGAGTTGTTGTTTGCTTGCTTATGCAGCGTGATCAGTGTGCATGGCACCTCACAGAGCACAGCTTCCTGCTCCAAGGAGTGAGTTCAGACCCTGCTTCAGGTATATGGAAGATTGTGCTATTTTTCCTCTTTCACGTCTATCAAGTTTCCATGGTCGGTACCTCTCTAGGTAAAGGTAAAGGGACCCCTGACCATTAGGTCCAGTCGTGACTGACTCTGGGGTTGCGGCGCTCATCTCGCATTATTGGCCGAGGGAGCCGGCGTACAGCTTCCAGGTCATGTGGCCAGCATGACTAAGCCGCTTCTGGCGAACCAGAGCAGCGCACGGAAACGCCGTTTACCTTCCTGCCGGAGCGGTACCTATTTATCTACTTGCACTTTGACGTGCTTTCGAACTGCTAGGTTGGCAGGAGCAGGGACCAAGCAATGGAAGCTCACCCTGCCGCAGGGATTCGAACCGCCGACCTTCTGATCGGCAAGCCCTAGGCTATGATGTTTAGACCACAGCGCCACCTGCGTCCCAGCCAGTACCTCTCTAGCTACATCTAATCAGTTCCCAACGTTGCATCACATTCTACATGACCCAGAAAGGGAACCTAAGTGTGGAGAGAGAGAACTTTTTCATTCTCAATGACGCCAGGAGCAAGCTTAATCTTCACCCAACTTCTTCTCCTACATGCACCCATTTACTCTCATCCTTTTACGTAAGCGAATGATTGCCATTCATTTCTGAGGAAACAAGAGCTCCAGGGGTGTACCTAGGGGGTTGGCTAGGTTGGCCTCTGCCAAAGGTGCAGGCCCATGGGGGCACAAAAATTGCCCCTCTCCACTCTGGCTAGGAACCTGACCTCCCGTCCATGTGCTCAGGCAAATGGACCGATGGAAGAGGAGGAGGAGGAGGAGGAGGAGGAGGGGAGGCAGAGCAAAACAGACCCAGCCGCAATGGCTGTGGAGGAAGTCACTGGCAGAGTATGAAAGGCACCGAAAAGCAAACTTTTTGAGTTTCTGGTCCGTGGTCTCTCCCAGCTTCAGAGTCACTGCTACATCTCCTTGCCAAGGATGCAAGGGAGCCTACGTAGGCCTCTGAAGATCTGTACTTGGGGACACTGCTATAATGATGGGAAAGCTGCCCTCTCCCTCCTGATACTTCAGAAATATGTAGAGCACAAAGAAACACACTTTCCAGCTCTCCTTAGATATACACCAACCATCATGATGAATGACACTTTGCTTAAAAAAACACAACTAATTTAGGTGTGAGTGTGTGTGTATCACTGTAATGTTTGAGAAGATACTATATGTAACATTTGTATTATATTTATTACAGTGAGTTTACATTTGAGTTTCTTGCTGCTGTGCATCTTTCGTTTTGCTCCAATAAATGCTCTTTTTACACACTTCAGTTTTACCTTTTGTTAAATTTTGAGTGCAGGAGGAGCCCAGCAGCCACATTTTATATTTAAGTAAAAACACAGAGCGGCCAATTATTATGTGTCTCATGTATAGTTATGGCTTCCGCATGCCCTGTTCATGCCAGTCTGAATTCTCATGTATCTTGGCTGGGCTTCAAGATGACAAGTGATATATCATGGCAGCAACTTCTCCTTCTCTGCCAGGGGAAACAAACACCAGCGCTTTATTTGCTTCTAGTAATCTGCCATAGTGGAAACATAAGACAGTTGAATAGTATGATGCTAATACGGTATACGTTTATTGAGGTGATGTTGAAAATGTGCGTGCTTGGGCTGCATGATTCTGCTGTGCTACTTAAAAAGTTATTTTGATTATTCTTTCTCTTATGCCTAGAAATAAAATAATCCAAAACAGCTATTTTCCATGTTCCATGTAGTTTAGTTACAACCCTTTAATTTTTAGCATTCATAAAGAAGTAGATTGTGACCGATATTAATTTATGTCGTCTAAGATGCCTAGAACTGTTTTTATTAGGTGTTAAAATCCATGGATACTACAAAAAATGCATTAGCTCTCATAGTTTTATTTATAATTGCATATAATAAATCAGACATGTCCATGTTTGTTTGGCTTCTCCAACAAACACCGGCACTCTCCAAATATGTATCTGCTTTCCTATTTTTACACAGAACAGAAGTACAGTGGTACCTCGGTTTACGAAGTTAATTCATTCCGGAAGTCCGTTCTTAAACCAAAGCCGTTCTTAAACTGAGGCATGCTTTCCCTAATGAGGCCTCCCACCACCGGTGCCCTTCCACCGTTCGGCTTCTGTTCGTAGACCGAGGTAAAGTTTGCTAACTGGAACACTACTTCCGGTTTTGCGGAGGTCATGTACCGAATATTTCGTAAACAGGGCTGTTCTTAAACCGAGGTACCACTGTAATGGTTGTTTCTTTCTTTTCTTTTACAAAATGATATAATGGTTAGCTAGCATCGAATTAATTGCACTTCTTTAATGAGCTGCGGTTACCTACGCTTGTAAGAATTCTTATTCAGTTGTTGGTTTTGCTCTTAAAGCAAATATAAAAGTTCAGGAGCAAACAATTGCGGGTTGCAAGGTGGGAGGCGTAAAAGGCAGGGAAGAAAAAAGAAGGAATGTTACCATCTCCCAATAGAGCAGGATAGCTTTAAAGCTTAGATGCTAAACCTTTCAAGTGACAGACTTGCCAGTTCTAAACTGAGCAGTAACTAAAACCTGTGCACACGGCATGTAGCCGTTTCTGTCGAGACCTTAATATTTTTTCCACTCCAGGACTCCTTAAGGATCTATCTCCTTCACAGCTGTGCCCTTGTTAGCACTTGAGGAAGGTCCCTAGCTCAGCTCCAGAGTGTGCAGAAATTCCCAGGTTCAGCCCCTGACATCTCCAGCTATAGCTGGGAAAAACACCTGCCTGAAACTCTTCAGAGTGCCATTGCCAGTAAGTGGAGACAGTTCTGAGTTTGATGAACCAGTTGTATGACTCTGTATAGGTGGATTCTAGTAAATCCCCTCCCTGCACCAGTGACAGTTCAATGACCATCGTGAGACGGATCCCTTAGAACTGTGTTTTCCAAACTTGGGCCTCCAGCTGTTTTTGGACTACAGTTCCCATCATCCCTGACCACTGGTCCTGCTAGCTAGGGATGATAGGATTTGTAGTCCAAAAACAGCTGGAGACCCAAGTATGAGAAACTCTGCTCTAGAAGCATAAAGGATCCCGTAAATAAATAGAAACCGAGGGCAGAAGACACATGCTATCATTCCTCCAACGGCAGCTATTAGGCTATAGAGTCAGCAAAAATTAAGTGTCCTGTCACCAGAGTTATTGCCTGCACTCTGCATCCATGTTGCCAGGATTCCATAACAGCATATTGGGAGCTTGCATGTGCAGTCTCCTGCCTCCCTATTTTGTAGTGGAGGAGGCATTTGTCCCCTTCTTGTGGCGAATAGAGAAACCACTCCAGTTGTGCAGAAAGTTCCATCTTTTTCTTAGCGTCCCCTTTCTGTTGCCTTGTAGGGAGGGGGGACAGTGGCTGGAGGGGGACCCCCCACTTGGCTATTAGATGAAATAATTTGAAATTCCCTTCATACCTTTCTGTATCTAAGTAGTGACAGGGATAGGCAACATTTTGAATGGCTATAGCAGGCATGTCCAACAGGTAGATCGTGATCTACCAGTAGATCACTGGACGTCTGCGGTAGATCCCTGGTAGATCACTGGCTCCCCTGAAAGAAGCTGAACAACTGTGGCTCCCCTAAAAAAACTCAACAACTTTGACCCGAACTCCCCCAAAATGGGCCATGGGCCTTCCTCCTTCCTAAAAAAAAAAGCTCAACAACTTTGATATGAACCCCCCAAAAGGGGGTAGATCACTGCCAGTTTTTAACTCTGTGAGTAGATCGCAGTCTCTTGGGAGTTGGCCACCCCTGGGCTATAGGAATAGTTATTGATCCTAAGTTCACCTGATCTGACTCCTGAAGACGCAATTGTCTCCCATCCTCAGCTACCCTGTAAGCTTTACAGTTATAACAATCAGAAGCCTAGCATGACGAGACAGGACAGCAGCACCTAATGGGTAAATGAGACATCATTATTTGAACATTAAATCAAAACAGGCCTCTTAAGTTTCCTACACAGTGAGCTGCATCTGCTTTTAAGCGGTGAGTGTGCTCTTTTTGGTTGCAGATTAATCCGAGGAGAACAAATGTAGAGGAGGGATGAATGCTGCAACATTCATAGCGAGGGCAATGTGTGATTTTCTACATCACTGTACGGATTTTAGATGCTTAGAAGAGCAGGGGCTGCCGGTCTATTTCTGTGAAGTGACAGAACAACACCATTTCAAGTGCAATCTGAAAAGCAGCGATAATTGCTTCATCAAGGTCAGAACTCTGCAGCATTTTTACAGAACTCCCATCATGTCTGCAAGCCAAGTGTTTTTATCTCATATCTGAGTATCTCAATGCATGGCATATCCTTGTGCAGGTCGCGTTGAATAGTAAACCGAGAGACGTCCATTCAAAGCTAGGCCAGGCACAGCTTTCAATCAGCATACCATCTGCCTATGTTCTCCCCTCTCCCCTTGAGCAAATGTTCAACAGTATAATGCAGGGTTATGCTGGTGAAAGGCTGGATTTCTAGGGTATCTGTTAGCATAGTGGCTGTGAGCCAGAAATTCTCTGGTTTAAATGTCACCTAAGCCATGAACTCATTGTATGGCAATAGGCAGGCTACTGTTCTCCAGTCAGTAAGATGATGCAGGGATACCTTTCCAAGCTGTATTGTGAAGCATACAGAACACTCTCAATGTATTCTATAAAAACTATTATGGTCTTATTAACAATTTGGAAAAATACTCTCATTTTCAGTTTTTATCATACTTACGGTAATCCAATATTTTACTAGCTTGATCACATATCTTTGGCAATTTACAAAGCAGAATGCCTGATTTATGATTTTAAAAATTAATGGAAAGAAGATTTGCCTATTCAAGCTATTCAAATATTGCACTCAGGCAAATCTTCTTTCCATTAATTTTTAAAATCATAAATCAGGCATTCTGCTTTGTAAATTGCCAAAGATATGTGATCTTTGCAAAATCAGCAATTCACCCCCATCCCGCAATGTGGGACATTATCCTGATAGATGAGAACAAGAGTGATATTTCAGTATCATATGGATGTGTGAGATGAAAATCGCATAATAATAACTGGCTCACTTTAGTGAGGCATAGATAGTGGACCTACTAGCACTTTGAAGGTTATAGTCTTTGTTAATTCTTTGTTGTGCATATATAGTATTCCAGACAAACCAACTGTAAGAGATCTTGTCCGGCACAGGAAAAGGGAGACAGTTTTGGTGAGGCACTGTGCTCGGGGCCCACGCTCATTGCAGCTATTGCTGATGGGAGAAGGCTGGGCATTGCTGGGTAGAGGGCAGGTTCAGACTCTCAGACCATATCTTGACCTAATGTAAGTTAAGCAACTAAGCAAAATTGTTTGAGCCCCTTCAGGCTTGCTTCCTTTTTCAGATAATGTTTTTTGTTTAAGTACCTTGCCAGATAAACAATTGTGGTTCAAGGGACAGAGTATGAGCCCTGAATATGCCCATCCTAGCTCATGCATTGAGCAAGTTGTTATAATTTTCTCAGACTTGTTTCTCAAAATGTAAAATGGCAATACTTGTAACCTACCATATAAGAGGTTTTCCTGTGAGGATGCCAATGTGGACTTTGAATTCTGACAGCTGTCGCACCAGTGAGGTTAAATGTTAACAAATTTAGTGTACCATAAGATTTTGTAGACTTGCCCATTCAAGTTTATGTCACTAAAGCCTTAAGGTATCACAGGTTTTTTTCCTCTCTCTCTCTCCCCCCCCCCCGAGTTTTTCCCTGTTTGGGTTACAGCAAATCAATGTAGCTTTTCCCTTTGAATGGGATAATTATTCCATTGCTTGCATTTTCTTTTCTTTCCTGATTTTTTTTAAAGAAACATTATTCTTTAGAAAACTGAATACTTCACTGAGTTATTTGTGAGTACTTGACGCCCCATTTTATTTTTTAAAAGTTTTCTATTATGTTAAAAGTTTCATGACCTTAAACTGAGACACAAAGTCATATTTAAATCATCATTCAAGCTAGATGAAGCTAGGATTCTTGAATATGCCCTTTTGTATTAATTCAATTTGTATACCGTTCTTTATCCAAAGGTCCCAGGGCAGTGTACAATATTAAAAGCATATTTTACATAGCATAATAATAATAAAAAACAATATAACAATCACAGAAACAACGACGACAACAACAACAACAACAACAACAACAGGTCCACCACATTTAAAAGGTCGTAGGTTGTTTAATGACTGAAGACCTGGATAAAAAGGAATGTTTTCACTTAGCACCTAAAGATGGCGCCTGGCAAATCTCTCTGAAGAGAGCATTCCACAAATGGGAAGCCATCACAGAAAAGGCCTATTCCGTGTTGTCACCCTCCGAGGGTGAGCAACCTGACCGTCGAATTTTGCGTGAGCTGAAGTTTCTGAACCGTCTTCAGAGGCACACCCATGTATAACGCACTGAAGTAATCTAACCTAGAGATTACCAGATCGTAGGCCACAGAAGTGAGGCTATCCCTGTCTAGATAGCGGCATAGCTGGGCCACCAGCTGAAGCTGACAGAAGGCACTCTATGTCATCAATGCCACCTTTGCCTCCAGCGACAGCAATGGGTCCAGGAACACCCTCAAGCTGCGTACCTGCTCCTTTAGAGGGAGTGCAACCTCCTCAAGAGCAGGCAGTCTTCCATCCACCCAGTCTAGGGAACCACCCACTAACAATGTCTCAGTCTTAACTGGATTGGCTCTCATCCAGTCCAGTACCAAGGCCAGACAACGGTCCAACACATCCACTTCCATACCTGTAGATGTAAAGGAGAAATAGAGCTGTCTGTCATCAGCATATTGCTGACAACACACTCCAAAACTCCTGATGACCCCACTCAGCAGCTTCATATAGATATTAAACAGCGTGGGGGATATAATTGAACGCTGAGTGTCTCCACATTGAAGGCCCTGTGGTGCCGAATAACATTCCCCAAGCATCACCCGTTGAAGACGACCATCCAAGTAGGAACAGCACCCCTGCAAAGCAGTGTCCCCCACCCCCACCCACTTGGATAGCCTCCCCAGGAGGATACTGTGGTCAGTGGCATGTGAAGTAAAGACAGCATAATAGATCTTCCACCAGTTTTTGGGTTCTGCATTTGCTGACAGGGCTGAAGCAAGAAAAGAGTATAAGTAATGCTTTATCATTGATGTGCCAATGGAATTGGGTTTCGGTACATTGAGCTTTAAGTTATTATTAGAAACTCATAATGCTTAGGTTTATTTATGGTTTCTTGGATGTACCTTTTAATGGGCTTAACTAATAGCATATAAAGCAGTGGATACACTTCACTGCTCTCCCTACTTCGCTGCAGTACTTTTTCCTTTCCTTGCAGGGATATCAGTGTCATTGTCCAAAGGAAATCTAATACAGAGTGGTAGTTTGATAGGGGGGGAAAGTGCTGTCTTGGGGTGTTGTTGTTTTTTTGGTAGACATAATAGCTGTTCGTATATAATATATTTTATATCGATTATTGGCAATAAGCAGTATAAGAGAGCCTTTTTGTTCTACTGTCCTCTAAACTATGTAGTACCCTCATGAGAAGAATCAAGTTCTGTTGAATAATGACTTTAATAATGCATGATTCTGCTTTTGTTCAGTATTACTTTTGTTGAACAAGGCACAGGTTGCCTTCTCTGTTCTTGAGGATGTAGTGTAAATTATTTAAATCTTCATTTTGGAATACTTTCCCCCCCTCCCCAAAAAATCATTATTCGTTCATGTTTTGTTATATTCTTATGATAAACTGTTCAGAACATGAAGTCTTTAGCAAAAAATTTCAACAGGCTTATACAATCCATTTTTCCTAATGTTTTCTTTGGCCATTAGTGATTGTCCCCTATGACAACTCATTCATACGAAGAACTCCAATTGAACAACTCATTCATATGAAGATGGACTGAGTTTTCATGATGAGGCCCTCCCTCCAGCCTGCCCCTCCTCCACTCCTCTTTCTTAGAAATGTGAAATCTTAAAGAACCAAGTCTCTGGCTTAAAGGGATGTGCTTTTTTCTTTCTATGGCTTCCCATCTGGTGCAATCTCTGCAAGACTGTCGGGAACCAGAGTCAGAAGTAGGTCAGCAATAAAAAACACCAGTGTCAGTGAAGTTAACTATTCAAAGAAACCGAAACAGCACAGGCCTAGGGATCACAACAACTCTTCCCAGTAGGTCTTGCCCATATGAGACAGTTGCGAGGACTGAAGGTCCCTTGTCTCTCCTGGTTCCTTCCCCAGCAGCCTAAGGCCCCTTCGCCTTGTATCTCATTCTGGGAGAGGAGCTGGTCGCAGCAGAAATGGGAGGGCCTGGCTTCCTTACCAGCCTGACTTATTGCTGCCTCTTGGCCCCCTTCCACTCCAGCCTCCACTTCTGCCTCTGATTCTGGACTGCTCTCTGCCCCAGCCTCTTCCTGGTCACTAAAACCTCTTGCCTCCTCAGCTTCCAACACCTTCTTCTCCCAGACTGCTCTCTTTTCTCCTTCTGACCACTCATCATGGTCCCACTATCAATCCCCTGGCTCTGAGCCTTCTTCCCTTGGGGGTTCCTCAAATGGTGCCTCCCACCACTCCTCGGAATCCACCCAGTCCATGACAACCACTGAGCAGGCTTGGTGGAGCCAGGCAAAAGGGAATCCACCTGGAATTTCCAAAGATTCATGGCCACTAGCCTCAGATTTACTATAAGGAGCCAAGTGCAGTTCAGTAGCTGGTGGTCAGCCGCCCTGGAGTCAGCCAGTCCCCCATCCTCTGAATCTTGAGTTTGAGGCTGGGGCCATTACAACTTCCTTTAAAAAAACACACCATTTAAAATAAATAAAATAAAATAAAGCCTAGGGCTTGCCGATCAGAAGGTTGGTGGTTCAAAACCCCAGGACAGGGTGAGCTCCCGTTGCTTGGTCGCTGCTCCTGCCAACCTAGCAGTTCGAAAGCATGTCAAAGTGCAAGTAGATAAATAGGTACCGCTCTGGCGGGAAGGTAAACAGCATTTCCGTGCGCTGCTCTGGTTCGCCAGAAGCGGCTTAGTCATGCTGGCCATCCCTCTTTCTAGAAGCGGTGCTGCAACTATTTGTCGCATAACTTCAAAACTTGGAAGAACTTCACAAGTAGCCCCTCAGCTTTGCTGTTTGGAGAGAAAACCCGAATGCGTGCAAGCCCTGGCAGTCTCCTGAAATAGCTGCTTGCATTACAGTGTACATGATTAGGGAAATATGCTCAATATTCAGAGAGCTGGGTTGTATCAGTGTGCATGCCTTTTCTATTTTTTTAGAGTAATATGAGGACAAAATATAAAACTCGCCATTTAGAGTAACAGATTTGAATTGTGTGGGTTTGCCTTTATTGCTTCAGGGGTAAGGGACTTACTGAAGACAATTAGAGGCAGGATTTTGACAGCTCACTCCTATGTGTCATCTAAATATCGCTCAGGAGAAGATAGGCAAAGACTTCTTTGGGGGGGGGTTGTTGTTAAGATTTTGACAGCTATTAGAGAATGAAGGATTAACTGATGCCAAGAGACGGGGCTAGCCAGTTCAGTGTATGACTCATGTCTATGCAGAACTACTGGCTGAACTAAAATGACACATTCTTTTTTTCACAGTGTGCTGGAGAAGAGAATTGGGTGGACAATCGGACTATTTATGTTGGGCATCGTGAACCCCCTGCAGGCACTGAAGCGTACATTCCACAGAGGTATCCGGATAACAGAATAGTCTCCTCGAAGGTAGAGTGTGTGTTTGCATAATTTGCCTAATGCTTTTGACTCTGCTCTGTCAGCTTTCTTTTTCTTCCAACAATTTTATTTTTTGCTTCCTGAGCTACCTTTGTTTACCAGCAACTGCTTGGAAAGGAACTATAATAAAAAGTACCTGTATATGTTGCCTCCCATCATTAAAATTTTCTTGTAGTCAAATTGTCACTAGTCTGTGCTCTTACAAGACGGTGCTGATCTGTCCAGTATACCTGAAGGAGCGTCTCCACCCCCATCGTTCAGCCCGGACACTGAGGTCCAGTGCCGAGGACCTTCTGGCGGTTCCCTCACTATGAGAAGCTAAGTTACAGGGAACCAGGCAGAGGGCCTTCTCGGTAGTGGCACCCGCCCTGTGGAACGCCCTCCCACCAGATGTCAAAGAGAACAACAACTACCAGACCTTTAGAAGACATCTGAAGGCAGCCCTGTTTAGGGAGGCTTTTAATGTTTAATAGATTATTGTATTTTAATGTTCTGTTGAAAGCCGCCCAGAGTGGCTTGGGAAACCCAGCCAGATGGGCGGGGTATGTATGTATGTGTGTGTGTGTGTGTGTGTGTGTGTGTGTGTGGTGTATATATATATATATATATATATATATATATATATATATATATATATATATAAAAATAAACACAATCATAACAGGCATTTTTTTCAAAAATATCTAGCAGGGCAGTTTCCAGAGGACCAGAATAACAATTTGCCACTGGACTGCTTTACCTGCGGCAAGTTGTAATTATCGCTGCATGAACAACTGAATGACAAACGACCCCTTCCAGTCTCTTTCCTTCCTATCATAATCACAGGATTCTTAACCCAGTGTCAGGACCCTGTGGGGTCAGGCCTGCAAGCAGTCATTGGGAAGCGCTAGGTGGCTTCAAATCAGTTAATTAAATCAAACGAGTCAGGATTGGGTACATAGTCAGGTCAGGCAGAAGTCAATGTCCAGAGCAGCAAATAGAAATCAAAGGGATGAGAGGTGGCTGGGTGCGGTCAAAGGGTCAAGCAAAAGTTGGGTGGAAGGCACAGGAATGTTAATGTCTAATCTGTGATGAGTGACCTCTGGCAGGTTCCTAGATCCCTCCCACCTCCTGTCCAAAGGTTGGAACGTGCTAACTAGTTTTTGGGAAAGGAGGTGAGAGGAATCTAGGACCCTATCAGAGACCTAATGCCTCCTTCCCAAAGCCCAGTGTCTCACTTACCTTGCAGCAGCAGCGCAAAGGCTGAGCACCAGATGTTGTTGAGGGCCAACAAAAAAGGCATTGAGGGCACGCATTGGACTACCCTGTGCGAACACTGCCAGTTGAACCCATAAGAATAATAGTCTTCCATGTTACATTTTATCGTCAATTTATCATTCTATGTATATTTCCTATATTTCCTATTAGCTATGTTTAAAAGGACACTTTGATTTATGGGCTGTTCTCTGCGTGTGTCAGAAGAGCTGTCTTATTGTGCTACTGACTTAATATTTAGCGGAATTGTCACCTGCAGGTCTTATTGGAGCTCACTTGCTCAGAGGCATGTCAGTAATGGCTAGCCAGCTGCAGATGGAATATTAATGATAGCTTTCTGGAATTTTGTTGTTAGCATTTGTGTGATATTGACACATGTCACCCCCATTGTGAATCTTAACACTTAAGCTGGTAGTTTCAAGTAGAGACATCTACTGCTGATGGAAGGTGAACGAAGAAGCAAGCATGAGTAGGAGGTATAGCAGGTATTGAGGATTGTGGGAAGGAAATATATTATCACCCAGGACCAATATGAAAAGAGAAGTCATTGTCCTATTCCTCAATAATTAGACCTGACCAGAGGAGGACTAGTATGAAGTTCAGGAGATAGTTTCCCTTGATCCAGGCCTGGGTCTGCTGGAAAGCTCCCAATCATTTCTAGAAAGAGTCACAGGTGAATTCCCCTTGAATTTCCAGCAGATTTTCTCAGTCTTCTCCAACAGGATGGCAGCTACACCCGTGAACCATTCAACCATGTAAAAATTATAAAATTATTAAATTCCCTACTCCAAACAGATGTTCCTCCCCCAGCCAGGACATCTGTTATTTCCTTCTGGGTCCCATACTCATTTGTGGTGTTAATTCTTGGTACATCATTTGCTGCTGGAGTAGACCACCCAAGTATGTCGTTCGTTCTTCTACACCTTCCAAAGTTGCTCCATGAATTCCTTCTAACACTCTGCCCCTGTTCTTCAAATAACTGACAAATTCAAAAAGATGAAGTTCATCCCTTCTGAAAATCTGGGATTTGATATGTCAGTCTGCTTAATAATGCCAACCGCTTGCCTCAAGTTATGCAATTTACTTAAATTCATAATAATATTACTTTGCAGATATGTTTTGTGTTTACTTAGAGCAGTTAAGTTTATATATGCCATTGATCCAAGCAAAGTTAACCCTGCCAAAGTTCTGTGTAAATCAAGATTTAAGCTTGATTAACTTTCTCAGAACTGGGATCTATATATAATTGATCCCCCTGCCCCTTTAAAGCCATTAGTTCATAACATATACCATTTGATAAATTTGAAAGCACAGCATGTCATCAACAGTCCATTTCTGCCTCTCTTTTTCTTTTAGTACACTTTTTGGAACTTTGTCCCAAAGAATTTATTTGAGCAGTTTCGAAGAATAGCTAACTTTTATTTTCTCATCATTTTTCTTGTACAGGTAAGATATACACATTTCTTTCTTTAGTTCTTTGATTTAAAACAGGATATATATATATTTGATATAGACGTCTAAAATTAAATATTTTGAGTCTTCAGATATGTTTTATTTTTATAGGGATAGAAAGGGAATTTGTCATAAAGTGTTTTTGTCTTTACAATTACTTATATATTTTATGTTGTGAACCGCCCTGAGACCTGCAGGTATAGAGCAGTATACTACTACTACTACTACTACTACTAGCAGTAGTAGTAGTAATATCATCCTGCCTTTCAGGAATGTACATCCCATTACACTTAGGCCATTTAAAGCGCTATTATACCACTTTAACAGTCATGGCTTCTCACCAAAAACCCTGGGAACTGTAGTTAAGAGTGCTTAGAGTTGACTCTCACAGACTATTCCCCTCACAGAACTACAGTTTCCTGGGTGGTTTAACAACCAGGGAACTCTGGGAATGAAGCTCTGTGAAGAGGATAGGGTGGGGTGGGGGTCTCCTAACAACTCTTAACTACAATTCCCAGAATTCTTTGGGGTAGGCCATGACTGTTAAAGTGGTATAATAGCGCTTAAAATATATGGTGTGGATGTGGGCTTAGTGGATGTGGGGGTGGGGGAAACCTGTTACCTAATCAATGCAACATATAATGGACTATGCAACAAGTAAGATACTTTTACAAGAAGCTAAATGGTATTTCACTGCAAGTGGAAAATTGAATACTTACCGGTAACATCCCTCTTTCCCCTTTGTAAATATGTTTGCAAACAGTTGAATCGCGCAGGCTTATTGGAGGTCTGTGATCGATTTCAGATCCCTGTCGAGTGTACACTCAGTGGTAAACCAGATTTGTCTCTGCATAATATGTGCAGTAGCCGCTAGTATCATACCTTCTGATCAGTTAATTAAGTTGAATTAGTTAACATGGCCAAACTCTTCTAAGATGTTATGGAAGTGATGTGTAAATCACTTGTTATCATCTTAATGTTCAGATGGTTCAGTTTTAATGATTGCAGAGCACTTTATCAAAGGCTGCTCATAAAAACATTTTAAGACCTTTTTTTAAAAAAATGCTGTTCTTTAGAAAATGTATGCTAATTCTTCTCCCCCCCCCCCAGTTAATTATTGACACACCAACTAGCCCAGTGACGAGTGGGCTTCCACTTTTCTTTGTCATCACTGTAACAGCTATTAAACAGGTAAGAGCATTGACCATGAAAAGTGAAGATAGTATAAATTCTGCATGTTTTTTTTTTTTAATCTATTTTTATTCATTTCCTGAGAAATTGTTTCTCTGGAAACCAGATGTGTGGGTGCAACACCAACCATGCAACTATCAGCAGTATGGCAACTTTGAACCTGATACACCATGGGTAGGCAAACTAAGGCCCAGGGGCCGGATTCGGCCCAATCACCTTCTAAATCCGGCCTGCAGATGGTCCGGGAATCAGCGTGTTTTTACATGAGTAGAATGTGTCCTTTTATTTAAAATGCATCTCTGGGTTATTTGTGGGGCATAGGAATTGTTTAATTTTTTCCTTCAAAATATAGTCCACCCCCAAGGTCTGAGGGACAGTGGACCGCCCCCCCTGCTGAAAACGTTTGCTGACTCCTGTTATGATCAGGAGCGGATGTGAATTGAGTTGGAGTCATGTCATTTTTTAAAAAGAAGTCAGCAAGCGATCATCATAATTTTTGAACTCCTGCTCTATTTCCCACCTCCACCTCTTCCCCACCTTACACTTTTTAAATTACTGTTTCTCCAACAATGTTGTACGAGTCTAATATAAATGATAAACGGTTACCTTTTTTTGGAATTATAAATATTTAATTGGCTATTTCATTTAGGGCTATGAAGATTGGCTTCGTCACAAAGCCGACAATGCAATGAACCAGTGTCCTGTTCATTTCATTCGACATGGCAAACTGGTTAGAAAGCAGAGCCGCAAACTCAGAGTGAGTGCCATGTATTATTCAATAAAATGTATTGGATGGAGAACTTGAGTTGGTGTGTCAGAAAGAGAGAGAGTTGGATACAACTCTCCATGATAGATACTCCATGAGTATAACCTTCTTCATTTCATAAATATTATTTCTGCCTGCCTTTAAAAGAAAAATTAGTCCCATGTATCAGGTGGGCTACGGTAGAACACAGTGGAGCCTTTTGTGAACCAGGGTGAAGACTTTGCTTCGAAAAGACGATCAGGGTGCAAATAGAGAAGTAGCTATTTTAGGATCCTCATCAGTCACTAAAAATACGCAACAGTAGTGGCAGGAGTTGGATGACCCATAAGAGGGCAGCATCGCTTGTGGCCTTTTAGTGGTTGATGTTAAGTACTGAGTACACAGGTGTATACCTTTAAAATTGGTTACTAAAAATCCAGCAGTGGCAGTGGGAAGATATTGCATGAGTGATACCACCTTGGAAATGGCATCTCATGTTGAGTGCCACAACTGATGTTGGCAAAGTTTTAGTCAGAGGTTAAAAGGTAAAGGTAAAGGGACCCCTGACCATTAGGTCCAGTTGCGGACGACTCTGGGGTTGCGCCGCTCATCTTGCTTTACTGGCCAAGGGAGCCGGCATACAGCTTCCGGGTCATGTGGCCAGCATGACTAAGCCGCTTCTGGCGAACCAGAGCAGCGCACGGAAACGCCGTTTACCTTCCCGCCGGAGCGGTACCTATTTATCTACTTGCACTTCGTGCTTTTGAACTGCTAGGTTGGCAGGAGCAGAGACGGAGCAATGGGAGCTTACCCCGTCGCAGGGATTCGAACCGCCGACCTTCTGATCAGCAAGCCCTAGGCTCTGTGGTTTAACCCAAAGCGCCACCCGCGTCCCTTCTTTAAATGGGGAGGGACACTGAACAAATCTTAAGCTATCAAGCTTAATTGTATTAAGAAGTATAGGGTATTCCATATGTTTAAAAAAATTACATCATGGAAACTACTTCCACATAGGTATTACTGCTTTTCATTTCTGTAATTCAGAAATTGTCAGAGCAGGGAGGAAAACGACAGCAACCCTAAAATAGCTCATTGAGAACCGAGCATGCTTAGTGAGCATGAAATGCAAAGTAACTGTTGGAGTGGGGAAAATGAAAAACAAGGGCTGAGCAAGGAATAAAATGTAGTTTTCTAGATGAGTGCATAGCTTGATGGCTGCCTGAAACACTTGTTTTGTTTTAGTTCTTGAAAGCGCAGCATTCCCCTGTTGTTTCTCCCTAATGATTTTAATGTATTTTTATATCTGTTGGAGGCCGCCCAGAGTGGCTGGGGAGACCCGGCCAGATGGGCGGGGTACAAATAAAAGAATTATTATTATTATTATTATTATTATTATTATTATTATTATTAATATCTAGCATTTCAAGGTATACTGCTTCCAAACATGGGTGCAGTTGCCATGGCTAGGAAAAGAATGATCACATCTTTGTAAATTATGTCATTTAAATTTCTTTAAAAGGTTATTTTGTTTGCCAAGTAGGTCAATGAGAAGGCTGTGCCAGATGATTCTGTCTCATTCCTCTAGAGAGGGATAGTTTTGCATATTATTTTACTCCAACAAGAACATGAAAAATGACTGTATTTTTGGTAGAAATGTGCTCACATTTTTCATCCTGCTCTAGTTTAAACAGAGCTTAAACACACCCACCCACACACCCACACACACCCTATTGCATAGAAGTGCCTTGTTCTGAAATAATGCAATAGGATAATTTTGGACATTTGTTTGTTTGTTTGTTTGTTTTTTTAAAAGCAACCTTTTCTTTTCTTTTTGCAGTCCTAAAAACGATACAGGTAGTTTGTTGAAAGGTTACCTATGTTCATATAATCCACAGAAGGGTATACTAATTATGTTACAGCATGGATAACTTTTTATGCATTTGTAATAAATACCTGTTGTTAACTCCCTTTTAACCTCTGCAGCTAGACTTGATAGCCATAGCCGTAGTACCGGTAGGAACTGTCAGTGAATGTTTACTTGGAAGCAAGTATTACCATATCAAAGAGCACTTATTCTCATACAAGATGTATGGGATTGCTGCCTCAGTCCCTGAGGCACAGGCAACTGCAAGAAAGACAGGGACAACAGTGGATTTTTGTTTTTTAAGACACTTGGGATTGACAACTTAAAATTCTTTCTTAAACATTGTCCGATTACACTCCTCTCTTCCAGGTTGGAGATATTGTAATGGTAAAAGAAGACGAAACATTCCCTTGTGACTTAATATTTTTGTCCAGTAGTCGAGCAGATGGAACATGTTTTGTTACGACAGCAAGTTTGGATGGTGAATCCAGTCATAAGGTGAACAGCATTTGATGAAATGTCAATATAAGGATTAAAGATAGGCATTGAATGCTTCTGCACTAAATGATGTATATATGACTATTAGGGTAAATAGCTTAAACTTGTCATCCTTATACGGTTATACCTTGGATTTCAAACGCCTTTACCTTGGGTTTCAAACACCTTGGCTCCTGAACAAATTGGCTCCCGAACGATCGAAATCCAGAAGTGAGTGTTCCAGTTTTCGAATGATTTTCAGAAGCTGAACGTCCGACGCGGCTTCCAATTGGCTGCAGGAGCTTCCTGCAGCCAATCAGAAGCCACGCTTTGGTTTCCGAACGTTTTGGAAGTCGAATGGACTTCTGGAACGGATTCCATTTGACTTCCAAGGTACGGCTGTAGTGAATTTTATTTTGTAGACTTGTAAATTTTATCATTGTAAAAGAATATGAAACAGTCCCCTGTGGCTTTACAGTTTTGTCAAGGGCAGATAGAACATATTCTGTTAATAAACAAAACAATCAGATTTGGGAACACACTTGAAAAATTGGTTTGCTCCTGTTTGAAAATATGGGCTGGTGCAACAGTTTAAAACTAGGCAGGCATGGTAATTGTAGTTTTCTATTAATATTTGACTCACTTTGCAATGTGCTATGGAAACCTCGTAATGATTTAGAATTGTGCAGAGTTTTACAATAGTTGACCATTGCACTCATGACAGAAGTTGGTTTGGTTTCCCCCCCCCTCCTTTTTTCAAAATTCTCACTTCAGTTTCATAAACACTTTGACTTGATACTGAACTACACTTTCTTGTCCATTCTAGACATATTATGCTGTCCAAGATACAAAAGCCTTTCAAAGCGAACAGGATATCGACACATTGCATGCTACCATTGAATGTGAACAACCTCAGCCTGATCTTTATAAGTAAGAACATGTGGTAATTATTTTCCTGAATTGTCAATTGTCCCATAATTATGTATACTGTGTTATTTATATGATGTTAGCCGTTCTGAGCCCGGCTCCGGCCGGGGAGGGCGGGGTACAAATAAAATTTATTATTATCATCATCATCATCATCATCATCATCATAGCAGCATATTTAGTGCAGTTGAGTTGGTTCCTGTCTCTTTCCTTCTCTCTCTTCCTTTGGAGAACTGTGTTTGTCTCCTGACTCCCAGCTTAGTGCTGGCAGGCATAAAGAAAACACCTTAATTCTCAGAGGTGAATGTGTGTCTATAACTGATAATTAGGTGAGAATGCTTTGAGTGACATTGTAATTGAGATAGATTGAGCAGACCATCTGAGATGTGTGTAGAGCCAGGAACATCAACAACTACTTGCAGCTACCAGTTTTACCAGATGCCAGCCAGAGAAAGGAACAGGAAGTGCCTCAAAGAAAAAGTGACTGCTTGCAGGCTGGAACTGCTGCTGCTGTTGTTGTTGTATGGTTGCTGCTGTCTCTCTGATACTCCATTTGGTCAACAGGGGGGTGGGGTTTGGAATCAGCAGAATGTTTGTTGTTGTTGTTGTTTAAATAGTAATAATATTTTCAAGCAAAAAGGGGGATACAGTGGTACCTCAGGTTACAAATACCTCGGGTTACAAACATTCCGGGTTACAGACTCTGCTAACCCAGAATAGTACCTCAGGTTAAGAACTTTACCTCAGGATGAGAACAGAAATTGTGCGCTGGCGGCGCGGCAGCAGCGGGAGGCCCCATTAGCTAAAGTGGTACCTCAGGTTAGAACGTTTTCAGGTTAAGAACAGAACTCTGGAATGAATTAAGTTCTTAACCCGAGGTACCACTGTATATAAAATCCTATATAATAATCTTGCTCTGTCCGTACGTACCACTTTCCGTGTGTCACAGGAATTCGGCACTGCGCGTGCGTTCCTGTGACACACGGATTGGACGACGGGAGAGGGGGGCGTGTCCGAGAGGCAGCGGCGGCGCACGCGCGTTCTCAGTTGCGCCAGCGCCGCTGCCTCGCACGGACATGGCGAGGCTGCCGAGGCCCACTCCCACCGCCGCCTTTACTGCTGGCCAAAGCGCGGGGGAAGCCGGCCGCAGCTGCTGCTGCTTCAGCGACAGCCGCCGAAAGAGAAAAGCCGCGCTTGCCAAGATCCACCCTCGCCCGCCGGGTCGGTAGATGTGCAGTGGTTTGGCGGCGTCTAGCACCCAGCCTCGGAAGGAGACTTTGATCATTGTCTCCCCCTCACAATAACACCCCGGGGCCGGGCTGGGGGGGGGGAGTGTGTGTGAGGGGGGACCACCTCACTATGGCCTCGCCGCCGCCGCCTCCCAGCCGCTCCCGGACCGGCTCCCGGCTGCAACCTGCTCTCCGTGCCCAGCTCGCACGCTTCACTGCGGCGGCAGCAGCAGCAGCTCTTCGCCGGCCGCTCCAAACTCTGTGCCTGCGCGGCGGCAAGCCCTAGCTCCGGCTCCGACCTCCTCCCTATTCCCGCCTCACTACCTCCTCCGGCTTCCCTCTCTCGCTCTGTCCAAGGGAGGGGAGGGCGGAGGAGAAGCGGATGAAGCAGTGTGTGAGAGAGAGAGAGAGAGGTGTGTGTATGTGTGTGGAGGTGGGGGGGGGAGGTGGCTGCCGCTGACGCGCGCTCGCTCTCCCTCCGCCTCCTCCTCCTCCGGCTTCCCTCTCGCTCTGTCCAAGGGAGGGGAGGAGGGGGGAGAAAAATGGCGCTGGGGGTGGTCTAGCAGTACAAGGGGTGGGTGGCTTGGGGGTGCAGGTCTAGGGGTGCAAGGGGTGGGTTGGGAGTTGGGTGGGTGGGGACGCCGGCGGCTCCTGCTGCCTTGCCGCTGCGGCTCCTGAGAGAGCTTTCTAGCGCCTGTTTTGCTTAACAGGCTTAATTTACTAGTTCATAATAAAGAAATAGTCCCATATAAATTGCAGGTATTAGGTTGAATCACATCACAAGGCCTCAGCAATCTCTGAGGGGAAAACCCTACCTGGAAGCAGTCGTAGGAACTCAGGCTTACCTTTCTCCTAGTATCTCTGTTCCTTTTCTCTCCAGAATCTTACTCCATTGTCCCTGCAAAATGTCAGTGCACCCTTAGAGATAATCGCCGTTCACCATCCTAAAATTTTGATTTTCAACATTTTGTCACAGTATGTGGAATTAGAAGTCAGGATATGAATACAGTACTCCAAAAGGGGGGGGGGACACCCTATTTTGACTGTAATCTTATAAACTGCTTTGAGGTTTTCTACAATCAAGCGGTATATAAATGCTATTAAGTAAATAAATATATGATGAAAAGAGGGAAATAAGTTTTGGGTGAAAGGGCAAGTTCATTTATTGTGGCGTTCAGTTTTGAGTTTGCATTGAGGCATCCAGGGACAGCTAAGGATACAAGCTGTAGAAGTTTTGCATTTAAGCAGGGGTGGGAATGCAATGCGTTTCAAAGGTGCATTTGTGATTCATCTCCCTAGAGGCAATAGCTGAACTTATTTGCATGCAAGGCTGTACAATTACTGGAATACTCTTCTCTGCATTCCTACAGGCATAATGATATTGAGGTATTTCGTAACCTGTTTTTCCTCTTGCAGATTTGTTGGTCGGATAAATGTTTACCATGACAGAGATGAGCCTGTTGCAAGGTAGGACTAAAAACATGCAATGCCTGGGTTATTGAGTCCTTACCATAAGCAAATACTATAGGACAACCTGCCAGGCAGTTTTTTCCCCCCATCCTTAAAAAGTTTTAAAGACCTGATGGTGTTTGATTTTATCGCTTAATTTGTGCTGCAATATATTGCATTTTAAGAATTTTTATCAGTGTCACCCAGAGAACTTTGGTATTCGGGTTGCGTAGAAATATTGTTTTTAAAAAATAAATGCATGCATGTGCACCTGTCAGGGCTAGTTAAATTCGGAATATATGCAACAAAACAAGTGAAACTGCGGCAAGTTGTAGCAGAGAAAAGCAGATGCAAAGAACGGGCATGAAGACTTATCAGGGGCATTGAGTTTTCTTTGAGATGGTGGCTTCATTATCCTGAAAAAGCTGGGCCAAGAGCCTGATGCGAATCCCTTTCTGCCTACCCGTTTTTTCCTGCTCCCACACCTTTGTTTATCAGTATCAGGGAGCAGATCATCAGGGAATGAAAGGCACATAGTTGAACATGACACAAAAAGGACTTGATTGTCTATGGCTGGGCACTTTTTTCTGGGGACAAAACTCTATGTGGCTTCCATTGAAGCTGCCAGTGGAGGAACAGATGCTAAAATTTTGGCAGCTAAATACAAAGTTAGATGATAAGATTGGTGAAGATCCTTGTCTTGCTTTTACCAGAATGAAATTGTAGCTAATCTGCCCCCATCCCACTCCAACCCTCAAGTGCAACCAGCCATAAAAATGAGTATACTCTAAGTGAGTCCTTTTTAAAAAGACTTTAATGTGCTGTTCTTAGAATGCACAGAAGTTCTTTTCTAGCTGGTTAACCGCACTACTTGAGTTTATAGAACATTTTGGTTTTTAAAGCACTGATGGTCTTAGATTAAAATCTTCTGCTAAGGTTGCCAGTGCTTAAGTGCTGAAATGCTAAAGAAAGATTAATGCCATCCATATTGAGTTCAAGTGGCATTTCCTTTTAATATTTTATGGGTTTATACGCTGGTTATAGTCTTTCTACTGATGTCATGCTGTTTTATTATGCATTTGTATGCTTTTTTTATGCCACCCTGAACATTTTTTTTATTAAAATACAGCTAATTAGGCTTGTACGTAAAAATAAGTATTTTTTTTTAATAAAAAAAAAACCAGATTTGAATCCTCACATTTATGAGTAAAGCTCTTTTCCTACTTTACTGGAAAGGACTTTTTAATAGGAAGTTTTGGGTTTGTACCAATTGTACCTGCTTTTAGCATTGAAGAAAGCATATAACTTCCGTACAAGTGAATCAGGGGGAATGCTCAATGTAAATGTCATCTGGAGGTGCCCGCCATTTCAGAAATGTGAATTTCTTTTCTTTTCTGAACTTAACCTTATTTATTTTGTGTTTAAAACACTGCCTTCATGCTGCCACTTCAGACAGTTAATTAATATTTGCCACTTATTACCTTTGTAGGCCATTGGGATCTGAAAATGTGCTTCTTAGAGGAGCTACGTTGAAGAACACAGAGAAAATATTTGGTAAATTACTATAAAAGCAATAACAGTCCTAATTCAGAGATATAAATGAGAAGATTTAAGTTTCAGTAGCATATTCTGATGTCGTACAGAGGATCTTCTGCTAAAAAAAAAGAATTGGGGGGGGCAACCCATTTAAAAGGACTGTTAGCTGTTTGATTTTGATGGTGATGGTTTAATTTCTCTAACACTTAATATATTAATATATATTATATTTGGGGGCTGAAAGTAGTGTTCTTGAAGTCAAATCAAATCATTCCTGAACAACCACTTAATTCTGTAAATATTCACTGCTTCTTGTTGTTCTTTCCCTGCTTTTTAGTCTGTTGCCATTTTTCTGGGTTGTCTTTCCCCCAGATTTCGTCACATTGGCCATCCCATCAAATTGGGGGTTGTCATACAGTAATTATGGCATTGCATTATGTAGCCAATCCGATTTGGTAATATGATTATGGAGGGAAAACAGAGCTAGCAAGGGAAATGATTCCTGGATCAGCATTGCCCTCAGTCTGCATGGATGAACATTTTTTGTGCCCTTCCGGAAGAAAACACACCTAAAAACTTGAACAAATATTATCCCACCACTTCCAGTTTCAGCTGAGCCCTGCAGCTGAATGTGTACAGTTGTTAATGCATCCATTAACAGACTCACTAAATCAGGCCCGCAGCTGTGTCTCCTACACAATCCTATCCTTTTAAATAGAATTTGTAATTATCTGCATTAGCTAGCGGTTGTGTGTAATATTACATAGTGTGCACATTCACCCACATCCATATTTTTTTGATGAAATAGTATTTCTGTTTGTTTCAGGTGTTGCTATCTACACTGGCATGGAAACAAAAATGGCATTGAACTACCAATCAAAATCTCAGAAACGATCTGCTGTGGAAAAGTAAAGCTATGAGTGCTTCTAATATGCATATATGTGTGGGCAAGATCAGTAGGAAGCAGGAAAGGAAAGGAAATTTCTGCATGATGCGAAGCAGCGAAAAACCCCAAACAGTGTCTGTTTGTTTTGGAAATAACTAATCGTGTCTTAAGCCTGCTATGAAGGTTTTGTTCTTCTATTGTTTGTTCGTACACATTGGGATACAGTCATCACTTGATTGCTGGTTTAAAACTGCTGGCTTTGAAAAGGTTCTGATCCCTCGAACTCACCTTCCTTGTTCTCTTATAATGGCAATGGCACCACTCTGAGAGGTGCCGGAACTCAGTTCCGGCGAGTTCCAGCTGGGGGAAAACGCCCTGCTTCTGATGCTATTCCTGTTTGTACTTGTCTTGTTCTTTTAGACAAGCATGAGTTTGTTTCATACATTACACTGGGAAATATTTGGGCTTATTTCTGAAAATTGGATCCACTTCATATCCACCAATCCCCACAAACCCCTTCCCTTAAACCTTACTTAATAGGCTTCTGGCACAGCCAATGGCAGCAACAAGCTCTAGGGAGAAGAAAAGGAGGGGCATTCCACTCTTGGGTGGTCTGCCATGTTGCAATGCAGCACATGCCATTCTTCAAAACCCCTAGTATCCCAAGGAATGCACAGTTCTCCCCATAGGGCTCCTGGGTGCTCCATTGCAGCATACCAGTCTGTTAGAGAGGGAGGGAGAGTCCTTTCCCTTTCCCAGTGACTTACCATCTGCAAGGAAAGTACTATTGCATCTAAGCTGGAGAAGAATTGGGGGAACAAAACAGCTTCCCTCTTCTTTGTAGCAGTCATGATTTCCCGTCACCGGAGTACAAGTTTGGTGGCACCTCTAACTATACTGGGTGATCAATGCTTGCCATTAACCACACAGTGGTTTATGCAAAATGCATGTAATATAGCACAACTTTGAAAGGCCCACCAGTTCCTCCTTTACTGGTTTGCTTCTGGAAACAGCCGAATGCACAAATTTAAAGTACTCTAGACTGTTAGATCTGGACTGGGGAAATCAGATTATCGTTCAGTCTTGTAGCATGTTGCATATTCATTTATGTACTTTCTGCTTAAACTCACCTGTAGGTTTGTTGTGAGAATGAAATAGTGGCAGCCCTGTGTAAGACACCACTCCCACGTTCCTCAGAAGAAAAGTGGGAGTGTAAATGCTTTGGGAAATGTCTTTGTATGCATATGTTAGTTAGTACTGTTCAGACAAAGATAATGGTTTTGGTTATGGCAATTTTACAAGTAGTGCTAGCCTTGTCATCCCAGAAGAATGAGCTGATCATAACTGATGTTGAACTGAGGATGTAGAAAGTTTGGTTTATAGTGCATATTAGCCTGAGGGATATTTGCACATTTGTCCACCTATCAAAACCAAAATAATACATATGGGTCATGATTCATCAAAAGCACTGATAACCTTTGTAATATGCACTATGCAATCCTTTATTCCCTATTATAAATTGCTAATGCCTTTTCTGCAAAAGGTCTTTTGCTGCATTTGTTAGATATGTCAAATTTACATATGGGGGTGGGAAGCTTAGACTAAATCAAAAGCATGCTAACATTTAAAAAAAAATTTTTTTTTTTTACTTATGCTAAAAACATTTTCCTCTCATTTGTTTCAGATCCATGAATGTATTTCTTATTGTATACCTCTGTATTCTGATCAGTAAATCACTAATAAATACTGTCCTGAAATACGTGTGGCAAAGTGAGCAGTTTCGCGATGAGCCTTGGTATAATGAGAAAACAGAACTGGAAAGGAAAAGAAATGTGGTATGTGAATAACTTGAGGTTTAATAAAAGACAGTTTTGTGCAATAGGGTTTTGTGCAATAGTGTCACTGCAGCTGATGATAAGGCTTCTGTCAGTAGAATGGAAAAGGAAGTGATTTTCAGTTATTTCCCCCTCCCTCAGTGCCTCACTAAATCTGCTCTGAAGATTTCCCTAACCCTCTGAGGAGGAGGGAAGAATTGCTGAAAATGGCTTTTCTCCCTGTTCCATTGATGGAAGCCTTACTCTCATCTGTGTGGCAGTGTTGGATGCAACTCATGGCTGATGATGATGATGATGATGCAATATTGCTATATTTCTGCCCTTACATATCTCCAATAACTACATTGCTTGGTAATGCCTTCAAGAGTGTTCTTTGCAAATAATATGAAACATTCTTTGCTCCACCATCCTTCCGATCCTACAGGATAATCTGAATAAAGAAGCTTTTTCTTTCTTTGTATCCTCTTTGGGGCTTCTGTTAGTTAAAAGCAAGTACTGGCAAAGTGCATGTGAATTGGGCTGCTCAAAAAACCCAGTTTTTTAAAGCACATGAACAAAGGATGAACTGGAAAGAAGGAAATGCTCAAACCAGTTTCCTGTTTGGGATGTCGTGGAAAACTAGTTTAAGAAACATAGAAGTCTTGTCTGCAGCTATGCGCACAAAGGAACAGAAGGCCAGGCAAGGAGGAGAATGTGCTTGAACTTGTCAATTCTTCATGCACCAGAGTAAGCCCATTATGGCTGCACTGGGCCTAAGCTAACTATTTGATTTTTCTTCATGATACACCTACAGTTTAAAAATATGTGTTTTAGAATATAAACAATATAATAAATCTAAAGATTGTTTTTGCATGCCGGAGCAGAGCAGCTCAGTAAATATTTTGGATGAGGCAGAGTTTTATGCTGGGATGAAAGGGAGTTAAGTTATATATCTCAAATGTCTAACAGTGCAGTCATTAATAGGGCTTCTTCTGCAGTAAATATACTTAGGATTGCAACCTAAGAGTGCAATCCTATGCATGTTTGATAGAAGTCGATCCAACTGCTTGATTGCACCTAAGATGTGATTCTTGCTGTTACTGTATATCCAAATAAATTCTTTGCTTTTGTCACCCCAACCCTGCCGCCTTGGCAGTTTATTACAGCATTTACAGATTTCCTTGCCTTCATGGTTCTTTTCAACTACATCATTCCTGTATCCATGTATGTCACAGTAGAAATGCAGAAGTTTCTTGGTTCTTATTTTCTCACCTGGGATGAAGAAATGTTTGATGAAGAAACAGGTGAAGGGCCGCTGGTGAATACCTCTGACCTCAATGAAGAGTTGGGGCAGGTAACAAGTCACGTAGAAAGTATCCTACAAATCTTGCAGCTGTTTCTGATATTTAGATTCCTGCAGATATTGAGAAGACCATTTTACTTGGAAATACCTCTTCCTGCATAGCCAGCTCTCTGTACAATGGGACAAGAAAAGGCAGTATGTCATAGAATCATAGAACTGTAGAATTGGGAGGGACCCCGGAGATCATCTCAACAAAAGCATCCATGACAGATGACCACCCAGCCTCTGCTTAAAAACCTCCAAGGAAGGAGAGTCCACAACTTCCTGAGGGAGTCTGTTCCAATGTTGAGCAGCTCTTACTGTCAGAAAGTTATCCCTGATGTTTAGTCAGAATCTCCTTTCTTGTAACTTGAATCCATTGGATCGAGCCCTACTCTGGAGCAGGAGAAGACAAGCTTGCTCCATCTTCCATGTGACAGCCAAGATGGCTGTCATATCTCTCAAATTCTTCTTTCCCAGGCTAAGCATACCCAACTCCCTCGACCATACCTCATAAGGCATGGTTTCCAGACCCTTGGTCATCTTGGTTACCCTCCTCTGCACATGTTCCAGCTTGTCAATATCCTTCTTAAGTGGTGGTGCCCAGAACTGGATGCATTTCAGTGTCTTAATAATGCCGAGAACTGAATAAAGAGTTCTGGTGGACCAGGTTAAGCCCATGGGCTGGAAGTTCCTATGCCTCACCTGGGAAAAACAAGTACTGCATGCTTTTTCAAGGACAGAGGACAAAAAAATATCACATAATACCTTCATCTATCGAAATGACTTCCCCTGCCTTGCCCCCCAGCTCTGTTCTTGTTGTTTTGATTCTTAATTGTTCTATCTGTTTCTCTTCAGGTTGAATATGTCTTCACAGATAAAACAGGGACCTTAACAGAGAACAATATGGAGTTTATAGAATGTTGCATTGAGGGCCATGTGTATGTTCCTCATGTCATCTGCAATGGCCAAATTCTCCCTGATTCTGCTGGTATTGATATGATTGATTCTTCCCCAGGAGGAAGTGGCAAAGTACGAAGATATTATTATTATTATTATTATTATTATTATTATTATCAGATACTGAAAACATGACACTTGGGGGGGGGGCTCAGTTAAATAAAGTAGCTTTTTGTTAGGTAGGAATTTTGCTTTCAGAATGTTCCATTCCCCCCCCTTTGTTAATATGACATTCCTGCTTTGCTATAACTCAAGAGATGTTGCTCATAATATTTACAAATAATAGTTTGCAAAGCTGAAGGATACCCTTGCTCCAAACAAGCTAGCGAAGACAAAAACACTTCAGATTAAAGTGGCTTACAGCAATTTATCTAGTCAGTATACTAAATCCTTTGCAATCCTTTTCTATTCCAATGGTAGCTTCTTAATAAAGTCACTGTTGTTCCAAGATGAACTGGTTTGAAACATAAATGAGAGTCCAGAGATAGGGAGGACTCTAGGGTACTAAGGGGGAACCACAGCATCCTGCATTGCTTAGGAGGGTCCCAATCAATCCGTAGAGGCTTTTAAAGCATATCAGGTGACTCCAGGTTGCAGGGTGGGCAACGTTCCTCCCTCAAACAACTGTTAACTTACCGAAAGAATTTAGTGTGTGAACTTAAATAATGTATACAATCTAGTGTGTTCAGCTGCTTCTGTTACATGTGCAAAGTATTAAATGTTGTTGCTATTTCCCTCGGGAGTTGAAAATCTGTGTTAGCAGCATTCTTCTTGGGCGCCAGCGTGGTGTAGTGGTTAAGAGCGGTAGACTCGTAATCTGGTGAACTGGGTTCGCGTCTCCGCTCCTCCACATGCAGCTGCTGGGTGACCTTGGGCTAGTCACACTTTTCTGAAGTCTCTCAGCCCCACTCACCTCACAGAGTGTTTGTTGTGGGGGAGGAAGGGAAAGGAGAATGTGAGCCGCTTTGCGACTCCTTAAGGGGAGTGAAAGGCGGGATATCTCTTCTTCTTCTTCTTCTTCTTCTTCTTCTTCTTCTTCTTCTTCTTCTTCTTCTTCTTCATTAGGACAGAGAAGAACTCTTTTTCCGGGCTCTGTGCCTTTGTCACACCGTTCAAGTGAAGGAAGATGACAACGTGGATGGCTTGAAGAAAGCACAGCTGTCAGGGAGGTCTGCCGTGTATATTTCATCGTCTCCTGATGAAGTTGCTTTAGTTGAAGGGATTCAGAGGTATGGACCATAATGCCTTTTTTTAGCTTGTGTGAGAGCTGAGACTCGTTTCCTTTGATAGTAACTCCAATGTCAGCTGTTGGGGAGAAATATCTTTGTGAAGGTGTCCCTGAAGTGAGAGACGTGCTGAGGGTAAAATGAAAGTGAGGAGGAAATGGAGAGAGGTCAGGCCTAGCTGCGTGTGAGGTGTTGTTTGAATGTCTCTGTTGAAAAATAAACGTTTCTTCTGCTTTCTCAAACCCGGTTACTGTTCCTGGAGAGAACTTGCGTGGCTCAGAGCTGGTAGAACTGTTAACATAGTAGAAGGAGGAGGCATGCAGGGTGGCAGGGACGGTGGAGAGAGCATGGACAAGAAACAGAAAGATTGAATTTCAGTACAGTGGAACCTCGACTTACGAAGTACTCGACTTACGTATTTTTCGACTTATGAAAGGGAAAAAGCGGCCGCGCGCCTACGAATTTTTCGACTTCCGAAAGGAAATCCGCTTGGATTTTAGATGCGGTTTACTTGACTTACGAAGTTTTAGATGGGGTTTACTTGACTTACGAAGATTTACATAGGGTTTTCTTACGAATTTTTCGACTTACGTTTACAATGCATTCCTATGGGAATGCCGTTTTTCGACTTACGAAATTTTCGACTTACGAGTGTGCTTTCGGAACGCATTAAATTCGTAAGTCGAAGTTCCACTGTACAAGGAACAGCACAACAGCTGCACAACTTTACAGGCCATATGTGTAATGGGACACTAAGGACTATTCTGCTGTTCCTGCCAGCACAATATTAGAGCAGGTGGTCAAAGTGAGGGAGTGGTTTGCCTTTTAAGAGCTTTGAAGCAGGTATGTTTTGCAATGGGAACGTCTTGGATGGGGGCAGGGATGATAACTTGTCATATGGGGATAATCTACTTGTTATGAAGCAGACTCTAATCAGGTCCAGGTGTCTGTAGGTCCAGGTACTTCTGTGCCCATATCTTTTGGGGAGGGAAAGATTAAAACCTCATCGTATACTTACTTGATTGTGAAAACAAAATAAAAAAATTCCTTCCAGTAGCACCCTAGAGACCAACTAAGTTTGTTCTTGGTATGAGCTTTCGTGTGCATGCATACTTCTTCAGATACCTGAAGAAGTGTGCATGCACACGGAAGCTCATACCAAGAACAAACTTAGTTGGTCTCTAAGGCAGTGTTTTTCAACCTCCTTGGGGCAACGGCACACCTGCCCCACGAAAAAAATCTCGCGGCACACCACCCGGGGGGCGGGGTGTCCGCGCGCCCTGGCGGGAGGGAGGGGAAGGACCCAGGCGGGCGAAAACAGAGCGGGAGATCGGCGGGCCAAGCGCCCGCCCCCCCTCCGCCTCCCGCGCCCAGCCCCCCGGCAGCACCTTCAGCCGGCCCCGAGCCCGGCGGCACCGGCACCTCCCGCCCGTCCCCGACCGCGGCAGAGGCAGCAGGCGAAGCGCCCGGCAGCCCGCGGCGGCCGGCGAGCGAGAAGCGGAGCCGAGGCGACGCGGCGCCAGCCACCCAGACCGACCCGGAAGCGGCCCAGGGCACCGCCGGTCGCCCCGCCCGCGCCCACCGGAAGCGGCGCGCCCGGAGGGGGAAAGAAGCCGCGGAACAGCAGCCGGTGTCTTGCGGCACACTACTGTGCCGCGGCACACCGGTTGGGAAACGCTGCTCTAAGGTGCTACTGGAAGGAATTTTTTTATTTTGTTTTGACTATGACAGACCAACACGGCTATCTACCTGTTACTTGATTGTTGTCATTTGGGTGTGGTGAACATGCCACAGATGAGGTACTTAGGTGTGTCTGTATGTTCATGCAAGAGTACTGGGGGAGCCAAAAGTACAGTGTTTTTGGAAAGCGGTGGAAAGTAATGGTCCTTAACTGTGGGAGCAGCTTACGTGGGATGATTGTTCTCAAAACATTGACTTGAGAAACAAAACCACAGAGAAATCTTGAGCCAGCTTGAGCAGATAATAACTTTTGTGATATGTAAATGAAATTTAGAGAAGTTTGTTTCTAGTAATACACAACCCGTCGCACAGTTCAGTCTACTGTAAACTTGGCATACTGTTACTTGTTGTAACTTCTGATGTGTATCTACGGTTGAATTTCAGGCTTGGTTACACCTATTTAAGACTGAAGGACAATTTTATGGAAATCTTGAATCGAGAAAATGATATTGAAAGGTAAGTTGTGCACTGTTGTCCTGTACATAAGTATGTTTTGTCTTTAATGGCCTTTTAAAAAGTTAACTTTGAGAAAAACACTTTGCTTAGTTGATTGTATGGTTTATTACGGGGGTGATTTGCAAGTCTGTCAGTTTGGATTTTGAGCCAAGGGTATGGAGTTTAATGAAACGCTATGTTCATCTTACAGGGACCATGGATTTACATCTGTTTTACTCCCTGTGTGTGTGTGTGTATGGATATAAAAACTTACGTTATTACAACTTGTCCTTGTTTTTCCCCCTTTAGGTTTGAACTATTGGAAATCCTTAGTTTTGATTCTGTAAGGAGACGAATGAGTGTGATAGTTAAATCAGCAAAAGGTACTTAAAGAAAAGAAAAAAGTCTGGTCCCTAAGCTCTTGGGAACTTGGTTTAAGTCTGAATTCTATTACTTACTTATTTATTAAATTTATATAATGCCCTTCATCCAAAGATCACAGGGTGCTTTATCAGATAAAAATACAAAATGAAAACACAAAATAGTTATCATAACGACAACCAAAACCACCCCCCTCCCACAAACACATTTAAAAGGCCATAGACTGTTTAATCAGCCAAAGGCCTGGTTACAGAAGAACGTTTTTGCTCGGCACATAAAGATATGTAGTGAAGGCGCTAGGCAAATCTCCCTGGGGAGAGCATTCCACAAACGGGGAGCCACTGCAGAAAAGACCCCATTCTCACCCACCAGACCTATTGTGGAAGGGAGTACATGAAGAAGGGCCTCAGATTATCACAGATCTTCTGCTCTTTAGCCTGTCTTGATTTTTGCCGTTTTCTACTATTCCATCATATTTTCAAATACAGTCGTACCTTGGAAGTCGAACGGAATCCTTTCCGGAAGTATGTTCAACTTCCAAAAGTTGGAAACCAAAGGATGGCTTCTGATTGGCTGCAGGAAGCTCCTGCAGCCAATTGGAAGCCGCAAAAGCCTCTTCGGACGTTCGGCTTCCAAAAATAGTTCGCAAACTGAAACAGTCACTTCTGGGTTTGCGGCGTTCGGAAGCCAAACCTAAGCTGTTCAAAAACCAAGGTACGACTGTAGTATGCTTGTAATTTTGACTCTGTTTAATTTGAGTCCATTTAATGTAGAGTGTGATAATTTCAAAAAGCTGTTTCATAAGACTTTTTTTTATATTTTGGCAGCAAGGGTTCTGAACCATAGGCCCAAAGGAAGGTTCATGGTAGTGGTTGAGTGCAAGGATACCAAAGAGCGATCAGTTCTAGTTCTTTATCAAAGAAAGGCATAGACTTACAGCAAAGCAGCCTGCCAGGTCTCCTAGTCTTTGCAGACCTGGGGCAGACAAACCATCTCCTTGCTGCATTGACTGTCTCGTGTCTGCAGAGGCTAGGAGACCTGGCAGGCTACTTAGCTGTAAGTCTTTTAATAATACTAGAGCTAATCGCTCTGCTGTTTTTGACATCCTTCTTTGATATTCCTGTACCCAGCCACTCCCCCGTGCTGTCCTTTGAGCCTGTGGTTCAGAACAGCAAGGGCTTTATCTGCATTTAACCCACTTTTAAAATTTTGTTTTGCTTACCTTTTCAGGAGAAATATTTCTGTTTTGTAAAGGAGCAGATTCATCTATTTTTCCCAGAGTTGCAGAAGGCAAAATAGACCAGATTAGATCAAGAGTTGAGCGCAATGCAGTGGTAAGATCCATTTATTATGTTGCGTGCATTCAAAGCAGAAAGCTGCAAAAGTCAGTTTGTAAGTTCAGACTTGCCTAAAGAAGGGAATGATGGCAAAGTGTAGATAAGGAAGTCATCATTGTGTTGACTTCCATTCTCCTTCAGTGCACTTTTTGTGAGAGGCCACACACACACCGCATAAATTATTAGAGATACCCAAGAATATTGTAGTTATGCTTGTCACATACGGGTTTTTGATGGAAGCCATAGTTGGTTTGCCCACCTCTATCAACAGTATTTTCTTTCTTTCTTTTCCCAAAACTGTAGAGAAGTTGGGTTTCCAGCTTTCTCATAGCCTTCTCCAGAGGCAACGTTCAAGTTAACTAAATTGTTGCCTTGCTCAAGGCAGTTGATAAACTTGCATTCTAACCTCAAGTCAATTAAACCACTACATGAGGCAGAAACATAAATTATAACCTGCAGAACTGAAAATTTCCAGAAGACTTTCAGTGAACATGTCTCTGTGCTTTTAAAATAATTTCCTTTAGGAGGGCCTTCGAACGTTATGTGTAGCGTACAAGAAATTCACCTGTGAAGAATACGAGAATGTGCAGAAGCAGCTGCAGGAAGCCAAACTGGCCCTTCGGGATCGGGAGAAGAAACTGGCTGAGGCATATGAGCAGATAGAAAAGGGACTTATCCTGCTTGGTGCTACAGCAGTTGAAGACCGGTTAGTGCACTTCTATTAATTTAAAGCAATTTAATAGGATTCATCTTAAATTCTGTTAAGGGGATGAAACTTTGTGTCACACACTCTGTGTGATGAGAATAGCTGTCTCCATATAGTAGCAGAATTAGGCCCAGTTTTGTTGCACATGCATTGACTAATATGCCAATATACTATATTTTTTCGCGTATAACGCCCCATGTGTAAGACGGCCCCTATTTTATATTGTTGAGCTTTTTGGGGGGGCATCGCTCTATGGCCTAACCACTAGTGAACATCGCATGCAGCACCACGGCCACCAATCGTCAGCATGATCACACCCAAAAGCCCATCTGCTCACTTGACGCAACCACAGCCGATTGCATGCACGCCTAAACGCTGCCGTAAATAAGCCACCCTATTGCCGCAGCCACACCCAATCGTCAACAGCCCCTTCCCTCCTCTCTTCGTGGTATACCTCTTCTCCTTGCACGTGCCTCCTAAATCTGTTCTGCAGTTTCCCACTACCCTCCATAGCAGATTTGGGGATAATGCGAGGGGAGGAGAGACAGGGAAGTCCCTTGGTGTTAACTCAAAAATGTATTTGAATACCTCCGTATCTAATAAACTATAGTTTCCCATTCCCCCCCGAACAATAAAATGATGGTGACTGTGTTCAAACTACACCAATAGAATAGAATAGAATAGAATAGAATATATTTTATTGTCATTGTCCTCTTTGGGGACAACAAAATTACTTGGCTGCTCCATCCACCCAGATAGGGCACTCCATGCAAAAACAAAACAAAAACAAAACAACTACAAAAACACTGATTAAAACCATATAGTATGATACAACATAACAGGTAAGATTAGATGACTTTCAAAGTCCAGGCTTCCCATTCAAGGCCGAGATCGCTCTGGAGAAGAAGCTGTTCCTAAGATGGCTTGTTCTTGTCGTCATCGTCCTGTATCTCCGTCCCGATGGCAAGAGCTCAAAGAGACGGTGACCAGGATGTGATGGATCTTTTACTATGTCCAGTGCCTTTCTGTGGCACCTCATGGCATAAATCTGCTCTAAGGTGGAGAGCGAGCAGCCAACAATGCTCTCTGCTGCCTTAACAACTCTGCACAACCCCATCCTGTCCTGACCAGGATCATAAACATAGTCTGAAAACTGGTTTAGGGTCCTGGTTTCCTCAGAACCTGTTAACCACAGTTTTCTGATTTGAACGAAACAAACTTCCTTATCAAGGCAATGAGAGCTGCATGCAAGGGCAAAAGGATCATACGTGTTGTCTGAACTCGGCTGTAGAGAGCCCAAGTTATTTTTGTTTGTTTGTTTAGATTTATGTGCTGTGTTTCTACCACAACAGCGGTCAAACCGACATGCAGACAATACACAAGAATGTAAACGTTTCCTAAAATAGATTTAAAACTAGTTCACAAAAACCAGAATTTGGAATCAAAGAGGTGGTACAGAGCTGAAAGAAAAGAAACCCTGCACTTGTCTAATCCTTCTTAACAGTTTTTTGCAAGTGTCCTTTCTCCCCCTCCCCTAATGGGGGAGCATCCTTTCTGCCCCACCCCCACCCCGCTGCCCTGCCAGACCCATTAATCTCTTCTTAGCACATCTGACTCAATAACGGTCTTGTGGAAGCATTTAGAAGCAGTATTATAACAATTAGTAGTTTACAATGTGGCCACACAGTAATTAGCAGCACTACAAGCTGTTTCCACAACAGAAACTAATTGTACTATGAAATGACAAAAACCTCAGAATGCATTGCACTGGGATAAAAGATAATAATAATCTCGAAACATTATTATTATTATTATTACCGATATACAGTGGTACCTCGGGTTAAGTACGCTTCAGGTTAAGTACGCTTCAGGTTAAGAACTCCGCTAAGAACAGAAATCGTGCTCTGGCGGTGCAGCGGCAGCAGGAGGTCCCATTAGCTAAAGTGGTCTTCAGGTTAAGTATGCTTCAGGTTAAGAACGGACCTCCGGAACGAATTAAGTACTTAACCCGAGGTACCACTGTATACATATTTATTTCATACCCCACCTTTTCCCTGACAGCAAGTTTTCTGGTCCCAGCATGATTATATGTGCTTTAAAGGGCACTAAAATACACTGTAGCTCCTCCGGACTGCAACATCTGAACCCTTTAAATCAACAGAGAGAAAACTATTGAGTAAATAAATAAATAAAATATTGCATGACAGCAAAGGCTTCTTAAGTCCAAACTCCTCTTTACCGTCATGTTTTCCAATATGATAGAAACCTTTTAGTAAGTGCCCTAAATTTTTAATTTAAAGTTTGTCAATAATTATTTTTGATTGGTATCTCCAAGATTACAGGAAAAAGCTGCTGATACAATCGAATCCCTGCAAAAAGCTGGCATTAAGGTTTGGGTTCTGACGGGAGACAAAATGGAGACTGCTGCAGCTGCCTGCTACGCCTGCAAACTATTCAGAAGAAATACTCAAATACTTGAGTTAACTACCAAGAAAATAGAGGAGCAGAGCTTGCACGATGTGTTGTTTGATTTGAGCAAGACTGTCCTAAGGCACAGCGGCAGTTTAACAAGGGACACCTTCTCAGGGTATGTATAAAGTACAAATTCAACCAAAAACAAAATTTGCATTTTTTTTTTGGCATCGGTTCAGTGGCAGAATCAGAAACAGCTTTTTAAAAAACATATATAGATATACCGTATTTTTCCGCCCCCATGTATAAGACTCCCCCTATTTTGGGAGACTCTAATTTAGGAAAATGGGGGGATATGGCCCCTGTGTATAAGACGCCCCCAAATTTTGGACATTACATTGGAGTCCTTGCCTTCCCCCCCCCCATACATTTTAAAATGGCATTGGATGTCAGTCAGCCACAGGCCTGGTTGAAGAATGTTTTCACCTGGCACCTAAAGGTGTACAATGAAGTTGCCAGCCAAACCTCCCTGGGGGGAGAGCAGTCCTCAAACGGGGAACCACTGCAGAAAAGGCCCTCATGTTGCCACCCTCCGGACCTCACGTGGAGGAGGCACACAAAAAAAGGCCCCAGAGGATGATCTTAGGGTCTGGATAGGTTCATATAGAGAGAGGCGGCAGATTACCCCGCAAAATGTAAAAATAGCTTGGCTTGCTCCTGTGCAACAAAATTGGAAATTGAGGGAATAGATTTCTTGTGAGAGTATCCTAGTGCATAGAGGGAACAGAAACTTAGTGGTGGGGTTTCTACTCTCCACTGTGGTAATTGGAGGCAAAAACAAGATTGCTGTATCAAGTTAGTTACTTCAAATGGCAAGAAATCTAAAGGACGGTACTGTATTCAACTAAATTATCCTGTCAGCGCAGGGAATGGGACTTTCTCCCCTCTCTTCCCTCTGCATGCCTCCCTCCTCTGTCCCCAAATCTTCTCTGGAGGGTTGGGCTAACAGAGAGAAGAGAATTAGGAAGCACAAGGGGGGGAAGAGGAAGAATGTTCCATTGCACACTGATAAATCCTTGAGCTGAAGGAACCGTCGCTTTAGCCCTATGTTACATGCAACCCAAAATACCTTGAGTGTGCTGTATTGAAGCGACTGCTGTATAAAACATGGTTGGTTAAACTGCAAAACCAGCATGAATTTGTGTATTTTTGTCACCCAATAGGCTTTCAGCTGAAATGCAAGATTATGGTTTAATTATTGATGGAGCAGCATTATCATTAATAATGAAACCGCGGGAAGATGGGAGCTCTGGTAACTACAGAGAGATCTTCCTTGAAATCTGTAGGAACTGCAGCGCAGTTCTATGCTGTCGCATGGCTCCTTTGCAAAAAGCACAGGTTTGTGTTTCGCGTCTTCAATTACATGACAAATGTATATTTATATAAATATTGAAAGTCTCCGTGTAATGTGTTTTGTTAAATACCCACCTTCCAGTGATTGATAATGGAAGCAAAAAAATGAAAAAAACAAGGAGAAATGAGTGAAAGAATTCATGAAAGAAAGCAATTAGTTAATGGTACATTAAAATGGCATCCTGCTGTGCCACTGATTTATGTATGTTTCAAGCAGATTTCAGGGATTGACATGCTACTGGTGAAAGAGCTTATTTAACTAAGGAAAAGTGCTGTATTTTCATTGTGAGACTACACATTAACCTCATATGGAAAGCTGTTATTTCCTAAACACAAAAACACAAGGAAATAGAAATAAGAATAGGCGTGTGTTGGAAATTCTTTTGATTAGGCTTTTATCAGTAGATAATTGGAATAACACTGGACAAAGATATAAGGATGAGGGAAAGAAAACAACTTGGCCCATCTTGGGGCCTGTTCAGCCGTTACTTTCCTGGAGAAAAGCGAAATCTGCCTCTTCCTCTTGCTGTGGAAAAGAAGTACAGTGGTACCTCGACTTACGACGATAATGCGTTCCGACGCGATTTTCGTAAGTCGAAAAAATTCGTAAGTCGAATCCCCATAGGAATGCATTGGGGGGGGGAAATTCGTAAGTCGAAAAATCCGGGTCAAAAATTCGTAAGTCGAAAAAATCCTATTAAAAGCGGCTGCGACGTCTTTTCGTAAGTCGAAAAAATTCGGACGCGGCGGCCATTTTGTTTTGCCGGAAGTCACTCGTAACTCGAAAAAAACGTAAGTCGAGTTACTCGTAAGTCGAGGTACCACTGTATTAAGTGAGCTGGGTTATGCTGCCGAATGAAGTATTTCCCTGACTGCCTAATCTGTTATCAGAAAGAATAGAGATTTTCTGCCAAGTAGCTGTGGAGATAATCTGTTCAAATAAACACCATACAGTTATATCTTTGGTTGTTATTTTCTCTCCATGGTAAAGGAAGGGGAATTCTGAGTTTCCTAAGAAAGTAGTGTGTGAACAGGTCCAAATACTGGCCTGTCTTGTTTCACTACTGCCTGGAAAATAGAAGATTCCGTGAAGTGAAGGTCCTTTCTTTTTACTTGGTTCAGTTTCCACCACCACCGAAATATCTAGCAAGTGGAATATTGAGCATAATGGTGCAATTTAGAAATACATATGTAATATTTGCACCTTTCCCCCCCTTGCAGATTGTAAAATTAATTAAATGGTCAAAGGAGCATCCAATCACGTTAGCAATTGGTGATGGAGCAAATGATGTCAGTATGATCCTAGAAGCACATGTTGGCATTGGTAAGTGGATTGTTATGATCAGGTTTAAAGCCATCATCATCATCATCATCATCATCATCATAATGTGATATTGAGTCACTGGCTATTATGGTCCTAGTACTTTGTCTGTATCATTGCCAGTGTTTCCTTCAATCTGTTGTGAAGGAGTAAATATTTTCCCATCAGTAGCTAAGTCTCCATTTCACTGTTGGGTGGAAGATATTCTGTGACCAGCAGAAACTTCCTGTCAGGGCCTCCCCCCCATCGGTCGTTCAATAAGGAGGCCAAGTCATTTGCCTTTCAGTAGCTTTTATCAGTGCTCGGTATTTACAGTGAAGAGCTTAATCATATCATGTCTGCTCAGTCACTAGCAGAATCCGGAAGTGGCGCACGACGATTTTCGTCCCAGCAGAGTAGCTTAGGGAAACGGAAACGTCTTTTCCTCCTACGTAATCTCTGCCCCGGACCTGCTTGCTGGGAGCTGCCAGGTCTCTCACTGCATCCCTCGGGCCCTGGCATCCCCTTCCCTTCCGAGGAACAGCTGCTCCCACTCCCCGATGAATCAGTCGTCAGAATGGGTGGCTGTTCTCTATAAACACTCAGAGCTGGACTGGAAGGGGGAGGCAGATCCCTGACACTTCCTAAATACTGTATTAGGGGCAAATGATGCATCCTCACTATATGCTGATGGAGAGAGAAGATACTGGCTTCTTCTGAACCTGTTAACCATAGTTTCCCAGTTCAAACGAAATCTAATGATAAGTATCACCAGTTCAGTTTCACTGCATCGTTTCACTTTTTGCCATTTTGTTTTTCCTTCCAGGCCTTATTGGGAAAGAAGGCCGCCAAGCTGCAAGAAACAGCGACTATGCAATACCCAAATTTAAACATTTGAAAAAAATGTTGCTTGTTCATGGGCATTTTTATTATGTCAGGATATCTGAACTTGTGCAATACTTCTTTTATAAGGTAAATTGGGGCTTTTGCATTATGGTTGTTAACAGTTTAGACAGAGGCAGATTATTTTGAAGCTTGTTGTCTTGGATTCCACTGTGTGGCCACCATCCTTCCAGACCTCCATTCTTCCAGTTTAACTTTAGATTCCTCATACTCTGCTTCCTAGATATGGGGAAAACCTGCGTTCCTAAAACCACTAACTTCCAGAATGTCCAATAATGTATTAAGTAAAAGAGCAAGTGGTTTGATGGCTGCAAATGTGAATCAGCTTCTAATTTCAGTTGACCAGGCTGAATGGAAGAATGATGGGTTTGTTTTTATGTTTACACTGATAGCCGGATCATATTAGTGATAACTTTCGCAAGTATATGCTTACAACAACAAGAGTCTCTTGTGTTGTAAATCTAAAATGCCAACCTCAGGTGTTTTATAACAACAGATCAGCACATTAGGCATATGTATTTTGTTTCCTTCAGGGAGTAGCTCATCTCAGCACTACAGTTAGCCAAATCCTGTTTATTTCACCTTTTTGTCTCTTTGATATACTAATAGATGCACCAATTCACTGGTAAAATAAGAGCCAAATTCACCAAGGACATCTATCATGGGCACCCCATAGGGCATAATAAGTATTGCAAAGACATATAAATGTGGACCAATGTGAAGGATTTATTTCTGCCATGGGAACGTGCTTACGTTCCACTTCTAGCACAGTGTTGAATAACCATTTGAACTAGCCTAAACTCTGCAGCAATGCACTGCTCTCAAGGCTTAGCGCAACATTCGTCTATAAATAATCTGATGAGTAAACTCAAATGTAGCAATAAAACTTATAAACTATTGAAATCTCTTAGTCCAAAGCTTATATACTACACAGGAAAAGAAAGAGTGGGGAGTAGCAGTATGTGTTCCTGATTCCGAGCCAGTTTATTTGTGTATCGGTGTCTCCATGTTTCCTCCATTGTATCATTAATACAGTGGTACCTCGGGTTACATATGCTTCAGGTTACAGGCGCTTCAGGTTACAGACTCTGCTAACCCAGAAATATTACCTTGGGTTAAGAACTTTGCTTCAGGATGAGAACAAATTGTGCGGTGGCGGAAGGCCCCATTAGCTAAAGTGGTGCTTCAGGTTAAGAATGTTTTCAGGTTAAGAACAGACCTCTGGAACGAATTAAGTACGTAACCAGAGGTACCACTGTATGTACAAGTGTAGAAAAGACAGCTACACGGCATTTCAGGAATTTGTGCCATTGCAGCGTCACTTATTGGACCTGAAGTAATCTCAGGGCTCAGCCTAGAAAGCATGGGTCTGAGCAGTTTTCCCTTTGCCCTGCCACTTTCCTCCGGAAAACCTGCTCTTTATAGGGATAAATCGGAGCAAACATATTTCTGGAGAAACCCGATTGATATTTGCTGTGATTCAGCGGTAAAGATTTGGCAGGGCAAGGGGAAGTCTGGATGAACTCTCAGTGACTGCAATTCGTTTCTTCAGCCATCCAGTACTGCTTCTGCCTCCTCTTCCTGAGGACTGCATTGTTTGCCTTCTTTTTTGTGTTTGCTTCCGTATCACCAACAGCCATTTCTGTGACTGTTGTCCAAGTCCTCCTTGCCTTCCTTTTGCAGATTGTATTTTATGTCCCCCAGACGTTACCTTTTGACATGTATTTCCCTAGAACTTTTTTGCTCTTATCTCCATTTCCAGGGAGTGGGCAAGAGTGCACAAACAAAAATCACAGCATCAATATACAGGTGAAACTCGAAAAATTAGAATATCGTAGAAAGGGTCATTTCTTTCAGTAATTCAACTTAAAAGGTGAAACTAATATATGAGATAGACTCATGACATGCCAAGCAAGATATGTCAAGCCTTTATTTGTTATAATTGTGATTATTATGGCGTACAGCTGATGAGAACCCCAATTTAACAATTTCAACTTTGGGGTTTTCATCAGCTGTACTCCATAATCATCACAATTATAACAAACAAAAGCTTGACATATCTCGCTTTGCATGTCATGAGTCTATCTCATATATTAAACTCCAGTAGCTAATGAAAACAGTTGCTTACATAAATGGACTTTTCCACGATATTCTAATTTTTCGAGTTTCACCTGTATTTTAATTGATTGCCACTTTTTAAAAACAGCTTTTCTACACTGCCATATATGTTGTACTGAAGAAGTTGCCCTTTTATCGAGTTTTGTTTTTTCAAAAGCTAAATTCTGTGTTCAGTTGAACTTAAATATGTGTTTGAATTTGTGTAGCTGACAGTTCATTTTTATACTATGATAATGTCATGCAACATATCTTGCTTTTGTCTTCCAGAATGTCTGTTTCATTTTTCCTCAGTTTTTATACCAGTTCTTCTGTGGGTTTTCACAGCAGGTATCTCAGAAAACTTCGTTTCCTTTATCATTAAACCAAGTTAATATTTTCAAACATGTTCTTTATTGGTCCAGTAGAATTTTAAATGTATCTTGGTCCATTTATCTTGCTTTGCATGGTGTTGAATGAAAAAGCCAGCTATTCACAGTATAGCATTTTCTGGTTTATCAGATAATGAGTTTTGCTCCCTGAAGCATGCAGATTTTAAGTAGCACCCACAGTTGTAGTTAGCTTACAATTCAGTATAAAAACACACGCACAGCTGTGAATAAGTGGCATGACCCTAAAATCTTTAAAATTCATTGCCCTTGTGAGTAAGGTTATAAGCAGTGTTAGCTTAAAGAGCACCTGAGAGGACAGGTCTTATTTCAACCAGCTGACCGCTGTCTCTTGTGCTCTTTTATTTACCTGAGATGACAGGCAGTGATCCATAATGTATTTGTTGAACCTGTAAACTTGCCCTCAAGAGCTGACTTCATCCAGCCAAAGCTAACCTAAGCACTTTCACATCCTGTGGGATTCAATGGAAGAGGGAAGCAGGTTCTTAAAATTTCCCACTGGGAAATCAGTGTGGAACTAAGAACACTTAATATTGGTTGGATTGTGTCCTTCTGAACTATACAATGTGCAGCGGCAGAGGAAGCCGCTAGGGCGCCTGGGGTGGCGCGCCCAGGGGCGGGGCGCACTGCGGGGCCTCCACGTCTGCCTGCCTCCTCCCACTCAGCCGCCCTACAGCTGGGGGGGAGGCAGCGGGCAGACCGTTTGGGCAGCGTGGAGCCTGCGCGTTTCCAAGCCACCGTGTCTTTCTCAGGAGAGACGCGTGGCTCGGGCGTGTGGCAGGCCCCACGGTGAGTGCCGCCTGGCATTTTGTCATCCCCCTCAGTCGTGACACCCGGGCCGGCCCGCAGCCACTGCACCCCCTTCCTCCGCCCCTGACAATGTGACCAATGTCCTTTGCACAAAATTTGCTAATTAGATGTTTTACCACTGGACATGCTGTTCTCCTTGAGGTGTTACATCAGGGTTTCCCAAACCTGGGTCTCCAGCTGTGCCAGATTACCAAATAGGCAGAGTAGGCACTGGCCTATGCGACGAATGCCTTTTAGGGGCCTGCAACAACAGATCAAAATAATATTGATTTGATCTTGAAAGGTCAAAGCAAAAATATATTAGGAGATAATTTGCGAGCCCCCCCCCCCGAGATTTCAACTGCCTAGGGCCCTCCATGGGGTTTAATCCAGCACTGGTCTCCAGCTATTTCTGGACTACAGTTCCCATCATCCCTGACCACTGGTCCTGCTAGCTAGAGATGATTTGTATCCCATTATTACATATTTTTACATGGCTGTTTATTTGTATATATTTTAAAATTTTACATATGGATGTTTTTTGATGGTATATATTTGTAATGCCTAATAAAGGTTTGGCAAAGTAAGCAGTAAATATTCCAGAAACAGCTGGACACCAAAATTTAGGAAACCCAGTGTTACGTGAATAGAGGAGTGTGCAGTCACAGTGAATTTGGATAGCCTGGAAATACATACAGGACAGTGGACATGGCATTAAATAGGGTTACTTGCTCATTTCCCTACTTTAAATCTTTGCTATTACAGTACCATAAAATTAAATTATAGCCGGTTAATATAATCTGTTTTTTCCATCTGCAGCCTTTATATGATACCGCGTATCTTACCCTGTACAATATCAGCTTCACTTCACTTCCTATCCTGCTGTATAGTCTCATGGAGCAACATGTCAGTCCAGATACACTCAAGAGAGACCCTACACTGTACAGGTTAGAGTTCATAACATTCTTTGAATAGACAGTGGTGACCAGTTAGTGCCACTCTGCTCAACTTCCCTCTTGAGGGCATGGGGAAACAATGAGATGCTGAAGTACGGTAGGTCAGGAATAGGGAACCTTTTGCACTCCAAAGACTGCATTATCAGTCAGGCAAAAGAAGCTGTGGGGCGGGGAGGGTGGGTGGGTAGGCACTGAAGGGTGTTGCCTGGGGAGACCTTCCTGAGGGTCAGTGAGAGATACCTTGAACAGGGCTTTTTTGCAGTGAGATGTTTTGTAATCAGGAACATTTCCTTTGGTCTTTTAAGAAACAAGGGGAACGTACCAAGTATTTTCAGTGAAAATTTATCTCGGATAGTAAAACGTACCAACACCAACATAACGTTAATACATGTGAGCAGATTCACACATTGGTTTTTTGTGTGACAAAGTTCATGAAGCAATTTTTTTTTTATTTGCTGCCGCCACCACCACTGGATGCAGTAAGTAAGCTGTGTTCCACAGGTAACCAAGAAAGGCAGCTGTGGAACACAGCTTACTTACTGCATCCAGTGGTGGTGGCGGCAGCAAAAAAAAAAAAAAAATTGCTTCATGAACTTTGTCACACAAAAAAATAGAAAGGCAGCAAGGATCCGGTACCTGCATCTGTTCAACGGTCACAATAGCAACGCCTTCCTCATTAAGGGGTTACTGTGTGAATCTGCTTTAAATGTCTTGTGGGAAAGCATTTCTACAAAGGGAACTTTTATGGAAGTTGCCAACTTGCGTGTATGCAAAAATTGTAGCAATACCATTATACAGTATGTATATAATAGCAAATGTAAGTTAGTAGTTAATGTGTCAGATTAGGACCAGGAACACCTAGGTTCAAAAAACTGCTCAGCCACAAGGCTTACTAGGCTATCTAGGGCCTATATCACTATATCTCAACCTAACTTTCCTCACAGGGTTGAACCCAACAAGATCACTAATGAGTAAATGACCTCAGTAACGTAACTGATGCATGTCTCCTCAGGTTCAATGCTAAATGTAAAAGTAGTGTGTTTTTTTAAAATTCCAACAACGTGAAGCTTACAAAGACGAAAGCATATCTTCTGGAGACCTCTAGTGTTACCTTTTATTATTTAAAATGGGGTCAACATTCATGACAATATTGATTCTTCCCGTCTAAAAGGACTTGGGATTATAATTTAAGAGCATTATGGTACACCTAAGTATTGGACATCCGTTTAGGAATGCAGAGAGATGCATTATTGACAGGTCACCTTTAAACACTAGAACATTCCTGTCACTTAAGAAAGCATTGTGCAGTTTCACATTTCTCTTTTTAACATGTCAGAATTAATAACTTTGTCGTTATTCAGGGACATTGCCAAGAATGCTCACCTACGCTGGCGTGTATTCATTTACTGGACATTCTTGGGAGTATTTGATGCTGTCGTTTTTTTCTTTGGTGCCTATTTCCTGTTTGACAGCTCAACTGTGACCAGCAATGGACAGGTGAGTATCTAGTTTGATTAAAGCTGCTCTGCTAACATCAAGAAATGATGTGTCGGGTAATCTTAAGTGTTGCTTATGCCTTTTCCCCTTTTCACTAAGTATGACACAGTATTTCATAACCTAGCTCCCATTAAAACGGTTATTTAGAAACAGGAAAGGTTTGTGGTTCTTATGGGGTGTTTGACAGGGAACAGTAAAATCTAATTCTGAATGTCAAGAAGATGTAGTAAGTTGTTATGGTACCATTAAGGAGAAAAAGTTTCTTTTATGAACCTTTATATTATTAATGTGGTTCATTTTGCCATTGATGCATATTTTATATTTTGGAATTGCTTGATTTATTCATAACTTCCATTTAAAGAAATGTGCATTCAGATATCATAGTAATAAACACCATGGTTAATTTGAAAAGAACAACATACATCCATTCAAAGCATTTCTATTTGTACTTGTTAAGTGACGTTAGATATAATTTTAAGGTCCTTCTGCTTTTTATTTGCATGTTGACATTTATGTGGTCTATTTGTGTCTTGCTTTTTTTCCTTTTTTGCTACTTGCTTCTCTTCCTATCCTCAGCTAATGACAGCCAACACCCACATGGTAAGACTATTGTGGTTTTGTCATGGTGTGTGTTTTCATTTTTCCCTATCCAACTTCAGTACAGATCAGATATTTCTGTAAAAAAACCAAAGTTTAAAATTTCTATTTATTCCCTTCCTCCTGTGCTGAAATAATAAAAAAGCAGCTTTTAATTTGCATTTTAAAAGTAAAGAACTTTAGACTACAGGTTTTTAATATATACATATCTTGCTACTTATAAGTATGTACCTGCTTTTCTGGTTACTTTCTCTTCCTGCACAGCTAATTCTTTATGTTTATTTAATTTTACACAAATTACATTAATAGATTTTGGGATGGGCCTTTTTAAAGTTTGGTGTTCAGAAATAAACAAACAAATGTACTGTTTATCTGAAGTCAGCTTCGGAAAATAAATCATGGGAATGAGGTAGGTAGCAAGAAGAATATCAAAGAAGAAGAGAGGCGACGGGAAGGCAGATATCTGAGGCTTATTCCAGCTCATTCAAACTTGTACAAATTAGTAGACATGATTTAGTGCAGGGGTGGTGAACTGGCAGTCTGTGGACCAATTCTGGTCCATGGGATGTCCCATGCAGCTTTTAGGTGATGGGAAACAGCCTTTTATTGGAGTCAATAGGAGGTGAGTTTTTCTGCAAAGCCTATTTTGCAGCTGAGGAGGGGTTACTATCCCTTCTCCATGTGCTGCACCCCCACACCCTACAAAGCACAGTTCCTTGTACTGCAATTAGGCTTGAAAACAGGCTCCTATTGGTTGAGAAAGGACAGTGATAGAGCATCTACACACCGCAAAGAAAACTTGGCATCTCCAGGTAGGGATGGCAATGTCTCCTCTTATCCTTCTTTTCCCCAGGCTACCCCATCTCCTCTTAGCTTCCTAGCGAGATGGGCTAATTTCCATATGCACCTGAAATAACGCTCTGTTCTTGTTTACCTGAATGTAAAGGCAGGGAGGCCAAAGACATAGCCTTGGTTTGCTACATAGTCATTGCAGAATATATTCTTCATTGCATATATTTTTTCCTGCTATAATTGCCATGGGCACAGATTATTAAAGCTGCAGGATCATCCTCATGCTACAAGCTCTCGTGAGGCAAGGTCATGCTAGATTACAAGTAATTGGCAACCACTGGGGAGCTTAGTTTGTTTGTGGTGATGCAGGAAAAAGCAGTTCAAGACTTAAGATGTTTGCATATTCTTACGGATGCTTACCTATTTAAATAATTGTAAAAGGGTTATCAGCTAATATGCTTCTCTTTAGGAAACGTAGGAATACAGAATATTTTCTGATAGTAGCACACCTAGGCTGCGAAAGGAGTGGGGTCAGTAATAAATTCAAGACCCATCAGTATTCTTACATTCAAAGCCTACAGAAGTTTTCAGCTGACCACTGATAGTTTCAGGTGGCTGTGGTTCCTAATATAATAAAAGCAATAGAAGGCAAATAACAAAGGAATTGTCATCTTTAAGTTGTTTTTTTTCAAGTTTAGTACATGTCCACTAAATATGTTAACTAGAAAGTCAAATTGTTTACAGTTATAATGGATAGTATTATATTAACTGACAACAGTTTGGAGCCCTAACTTATAAATAATAATACACATAATGTGATGGAACAATTGACAATGGTTAATTAAATAACAACAGTTTGTTTACAAGATTCAGGATCATCTTTATACTTCTTCCATCAGCACTTAATAATATGACTTTTCAACAGTGAAGGTCATGGAAAGAAGTAATAAGTTTCAACTTCTAGGCAGTCGGTTAATTTTCATGTCAATCAATATAAATTACATATAATTCATTTTCCTAAATGGAGTGAATGGCAACTAGCTGGCGAATGTCTGTTGTGGAATAATTTATCCCAAATGTGTAGAACTTTCAGCCATCAAAAATATTGTTACAGATTATAAAAAGATGGACTCTCCCTACCTTGGTTCTATGCTAGAAAATATGTGTTTTTACTGATTCCCTGTTCTTCCAACTATCTTGGATATTCTGGGTTTAACAAGTGGAATGGCACAATCTGGTGGCATTTCTCTTTACCTGTGTGTCTTCCATGTAGCCAGCTAAAGTGCTCAGGTCTTTTCTCAATCAAAGGGAAGACAGGGTAGTCAGGAGACACCTTGGATATAATTGCATTTGGCTATGGCTATGCATAGCCATAAGGGACGCGGGTGGCTCTGTGGGTTAAACCACAGAGCTCCCGTTGCTTGGTCCCTGCTCCTGCCAACCTAGCAGTTCGAAAGCACGTCAAAGTTCAAGTAGATAAATAGGTACCACTCCAGCAGGAAGGTAAACAGCGTTTCCGTGCGCTGCTCTGGTTCGCCAGAAGCGGCTTAGTCATGCTGGCCACATGACCTGGAAGCTGTACGCCGGCTCACTCGGCCAGTAAAGCAAGATGAGTGCCGCAACACCAGAGTCATCCGCGACTGGACCTAATGGTCAGGTGTCCCTTTACCTTTACCTTTATGCACTTCAGGATATAACAAGTAGGTCCTACTGATAATAATGCACCGTTATTGTTACTGGGTGTTGTTGTTGTTTTAACTTAAGTATTTAATAAAAGAAAACACGGCACAGTACAGTAGCACACCTCATGTTTTCAAAGCTCTTTTTATATGTTACAGCAACCTTTTAAGGCTGGACAGTATGGTTGCCCCTGTGTTACAAATCTAGTTGCCACTTTTTTGTGCTTTGCACAGGGAGAGCTTGTGGCCTGCCCACAACACTGCCCCACCAGGAAGTGAAATGGCCTTGTCCTAGAATGTTCTATAGCAGGCATCAAGTTATCTTGATAAGATAGTAGTTCTCTGTAAAAGTGGGAAGGGGGAAGATCAGCTGGTTTGATGGAGTCTGATTTTGTTAGTCCTATTTTCACGGCTTTTTACAAAACGGAATGTCTCATAGTTTTATAGTCAAGAAGGATGTACAGCCACAAAATAGCATTTATCTTGTCCCTAGCATTAAAAATAAATACCTACGCAATGATAAATACTGCATTTTTTGTTTGTTTTTATTATAAGACTTTTACCTTGTGAGATCTGTGTTATCTGTAAATTTAGTTTCCTCTAATATAGAAATCAGACTAATTTTATTTTTATTCATTATACAAAACACCAGCTTTGTGAGCCTTACACTTGTTATGAAGATAGGATTTTGAACAATAAGGCATGATTTTGTGGCTTATATTCACTTTTAAAAAGTTGACTCTTGTCATTATCAGCCACCAGCCTCTTGATAACACCATGAAAACTAGAAGTAACTGAACTTAAATGATTGCCTTTTGCTTAGCAGAATGCTTTGGCTTATTCAGTAAACAGAAATTTCCTGAGATTTCATTCTGCATCCTTGCCTGTTTTGTCAGTTTCTAATTCTTTCCACTTTTTGATGCTAACAGTACTATGGTAATTTTCTGGAAAAGGCAAGGTTGTGGAAGATCGAATGAGAAAAGTCTGCTTGCATAAGATGCCCAATTACTCCCAATTTTTACTTTCTCACTTTGACCCCCATACAACTCCTAGAGGGACCCACGACCCTCAGGTAGAGTAGAGGGAGCTCTTGCAAGAGTGTAATTCCACTTGTGGTTTCTGGATCCAACTCTGTGATTGAACAAAAGATGTGTTGGAATTGGCGGCCCATGAAATTGTATGAAAAGGGTTAGCCACAGGTGTAAACTTTTCCCCACTTTTTATTTATTTGTTAAAAGTATTTTTATTGAATTTTATCCATACAACCCAGATAACAAAAGAGAACCTCACGATACAAGGACATCATGACTATACAATAAAAATGTCCATTGCTCCCCTTTGCTTTTATAGCAGAATGATTGTTCTCTTCGACTCATTTTTTTTTAAAAAAACCCCGTAGTTTTTACGATGCTTTCAGCAAGAGATCTAGTGGACAGCAAATGGTTCGAGTATTCTGAAAGTGATGAAGGTGCAAGGGAGAATATATTAGTGGCACATTCACTATGCTTAGGTTTCTTGCTATTTGGGAAAAAATGGGATCTCCAGCAAACATGTTGCAGTGTGGAGTGCTCCTCTTCAGGTTTCCCCTTCCATGTGGTTTTCTGCCCCCTCCCCCCAGTCAATCAGCATTCTGTATCCACTAAGTATACTCCCTAACCAGTATCCCCTCCACACAATGTTAGGATTCCTGCCCCCCCCCCCATTTTTTATGTCTACAAACCTCAGAGTTTCTGTGAGCCTATGACTCCCTCTGTCTTGTGCATAGATGGCGCCATTTTGGCTACATGAAAATTTCCCCTTGAATAATTGGGTTAATTCCCAGGAAAGTTTTAAATGTGTACACTTCCACATTTTTCGTGCATTACACAATACTAAATGAAACTTGCTATACTAGACTGTATAACCTGAAACTTCTTTTTCTTGTGAATGTTTTCCTTATAGATGTTTGGAAACTGGACCTTTGGGACACTGGTATTCACTGTGCTGGTATTTACTGTTACCTTGAAGGTATGATCTCCTACATGTGTGTTGAAACCAAACTGGCACCACTTCCTGAAGCACGTTCCAATATGGAGGAAGGCTAAAAAGTTGGGGGGGGGGGAAGACGGAGGTTTATAAGCTTATGGATTATATGGAAAACTGAATAGAGAAAAGTTATTTTCCCTTCCTTCTCTTATAATAGCGGAATTTGAAAATATCCAGTGAAATATATTGGCAGTCAATTCAGGACAAAAACAAATATGGGTGAATGAATGGGAAAAGTCCATCAAAACAAAAATGTTTTCAGTTGTTTTCAGAGAGTACAAGTGGTGGTTGCTTGTCATGCCGTGACAGAAATGCTGTTCCATAGAACAGGGGCAGCCACACGGAAGCAGGAGCAGGCTTCTGATATTTTAGAGACTTGAAAAAGAAACTCTCCTGCTGAATGCAGTGACATAGTGAGTAAATAAGGAATAAGGTGGTCTCTCAAGTACAGTGGTACCTCGGGTTATGAACTTAATTCGTTCCGGAGGTCTGTTCTTAACCTGAAACAGTTCTTAACCTGAGGTACCACTTTAGCTAATGGGGCCTCCCGCTGCTGCTGCCACACGATTTCTGTTCTCATCCTGGGGCAAAGTTCTTAACCCGAGGTACTACTTCCGGGTTAGCAGAGTTTGTAACCCGAAGTGTTTGTAACCCGAAGTACCACTGTATACCCCTTCCGGATTCTGCTAGTGACTGAGTAGACATGATATGATTTAGCTCTTCACTGTAAATAATGAGCACTGATAAAAGCTACTGAAAGCCAAATGACTCGACCTCCTTATTGAGCGACCGGTGAGGGGGAGGCCGTGACATGTTAGCACCAAAACTTTAATCTTGGCCAGGTAGCAGATTGGCAGTAGTTTTCCCTCACAAGCATTCTAGCCACCATGTTCTGTACTAGCTGCAGCCTCCAGACCAACCTCAAAGGTAGCCCCACTAAGTGTGCATTGCAGAAATTCAACCTTGAAGTTACCAATACGTGGGAAACTGTTGTGAAGCCACCCTGATCCAGGAACAGCTGCCATTGTCTTCCAGCTGAAGCTGGTAGAAAGGTTTCCTAGCCATTGAAGTCTACTGCACATCCAGTGACCGAGTTGGGTCTGGGACTTTGTGCCTTCTCTATCAGGCAGAGTGTAACACCATGCAATTAATGGTACCTAGGAATTTGGTGGACCTATGGGCTGGAGATGTGTCTATTCTGTCCTATTCCCTTGTATAAGGATGGTTTGGAACCTGTAGCTAGTGCAGAATGTGGTGCCCCACCTATTGACAGGTGTGGACCAGATTTTGTATATCTCCCCTGTACTTCAAAGCCCAAGGAGAGAGCTTTCTGTATGCATTTGGCTGGGTCACCGCAGAAAGCAGAATTCTGGATTAGACATTTGGACTGATCTAGCAGTGCTCTTACGTTCCCCTGTCCCTGTTTCTCAGAAATATCTTCTCCCCACAGAGAATCTCAATAAAAGCAGCCACCTGCGTTAACCCATCTGCTTGAATGGCTTGTGGTGCACTTTTAGTTACTGTTGAATAAAGAACCAGCAATACTGCCCCTTGGGACTTTTTACTTATTGCACAAGAAACAGTCAGTGTGTATTTCTACCAGGGCTTGATTTGAGGCAAGGTTCAGCCTATGGCCTGCTTTTCATTCATATGAACTACATGGGAAAACAAAAAAACCTCTTAGCATCTGTTCTTACCAGCTTCTACAGTACGCTATATAATTAAAGAGTAGAACTATCTGGCCAAAGCATTATTGTGTAGTTTCCAGGCAAACTTAATTCTGGCACATTTTGCTTAGGAAAAAACTGATCAATACTTATCTCAATGGATGGATTATGGTCCCAAAATTGTTTTGCGTGACTCCTGAGAATTGAATTAAAGAAGGGCCATAGTTCAGTGACAGAACATCTGCTTTGCTTGCATAAAATCCCAGATTCAGTCTCTGGAATATCCAGGTAGGGCTAAGAATGTCTGTGCCTGAAACCCTACTGCTATATCCCTATGTGTAGAATGCCATGAAAGGAAGTCTGTTCCTAGCATATAAAGGAGATTTTCAGGTTTGTTGACTTGTTTAAGAGTTAATTTTCAGTGGTTGCCCATCACATATGTTTTGTAAGTTAAAAAGTTATAGGAGGTACATGTCATGTCGAGTCCAACATGTTAAATGTATGTGTGAAACTGAATACTCACATATTCATATTGCCATCTATCCTATATATTTATATTTATACATTTTTACAGCTTGCACTGGATACACACTACTGGACTTGGATCAATCACTTTGTGATCTGGGGATCACTGCTTTTCTACATTGTCTTTTCCCTTCTCTGGGGAGGGATCATCTGGTAAGAAACACCTTGAAAATGCCACTTCTGGAATCGCATACAAGGGATGGCAGACTATTTATTTATTTTAAAATACTAATAACCCACACTTCAGGCAGCATAACCCTAGTCACGATGCCTCTAATCTGCCTCTGCTGTCTGAGACAATATGCTTCTTAATTCCGCCCTGCGCAATGCCCTCCCATCAGATGTCAATAAACAACTCTCTGACTTTTAGAAGACATCTGAAGGCAGCCCTGTTTAGGGAAGTTTTTAATGCTTGATGTTTTATCGTGTTTTTAATATTCTGTTGGGTGCCGCCCAGAGTGGCTGTGGAAACCCAACCAGATGTGTGGGGTATAAATAAATAAATGTTTATTATTATTATTATTATTATTATTATTATTATTATTATTATTGCATGCCGAAACCATCTATATTTTGAGTTCGACTTCATTTATCCACCATGGTTGTGTTCTGTTTTCCTTCTGCCCAATTAGGCCTTTTCTCAATTACCAGAGGATGTACTATGTGTTCATGCAAATGCTGTCTAGCGGTCCTGCATGGCTGGGTATTATTATGCTCATAACGGTGAGCCTTCTTCCAGATGTTCTGAAGAAAATTTTATGCAGGCAATTATGGCCTACAGCAACAGAAAGAATCCAGGTAAACATCCCATAGTCTTGATAATTGATGATGGATGCCTAATCTTAGATTTACAGCCCAATCTCAGAGAAGTCTGCTCAGTTCCACTGAGGTAAAATGGGGCTTATTTTTCCAAACAAGTGTGGCCGGATTTGCATGCTTAAGGTTAGTACTAGTGCCCTGCTGAAAACCTGTCCTCTAAGTCTCTTATCTTAACCAAAGTGGCTTCCATTTTTCTCTCGTTTTCAGAATTATTTATAATTTCAGTGAGTTCTGGTGTGAGCATACCTGATGGTTGTGAGGTGGCCAAGGGTGGTGTGTGAGGTTTTCTTGCCATTAAATTTGTATTTATTTATTTTACTTAATTTATATCCTGCCTGCCCCCACAAAAAAACCCCATTTCGCTAGCACCCTGCAGCATGCTTCCAGATATTAAAAAGCCCCAGGAGACGAGTTAATGCAGACATACACAGACATTTAAAACTCACATAACCTCCGTTCTAAAACAGCTGCACTGCTTTGTTCCCAGTCCGAATTTAGGGTGCTCACATTAGTGTTTAAAAGCCCTAAATGCCTTAGCTTTCAAATGTCTGAAAGACAATCTCCTTCTCTACAGACGCCCTACGGTATTCAGATTAGCAGAGGGGGCGGCTTTTGATAGTTCCGCCTTTCCTGGAAGTGCGGGCCACGTGACAGTGAAAGAGGTCTTTCCCCTGTAGCAGCCTCTCTAAGCTGTGCTATTCCCACCCCCCACAAACACATAGAGGTGCACCTAACACTATGCAGGCACCCTAATTTTCCGATTGTAATGTAAATTGCTTAACTGATTTTATTGTATTTTCATATCGTTGTAACCCACCTTGGATAGGTGGATAAGAAAGTATAATAATTTAAGTACGGTATCCGGGAAAAGTGCAAGTTCAATCACAGATGCAGGGCTGATATTTGTTAATTTTTAAATAACCTTCCTCCCCCCCCAAAAAAAGTCCCCTTTCTGTTACTTTCAGTGGCACAAAACAACATGAAACTGTTCAGCAGCCTGTTTTAAACTTGGTTAACTTATAATGGTAACCTATGCAAATTAGCATTGATAGCTTCAGCTCCCTCCTTTCAAACAACTCCGCTAAGTTTTATATCCTACATTTATGTATCACTTTATTGCGCATTGTATTTGAAGAAGCTTTCAATCTAGAATACTGGCTTAGAATATAATAAACATGATTAAAAACGAGAGGAAGCAAATTCAGGTATGCAAAGTATTTTTAGTCAAAATAAATAAAAAATCATTCATTAAAGATAATAACTGCTACCATCAGTACAATTTAGTCCATTGTCAATTTAGAAATTATAGTGAACTTTGAATGATAACGTCTGTTGCATGTTTAACTAGAACACCGAAGCTGCATGTTTCTGAAGCCTAGTTTCTAGAAAGATTGTTGTCCTGAAATTTCAACAGATGCTTTTCGTATTAAAGACATTGTTTAATGAAAACTGCATCATATTTCTGTTAGCAATATTTCATCTCCTTCATTAATCTGTTGTTTCTTTAATTCCCTCTGTTTGATGAATAGCTAAAAATAGTCTTGAATTTCAAATATCTGTGTAGATATAACATGAAGCGTCAAATTAGTTTCATACACCTGTGGCTTCTCTTCTTGTGTCGATAATTTGAAAATGAAAGTCTACCTGGTTTGGGCACTATTCTCTCTTACCACTTCCTTATGTGCTGTGGGAGAAAATAAGATCACTCACCAAGTGCTCCTGTTCTAGTAGAATTTAGATACCCCAGTCCTGAATGAACTGTAGTCTTTGAATAGGATGTACGCATGTAAAATCCAACGTGTGGTCCCAAATCAAGCAGATAATTCCTGGACTTTTGAAGAGGAAATCAATTGCACAATTTGCATTTATATACATTGGATTTGCCTGTGTATAGCTTATTCAATTTGCATAGCTCTCTAGTGGTGTTGGAGGCAAGACAGACATAACTGACTGCTGGGTTGAAAGATGCAATTTCATTCCTCTGCTGTGTAAAGAGAGGTAGGGGAGAATTTCATCTGGACTAGGCCAATTGATTGTTCACAAAGAATTGAAGATACAAAGCTTTTGCAGCACTGAAACAAACACTGCCATCAGCTTGCCGGTGGTTATACATAGTAAATAAATTGCAATCCAGGATGTTTAAGATCAGTAGGCTTGCCATACATCAGGAAAATTCCTGACATGTCCTGTATGGCAACACGATGGAAAAAGAAACAGCTCCAAAAGCTAAAAATCACTAGCTTAACAACTTTGTGGGTATCAGAAATTATACTTTTTGAATATGGCGACCCTAGGATCAGAGTTCCTAGCCAGATTAAAATACCAGTATTTGGAGAGGATTAGGGGGGCAAGGGCAGGTATTCAAAATTTGGCATAAATGTTTCCATGTTTTCAGCAGTAGCAGACAACATGGTGGACCACAGCCACTCGCTGGGACTTTAATCATCTGTGTCACTGCTACTTACCAGGAGATAGAAGGGGAGGGGCAAAGCCAACATGATACAAACACACTGGTGGTGTAAATCGGCCACTCCCACTGGTGTATTTCCACCACTCTGGCCTTGCCCCTTAACCTCCTGAATATCATTGCATTTCTCCAAAGCAGCCTGACTTGCAAGGCAAAAACCTGACACTGGAATTTAAGCAAAAATGTAATTCCAGACATAGTTGCAAGTGGTTGTTCAGCAGAAGCCACTGGATCTGTCTATGTGTTGCTTTATTTTAACATGTTCACCAGATTTGCCAAAACCATCCCCACCCAGTATTGAATGCCTTGAGTGAGTTGCCTTCTTGGGCAGCTGATGATTTTAGAGAGATCATCAATATTTTGATATTATGTAAAAGAAAATCTTGCTCACCTGTACTGCCTCTTATGTAATAATCTGAATGACCTATATTTTGGTAATCATAACTGGACCATGGGAATAGCTTGAAGTTCATAGCAAAGAACTAAATTAGCATACTGTAGCCTGTAAAAAATTACAGGAATAGTATGGAAATAATTCAGTACAATTAGGAAGCTGAACTATTCCTTAACATTTTTACAGTTACCTTTAGAGTTATGGTGGTCACCTAACAGAAGCGGGTAAAAACTATTAACACACTGGATGTCTACTTGAGCAAGACATCTAGAAAAGGGCATATTAAGGGAACTATGTGCTGTGATTTTAAGAAGTCTGGTATTGCAAGTTTTAAGTGACTATCTCTAATGGGTGGAATAAGAACCATCTAGTATTTCCTTCCTAGGCAGCTTGTTGCTTGTATTTGTAATATGCACTAGAAAGCCTTTAGCATTTAATCAGATTTATTCCTTGTGTTTCTTCTTTTCCCTCTCCCAATATGCTCCTGTCTTTCAACCTCCTTTTCCTAAATAACTGCTACCTTGCTTTAAACTGTAAATGATGTACACGGGTACTTTCTTCAACCTTCTGGGGGAAATCAGACTAAACATCAGTGCCTTTCTGTTGAGCAGTCCACCATCTTTATGCTTTCTCAGACTTCAAGCAGTCTAAGTTTCTAATGGAGCAAAAGGTGATTTTTCCCCCTGCCTTTCTGCATGCTTGGCCATTTCGTTCAGAGGACTTTAGAAAGTGTGTCCACAGTTCATATGATGTTAGTCATACTTCATATCCAAACTGTACGTTAAACCTCTTGGTACTTACAACATGTTCTGTCGACATTCCCTCTTTTCACTTTTCTAAAAGTGTCTGTATACCATAAATAGTTATGTGTACCTTACTTGTCATTCTTTGTATGTGAATAGCATAATATGCATTGCAAGAACTGTCCATTTTAAGTAATGGTGGTTCTTGATAGATCAATGCACATTGTGTTTGCATTGTGAGTTGCAATCACCTCAGTGGACTGTTTGTCAGACACAAGTGTGATAAGAGCTCCTGAGCAATTGGGTAGTTCAGATGTACACAAGTCTGGTTAGATCTTGAGGCTTGTGCACACCATCCTCTCCTTACACATGTCATTTTGCTGTTTTATTTCCTGGTCTGAGGCAAACCAAAGTTTGGGATTTCATTCACACCTGCAAACTATGGTTTGTGCTTTTCCTGCAAACCCAGATCAGAAACCAGGGTAGTTTGTGCACGACCTGGTTTGAACTTAGAAATTTAACTATAGATGATTCTTCAGCTTTTCTCTTTCCATTTTAACCAATTCCAAATTCACTGTGTTTCTCACTTTATGTTCAGCTATCACCTCTGTATGTGGTGAGCAAGATCACTGTTTCATGACTCTGCAAGTTGTTGTTTTTTAAACTGACTTTTTAAAGTCTTCTTTTGCTGTTGGTGTTTTCAGAATGTTTAATATTGGTATTTGTGCAAACTGCTTTGGGCTATTATAATCAATGAATCTGCAAAAGCTTTGGAGGAATCTGTTTCTTTTGGTAAACTACAAGCCAAATCTTGTTTCTTTCTTCTGTTTCAAGTGTCATGACACAAGTCACAATATTCATCTAATTTGAATATTTAGCTGGTGATAAGGCGTGCATTCTTTCATTCCAGTGTATGCCTACTATACATAATTATCCTTAATTTGAATTACAGATTTGTTTTTATGTGTTAACTTTTCTGCTTAATTCTTCTTTCCTCCTTTTTAACATTAAGACTCTTAGTGTAAACTTGATGCCAGTTTTAAACTTTCATACTTGAAGAACACTGAATTGCTATACCCTTTCCTCATTTACATGAATCTGCTAAAAACCTCAAAACGTCTTCCTTTAATTAAAATGTCAAGCAGTAAATATGAAACAATGTGATAAGAGTTTAAATCCTGCGATGGTGGTAGTTAAATGATACATATAGGGTGACCTTCATATTGACCTTTACATGGAGATATTAGAAGATTACCTCCTACAGTGGGACCTCGACTTACGGCGATAATGCGTTCCGACGCAATTTTCGTAAGTCGAAAACATTCGTAAGTCGAATCCCCATAGGAATGCATTGAGCGAAAAAAATTCGTAAGTCGAAAATTCGTAAGTCGAAAAAATCCTATTAAAAGCGGCCGCGACTTCCATTCGTAAGTCGAAAAATTCGGTTGCGGCGGCCATTTCGTTTCTCCCGGAAGTCATTCGTAAGTCGAAAAACACGTAAGTCGAATCGCTCGTAAGTCGAGGTACCACTGTACTTAAGACATTAACGTGCCCTCCAGAGGTAGAAAGGGACACTCCATTTGCAACTGGTACAAATGTTGTAGGACTTTAAGGCTGTTGCAAACAACCATCTCAAATGCACTTTCCCCCTGTTTCCACTGTAAATAGGACAAGGAGGGTCTGAAATAATATACATCTGCTAGTAAACTATAATAACAATAACAGTTTCTTGTTCGTTTGTTCGTTTCTTATTAACAGTGTTGATGATTTGGCATTTGTTAGCCATCCTAACACTGCAGTTGTTGTTTTCCTCTCCGATACCGTGAGATGTCCATATTGAGAAATAGTCTCAGTGTTTTTCCTCATCCTTGCAGAAGAGTACGAAACATAAAACGGCCCTTAATGCACTGGCGAACAACGATGGGCCACTCCTTGAAGGAACCCTTTCTGCTTCCGAGGCATAATTAGATCATTGATAGGTAACAGTATTGCACGCGTTACCGTTTGGTAATTTCTGTTGGTGTGCTGTGGTGTTTTCAAAGAGAAAACTTCTTCCTCCAGAGTTTTTGCTGTGCCTAATCAAATTAAATATAATCACTGCAGTTTTTTGATACCGTAGTCTGTTCTCAATGCATTTCAGAGCACAGGTAAGTTTTGGGGTGTGGAATTTTGGGTGTTCTTCTGGGAAGGTTGAGATTTGGAAGCTGCATGTTTTGTTCTGATTTTTTTTTTTTTTTACTCCGATTCTAATAGGATTCGTGTGCATGGTTGCAGCTTTAATTAAATAGGAATTGTAAGCTGTTTTGTGTCAATCGCTATTCTTCAAATGAGATTCAGTGACTAAGCATAAGCCACAAGTATTTGGATTCAGATTAAATTAGTAACATTGGTTTGAGCAAAATTCAGAATCCCATTTGCCCCCCTCAAATATATCTGCATAATTTCCTCCTGCCTTCTCAGTGCCTTGTCTTTTACCTTTGGATGTGGAAATATGATAAAGCAAAATTTCAAACGGCATCAACTTTTAGCCTGGCTAAACAAATGTAAGGCAAAGGCTACAGACTCCCAAGAATTGGGGGAAAGCAGATGCACAAGTACACATATATCTGCTGCAGTCTTCATATCTCCCCACAGGGAACATTTGCAACTTGGTATTTTACAAATCACAAGTATTAGCAGGAAGCAAAAGTATTTCATCTGAGTCACACATTTATTCAAAGATTTTATTTTTTTTAAACAGCCCTCAGAAAAGGAAGTGCTTTAATTTCCAAAGTGACACAAATGCCCAGATGATTGGGATTCCTAAAATAGCTTCCATAAAGCAACACGCTCTACGGAGATCAGGAGAGTGTATTCAAATTCCCATCTGTTCTGGTGCAGAATAGCCTAGACTCTGGACTTTTCCTAAATACAGGCTAGGAACAGTAAGGACAGTATAAATTGACTTATCAATTTAAATTTATCTGCTAGCTACTGAGAAAAATATCAACCGTGTCAGTCATTCCAAATATCAAAAGATTATCAGACATCCAAAAGGCAGGATGAAAAGTGGCTCATACCTGAGTATCTTATTCCCACTAAGCAAAATGTTAACAAAAAGTTGTTCTGTATGTAAAAGAAGACAAAATCGTGAATTAAAATAAATTATATGGCCATATTGCCCCTATGATAGGTACCACCTTAAAGCCTTTCAGTTAATTACTATGATGACAGCTTCGTAACCTATTACTTGTTTTCTTGGCAGAATAAATCAAGCCATGGTCGGGACCATTTTTCAGAATTCACACCTCTTGCCTCTCTGAAGAGTCCAAGATACAGGAGCAATGACTGCAAAAATACCCCAGCAAGAAGGTCTAGTTCTCATTCTAAAAAAACAATGTTTACGCATTGGAGAAACTATGATTATTCAGCACTCCCTTCCATCTTTGGCTATTCCAATAATAAGCGTTGTGATTCCAGTGCCAGGTACTACCACAGGGGTTCAGGTCTGGAAACATCTCTATGAGAGATCACCAACTCAAGCCTTTAAGAACTAGCTCCTCCCTTTCATTCCAAACCCCCCTCCCACTACATCTGCAAATGACCATTTAACAGCACTGATTGAAATTTCGCTGGCTTTAACTGTCCGATGTAATAGTCATGACAAACTGGATCAAAGAGCATGGAGTACAAATCTTTCCAGGAGTCTTGGCCTTCTTTATTATGTTTTAAACTGTTGAAGCAATGGATTTTTCTACACAGTCTGGCACTGTGAGGATGAACAGCACTGTAATTTCACTCCATTCTGTCAAAAACCTTTGTATGTTTATTGACTCCCATCATCTCTTTTCCTTTATTACTTGAAAGAGTCCTGCTTCAGTCAAACGTCCTCTTCTGAGATCAGTGGTTAAAATTTTGTCAGCCCTCTAACTAAGCAACGATCTCAGACCCCCAGTGAAAGTTGCTGAGAACATATTTTATAGGTGCTGTTTCTGACTTGTGTTTGTCTTTTCTTTGCTCTCTCTGTAGAACAAACTGGTGTTTCCTCTGTGCAAATCTGCTTTCAAGAAACACTCTCTAATATCCATTTTATTGTAAGTCACCAAGTAGGACGTCTATGTGTGATTTTAAGACCCAACACCCTTCCCCACACTTTAGACCAATACATTTTTACTTAGACTGCCTACAGACCTTTGGGAAGTCAAGCTGGCTATCAGACGAGTGAAGTGGCCACTGTAGGTATTGAGTTGAAAATAATTACTGAATTTAAGAATTTAGTCTTAGAAATTTAAAGAACGAACCAGTATTCTACCATTATTCTACCTCTAAAGTAGAGTACGGATGTATTAGGAAGTGTTTTGCTACCCAAAGTTTTTTTGTTTTTTCCCCTGTTGAGGAAAGGAAGTAATTACTTCCATAACACCTCAACTAGATAATACTGTATTTTAAATGCTGGCTTTTAATTTTTGATTTGAACTTTATAAGGGCGAGGGAGACAGAATGTTTAACAGAATGTCTACTTAGTGACTACTTATATTCGGTAATGACCACTAGGTTAAGTTTCCCCCTCCCTCTTTGAATGTGGATTCAACCATTCTTCAGAAAAGAAAAAAATATGTGCATGATTATGCAAACGCTTTATCTGTCATTTTAAACCATTACAGCCAGCTTGTACTTCGGCTCTATTCGTGGCTCTAGTTTTGCTATGTACTGGTTTTGATAATAGCATACACAGATCAGTTCTGTTTCTTTTCTCCCAGTGTTTTATTTAGGGTGTCAACTATGCTGAAGGATTACTTTATAGGAAAAAAAAGTTGGTGTGTGGAAGAAAATGCACAGGTTTTCTCTCTCGCCTTCCCTGAACAGAGATTTGGGGGTGGGGGGTGGGAACATAATGCTTTGAAAGGCAAATTGTGAACATTTTATTATACCAAAGATTACAGAGACAGAGAATCTGATGGTAGTCTCCATACTTGTCAAGTCTCACCCCCCCTCATAACGCACAACATCTCAGCGTTTGTCATTTAAAATGAAGCACTTTCCATTTCCAGTGTTGATCACATACTGATAGTAATATACCGGAAGTTAATATTTATTTGACATTACATACTTGAATGTCTAGTAGAAATGTCCCCTACATAAAACACTGGTTACAAATATATATTTTTTAAAAATTAACTTGATGTGAGTATTGATTTTATACTTGTAGTAGTGACAAATCTCCTGTTCGGGTGTAGTTAACAAAATTATTTTTAATGGGTTTTTTAGAAATCTTAAAATTGCCTTTGCACTGAAATATTTTTCAATACTTGTAGCTATTTATATATCTGTTATATGCATACATTTGTTAACACAACATTTCTATTGTTTTTTAATTGTATGTTTTAGAGAGTTTTTTTATACCTATGAGTTTGGATTAGAATTTAGCTTATAGTGGAATTGTGGTTGAATGTTGAAATTCTGATGAATGTTAAAATTAGAAATAGGTTTGTTCTTTCAGGTTCATCCAAAGCTACTGATTTAAAAAAATATATTATTTTTTGCTTTTGCTTGTGAATAATAGCTTTTAATGTGATACTTTCTGCTTACAACCAGTTGCTGCTATCTACTATTCTTACATTTTTGTTCCATGAAGCTTTCTACCAGTTGCTTGTTTTTGTTTTGTTCATTTCCATCTTTTAGCCTTAAGTAAGAAGACCCTTTGCTTGATGATTTGAAAATGCTGCATTCCTGCTCTGCCTACTAACAAAAATGGTTTACTGCAATATTCTTGCATCTCAACTGTTTCCTAAAAAGTGAATGATCTTTCAATGGGCTGAAATATTTAATGGTAGTTTTTTTAAAAACAACAACAAAAACACTTATGATTGTATTGCATTAGAAGGAGAAATCATAGAAATATAGAATTGTACAGTTGGAAGGGACCCTAAGGCTTGTCTAGTCCAACTCCTTGTAATGCAGGAATCTCAACACCCATCCAGTTTGAAACCACACCAGATCCTGCTTAGCTTTGCAAATGTGCTAACAGTTTTATTGCTGCACCACTATGGGATATTTTTTTATTTTAAAGGAGGAATTCTGCTTCCATTAAGCAATCAGAGCTTTAAAAATACACTGTTTAAATGGGGGGAAAGGAAAGGCTCTATAGGCCTTCATTTTCTTTTTGTAATAGATGTACAGGTGTAATACAGACTAGTAGGCCTTAGATATTCTTGTGCATAGCAATTTGGTGCACACATGCTGCTTATATAGCAAGGATGAGAAAACCTGGGACCTTCCAGATGTTGCTGGAACGCAACTTCCGTTATTCCTGAACATTGGCTATGCTCATTGGGGCTGATGGGAGCTGGAGTCTCAACCACATCCGGAGGGCCACAGGCTGGTCACATGAGGATCTGCCCAGCTGAATAAATGACTGATGCTGTCAGTGGTGAGGCATAACCTAGATTTACTTCATTGCCCTTGGAAGATAAGAGAGTCTGAACTGTCAGAATTTGATCATCTGTTCAGCAATGTGCTTGTGTCACAGTTGGTGATGGATGCAGAGGATTTTTCATGTGCATTTGGGAACCAAGTGAGAGAGGAGAAAATAATTCTAGAAGGATGATCAATGTACAGAAATATATTTGCATGCACCCAGCTGGATTAGGAGAATTAGTCAGGAGCAACAACTAACGATCAATAGTAGGGGTTGTGACATGAGTCAAAAATGTAAAATTCATAGAAATTTATATGAAGAGAAAAACTCCATTCCGTGTCACACAAATGGCCTTGTCTGAATTGTTGAACCTCTAATATGAAAACGTTTCAAACGCTTTCATAAATGTGTTGGAACTCGAGGGCATCAACCAAATATTCATTAAGATTAAAACATATACATCCATTGAAACTACTTATTCTTTAGAGTGGCTAGTAGTAATATTCAGATAATTTTGATGGCCCTCAGTAATTATTTATTTATCCAGCTCTTTAATATACAGTATACCATTTATTCACTTGCTTGCATCAGCCTATTTATCCCACTGTAATGCAAGTATCAAATGAAGGAAACTGCGCTAGTTGGTGATATCAGTGAGATCATGTTGAGAAGCTTTAATGGAATTCTGTCAAAGTATTATAAGAGAGAAATATGTACATGATTGTACATTGCACAATTGCACACCAGTTTATACAGCTTTACCTTTGTTGAAAGAAGTACAGAATTTTAATTGTACATTGTGTCTGAACAAAATTCTGTCTTGTATGCACTATCAATACTCTTTCATGTGTAATTGGCAAAAACAAACAAACAGCTTTTTGGAAATGGTGGATCATAGTTATCAGTGCATTAATCATTAAAATATCTTTACTCATCAGCACCAAATACTGACATGTATTTTAAATGGTATAATGATAGGTGCACTTATCTGATGATAATTCAGCCTTCAAAACTACTGTTTAGACTAAGCTATAACACTTCATTATCTGGATCAAAGCAGTCTCAAATACTAAGAATATAAATAAATATAAATATATATGATATACATGTGCATTACTGTAAAGTTTATTTTCAGTGCTGTTTTTAAACTTTCTTTTCCGTAAATACCTAAACATGAATTCTTTATATTAATATTTTTGAACTTTCTGTAGATTGTATAAAGCAGTAGATGTTTAAATCTGCTTGCAATAAAATAAAATTTGCATATTTGTTTTGGGGTGTGTGCTTGTTTTTACTGAGCAAGATAAGTCATTTAGAGGAGAAGAGGGAAATACATTCAATTCAAAACAAAAATGTTGCATTCAACAGACATTTCAGTTTCTAATTGCAGTTTTGCCCATTTGTTTATATGCTGCAGGCATTTACTAGTTCCACATACAGAGTTTCCGTTAGTGCACCAACTATGGGCGCTTTCAGGTACGTAGTCACATTAAATCTCAAAACAGTGCTAGATTATTTTAATTCCCCATGGTTGTTGTTTTTTAACCAGTGAAGATGTGAGGATGCTAATTCCTGCACAGGGCAAGCTTTCCTATAAGGACTCACACATTATAGCAGGATTTTCAGGACTCAAAATCAGCCCTACCTTTGGATGAAGAAACCCAGAGAGAAGATGTAGGTGTTATGAACAGACTGAAAGAAGAACTACTTTAAGCTTCATATATAGATACACTTCTGTTGTCATAACAGAATGAAATTTAGTTCTTCCTGATGTTCTTGTGTGGACCAAAATCATAGCGTGTCAAGAAAACAGCCCACTGCCGCACATTAGATTGTGATACCTTAAAATCTAGCCACTAGGGGGGACAGGAAATTTGCTTTTTTAATCTGTGACATGACAGGGAGTGGCTGCCTCCATTTAAAGAATGGCAATTTCTATTAAGAACAGGAACAATGTAAAGAGCAGAAACCCTCTGAAAAAATTCAGTGAACAATGCAATGCACAATGAAAGCATCCTCTGCAAGAGCCCCCAAAAGGCTGCTCACTCAAGACGTTCCCTTTGTGAGGGTGGGTTTTTCATGATCACGATCATCCAATAACTGATGCCGGAAAAACAACCTGTAACACAACAACCTTTGAAGGTATTATGGTCTAGAGTTAAGACTCCATGCCTTGAACTTCCCTTTGTTCTGCTTTTCAGTATCAGTTGTACAATACGCTGCCAGCAATAAAAAAGCATGTTTGTCTGTCTGAAGTGAGAAGTAAGAATTAATTCATCCTGCAGTTGTGATTAGCAGAGAAGGATTGGGTGCTTATTGCTAAAAGGTGAAATAAAGCGGTAACTTAAAAGTGATCTGAAAAAATATTTACCATAAGTTACCCTTTATTCTTTTAAATTACTCACATGGTGGCTATTTTTTTCCTTATTTTTCATGAGTATTTGATGGCAAGGGATGAAAACAGCCCTAGAGGAACAGAAACAATGCTTTGTTTACACTACTGATCACTGTTTGGTTCACCATAACTCTGGTCTAATTTCTGATTTTATCAGAGTGCGTGGCTCAGCATGAAGCCTTTTCAGGTTTTCTGGGCAGAAAAATCAAACCAGCAACCAGTAAAAAAAAAAAAATCCAAACGCTTTGCACAATTAGTTTCCAGATGCTTCTATAGCAACCAGTTAAAAAGCTTTCCATTGGTTGTCGAACAGGAAGTAAAATCTAAAGGTCAGAAACAAGACTTGCAAGAGGGTACCTCAAGAATGAGTTAACAAACGCACCCTAAAGTATTTGTTTTCTCTCTTCCCTACTTTTAGGGGACAAGAAAGCTTGCTTTGTTCTGCATATAGTTCTCAGCACCACTTCTCCTAAACGCTTGACTATAGTCGCATTGTCATCTGTTCTTACTCTGTATCTAACCCTTACTTTTTCCCGAATCTGTGGTGTCATGATACATGGTTAAAACAGACTTTTTGGAGAATGCAAGCTCCACACTAGTTTTTAACTAGTGTAAACTGTTTTATTTGTTTACATCCCCTTGTTCACTGTATCCTTATTCTTTTTTCCCCTGGCGTTCACACTATTTTTGTTGTTGTTAATTTGACCTTTATATATAGCTCATTATGTAAATTAACACACTTTTTGCATGGGGAAGGCTAGAATTGGAAGGTCACAGCCTTTCCATTACCATGGCCTGGACCTCACATCCTCTTTACCAGTTTTTTTTTGGGGGGGTGGCGGAATTGGCTAGTGTATTGTTTCCCTTCCTGCTCACCTCAAAATACGCCACCTAGACATGTTGGATGCCCCACCTGACAAGGAAGGCTTACTGCAGTATGAATTAGAAACAAGTTACCATATAACACTATTGCAGCCTGGCAAGCTCATTGGAAGACACTTTTGCCCACACATCCCCTCAAACCACTGTGGCTTCAGGCAAGAACTCAGCTCTTGGCAACAACTTTATTTTGTTTCAGAGACATAGGGACGGATATATTCAGAGTGGACGTGTCGTGTAAACGGTTGTGTTGAGATAGTGTGTGTCTACATACATACACGCACACAACTCTCAATTTACACAGCACAGTTCTTACCATGTCTACTCAGAAGAAAGCTCTGTTGAATTCAGATCCCAGGTAAATTGGGGTTAGGCAGGGCTGCTGCAGCTACACCTTCGGAAACGAGGCTTTGTGAGCGCAAAAGAGCAGCAGCTGTCCAGACGGAAAGCGGGAGGGAGGCAATGATAACGGGTAAGAAAGAGGCAGAAGCAAGACCGAGATGTTATTCAGGTCCGCTCAGAAGTACGCGCGGCTGAGTCCAGCGGGGCTTACTCCCGGGGGCGGGGAGCAGGTACCAGGACTGCAGCAGCCTAAGCGTGACTCCATCCTGCAAAAGGAGAAACAACAGGGAGGGAAGAGCCGACGAGCCGAGCACAGGGCTACTTCCGTTTTTCCACCCCCTCGGGTCCCTTTTTTGCTCAGTGCAGCGCATCCTCCTCCTCCTCTTCCCCCACCGGCAACAAAGGAGCCCTGGGCACCCCGCTCCCCTTCCTGCCCGGAATAGCGGTGGGCTGGAAGGAGTGGGCGGTGCTCGGCTTGCATGCAGGCGAGCCCGGCGAGGCTGAGGAGGTGAGGGGCGCCGTCGGTGCTGCTACCGCTTTCCCGCTCGCGCCAACTCCACGCGGCGTCCCGGGCTGCCCCGGAGAGAGGAGGCAGGTCCTCCCCGTGCCGTAGGCTGGAGAGGAACTTGCGGGTGAAGAAGGGCGCAGAAAAAGAGGGACACTGGTAGGCGAGGAGGGTGCACCTTGCCGGGTAGCGTCGCAGCCCTCAGAAAAAGCAGCAGCAGCAGCATCCCGGCCCTAGAGGTGAGCGCGAGTCATGTGCTTTGTGTGTTTGTTTGGGTTCAGGCGGCTCCTCCTAGTCAAGGGGTAGCCGTGGGGGGAATGATTTGAATCCCGGCTGCTCCCGCCTTTACCAGCTCTCCTACTCGGTGCACGTTAGTTTGGAGTGGGGTGGGTGCTGTGTTTGTTTCCTCGCCCTCCTTTGCTGGGAAATAAAGGTGAGGAGAGGTTAGCTGCAAAGCGGCGCTTCCCGCGCCCTCACGTCCCGCCGGTTCCTTTGTGAGTTTGTAGAGAAACCTCGGACTCCCAGTTTTGCTTCGAGAGCACCGGCTCGTCGATGGGGATTGGAGGCAAGGGCCGTAGCTCTGGGGTAAGATGGGGCTTTGCCTTGCATGCAAAAGGGGCCGGGTTAAATTCCCTCAGGCTCTGTCTTTCTGTAGGCCTGGGGGGAAACTCCTGCCTTGAAAGCCCTAGATTGCTCCTGGCGGTCTGCAGAGACGATATTGGTCTGGCGTGGTATATGGCGACTTCCTATGCACCCTCTTTCACCCGCTTGCGCGTAAGTCCCACTAAGTTCAAAAGGGACTTCCCTACCTTAGTAACTGTGAAAAGACTGCTTCCTGAAAGCAGGAGCGCTTGTGTTGTCCACCTGTAATATCCATTGCTGTGTATTGGAGGGAATTGGACCAGGTGTGTCTTGCCATGTCATAGATGTTGGTGCTGCCGTGAGAAAGGATGCACTTGCTGGAATTCCTTTGCTCACACAGCAGCTGAAAGGCACAAGGACAGACACCTTGGACTGTTGTGTGTTGCCCTTCCTCTTTCACATTTATTTATTAGACATATCCCACACTTCATCATAAGATCTCAGGACGTTTCTCAAGATATGTTTTCTCTATCAACTTTAATGTCCCAGCTGCAAATGGGAATATGAGAATTTATTTTACCAAGTTTATATAACTATGTTAGAAACTGAGCTAGGAGCTAAATGGCATCTTAAACCTAGGTTACGGGCACAACAACGGAATGTCTAGGCGAGCTTTTTTTAATAACAAGAATACAGAGCTGAAAATGAATGAACTGCAGCTAAAGTATTATGTTCATTTTTCACATGGTCTAGTCCTTCCCCTGCCCACCCCCTTAATATCCTTAGGAGGGTCTTTTCCCCAGTCTTCAGAGAGTAGCTGGAAGTGAGGAGGCAGAAAAAGCTCCTTTCCTTCCACTCTGAAGGTTTACCTCTGAAATCTTAGGCACAGTACTGCACTCAGAAACTGCTCATGCTAATGAAATTCCCTGTTGCAAAATGCGCCTAGAACAATGGGAGTTTCGAACACTGTTATATACTGCTTAGTCATCAACACGAATAAGCTGTTTACATGAAGCAGACATTAAAATTGCCAGGAAAATCAGACGTTAAAAAAACTTAGGGAACCTTAAAAAAATCAAAATAGAAATGAAATTAGTAGTTTCAAAAATGCACATTATATAATAAAATTACATATTAAAACACACATCAGATATACATGTCTGAGTAGGCCTAATTAGAGTCGCATGCTTCAGTTACTGCATATTGGTATACATTTGTGGTGGCTGGTGTCCATTGGAACCGGGAATATTGAAGGTAGAGAAGCCAAGAACAGGTCTTGGGATCTTCCTAAAAAATATTCAGCAAGTTTTGGGGTGTACTGGTTTTCACTTTTTGAAATATGGCAACCCTAAACCAGAGCCAACGAATTCTACTTTCATCCCCTGCCTGCCTGCCTGCCTGCTGAAGCAACAAAACTAAGCAAGAGGATGTTGCCACATGCAGTTCCAACCTCTGGACTGCTTGTAAGCAATTCAACAATTGCTTCCATTTAATGGGGTTGTACTGTATGCACCGTTGTGCTTAATGGAATTTACTCGCAAGTAAGTATGCCTGGCTGCACACCTTATCTGGGAGTTAAACTGTTAAACTTGCAACATAACAAGAGGATTGGGCTTTTTCATTATCTATGGATATAAATTATATTTTTAGGCTGTGATGCTAATATCCAACCTATGTTGCTGGGAAGGGTAAGGATCCAGCAAAAAGCACAGAAGAGGTCTTGTGTTAAAAAAATGTACATTAAAAAATGTGCATTATATTTCAAGAAAGAGTCCTGTATTAAAAATCTATATTTTTCCTTTTTTCATAGAAGTAAATATTACAAAGAGATGACAACCAGTAGGGTGAAGCGATATCATGTAATAATAATCTCTTTCAGGTTAATTGTTCCCTTTTTTCCTGTGTGGTTGGGAAAAAATGCCACATCTCAATTTAATTCGCAATTACATTTTGCTTGGAGCTGCTGAGTTACAGAAGTTCTCTTGAATTGTTCCACTGGAAATTGTATACACTTTTCCATGTGTTTTCCAAATATGTGACTTTTTAGCAAGGTGCGCAATAATGCAGGGTGGGGGGAGGAATAAACTTTATATCTTGAAATATTAAAGTATATTTCATACCCCTTAAAATTCATATCCATTTAAATTTTACAAAATTATGTGATTTGGTTTGGTTGGATTTGTGAAGCTTTTGTAGTTCCTCAGAACCCTTTGGACAGCTCACAACATATAGCATCAATACCCATAACCATAAAAATACAGTATTTCAACAGCTAAAAATGAGAATCCCCAAACCTTAAAATAATCTGCAAGCAGCAAGCCAACAGCAGAATAGCCTTGCTCCATATATGCCCTCTGGAAGAATTTTTAGTTTTATTTGTCAACTAGATGAATAAAGTATTCATAGTAAACAGCCTGCCAGACTTTCCTGGGGGGAGAGTTCTAGATGAGGGTGCTGCTACTGGAAATGCCCTTGGCTATATATGGCTTTTAGTTTGTCGCCTGGTTAAAAATGGATGAAAACAGGGGATTTAATGCATTTTAAATGTCTTCTGTCTTGGGCAAAATTCATCTCTGCCGAGAATTTGTGCAATATGGGTATGTTATCGCTTTCTTGGTTTTGGAGCTGTTGCTTTTGAGACACAGGCTGCCAGAATGCTGAAAGTCCCAGGATTTATTTATTTTTTTATCTTCTGCATACAAATTTATTTATTTTTAAAAGCCTTCTGCCCTCAGCTTGATGACAAGTTTCTGAAAGGAAACCAAAAATAAGAAAAGTACTCTGACTGGTAAATCATTATCCTATTTGCGTTTATTCAGAAGTAAGCCCTATTCAGTTCAGTAGGATTTACTCCCAGGGAAGTGGACGTAGGATTTGTAGCTTCTGTGACTTCTGGCCCGATAACTCTTCAGAAAATTGAACATTTAGGCTAATCAATGCCAGCTATCTCTATAATCCTGCCAGGTTCAGCTTGTGAGAGGTGATTTGATGCTTCTCAATATGCCAGAAATCATTTTCTGGAAAGGACTGTTACATTATGAGATAATATATACAGCATTACAAAGGGCAAAATTATCAGCAGCTTGGTCTTTTGTCTAAAAACATTTGCACAAATTAAATATTTGTTAGGCCTACAGAATACGCAAAATCTGTATTCCAGTTTTTGAAACAGTCCCTACAAAGTGGCCTCCAGTTTAGAATTAGGTGATGTGTTGTACTTTACAAGGTGCAGAAAACCTAAGAACAGATGAGCTGTCGCTGCTTGTGGAATAAACTTTTTCCTTTTTCCTTTTTAAATTGTAGGAATTGAAGTAAGATACTTTCATGTCTAATTACTGGAGGTTTGTCCTGTGTAAAGAAAATGGAAGTTGCAGCTGTTTTTCAAAAGACAACCAACCTAACGAAGGGAAAGAAGATATGGACCACCACATTGTGGTATCGGACATCATCCGGCTTGTGCAAGATAAGCAGAAGATGCTGGCAGTACAGCCAGGTAATGCACTCTGTGCTACATCTTAGAAAACACTTTACAATAAAGCAAGTCTTCCTCTATGTCATATATAAAGTCACAAAGAAAATGGACAAAGCAGGGAATACATTAAAAAAAATGTTGCTAGGAAACTCAGTTCCTCTCCTCCAACATCTTTGACCCTGTGGCCTCCCACACTCACCTCTATATTCCTGTTCCTCCTATTCATATAGAAACGGCACAGGAGAAGGGTGTTTATGACAGAAAAAGTGTTAAGAGCAGGAAGGAGGTAATTTGTTAACAAATGTGTGATGCTGTGCCAATAGCTTTTCAGTCTGCGTGTAATATGTGTGCTCTCACCTGTGTTCTCTCACTTTGGTGTCTCCAATCAGCACATCCATTTCCTGCTTCTGCAAAATGTAGGATAAATGAGTTTTATGTTTTGTGATAAACTGATCTTTAGATTAGCATTTGTATCTTTTCACTGCACCCTAGCACTTCAGATCTTGCTTTCAGTATGGTTATTCAGCTAATGTTTGATACTTTGTAGCTAGGGTAATTAATTAGGCTTGCAGTAGACCTGTTTCTGGAAAAATAGTGAGCCCCCCCCCCCCCGTTGTCTACCGCTTTGCTTTTGCAGATGCTTCCTTCCCCATCCCACCCCCGTTTATGCCATACTGCAGCTAGCTACTTAGAGCAAAAGGGTTATTCAACATAAGCAGATTCTAGTTTCCTGAAATCCACCATGAACATTCTGATTGTGAGCCGACAATAATACTGTCGAGAAACTCTAGGATGTTAATGTTGAATCAGACTCAAAACTGGAAGTATTGCACAAGGACACATTCCTTAGCCAGGTTAATAAAGTGTTTGAAAGCAACTGAATTAAAATATCCTGGGATATTTTGCACACACCTACCTACCCCGCCCCACCCCCCAAATGATAAGTGGCTAAATTTGAAAAAAAATGCTTTAGGAAATCTGCTTAGTTACCTTGAATTGCACAAATAGGCTTTTGAGTTTGCTGCAATTCCTGTACAGTTCAGAAATAGGCCTACTTGGTGGTTAAAATAGCTGGCAATGGAAGGATACCATATACAGGAAGGACATTATAGGATTCTGGTGAATAAAGTCATCTACATTTGATGGTGTAAATTTGCAAGAGAAAAATCCATTTTCAGATACCAAATGTTCAGGTGCACTGTGAATGCACATGGGGGCCAGAGGGATCAGGTTCGCATCCCAACCTAAAAACCCAAGTGAAATAATAATTAAACCTTTCCTCGTTAGAAAGCCTTTGTAGGAAGCCTCTGTAATGAACATGGATATAAACATTTCTTTTTCATCACTGCAAATATTTAATTAGAAAAGGAATAATAATAATAATACAGTGGTACCTCAGGTTACATATGCTTCAGGTTACATACACTTCAGGTTAAGAACTCCGCTAACCCAGAAATAATGCTTCAGGTTAAGAACTTTGCTTCAGGATAAGAACAGAAATTATGCTCTGGTGGCGCAGCAGCAGCAGGAGACCCCATTAGCTAAAGTGGTGCTTCAGGTTAAGAACAGTTTCAGGTTAAGAACGGACCTCCGGAATGAATTAAGTACTTAAACAGAGGTACCACTGTAATAATAATAATAATTTATTATTTATACCCCGCCCATCTGGCTGGGTTTCCCCAACCACTCTGGGCGGCTTCCAACAAAATATTAAAATACAATAGTCTCTTAGACATTAAAAGCTTCCCTAAAATGCCTTCAGATGTCTTCTAAAGGTCTGGTAGTTGTTTTTCTCTTTGACATCTGGTGGGAGGGTGTTGCACAGGGCGGGTGCCACTACCGAGAAGGCCCTCTGCCTGGTTCTCTGTAACTTGGCTTCTCGCAGTGAGGGAACCGCCAGAAGGCCCTCGGCACTGGACCTCAGTGTCCGGGCAGAACGATGGGGGTGGAGACGCTCCTTCAGGTATACTGGACTGAGGCCATTTAGGACTTTAAAAGAATGCCTTGCTAAAGGTACAAAAATAAGATGTTTTGTGATTGGGAAACAAAACAGTTTAAAATTGATAATAGGATATTAAATGGGCATATGATGGAAATACAGCAAGAAAAATGAGAGAGCATATCAATCTGCAATAGCTGCAGTTAGATGTCACAATATAAGCATGGTTTATTTTGATGGGAATGAGCCTCTGTGAGCCTCAGGCTTGGGTGTATCCTCCTCTCCTCTGTGGCATGACCAGAAGGAGGACTTCAGTAGCTTTTGCTTCTGTTTTTGATTAGCTGCAGCTTGTCATTTCACCTGTACCTGACAAACTGTGGTTAATCATAAACTATTGCCAAACCATGGTTATGAAGCTGCGTTGTTTCAGTAAACCATAGTTCAATTTAACCATAGGTCAGGTTGTGTATAATGCTAAGTTGGAGTTATTAAAAAGGAAAGTAAAAGCTTCAGCTGCACTGAGGGGAAAATGCAGGGGGGAGAATATGGTTTATCATGTCCAAACACAGCCAGTATGTGTGTCAGTTGTTCAACTTATTTTAAAAATGCAAATTGTCAGTTTATACATTTATGTAAATTTAATTTCACAGCTGCTATGTTCACAGACTCTAGAAATCTTGAGCAATTATATTTATGAGTGGGAGGGGGAGTGGAGACAGTCATCAGGCAAGCTGGGTTAAGATTGGGTGGAAGTTCCCCTTAGTTTGACATCCAGCAGAGCTTTCTTCAGCAGCACACTGCTAGAAATGGTAATTCTGCACTCCAGCAGGTGTTCTTTAATTATCTTGGAACAGATTCAACTTAGCTTATTATCAATATAGTAGTCATTTTAATAATGTGTAAATTCAAATGAGAAAGGAAATCACACACCCAGGCAGAAAGCCGTCTGTTAAGCATTACACATTTTGCTAAATTCAGTTATTAAGTACAGGCTTCATTCATTAATCCCATACTGCCTCCTGAAAATCAGGAGTATATCACAGAATCTTAGAATTGTAGGGTTGGAAGGGACACCGATCGTCATCTAGTCCAACCCCCTGCAGGTGCAGAACTTGGATTTTCATTTTTTGTGTGAACTAGTGATACATAAGTAGCAATGCTTCCAATTTAAGTTACCCAAGATACAGGTTTTTATTTCCTAAAATAATTAAATGGAAGGCAGCTTGGATGAAAATTGTAGTTTTCATTGCTGTTAGTTAACTGCTTTGACCACCACCACTTAATTTTACCCTTAAAGGGTGTACTTAAGTAAGTGGAAAGTTTTACTGCTACATTTTGTGCTGATAATTGAATACTTCAGCTAGACTGACTCAACATAATAAATATGAAGTGAGGTATTCAAAAAAATATTTTATGTTGTGTTTATTGCCAGCTTACATCAAGTTATGTGACTTTTTTCTGGAACAAGTTTCCCTGAGGAGACTTGCTTTACTTGATACCACCTTGGAATTAACCTTGGCTTTATTTGGTATTAGATAAGCTAACAATACTTCAAAGGAGAACTCTGCAGTACTTTTTTAAATGGGGTTTTAGATCCACATTTATATGCTGCAGTACCAGTTAGCCCAGTATGCTAACTGGAGTATGCACACCGTGGCTTAAACGATGGTTGGGGGGGGGGGTGAATTTGGACAATCGGAAGAAAGCTTTCCTCAACCAGATGAATATAGACCAAGAATGTGAAAATGAAGGTTTTTGTTAACTTCAACACACGGTTCAGGTATTTTTTGGAACTGGCATTAATTGACCTGAGCAATCTTTACCTGGAGACGCAAGTGATCTTGGTGGCTAGGAGTACCTATTTCTAGCTATGGCCCCTGTTGGGCAAGATATATTACTTGGTTACTGTATTTTGTACTCTGTACAGCTTCTAGATTGCAACATACTCTACCTGGGGGTGCCCTTGAAAGCAATTTGGAAACTTCCAACTGGTCCAGAATGCACCAGCTAGCTTGTGGTCTGTGGTTCCATTTAGAATTCACTTAACCCCTTTTCTAAAACATTTGCACTGGCTGCAGTTCTTTTCTGGATCCAGTTCAAGGCACTCACATTAGTGTTTAAAGCCTCAAATATCTGAAAGACTACCTCCTTCCCTACAAACTCTCTAAAGTGTTCAGATGAACAGAGGGACCTTTCTTGATAGTTCCACCTTTCTTGGAGTGCTGGAAATGTTGCCCTGGGAGAGGTTTTTCTCTGTGGCAGCCCCTAAATTGTGTATTTCCTTCCCTGCAGAGGTGCATCTAGCTTCTGCTGTATGCAGAAGATATACCTCTTTACACCCTTTGAGACTTTCTGTTAATTTTAAAAGCAAATTCAGCGGCTGAAATTGGTAGCTTATCTCCCTCATCTGATTCCTGGTGAGAGGTCTCTGCACAGACATGCTTCAAAGAAATTAGAGCAGTGATGCTTTTATAGCCATTGATTAAAATGTCTGTTTTGTGTCTGAGGTAGTTTGGCAGTTTCTGAGTTCTTCTTGGTTTTGTGGATTTATGTCACTGGTATTTTGTGCAAGCCTTTTGTGGGGAGGGGAGATTTTCATTGGGGTTTTGGCTGTGGCAATGGGGAGGCTAATCACCCTTCCTTTGTGGTTCTGATTTGGATTGGCAGGCCCTTGAGTTACTGAGCTTTTTTTGTGTAAAAAAACAACAATTCACAAAGGACTCGTGTCAGAAATGAATTGCTGTTTTATGGCTTTGAAAGAAAAATAAATTGAACTTGGATACAAAATAGAAACTGTTACATTGACATAATCAAAGGCCTACATGTGGAGTATTTTCAGATAATAAAGTGGTCAGAGCACAGAAAGCCTGGAAGGTGCACCCCCCCCCCCCGCCTCGCTTCTGTCAAAGGAATTGTTTTCTTTATTTTTATTTCCACATAGGCCTTAAAATCTATGTGGACAAAATGTTTCTTACCGTAGCCCTTGAGGGCTAATTCCGTGTTTTCACCAATCGACACTGTCCCATGTATTTCCAGTTTATGTTTATAAAAACATAATGCAGAATCCTAATTGTTACAAACACCAGTAATACAGGCAACCCCTGATTTGTGCAGGGGCTGCGTCTGGGTCATCACTCACAACCACAGAGCATACGTAAATTCCCTCACACATGAAATAGAATAGAATAGAATATATTTTATTGTCATTGTCCCCTTCGGGGACAACGAAATTGATATGAAAGTCACATATCAAGGGAATGTCTAGGCTAGCTGGAATCCTTCTCCCTGTCGTCAGGAGGATATGGAAGATTGTGTGGAAGAAGTTCCATGATTTGAGCCCCCACCCGCAGTCTTAAGTGGTACAGTCTAGACCAGGGTTTTCGAACTTGTGAGCCTTCAAATTTTGTTGGACTCTAACTCCCATAATCCTTGCTGGCTAGAGCTGAAGGATGCTGAAGACGCAACAAGTTCTGAGGACTACTGGTTCCCCAACCCTGGTCTAGAACAGAAGGCTCAGCACACGACACCTGGTTTTGGTGAGAACCAGCCCAAGTCATCAACCATGGAAGGATTAAAACATATTGGCTGTGTAGATTTTCTCCCAATAACTGTTTTAGAAATTGTGTGGCGGTTTTCTTAGTCGAAACAAAATAAAAAATAAAAAAAATCCTTCCAGTAGCACCTTAAAGGTAAAGGTAAAGGGACCCCTGACCATTAGGTCCAGTCGTGTCTGACTCTGGGGTTGCGGCGCTCATCTCGCTCTATAGGCCGAGAGCTGGCGTTCAGCTTCCGGGTCATGTGGCCAGCATGACAAAGCCGCTTCTGGCGAACCAGAGCAGCGCACGGAAACGCCGTTTACCTTCCCGCCAGAGCGGTTCCTATTTATCTACTTGCACTTTGACATGCTTTCGAACTGCTAGGTGGGCAGGAGCTGGGACCGAGCAACGGGAGCTCACCCCGTCGCAGGGATTCGAACCGCCGACCTTCTGATCAGCAAGCCCTAGGATCTGTGGTTTAACCCACAGCGCCTAAGTTTGTTATTGGTATGAGATTTCATGTGCGTGCACACTTCTTCAGATACACTGAAACAGAAGTCACCAGACCCTTATATATAGTGAGAGGGTGGGAAGGGGTATTACTCAGAAGGGTGGTGAGAATGGGTGATTGGCTGATAGGTGTGGTAAACCTGTTTTCTTAGTGTCGTCTAACCCACCAACACAGATGAGGTGGTGAGATATTTGGTGTATGAACCCTTACTCCCCAGTAGGTGTTGCTGTTGAACCAATGTCACAGGCTTAGTGATGGAGACATGACTGGGAGTTTAAAACAAGAGGAAAAGGAAGACTTTAATTACTTATAGGGGTTGGCAGCGATTGTCAAAGCAGTGTACTGCATGTACCACCTAGGGGGAGACAGAAAGTCTGGTGAGCGAGTCCTTTCCCCTTTAAATCTCCCTCTTGCCATCTGAGCAACAGACATACGGAAAACATTCAACAAATCATATGACTTCTAAACGTAATACATAAAATAGAATTGAGCCATCAGCACTTTTGAACAAACTGGATTTTACTCCCCAAAGTGAAAGATGCCTGCTTATTAAAGTGTCCAGTAAATCTCTTTCGAGTGAGTGAGGATTTCACTGTGTGAACTCCCTCCCCTGTGTTCTGTTTCCAAGGAAACCAATTCGCTGCAAAGGGACTGCATGAAGTTGAATCTGTCAGTTATGCTGCTTGTTGGTTATGTGACTGCAGGTTTGGGATTTAGTGCTTGAACTTTTTCTTTTCCTGCTTGGATGCTACCTTCCTTAAACTTTACGAAGTAAATCTTTGTGGTGAAATAGGATTGTGTTTTTGAAGAAATCTTCAGGAAAGGTTAGTCTGATTTCCTGGGGCAAGTGTTGGTTGAAAATGCACACTCCCCCAATTTCCCCTTATAAATAATGGAAATTTAATGTTGTTGTTAGTATATGGAACCTGAGTTTGGAGAGTTGTTGCATTTGCCTCTTAAAAGGGTTTTGATAGGTAACATCAAATGTTGTGATGGGGTGGAGATTCGTGTTTGTTGTGATTTTTAGCTTCCATGTCAATGTTTCCTGAACTTGCAGTTGCTCCTTAAGATTCAATCTAACCCTGTGTGAATGATAGCCAAGTTAAAGCTTTTGCAGAAGATTAATAGCATGGACTTTTTATTATTAGTATTAAAAAATGCTGTGGAGAATCATTATTATTACAGCATGTGGCACTTTAAGGAGTGTTGTAATCCAACAAAAACACAAGTTCCTGCCTCAGGGGAGTGTTTAATCTGAAATCAACAGTGAAGAAAACAATGTCAGGGCAGAGAGAGCGAGAGAGATGGGTTGGATGTGAACAGTTTTATGTAGGTGAAGTTGGTTACAGATGGGAGGGATTAATACATGTGTGTCTGTTTTAGTAATATTCTGTGTGATGCTTTGGTCAGGAAAGGACTCAAAACTTATATTTATGTACTTACCATTATTAAAGTAATTTTTCTAATGTAATTGTAAAACATACCACAGTTCTAGTGGCAAAATGTGGAGATTCTCTTTGTTTCATTCATAAAAGGCAATTTTTAAGGCTTGGGCAATCTACCCTGGCATGTTTTCAAAGTAGGATCATGGCCTTAATGACCCTCTACCCATTAAGACAGAGAGCCATACAGCAGATAACTCCATCGTCCATTCCTTTCAAAGTCTTAAGCAAAGTTCACCTGCATAAGATTTTAGAAGATGGATGCTCAGAGTTTGCCTGTCTAAGCTATGCTGATCTAGACCTTGTAGGCCCCTGTATTCTGAACATGAATCTCACCTTCTCTTTGCATTGAATGAGGATGCAGAACAGCAAAATGGGCATAGGGATAGAAAGTGCAGAACTCTCCCTTCCCATGGCCTCTCTACCCAAGCATTCTTCTCCCAGGTGTGCACACTTCCAGTATGAGGGGGAAAGCACTTGTGGGAGGGCAGACAGTGGCTGAAGGGAGAGAACCTTTAGGTCACCCCTTCTCAACCTTGGGTCCCCAGATGTTTTTGGCCTACAACTCCCATCATCCCTGACCACTGGTCCTGCTACCTAGGGATCATGGGAGTTGTAGGCCAAAAACATCTTTAGGTGATAAGGGGAGCAGTCTATACTGTTTACATTCAATACTTCTGGTATTTAAAATCGAGATACACACCCCTTTCTATGTGATGGGAGTAGAGCTGGGTGATAACTGGTTTTCAACATCGCAATAGTCTAGAACATTGTGATATATTGTGATACATCACAGTGCCTGATATGACAGTATATCACTATGTAGAGGCATTGGCTGGCTTCATGGATTTTCCTGCATCGCGCCTGCTCTTGTGAATCCCTGCCCCCCTGCATGAGGCAGGGGACAGCTGAGCTGGCAAAGTTAACCAGGACTGCAGGAATCAAGAGATTCACGGTTGGCTGGCTTCACGGTTTTCTCCACATTGTGATTTTTGCATAGTGCACATACACAAAATGGCAGGCAGTTATCCTATAGAAATAAAAGTACAGATTTATTTATGCTCTTTTCCCATAAAACATCCTAAAGCGATTTAACAATTTTAAAAAACCCATCAGCAATAAAAAACAGATATAAAACAATTTCAAGTCCAATACAGATGCAGTCTGGGATAAAAATAGCCACTTAAATAAAGAGAGGTAATGACTAAAGGGAGACAGTTGGGTGGACACCCCATGAATTTACTATCTAGTTGCCCTTCACTGACATTAATGATAAGGGGTCTATAGGAATGACTTCTTGCATTTTTGCTTCTGTTGTGTGATTGGGCAGAGCTACTGTATGTGGGATTATGAATGAATGTCTTTAAATTGAAAGCCCCTGTAAATGTAACTCTAGGTGTTTCAGTAGTAATCTTGCTTGGTTACAAGAGGAATTTCAGATGTGAACACATTCCTGTTTTATATATTTGAAATGGAATCTGAGGATATTCCCTCAGGACGCGAGACCCAGGTCTCCCAGATCCCAGTTTAATTCTGTCCAGTGACCACCAGTAGCCTTGTTAAAACATTGATTGAACCAGTAAATTCCATGGGCTCTCATATAATAGTGTCAGGGAACTGAACAGGGGGGGGACTACATGCCATAAATGTTGTATCATTTGATAGTCCCAACTTCCCCCCCCCCCAGTATTCACATATCAAAGCTCTTCATTTTTTTTAAAAAACTAAGATTATTTAAGATTTAAGATTTTGACAGTTTTTGTAAACATTTTAAAGAAAGGAGGAAAACTTTACTATATTGCTGGTATGATATAATGAGTTGCTTTCCTCCTCAAGGGTGAATTTTCCTTTTCTTTGATATGTACTCAAACTGACAAGGTACCAGTGATGTACTCTTGTTCGGTCCTGAAATACCTTTTGGAATTAATGCTATGTGATGATTAAATGTGGCATTTTATTAAAATGCCATTTGCTGTGTTTGTTAAGATTAGCATGACTTGCTCTCAAATGAATGCTCTTGATTTGTATGTTTAATCTCTTTACATGGGAGTCATAAGGAGTGTGGATTAAGAGAGCTTTATATCATCAAAGTTAATTTTAAAATGTACATGACTGCAGTTATTATCTTAACAAAAAACAAACAAACCTACAACCTCACAACCCTACCATTGTTGCTTTGCGATAAATATTAAGGATTAAAACTTAGTTTGCCTTTATTCAGTCTCTTTATAATTCTGTTATAAATAAAATTACCCCCTTCTGATGCCTTTAAATAAAGGCTATACTCAATTACAAATCATAACTTTCAAGTTTCATTGCGATTGGAGGCAGTTCAGGAGCATACCATTATTTTCTAGACTTGGTGGTATCATTATCACTTCTTTGTGTTCACCATACTTGACTTGAAAAATAAACACTCGTGGGCATCTTTGAGCAGAGTGGGGAGTCTACCTCTTCCAGCTACAGGAATTGAATATTGGCTCAAGATTTAGACTCCAGGTGTTCAATTTCTGTTCTAGGAAACCTTGGAAGCTTATCTAGGTTTTCTCATCTCAAGAAAAACCTCAGTAATGGTGTACAGGCTACTCTAAAAGAAAGATCGCCCACTGTTGATCTTCATTAAGTTTGTGTGTAGCAACAGGAAAGTTTGGTTTGTGTTAGGCTAAAGGTAAAGGTAAACCCATGAAGCTACTAACATGAGTTTGGCCAAACTGCGAGAGGCAGTGAAGGATAGGCGTGCCTGGCGTGCTCTGGTCCATGGGGTCACGAAGAGTCGGACACGACTGAACGACTGAACAACAACAAAGGTAAAGGTAAAGGTACCCCTGACTGTTAGGTCCAGTCGCAGACGACTCGGGGGTTGCGTGCTCATCTCGCTCTATAGGCCGAGGGAGCTGGCATTTGTCCGCAGATAGCTTCCAGGTCATATGGCTAGCATGACTAAGCCGCTTCTGGAGAACCAGAACAGCGCATGGAAATGCCGTTTACCTTCCCACCAGAGCAGTACGTATTTATCTACTTGCACTGTGTGCTTTCGAACTGCTAGGTGGGCAGGAGCTGGGACTGAGCAACGAGAGCTCACCCCGTTGCGGGGATTCGAACCGCCAACCTTCCCATCGGCAAGCCCTAGGCTCTGTGGTTTAGACCACAGTGCCACCTGCGTCCCTTGCGTTAGGCTACATTGTGGTTAAGCTAAGCCAACATGGTTAGGGACCAATATGTTCCACAGATGCCTCTGCGACACTAACCGAACGTGTATCTTAGAGAACATGACCTTGAGTCCAATGTGCAGACGTTCCTTGACAGACAAACGGATAGACCAAATTTGAAAACGGGCAGAAGGCAATTGTTCCACCCACCGCAAATCCAAGGCAGGATTAACCACAGAACTGGAATCTGCAATTATGAAGTGGAATAGATTGTGCGGTCTGAGAGAGCTGGTGTACAGGTGCAGTAGTGTAGATTACTCATTTTAAATTGGGTAGAGAACCTCTTTGACTCCCAAGGCCCGTCCACCTATCAATTGCATGTTGTCATTATGATGTCAAATGAGTGGCAGGTGGGCAGGGCCACCTCTCAGAATTCCTTGTGCTTTGCAAGTCTCCACACTCTCCCTTTTTCAGCTTCTCAGATTAAGGACTTGAAGGGGGGAGACTTCCAAAAGGCTTTAAGACAGCCACTGCCCTCATGTTTGAGCATGTGGAGGACTGGAAGTTCTTTTAAATTTAGTGGGGGGACGGGACAGTTGACCAAGAACCAATGTAGTTGGGAGTCTTCTGTAGATTCACATAGAAACATACATAATTCTTTGGAAATAAGCTTCTCTTTTTCGCAATATATGGGGTATAAATTAATTCATGATTTTAGAACGCTTAACTCTTCTATTTTTAGAGTTAATGTAATTTTCTGTAGCAGATTGAGCAAAAGATACAACCCTATTTGTTGTGATAATGGCTTCTTCAACATTTATCAACTGGCCCCAAAAAAGGGGGGGTTCTATTCTCACCCTGGATAAATTTTATTATGTTATGCCATGTACATACTTTTGCAATATGAGATTCATTCCCCTGGGTGTTGACCCATTTCTGCTGGTTGGATGTACTATTACTGCTGATTTTGGGGTGGGGTGGAAGAGGAAGAAGAAGAGTTTGGATTTGATATCCCGCTTTATCACTACCCAAAGGAGTCTCAAAGCGGCTAACATTCTCCTTTCCCTTCCTCCCCCACAACAAATACTCACTCTGTGAGGTGAGTGGGGCTGAGAGACTTCAGAGAAGTGTGAGTAGCCCAAGGTCACCCAGCAGCTGCATGTGGAGGAGCGGAGACGCGAACCCGGTTCCCCAGATTACGAGTCTACCGCTCTTTACTACACCACATTGGTGGGGCTTTCAAATGGTTTTCTTAATACTCAGGCTGCAACCCTAGACAGAGGGTCAGACTTGACTGCAGGGGATCTGAGATTCAAAAAGCTGTAGATCATACAGGTAAATGTAGCTGCCTTCTGGGTTGTGATCCAAGCAGGACTGCTGGTAAGGCCAGAATATTTTAAATCATCACTTCATTGTTTGACATGTCTTTTGCAGAGTAAAAATCTGGACTTGAATACCAAGTGGTATTGAGTTTTCTTCTATTCTCTACTTACCGCATCAGATTAATTTTCTTAAAAGGGAAAAAATAGCTAATGATAAAAAGGAAATAAATTTCCTGGGACTTAAATAGTTGAGGCACATAAATAAAACTAATAGCGTGCTGTGAATTATTGATTCTGCCATCAGACCAGTTGAAAAATCCCACAATTCAACTGCCTCTGGGTACTTCAAGTTTGTGTTATTTGTTGTAACTTCTGCTACAGTTCATTACTTAAAAAGCAGTGAGGCTTTGCTCTTGGGTTAATTCAACTACAGTGAAAGGGAAAATGTGGGTTTGGGTATCTTAAGAGGTTTCCTGGTGAGATTGCTGCCTTCAGGAAGTGGAATTTGTGAAGAACATGTTATTTATAGGAAGTGCTCTGTGCTGCATGAACTAAGATTAACATATCCTAGTAACCCATAAGGACAACAACAAAAATGCCTCATTAAAGTTTGCAGTGTTAGTCTTCACACTATTTGTGATGCAGGGACTGGGGCTCAAGAAATAATTAGTGGATATTTGAGCAAATTAGGCCAGCCTTCTGAAATTTTTGAGCCAAATAGCTATTGAAGACACAGGTCTTGCACTTACTCTGCATTCCTGCATGTGTGCTATCTCTAGTTCAAGGAAAGCCTATAATGCAGGACCCACACCATGTAGGGCTCCAGGCAACCTACAACGGGTTGCCTATTTTTGTGGTTCCTCATCACAGCTTTGAGAACCAGTGTGGTGTAGTGGTTAAGAGCTGTAGACTCATAATCTGGGGAACCAGGTTTGCGTCTCCGCTCCTCCACATGCAGCTGCTGGGTGACCTTGGGCTAGTCACACTTCTTTGAAGTCTCTCAGCCCCACTTACCTCACAGAGTGTTTGTTGTGGGGGAGGAAGGGAAAGGAGAATGTTAGCTGCTTTGAGACTCCTTTGGGTAGTGATAAAGCGGGATATCAAATCCAAACTCTTCCTCCTCCTCCTCCTCCTCCTCTTCTTCTTCTTTCCCACACATGGGAGCAAAATTCAGCTTGCATTCTGGTTTTGTAGAGGAAGGGTAGGTTACTCACCCATAATTCATACTGAGTTGCCCTACAGCTTTCATAATTCCTGTTGGCTATGCTGTGCTGATGGGACTTGGCTACCCCCTGGTTTATGCAGCACTTGACTGCTTAATCACAGTCAATTATTTCAGTTTTCTAATGTTCATAAATCGAAAACTACCATGGTAAAAAATGGCTTCTAAGCAAGGTATTTTATTTTAAATGTAGTACAGTGGTACCCCGCAAGACGAATGCCTCTCAAGACGAAAAACTCGCTAGACGAAAGAGTTTTTCGTTTTTGAAGTCGCTTCGCATGATGAATTTCCCTATGAGCTTGCTTCGCGAGACGAAAACGTCTTGCGAGTTCCCAATGCATTCCTATGGGAAACCGCGCTTCAATGCATTCCTATGGGGAACCGCGCTTCGCAGGACCGTGCTTCGCAAGACGACAAAACTCGCAAGACGACAAAACTCGCAGAACGAATTAATTTCGTCTTGCGAGGCACCACTGTACTTTAAATTGTTGTGACTATCCCTGGAACCTTAAGGTGAAGGGCAGGTAATAAATCAAATTATCATCATCATTATTAATAATAATTTAAAATGTGACTTTTGTCTTAACTAAATAGTGCTCATCTGAAACAACATGGCTGTTTGTTTCTTTTTTGCAATTATCATAACACTTCCGTCTTCCATTGCGCCTCTCAAACTATTAAATTTTCACCAGCACTGGGTCAAACCGCCTAGGTCAAGTAAGGCCTCTGCTTGTGGGAGTTTCTAATGTGAAGAAGAGGGAATCATGGAGTCCCTGGGGAATTTACTTTATATTTTATTTAATTATAATTAGATTAATTAAATGCTATTTTGAATTAAAACTTTTTTTTTTACCACCCTCCATGAAAAATTCAAGCTTGTGTCATAGCAATATTAATGGCCAAGGGATTATGTCCAGAGAAACACACAAGCTTTAAGAGATGGTGGAATCTGTTGTCTGTGTTCTGTGAAAAGAGCAAGGCTGAGAAAGAGATATTTGTCCTCAGTAACTAATAATAATAACAATTTATTATTTATACCCCGCCCATATGGCTGGGTTTCCCCAGCCACACCTGGGCAGCTTCCAACAAAATATTAAAATACAATAGTCTGTTAAACATTAAAAGCTTCCCTAAACAGGGCTGCCTTCAGATGTCTTCTAAAAGTCTGGTAGTTGTTTTTCTCTTTGACATCTGGTGGGAGGTCGTTGCACAGGGCGGGTGCCACTACCGAGAAGGCCCTCTGCCTGGTACCCTGTAACTTGGCTTCTCGCAGCGAGGGCCTCAGTATCCGGGCAGAACGATGGGGGTGGAGACGCTCCTTCAGAAAAAAATGAGCTCAGGTCTCATTCTAAATCACAGTCTCTTTCCCAGTCCTTCCCAAACTTTTCAGGGTTTAGCATGCTGAGTTACAGTGGAAGGAGTGAGAAGAGTATATGTGGCCAGCATTGCACCTTGTTAAGACTATCACTGGACCATGCCTGCTTGAGTCCACCATGGCTTTTGACCTGATCTTACTGACTCAATGGCTGAGACACTCTCTTAGCTGAGTAAACTTGAAGTCATTCTTAAACTGAAGGCAGGGTTCGAAATTAGCAGGGCGCCAGGCGCATTTTGCTTCTAAAGATTCTTCATTTGCGAGCACTTCCAAAAGTCTGGGTGCCATATTTTGAGCCTAACTGACACTCAAGGATTACTGAAATGTATGTGCTTTGAAGCCTCAAAGTATATGTTAAGGATAGACAATACGTTAAGGAGTTTTAACAATAAAGAGTAGAGTGTTTTGAAAACTGAAGTATGGCACCAATATTTTTTATTGTAAACACCCAATGAAACATGTATTAACAATTTCTGCTAAAAATGTGATATTAGCAGTGTGTCACTTACATGAATTGCATATTAATTCATGCTTATTAAAATAATAAATAAAAAGTGTTGCTGACTGCCTCCACCCCACCCCCCAGTGATGACCAAACAGTCTATTTTGGCACCCACAACCCTGGTCCCAGAGGCCATTTGGCACCTAGCTTTTCTATCCTAGTTTCCAACACTGATTTAAAGACTTAAGGGATACAGCCAAATGTCAGTATCTCTTGACCCACTGGATTAATGTTTTCATTCATTTCATTTCATTTTTTTTAAAACCAAAAAGGCAGAAGCTTAAAAACAACTAATATTTCATCTAAACTAGGCTTCCTTGGCTGCTTCCAATGGAAGGGAAATTATGTGTCCTCCCCTTTTTATGTTCAGAGCTGTATTATCTTTCAAAGCTGTGTTAGCTTTCCTCTCTTTAAGGAAACAGCAGGCAGCATCAGTATAGATGTGCTGCTGAAGCAGAGCAGCGCTGGGATGTGCTTTAACTCTTCCAGCGAAGCAGAGCTGGCTAATGAAAGCTTCGTGTTAATTCTGACATCTAATAGCGATTCAGCGTGGGAGCAAGGCTGGGTGGGGGGGTCGCTTCGTGGAGGAGGGGGGAACTTTTTTTTTTTAAAGCAATATTGATGTAATTATCATTCGTGGCTCTGCCTCTTCACATCATCCCTCCTGTCTGTGCATTGCGGAGGAAGGATGCTTGCACCTCCTTTTGAGCTAATATGGAGAAGGAGGGTGGGTGGGTAGGGGGGTGTCTGTGTGTGCAGTAACTGAAATGCGGTGCTGTTGAAGCAGTGCTGTAGGTTCCCCCCCCCACACACCATAATGTTTCTACTTGATGATGGGGAGAAGAATGCTTTCCTGTGTGTTGCCTTTGTTAGAGAATGAGATGCTGGCTAAAAACTGAAGAAATGGCTTTGGAAGAATTGGATTGGAGATTGTATGCTGTTTCTCAGCACACTGGTAGGAGGAGCTGCAGGTCTTAAATACTGTAATGTGTTTTTGACACTTGGTGTTTTTAATAAGATTTTTTTTTATATAAAAAAACCTGGTTGTAATTGGCATGGTAATTACATATGTCTGTTGATGGAAACTTTATCTCCTGATTGATACTAGGACCTGACCTTGCCTTGAACAGTCTTTGTTAGCAAATGAAGGTCTGTATTGAAGCTTCCAGGGGAAATGTACACTTGTTCATAGATGGCTCCTAATCCGTAGAGATCAGGTACAAACCATCGCGATTCTCCCAAGATTGCTTTCTAAAAATACAACCTTGAAATTACTTGTGCGACAGAGGGAGGCTGTGAGCTAATTTTAGTCTGGCTTCAGACCGGCTTTTCAAATAATGTTTTATTGCAGGACTTGTTTTCTGAATCAGGAAGACATTCATAGATTCTTGAAAAACCTAATGATGTTTAAGGAATTTTATAATTTTATCAAAGCAGCATACTAGCTGCTTAGTTGTGTCGGAAGTTTAAGAAGTTCCCCTATGCATCTTTCGTGAAACAATTAAATGGGGAGGTGCTACACTAATGTGTGTCGTGTGTAGTTCTGTTTGAAACTGAAGAGAAGATGTTGCTTAATTTGAAAACAAGTTTGCATTTCCCCCTGTATGTTCTTCACAAGCAAGCCAGGAGTTGCAGTCCAGTCCATGCAATGGGAAATGAGCTCCCATCTTATTTCAGTGGAAGAAGCTCCTTTCCAATAATTGAATAATCCGTGCGCTATCGTTTTGCATAAAAATTTCATCCCGTACCAAAAAATGCTTTACATATATTAGCCAAGTAATCCTTTAAACAAGCCTATTAAGTAGGCTAGTATTTATCTTCCTGTTAATACACTGTATTGGGAAGGCAGCCGTGAGACAGCAGCCTGCCTAAGGCAAACTAGTTAGTTCATGGCTGAGCTGAGATTTGAACTACTGACTTGTTTGCCCGTGTTCTAACTACTACCATGTACCAGAGAGCATAGCAAGGATAGATGACGAAGGGGACTTTGTCACATTAATCCTTTCTCTCTAGGTTCTCTCCCCCACCCCATCAAACATGGTAACCTGTGCTGCTTTACAATGGCACAGGGAACAGTAACATCGCCCAGAAAGAAGGTTGGATACTGTACAGATTTCCCTACACCGACCTCTCCCCTTCCTTTGCTGTGTGAATAGGTTTCAATTCCATACTGCTGGGGGGGGGGATAATATCCCCAGAGCCCTCTTCATATGTGCTATTAGCATAAGGTCATAAAAACATCCTACTTCCTTGCCATTCTGTGTTATTAATGTTGCTTCATTTCTGCCAGGCTTCCAAACTGTCCTTTCATTTCCCCCCACGAAGTATCTGAGATAATTAACAAAATGGCTGATGATAGTAGAGCTGTAGTGATTAGATGTATTAAGGATTTGCTTAAAATGAGCAAATGGCTGATAATCTTCCTCTGGTTTCTCTGCTGAACGTTTTCTGTTTCTTATTGCTTTGTTGCTGTTAGATTTTATTTGTTATTTTTTCTTGGATTGTTTTCATACTGTTGTAAACCACTCTGAGCTCTGTGAGAGCATTGAAAGGTTGAAGTATGAATCTTCCTAATAAAAACATTTCTTAACCAAGTATGTTCTTAAGTGTCGTACATTATTTATTAGTGCTAAAGTAGGGTTGTGTGAGCTTGTGTGCGCACGCTATGATGTGGCTTCTACTCTTAATTTCTGATGGTGCTTTCTATCTCTGGGTGCCCAAAAATTGAACATTAAACTCAATCTATGACTTGCTGTGCCTCGTAATACAGGTTTTGTGCTTCCTACCATGTAATATATTTTAAGCTCCCTTAAAATCTGTTGTGAAATGGGAATTTTGCTTTTATTTTTAAATTTCTACTTCCATTTTTATTATTATTAAGGTTATTTGAGCAGGACATGTTGATTGAATTAGATACTTAACAGAGTTCTTGGGGAGGAAAGCATGTCTGTTCCAGGAATGCAAATATTGCAATAGGACTAAATCTAAGGACACAGTCAAGGTCAAAAGAGTTTTGCTTTTAACTTCTGCAAGACCTGCTACATAGATAATGCTAGAAGTCAGTGTGATAACTTTTTAAAAGGCATAGGTTTTTGGTATAGGCAATCTGTTTATAATAGGACTGTTATTAGTCAAACTAGTATATTAAGCCTGTTGCAAAAAACAGGCGCTAGCCGGAGGCGGATATATACTGTATATATGCCAGACTTCTTCTCTTCCCCCCTCCACACACCTCGCATCATCCCGTGCAAAAAACGCTGCATCTCCCTCCCCAAACACATTAACCCTTTCCCCTCCCCACCCTCCTCTCCTCCCCATTAACCCTTTTCCCTCCCCACCCTCCTCTCCTTCCCATTAACCCTTTTCCCTCCCCAGCCTTCTCTCCCTCCCATTAACCCCTTTACCTCGCCACCCTCCTGGCCCCCCTCGAGGCGGCGATTCCGAGCCCTGCGGTGGCGGCGGGAGGAGGTGGAGGCCCCCGCCCTCCTCCCCCCGTTTATTGCCGGGCCTCCTCTTCTTCCTCATCCGAGTTGCAAGCGGCTTGGTTGCGAGTTGCAAGCGGCTTGGCTGCAAAGGTAGGGAGAGGGGGGAAGTGCGCGTGGGGGGTGGGGGCTTGGTTGTGGTTGTGTGTGTGTGTCTCGTGGGGCGGGCGTTGGGGGTGGGGGGAGAAAAGCTGGTGCGGGCGCTGGACTCACGACTCCACCACAAAAAAATAAAATAAAAGGAGGGGGAAGGGAGGTGGGGGAAAGGGCTCCTCGGAGCTCGCCGCCTTTCAGCAGCCCACGGGGGCTTTTTTCCTGTGAGGCTTCCAAGCCTCTGGGGGGGACCCCCACCCACACAACTCCCAATGCGCGCACCTCCCCCCAAAAAAACCACCACCCAAGCCCAGCTCCGTCCGCCGGCCGCCGATCCCTGGCTGCAGCTGGGGGAGGAATACCGCAAGAGTTGGAAGCGGCTTCCCTCGGCCTGGCTGCGAAGGTAGGGAGAGGGGGGGAAGCGAGGGCGGGGGGTGGGGGCTTGTTTTTGTGGGGGGGGCTTGGGTGTGTGTGTGTGCGCGCAAGTGTGTGAGTGTGGGGGCGACGTGGCGGCGGAGGCGGGTGTGCGGCGACCCTCTTCGGCCTCCGGAGCACCGGCGCTCCGCGAGGCGGGTCGATTCAGGCCGCTGGGGGGTGGAGAGGGGCTCCCTCCCCCTTCTTAATTTTTTTTTTCCGAGGGTGGCTGCAGCGGCGGGGATGGGGCGGCCCTCCTTGGCCTCCGGAGCACCGGCGCTCCGCTGGATGGGCCGTCCCAGGCCGCTAGGCCTCGGAGCCCCCCGTTCTGCCTGGCCCCGGACGGCTCTCTTTGTGCATTGTGTGCCCGCGGGGCGGGCGGCGGCGGCGGAGCAACCCCTGTCCCCGAAGATCTTATTCGGGAAGCAAGCAGGAGTGGTCTGCGCTGCAGCCGGCAGCAGGAGTATCGGACAGAGGGCTGCGGGCGGCGGCGCTACGCGCCACCTTCGCCACAGCGGTTGGCGGGATTGGTCCGTACTACCCAATCCGTGTGTCACTGGAACGCACGCGCAATTGCGAATTTCTGTGACACACGGAAAGTGGTACGTACGGACAGAGGCTCTTTATTATATAGGATTCATAACACTCCAGAAACCTGCATTTCATAAAATGTTATAGTGCTAATTACTGGTATGCAGAAATGAGTGTAATTTATCAGGTGTGTGTGTGTACACCCAGTACACTGTATGTCAGGCATAGGCAAACTCTGCCCTCCAGATGTTTTGGGACTACAACTCCCATCATCCCTAGCTAACAGGATCAGTGTAGTCTCCCATCTGGAGGGCCGAGTTTGCCTATGCCTGCTGTATGTGGATTGGGCCCTCTGAACCACTCACAAAAGAGGCCTCAGATTTGCATGGGCTTTGTGCCATATGCAGATTTGTGTCCTCTTTTGTGGGCAGAGTGGAGTGCTCAAAAAATAAATAGTAGAAAAGTCATACCCTGTTGAATTTCTGCCCTCCACACAGCTGTTATAAGGGTACATGAACCCCATAGGGCAACTCTAAGCTGAGGTAGTAATGGTTGCTGACATACCTGGCAGTAGGGCCTATTATACACAAATGTACTTCTGAACAGATGTGTACAAAGAGAGAAGCCATTTTGTGTATGACCAGGACGCACGGGACGCATGCCACTTTCAGCCCCGGAATAGGGCAGAATGGGCTTACACAAAACCACTGACGAACCCATTGACCTGGGACGCAACCCCCATGCAAACTGGGAGTTGCCTGTATACCATTGTACTTCTTAGTAAAATGTTAACCATGCAATGGTGTTTAGCACCTACGCTAGAAAGAGCCATAGCCATGTCTGCTGCTAAGTTTTCAGTTTGCATTTGCCATTGGCCAGAAGCGGGGGAGAATACTTAACATCCACCTGCCATTGTGTACTATTTGCAGAAAATGACTATATTTACCACACAATTTGCTGTAACAGTGTACAATATGCGTACAAATTGGAGTTACTGGGTAAAATTTCTCTGCTGTTTTGTCTCCCAACAACTCTTGAAACTTAGTGAAGTCATCAAAGCAATGATCATGTGTGTGTAGTTGCACATGTATACAGTCTCTGAGTATACTTAGTAAAATACAAACACTGATTCAACAGCCTTTTAAAAGGTTTATGCACATTGAATATTTCAAAACATATGAACCATTCCTAATAGGAAGGGAGAAATCTAGCTTTCCCCCATATGTCTGATTTTAATGACATTTCCCTCTTTCTCAGTAATGACCACACCGCTCCAAATTAATATAGAAACAGCAGGTTTTCATTTCCTCCCCCCCCCCAGTAGTTTTACCTCTGCCCCACCGCTAGTCACCTTAACACATGTAAGTAATTTGAAGGATTGGAAGGGAGGGGAGCACATGCAGAATAGAGCCTTATTGATATGCCCAGTAGCACCAAACTATAATGGGGAAGGATACTTTTCCTCCTATTGTAAAAATATCAAACTTTTCAATCAACAATATCACACAGATTCCCGGCATCAGCTCCCAAACTGAATAGTAGCTGGACTCTTCTGGAGTTAAAGCTACTGCAGTGAAGTTCAGCATAGAATCTAGTTGACAGTGCAGTGGTTTTGACAATGTGAAGATTGCTGCTACTACTGCTGCTGCTGCTGCACCGCAGTCCCAATGCTTTTGGGACAGACATCCCAATTAGTTAACAGATGTAAATTACCCAAAGGGGCAGGCAGTGATTCCATCAGGGAGTGGGATTTACATAAGCTCATCTCTGCTTCCAGTAAAATGCCTTGTGGAAGTTCTTCTGACGTTATATTAAAAACCCATCCACATTTCACGATTATCGGTAACAAGTGGGATCTGCAACCAAATGTTGCTATGTAGACCCCCAGCTCTAACAGAAGTTCTCCTGTTCAAGGTTCAACCTGCCCACCAGCCAGCCTGCCTTTTCCAGGGGGAGCAGAGGGAGACAAGCTAGGTGGGCAACTGGCTCTATCTAAAAAGGTAAAGGGACCCCTGACCATTAGGTCCAGTCGTGACCGACTCTGGGGTTGCGGCGCTCGACTCTGGGGTTGCGGCGCTCATCTCGCATTATTGGCCGAGGGAGCCGGCATACAGCTTCTAGGTCATGTGGCCAGCATGACTAAGCCGCTTCTGGTGAACCAGATCAGCACACGGAAACGCCGTTTACCTTCCCGCTGCAGCGGTACCTATTTATCTACTTGCACTTTGACATGCTTTCGAACTGCTAGGTTGGCAGGAGCAGGGACCAAGCAACGGGAGCTCACCCCGTGCAACAATTCCTACTACAGTGATGAACTCAGATGGTTGGGGAGCAGCAGGGAAGGAAGATTAGGTGGGGATGTTAGAGTGGGGAGTGCCAAGTGAAATGGGTGATGGGCCTGAGTAAACAGGCAGGTGTGTTTTGCACCACCTTGAGCCTCTGGACCAGGCTGAAGGATAGCTGCCCACGGTGCATTCCAGTAATCAAATCTTGAGGTTACCAATGCATGGATCACTGTGGCCAGAATATTCCTGTCCAAGGTCGCCTGTAATTGACGTATCAGCCGTAGCTGGTAAAATTCTAGGAGATTTGTATTGATTTCTTCGTTGACTTCTAATGTACTAAGCTGTCTGTAATAATTTGAGATCTAAGACTGTTTTTAAACTAGTAATGTTTGGCGAGTTTTTCTACCCTGGAGCAATGTTCCAGTTCTGGTTCCTGTGAAATCTCACCTTTTGTAGCACTGCACTGACTATAAATAAAACTTGTTAAAGCATATTTTCTCTTGGAAGACCCAAGTCATCAACCACATTAAAACCTATAAGGCTGGAGGGCTAACCGTTCCCTAGGATTGGCTTTTAAGGTATCAAACAGTTTCAGATTTACTCTTGATCTCATTTTAACACCTTGAATAACTGGAGTTGCTTGCATCTGTTTTCATTGGCTGCTCTACTGCATATTTTAATTTTAATGTAACTGTGCAATTCTTATTCATTCTGACACTGGCAATCTCTCATGAGAATATCTATTTGTTTACATTCTCTGTTTTAAAAATTGCTGTGAGGATTGAAATAGGTTTTTTGTGCATAAAGGGTGATTAGAAGCAATGGGAACTGAAGTGCTCAAAAGTGTATTATTAATTTGGGATCTAATCCAGCCAATTTCTGGTCAGGGCACCAATGTTAAATGGCTCTTCCAATCAGGGTTTGGATTTGGTAATTTGCAACCCAAAGAGATGGAGAGAAAAGTGTGATACCACAGACTAAACACTGTAACTGAAACGAATCAAGTGGTTTATTAAGTACAATGCTTCAGTCTAAGGCTTATTACTATCTGCATGTTACTATGAAATCTGGAAAGGATAGCAACTTAACACAATGGAATAGGGAAATAATAGTTCCTATGGTTTAAAAATGGTGTAAGAATTGCATTAGAGTTGAGTTGACAAAGCAATCACAATTTTCTGTTTCAGTCCCATCCTAACTGAAGATTTGGCCTTTCTTCCTCCAGCCCATCTTGTTGAGAATTTCAAAGTTCCCTAGCATTTTAGCATTTTGGAATAAAGTTCATAGTTAATCCATCCAGGGCTGTGAGCCAGGATCTTGTGGTCTTCAGCAGATGAAGCTGAGTTGAATAGAGAGCAAGGAAAAGAGAGAAGAAATAATCCTTTGAACACCCTTTATACTGATCAGGAATTGAGCCAGGAGGGTGGAATTTCCCATCTTCTCCGTTAATTTAATTACTAATGTAGGTGAACTCACATAAAAGGTAGACTGTGGTTTACCATAATCTATCTGGGGGGAATGTATAATTGCGACCCTTGCTTTTCCAGCACATTCTTTGAAACATTTCATCAATATTTATAATTCCTTATACATTATCATGCTGTTGTTGTTTTTTCTGCTTGTCTGCTTTGGTATATTTCCAAAGGACTCATGCCAGCCTATTTATGCTGATGAATACGGTGTTGTCTTCAGGCTCACCATCAAAGCAATTTGCCAAAAAAGTGTCACAGAACTTGTCATCCATTTTGGTCCTCCATGGATGTTCTACTACTTGTTGTAGATAATGGTTCTGCAATATGTAGCAGGGTCCAGATTAATATCTATTGTTAAATTGCTGGGAGTTTGTAAACAGTTGCTTCAAGTCACTTGGAGATGTACCAGTCAGATCCACCACCTTCTGCCTGCTGGGGGCATATTAGACTACTTAGTTTTGAGTTTTGTACACCTCATGGAATATCTGTACCTCATTTTGTATAGCATAGATGACTATGGTGCATCCTAATAGATTTTGGCATGTTTCCTTTTGTGCTTTTAAAAAGCATGGCTTGGCTTGAACTTTGTAGTCAGGGAAGAGCCACTTTCGGCATTGACAAATGCATCTGAAGTTGTTGCCATTTGGTATGGTTTTCTGTAACCTTGGGGAGCTAAGACGTTGCTTTTCCCTTCCTTTTATTTGGGAATTTTCCACTATTATATTTCCCATTTCTAAAAAATGCATTATTTGCTAAATGTGACATAATGAATTGCTACACCACCAACTTGGGTGATTTCAAAGCTGTTATTACAACTTTTAAGAGAGTGGGGTCATATACTCTCCCTTGCTTGCTTTGTTTGTAAATAGGGAAATGAGTGAATTTAAACCATAAATTTGTGTTGCCTAAACATGCTGAATTCAGATTCGAAACCATTTAAGACATTGGAAAATGCTTAATTAGAAATGTTCAATTACAGTCTCAGTGGGACTGTAAAGGATTCTGCATTTGCATGTCATGCTAAACTATGGTTTGGCATTTACAAGAATGAACTGCAATAAGCCTTTTGCACTCTGCCCTTTCTTCCTCTGGTCAGGCCATGATGAGATCGGAACAATAAGATTTTCTGTTAGTTTGGCATTACGTCCGAACCATAAGCTGTAGCTACTTTGAACGGGACTTTGTGAATAAGCTCACTTGTATTCCATGGTTTGAAGGTGGCTTGTTTCAGCAGACCATAGTTAAAATTAGTCAAAGTTTGGTAGAAATCATGGCAAGCTTCCGTTAATGAAAAACAGAAACAAAAGTTTCCCAACTTCTCCTTAAGAGCTTGCTGGAGAACAAATGGGGAGAGGGAGCCCATGAGCTGAAGGTTCTCTGTGGCTTGTCTTTTTAATACTAAACTATGACTGAGTGTTTCATGCAAGCAGGGCCAGAATGTGACCAAATGCTGCAGGCTACCCTTTTCTGCTCTAGTTTGAGTTCTTGCTGTAACATGTTACTTCTTCCCTTTGCCTCACGAGTGCAGATAAGCAACGTATTTGATCATAGAATCATAGAATCATAGAGTTGGAAGAGACCACAAGGGCCATCCAGTCCAACCCCCTGCCAAGCAGGAACACCATCAAAGCATTCTTGACAGATCACCAGTTCTATTTCAAAAATGTCTCACCTGTGAGGGCCAGGCATCCTATTGGTAGTTGCTGAAACAGGGCAGATCTGTTGCAGTATATCTAATAGCAGTGAAAATGTTCTCTGGACACTCCCTTAGAACATCAGGCAGTCCCCAAATGACTTCAGACTTAAGAAAACAACCGCATTGTATTTTAGCAGCTTGGCTTTGACCTGGGGTGGGATTGGAGGCATTTGTTGGCCACTGTGAAAACAAGAGTAGAGTGGTACCTCGGTTTAAGAACAGTCCTGTTTATGAACAATTCAGTTTACGAGCTCCGCAAAACCAGAAGTAGTGTCCAGGTTTGAGAACTTTACCTTGGTCTAAGAAGGGAATCCGTACGGTGGAAGGGCACCGGCGGCGGGAGGACTTATTAGGGAAAGCATGCCTCGTTTTAAGAATGGTTTCAGTTTAAGAACAGACTTCTGGAATGGATTAAGTTCGTAAACCAGATACCACTAGGATGTGCCTTTGGCCTGATTCAGCAGGGCTCATCTTACGTTTTTATTCATCTATGCGCATTCTTCTTTCTTCTGATTCTTCTGTGAACTAGCAAAGAGGATTCGAGGGGTATTACTTGTAAAGCTCTGCTGTCAACTCAGAGGCACATTATTTTGAAATGTGGTTTTACCAAATAGAGGCAGTCCCAGCAGTCCTTGACTGTAAGCTAGCCGAATGAAAGTCACTTTGGCTTCTCCTTGTACAACTTGAGTGAAAACCAGCTCCTTTAAACTCTGTAGACATAATGTCTGGTTCTCACCTAATCAGAACTGCCATTTATTTTTAGACACCTTTCTCACCCAAAGCTTTTTTGCTTCTGTTTGCTTTGCTTTCCTCTGAGGAAATGGCTTCTGTATCCTCCTCCTTTGTTATGGGATTCTCTGCTTAACTAATCAAGTTAAAACAAATGCAGGTTTCATAACTGTTTCGTATTTGAAATTTTCTGACTGGGTTTTTTTTAAAATTAAAAAAAAAGAAGCTTTATCACTGTGTGCCCCTATGTTGAGACTTCTTTGGGGATGTAGACTGACACGTTGAATCTTGATTCTCAACTGTGTGATGTGGTAGTGCCTTCTGTTGCATTTAATGCAGTAAGGTAAAGGTAAAGGTACCCCTGACCATTAGGTCCAGTCGCGGACGACTCTGGGGTTGCGCACTCATCTTGCTCTATAGGCCGAGGGAGCCGGTGTTTGTCTGCAGACAGCTTCTGGGTCATGTGGACAGCGCACGGAAACGCCGTTTACCTTCGCGCCGGAGCGGTACTTATTTATCTACTTGCACTTTACGTGCTTTCGAACTGCTAGATTGGCAGGAGCTGGGACCAAACAACGGGAGCTCACCCCGTCGCGGTGATTCGAACCGGCAACCTTCTGATCTGCAAGTCCTAGGCTCTGTGGTTTAGACAAAAGGCCATAGAAATTGAATGCTGGTTTGTTTTTTTGTTAAAAAGAAATACAGTGGTACCTCGTGTTAAGTACTTAATTCGTTCCAGAGGTCCGTTCTTAACCTGAAGTGTACTTAACCTGAAGCACCACTTTAGCTAATGGGACCTCCTGCTGCCGCTGCGCCGCCAGAGCATGATTTCTGTTCTTAGCGGAGTTCTTAACCTGAAGCGTACTTAACCTGAAGCGTACTTAACCCGAGGTACCACTGTAAACTTGACCTGCCTTTGTGTAGGTGAGATGTTTTGCTAACTTTGCAGAACAATTGTGTGGGAAAAGTCATATTTATTTTAAAAACTTTATGCCATTTTTCTAAATATCAAAGCAGCTAAAAGGAATATAAGAAAGTAACGTATATACCATAAAACAAATACCAAAGACATAAGTAGCATCAACTGAATCAACAAAACATCATTCTAGCACCTAGCTTTCCAGGCAACAAAAAGCACCTTGCTACCTTTTCTAAAAGCAAGTAAACAGACTTTCACTTTACAATGGGAAATATTCTACATTCATCTGTCTGCTAAATAGGGTATTAAAATGATAGTGTAAAACAAATTTACTGTTAAGGTGGTTTTCTCACCTAGAACAAAAAGTGAGTAATAATTGTTACATTAATGATGTTTTGCAGTGTGGCAGATTTTGTTCTTTTTTAAATCCTGTGATATTTAAGGAGGAAAATGCTACCTATTCTGAAATATACTTTGTATTACTGGCTTGCTGTTTTAAGCGAACAAAGTATTTTGTTCTAATGCCTCCTTAATCAAAAGTGGGAGGGAATATGCTTTAGGGGGGGGAAATGAGTTTTCACAATAGCAAATGTTCTGGAAGGTGTATAGTAGTCTTCAAAATGGTGGCTATAACACATAAAAAGAGTTTTCAAATCTGTTGCTTTGTAGTATTGAACTAACGGTTCTATAAAATCTTTTACAGAAAAGACACTTATTTAAATTCCACACTCTTTAACATAACATAGGTTAAAAAAAAAAAAAAAAAAAATTCCTTCCAGTAGCACCTTAGAGACCAACTAAGTTAGTTCTTGGTATGAGCTTTCGTGTGCATGCACACTTCTTCAGATGTTATTCTTCAGATAACATAGGTTAGTTTTCTATGGTTTACATCAGGGGTCAGCAAACATACCAGGCCCCGGGCCGGTTCCTCCAGCGCAGCGGGCCAGAACACGGGGGAGCGTGCGCCCATATGCGTGTGCACACGCTATTTCCGGCGCACTTCTGGGTCGGCAGAGCATCGGAAATAGCTTATGTGCGTGCACATGGGCCTCCTCAGACCCGGAAGTACGCCGGAAATGATGCATGCGCACAAGCTATTTCCGGCCCTCCGCTGACCCGGAAGTGGGCAGCCGTTCCGGTAAGAGCGGGTGACAGGGGTCGCCGGGGCCCGGATAAATGAGCCCTATGGGCTGTAAGAAATGGCTTTGAAGGCCTGAAAGTGAAACATTGCTAGCTAGAACTTCTAAACTGATCCTTCTTATGCTTGTCTGCTGAAGTGGCTTGTGTGATTCACTTTTCATGCAAATCTTCAGTTTAGGACTAATCATAGATTACTAAACTAATTTTTACTTAGAACAAAAAGCATATTCAATTAAATTAAGTCAGCTAGAGCTGAAACAGGCACGCCATTTTTGCCTTGAAATCTTTGCTAGAAAAAACTGGGAGTTCTCAAATCAAATATATATCATTTGCATCTTCACCAGAGAAGAAGGCCTGCTTGGATGTAGCATGGTAATTTTAAATGGAAGGAGATGCCTGTTATTGAGTATATGAAAGAAAATCAGTATGCACAGATAGTTCCATGTGAAAATCAATTGTCTGAAGAACTCGCCTTCCAAGTGGCATTTTATATACAGGCCAATTCAGAGAATTAGGAGAACAGGCTGCAGAGATCTTTAGGCTCATGAAATGAACCACTCTTGTTCAAGCCTATTTTTATTTCATTTTAAAAAACCAATTATCTTCTCAAAAGAACATGAAAAGTGCATTTTAAATGGAATTGAGACTTTTATTGAAAAGGTAAAAAAACCCACTTTCCCCCACTGTAGCTTGGTCCTTCGATATCCCTGTTGGTTTAAGTCTTAAACCAACTCTCCCCTTTGCACAGGGGACAGATAAGATCAGGTGCAGTTTGCTTAGCATTTCCAATTAACACGGTAGGATACTTCTGTCTTTCAAGCTGCTAATTGGCTTGGTGGTGGTGGTGGTTGGGCAGAGACTGAAAAAGAAATCCTGAGTGGATATATTTTTGAACAGTAGGAATCAGCATCCAGGAAAAATATTTATTTTCCCCCCTTGATGTTGTCACACCATCTGTTTCCTTCAGATTTCTGAGCAGGCACAATCATTTTTGCAACAAATTTCTTTGCACCTCAGAACTCTTGAGTACATGAAATGAAATGTACGGCCAATTTGCATCATCACTATAGTTTAATGTTATGCTTTTTTTCAAAGCATGCCAATAGCTCATCTTCTTGTGGAAACTAAAGCATTCTGTAACCTTCCATTTTGATTATCTGTGTTTTTAAGCTAACCATGTTTGTACCATAGAGATAAAAAAAAAAGTTCTCCCTGCTCCTGCATGTGTTCAGGAATCACCAGCAGTCCTAGGTTATACACACACACACACACACACACACACACACAGACACACACCGCCCCTGCACATTGCTTTCTTACATTGCTGCACACAGCAGAGACTGGTTGGGGATGTCTTCACCTGATGCCCATTACCTGATTTGTTTTCCCATGCCAAGCTCCAGTTCACTGAATCTGTCACCATTGCATGTGCCATCATCTGCACATGCTCAAACCAGCTGCCTGAAATGTACACACCTCAGCATAACTGCAGCTTCCATCCTCTAATAGGATGGAAACTGGTTTTAGTGGGAAGCAGATCTAACAGGAGTATTTCTCAAGGAGCTACACAATATGTATGGATTGTGGCTAGCGTACTCCACTCCAAACACCAGCAGTCAAAGTGAACTGAAGCCAGAGTAAATGGCATTGTGTACATAGCCCTAGTGTGAATGAATGTAGAAATCTGCCTTATACAATACTATTGGCCCATCCACAGCGTGGTCTAATCAGCAACAGCTCATCAGAGTGATTTCAGGCAGAGCTCTTCCCCAGCTTTACCTGGAGATGCCAAGAACTGAACTTGAACCTGGCACCTAATAGGAAGTTGCTACTGATGTGGAAAGTACACTTACCTGCAAGGTTTTGCAACTAGCAACACATCAGTTTGCAAGGGTTCCATATATGTGTTTGACTGTATCGCAAATATGTTGTGATAAGTAGTTCCTGAACTACTTGCCTCTTTGTGTTTCCAACACTGAGTGATGCTATGTGCAGTTTGTAGAGCCATCTGTGCTCTTCTAGCCAGGAAAAACATGTTGCACATAGGGATAATGAAACTGAAAAATAAGTTATATCTCAGCCACAATGTATCTCATGTTAAAAACCGGAACTAAACCTTGGTCTTTACTTGAATTATTTGTGTCAACTTGCTGTTTTGTAATTCAGTAAGATACTACTAACCAGATGTGCAAGGTTTGTTGGTTGGTTTATTATTATTTTGCTTTTCTTTAAACAATAACAGGCCAACCACAGTGATTTGCTATTGTGAATAAATTCTGTTTATATGTCATATTTATCTAACTTTTCATTTCGTTATACCATAATCTTCATTTTTAAAGTGGGGGGGGGAGGTAGAAGAGTCAGGCAACCAAGTTCAGTTAGTGAGTACAGAAACCATTTTAAAGATTCTTAACTAATATTGGAAGTGTTTTCAAGCTGGACCTCTCTTCACCATGGATATTTAAGAATAGCGGTAGGAACAAAGTGACTTGGTTTTTTAAAAAAACCAAAAAACTGCTTTTAACTACTTTCTGTGATAAGTCTTGTGTTGAGGAACGCTTGCTTAATATTCTCTGACGAAGAGTGTTATTACATTCCAAAGAGCTTCATTTAGTTGCCTTTGATTGTGTGTGGATCATACGATCCAAAAAATACCTTAGACTCTGTAAGCCACAAAGAAACAGCTGAGTTGCTTCATGCATTGTGTTTTTTTTGTTTTGTTTTTTAAAGAAAATAGTCTTTATTAAATATATATCACACACACTACCACCAACTACACACAAAATACACACAAGTACATACAAAATACATACAACAAACAACACGAAAGATACATAAAATACCAACATACAAACGAATCAAAGTTTTTAACATACCAGTAATCAAAATTACTCTTTCAAACAAATCCATTCATTACATAGACAAATAATAATACTGGTCAAATATATGGATATATATATGTGTGTGTTAACAATATACTACATTATAGTTCTTGTAAACTTTCCTTAAAACTCTCTCCATTAATCCCAATTTATCTCAACAAGCAAAAAAAAAAAAAAGGATAGATGACACTGACATCCATATTGTTGTAATTATTAAACTTTTGTTTAACTTCATATTTGTATTTATTCCTCACTTCTTTATGATGTTTTACGCGGATTAGTCTAACACATGAGTGGCTTCATGCATTGTGATTTTCCTGTTACTAACTGTGATGAAAAAGTTTCAAAAGATGCGGGTGTATTACAGAGTGTGAAGGTTGTGTTTCTCAAATTGTTAATATTCGCTCTTGAGTCCAGTGTGTTGATGGACCTGTACATATTTTTCTCTGAAAATCACACTGCACAGTAGTTGCATCAGTGTGCTGTTGTGGGAAAATACGAGTTATCTGAACACACCCACAGTTAAATTAGCCAAATGTCTCTCATAGAAAAGGGTTCCTGCCAAGTAAATCAACATAATCAGTTTCCTCTCTCTCTCTCTCTCTCTCTCTCTCTCTCTCTCTCTCTCTCTCTCCTGTATTAAATGAGATGAGGAGACAATGCAGAACTTCCTGGTATGGTTTAAGACAGCAGTGGTCTCCCTCCCTTCCTTCCCACTGTGTGTTATTTGAATTTCCTTGGGAAGTGTCCTCTTAGCTTTTTCCCTTTTGAATGCTTTGAGGAAAAAGCCATTCTGACTTTGAAGAGCTCAGCTGCAGCGTATCTTCAGTTTCTTGGGGCTCCAGCAGCAGTTAAAAAAGAGGACCTGTTACAGGAAAGGTGCATAATTTGTTTATAGCATCCTACTTAGCATTGCTATTTTTATTCTGCCCTGTTGAAAGCAGCGGAACAGTGCAAACTTCAAGGAGAGGGGAAGAGATAAACCTGATGGGGCAGATGTGGGAGCTGAAAGTTTAGCAATTTATGCAATAGATTTCTGCCTGGCAGGTTGCTGACATGAATCTATGAAGAGAAACTCCATGTGCCCTTCTACAGTGGAAGCCTAAGACGTTGCTTGGTAATTGCAGAATACCCCTGGGCATTAAGAAGGAGGTTGCAAATATGTAAATAATGGTAGAGGCGATTTGGAAATGAAGGAAAACTCTCTAATTTTGTGGGAGAGCTATGTAGCAAGGAGATGGACGATAAAACTGGGTATGACCTCTTCTAAAAATGATGGGTTCTGACTGAAAACACACCTGGATCCAAGGACAGAAGTTAGCTACTCAGATATTTCTGTACAGTATTATTTCTCATGTAGACTTCTGGCTTTACATAACAGCTGCTGAAGAGGAGAGGCAGTGAATGTGTTCCGTGCATCAATATATTAGTTACATTTTGTAAAATATATTTAGCAGTGTAATTTAGGTTCATCAAGAAATTGTCACTGCGATCAAAACTGGAGTGAATTACCTACAGTTAAATCTGCCAAGTGTTCTATTGTTTCGTTTATTAATGAGAAGTGAAATACAAAGAGTTACCCTTAACCTCCCAATGCTAAAGTCCTGGGCAACTTTTAAAAAATGCTCCCTTTTTAAGTAGCACTGGAGTGAACATTAAAGGCTACAAGAAAAAGATATTGTGGGTTCTCTTTGTATAAAACATTTTGAAAAAAAGTTTCATGTGGCAATAACACAATGTCGCAACGTGGATATGCAAGAGAAGGACAAGAAAATCCTTTCCGAATTCTGCGCAGAGTGAACCACGTCTTTCACAGTGTTTCTTCAGCAGTACAGCGGTCTCTGACAAAGAGGCATGGGCGAAATTACCCGCGCCACGCCTATTCTGGTAAGATTTGATTTCAAAATAATAATTTGTAATCTTTTAACCAATGTTCCAGAGTATCAGTGTCTGGCTCACGTGACAATTCTTGTATGTGCCAGACACTTCACTTTGCTACATTATTATTTTATTTTCTTTTAAAAAGCTCTCAAAATACGGCAACACCTTCCTCAGTTTTAGTGCACTTGTAACAGCACAACCTTATTTAATGGTCCCAAGTGACGCTGACAAATAAAAAATACCCACTTTTTAAACAAGTGAGTGTCTGTTCAGTATAATATGTATTTTAGAGTTTCTAGGTATCGGATCAGGTTTTTCTAACCTTTTAATCGAAATGGGATTTCAGTGGGCCTCAATGGATCTCAGAATATTCCACCTATAGGTTTACTCAGAGTATTATGAGCAATGGATGTCACCCTTTATGTAGTATATAAACTATGTATTATACAAGCAATTACTGTTTAGAAAGTAATTGAATATGACAGTGTACATTTCATAATCTGGAAAAAGTACATGCAATTAAGCCCACCCAACCTTTCCACAAATGTCAGATATTGTAATATAACAGGAATGCTTTTTAGATTTCATATCTGAGGTGTATGTAAGTAAGTGCCCATCCGAATACACCTTAACTTGTGTTTAGTACTTAATTGCCTTAAAGTCTTACAATAATTGGTGTAGAGACAAAGCCACGAGGAGCATTTAATTCAGAGGCTGAATGCCAGAGATAAAAATCCATCATTTGCTTCCAGTTCTGACTTGCAATCTTGTTTACAAAACTAGGTTCACAAGTGACCATTATTTACGTCTAGGACTGCAATCTGGGTAGGGTTTTGTTCAAAATGTTTGAACTGTCTTTGCTCAGTGACCTGCTTGGGGGTGGGGAGGAAATACACACATACATATTGGCTTGGTTTTGTCAGCTGACAAGGGTATGGTGGCTGTAAATAGACCTTGGACAAATTTCCAACCTAGGATTTGTTTTAATGAATTTGACTTTTTGCACCACTGATGAAATCACATACTGCTATGAAAGACAAAGCCCTGTTTTAATAGGCACTGCCTATTAAATATGTTTAGCAGTAATTTTAGATGGACACAGTGAAAATCAGAATTGGTTTTTTATTATTATTCAATCCGGATCATCCCCACCCCCTCACTATTAACTTTATAATAGGCTTTTGAGAAACACCTGTTGATCTTGCTCAGGAGTGAATTAAGTCAACCTCAAGCTCAAGTATTGAATAGAGATTAACAGCTGCTCCTTTTAACCTCTGTTTTAGAGTGGACCTGAGGTTCAAAGGCTGTGGTACTGTTTCACGAGGTTGTGTAAGGTATCCAATTCAGTAGACTCCTTTTGTTGCTTTGAAGATAATAGCCTTATTTCACCTGTCCCTTGCAAATGCATATTATTAGTCCCTGAGTGTGTTTAAAGCTGATTCTCACATGGCTGGACAGCAGGTACCTTGGAATAATAAAGTATCTACTCAACAAATTTGGCTAAGGTAGACAAGGGCATAATAAAACACAGCCAGGTAACCTCGAAGGTGCATGTGATTCCTTCATTTTCACACTAGTTTTGGTAGGTGTGTGTGTCATTCTGTAATTTATTACCAAAAAATTTGGAGAGTATAGTGCTTGCACATTTTGTCTCATATTTCAGGTTCTACAAATGCTAGAAACTTCCTTTCTATCAAAAAACGAAAGGTGGGAATCAGGAGTATGAGTCATTGGTGGGAGGGCTACCCCCACCCCTGTTGAACTCTTATGCAGGTGTAACATTGTTTTGGCTACACAACCACACTCAACGCCTGCAGGTTGGAAAGGGAAGGGATTCTTTTTCATGCAATATATTTTAATGATAGTTCTTTCAGTTCTAGCATTTTATACGTTTTCCTCCACCATGAAGAAAACCAGTCATTGCATAACTACAGTTCAATAAAAGCAATTAATTTACATATTGTCATATTTTTCCAAAGGTTCAGGAAGACGCTCAAGTCTTTCCTGAATAATAAATATGGTTCGCCACCAGGTAACCTGCCTCACCCTTTGCAAACTCGGCAAATTATATTTGATAACTCTATTCAGATTGACAGACCCTAGGACAAATGTGTTTCTATTGAAAACATATTTTCCTGTCTGTGTTAAGAGTTTACACAAGATCACTGAGCTGCAACGTATTGACATTAGGCAGAAGCCCTTGTGATATTATTTTAGGTGCCTGCTGAAAAGGTTTTTGTGTTGGCAAATCTACCCAGACATATACAGTACTTTAGTTACCTATATTTGTTTTAAAGTTTTACTGATTTTTTAAATCTTTGTTTCAGTGATGATAGTTTTATGTACAGTGGTACCTCGCCTAACGAAGATAATGCGTTCCGACGCTATCGTCGTTAGGCGAAAAAATGCGTTCGGCGAATCCCCATAGGAACGCATTGGGGAAAAATTCGTAAGTCGAAAAAATCACGGCAAAAATTCGTAAGTCGAAAAAATCCTATTAAAAGTGGCCGCGACGTCTTTTCTTAAGTCGAAGAAATTCGTTTCCAGCGGCCATTTTGTTGTGCCGGATGTCATTCGTTAGGCGAAAAAGACGTTGGGCGAGTTATTCGTTAGGCGAGGTACCACTGTATATTTTTTTTTATAAGTGTTTTGTAGATTGTAGCTGTATTTGATCTGCAAATTTATTTGTGTACTGCCTAGAGAGCTATTTAAGTGGTTCATACATTTTCTAGATTAGGTAAAGCCAAAAATATCAGTATCTTGTACTATGTTTCAGATCTGAAACCTGTCCTGAAGTTTTAAAGGCCTGGTTCATAGTAACCCAGTTGTTAGGTACCTCTGTTTTATGTAAACATCCTGGGTGACTGTAGACAATTTTATAACTAAAGAGAAAATAGCAGACAGCAACTATGGGTGGTGGTGATGGAATTGCATAGTAACTTTGTCCAACTTCTGATAATAAAAGGAACAAAGGTCATTTCACACACAAAAAGTAAAGCCAGATCAAATAAGCATGATCTGTTGGAAGAGGAAATATTTCGCTCCTTGTTAGATTGGGTGATGATGCATTGTATTGCGATTTCAGTAAAAGAAATGGAAAGCTATAGTATTTTTTTGAGTTGCAGCTCCTGGCTAGTTTCCATGGCTCAAGGTAAGTAAAAGAAATTTGATTTTGTAGCAGAATGTGAGGATTGAAATGTTTATATCACTTAGACTCGCTTATATGGCAGGTAACAGGACAGATACTTGTAGCTTCTGGCATTTGCTGAGGTGAATTTTTACCATGCCACTTTCTGCCAATCCCACTCAACTAATAATTTACAGAGGCTTCATTAATTTTGCCAGAGTACAAGATCAGAGGTTACAGGTGACTATTTTTAAGGGGTTCCAGTCACCACAGGCCATGTTGGCACAAACATTCCTTTGAGATGGCATTTTTCTGTGATTCAAGGAACAATTGTGCCCGTCAGGTGTCTGTTTGGGGAGTATAAATCCATCTAAACCCCTTCACTTTGCAGTTGGGTTCTTTATTACGGTAAATAGAAATAATGTTTTCATTCTTTGAAATATTGTTTGCAAGGGAGTAACACAGGCTTAGTCCATAAGCTTAATAATGCCATAATTGCTTTGCTGGGTTCTAGATAAGAGCCAAACACACCTCAATAATGAGTTGGGATGAGATTCTGTACTACAAATTAGGGTAAGAACTACACTGCTTCATTTTTATACAGAAATGTGGAAATTTTTATTTGTTGTTCTCCAAACAGGCACAATACCACAGGTCTTACCCAGGTCATTTAGCCTCTACTATACATTCTAGTGAGTTCTTCAGGTTTTCAGAGGTTTTACACATCACCTTTTAACTGGAGATGCAGCCTATTGCATTTGAGACTTTCTATATATGAAGTTTGTGCTATGATCCCTCCCCAACACAGCAGGCAATTTCAGTTGTCATCTGGCTAAGAGCTGCTTTCCCCATTACAAAGGCATTGAAAAGTACTGTAGGTAGGCCACTGACTTGGTATTGCTGCTTTTCACTCCTCTACAAAGGAGCAGTTTCTATGTACCGGTATCTTGTAGGAAGATGCACAAGTCAAATTTGCTCTTGTGTGCATGCACTTTCATGTGTGTTTCTGCAACTTGCATCTGTACCAGCTTGCTTAAAACCATTTAATGCAGTGTGCTGTGATGTCGGTTTTCTAGGAAATTTTCAGTTTGTCCCAGGAAATTTTCTGATGCCCTAGAGCAGGGGTGCTTAACTTCTGCCCATTGAGATGTGGTTGTTCTGCAATTCCCATCGTCCCCAGGCACCATGTCCAATGGTGAATGATGTAGTCGAGCAACACCTGGTGAGCCACAGGTTCTCCACCCCTTACTTAGAGAGTGATGTAATTGAGCATGTTATTTTATTTGTACCGTATTTAGTAAACAAATCTATAAACTTTGAAACTTCCATGCTGCTTTCAACTACTGTCTGTATTTTTTTCAGTGCTCAGGAACACCCAACCCTATTTTGACTACACCTTTTCCACCTACTGCATAGGGTGGTGCTGTTAAATAGAACTGCAATGTCCCTTTCTCACAAGGTTGGAAGTTACTGCTGCAATATTGCAGTATAAGGTGCGGCTGGGAGAAGGCTGCAAGCTGCTATGTCTTTTTGCTTGCGTAGCTGTTCTCGAGCCTAGAGACCACCAGACTGCACAATGCTGGTTTCTTGCTACCGTACATCAGTGGTAGCCAACATGGTGCCTTCCAGATGTTATGGACTACAACTCCAATCAGCCCCAGCCAGCATGATGTAATTGTCAGGGGTAATGAGACCACAACATTTTAAGGACAGCATGTTGGCTATCCCTGCACCACATATTGATCACGGGAGTAAAGGGAACAAAATCAATTGGTCCTTGAATCTCGTTCAGGTAGCACAGCTACGTATAGGAATATTGGAAACTGGGTAGGATTATTAGTCCATATTGTCTGTTCTTTCTGGCAGCAGCTCTTTCAGTTCTAGGGCAGGGGTGTCACATTACAGTCTACCTTTGTCTTTAAAAAAGAAAGAAAGAAAGAAAGAAAGAAAGGAGATGTTAAGGTATTGAGCCTGGAACATTCTACATGCAAAGTGTGCTCTATTACTGATTCCATCCCCCAAACTGTACCAAGCAAAGCCATGGAAGAGAAGAAAGAAAGGAGTGCAGTTAAGATATGGGTGCAAATGGAAAAATGGCATGGAGGGAAGAAAGGAATAATGTTGGCTCCATGCCTTACCCAAGACTGGAAAACACATCAGAAGACTGGAGTTAAAATGGACCCCAATGAGCACTAGGGGTATAAAAACCAAATCACTGATGGGCTTCGGGACGGCTGGAACAAATGACAACCAATAGACATTCACAGTGAAAAGTAAGAGACAAACCAGAGAAGGAACGGAAATGGACTCCTAGTAGAAGCTGCAAACCTAACAAGGCAAATAATCGTAAATGAAAAGATTTGGGTGCATAATAGGCTGGGAATTTCTGCTGCTGTATTGTATGCCTTGAATATTTGATGCTGCAAAGGGTTTTGAATGGCTGAAGACTGGTGTACTACTTATGGCTACGTAGGGCATACTATTCTAAAATGACAATAGTGGAATATGGCATGTAGGAGACTAAAGCAAAATGCCTTTTCTAAACAAGATCATTTCCTGTTGCAGTTTTTTTTTTTATGTTTGTGTTACCCCACCCATACTCAGCATGAAAGTACATAAAAGAAGCAGCAGTGTAAACAACAATGTGGAAAGGGGTGGCTCTTGTTCCTGCACACCCATTACTTGCATGCAGGACTAAAACAGGAAGCACCTTAGGAAAGTCAAAAGTAAAAAAAGAATAGCCATTGTTCTAAAGTTTGGGATCAAAACAGAATATTAGAGGTAAGATTATGCTTCCTTTTGGATTCACAAAGTAGACAAGTAAACTGCCATGCTGCTATGCATATTTTATATGACTGGTGAGACGTTTTGTAGGCTTATATTTTTCAAGTGTGTAGTTAACATATAGATTTAATTACTTGCAGATTATAGCTGTACATGCTCAGTCTTTATTTAGTGGGTTTAAGTACCAGAGTTTATTTCCTTTACACAATGTAGCTGGCAACAGCTGATTTAGGGGCCATGTTTTCCATTCATAATTTGGTGTAAAACAAACCCTACCCCAATTTTGTAAGGAATGCATTGTAGCATATTTTTTTCCTGGAGCTCCCAGAACAATGTTTAAGTGAAAGTTTGTGGGGTTTATTTGGGGGGTGGGGTTTAATGTACACTGAAGTGTTTTGTTCCATGCGTGTTCCATGCTTTAGAGCAGGAGGTAGCTTGGCTTCATTTCTTGTGACAGCTTTCCCCAGCCATGGTTGGATTTGTTGTTGAATTACAACTTGCATCATCCCAGATCATTGGCTAGGCAGGCTGGGAGCTGTGAATGCCAACAGCAACTGGAGAGCCACTGATTCCCTGTCCCCTTTCTGTACAGTCTTACCACCTCAATCAGAGGCAGCAATCCTTCTGAATACCAGTTGGTGGAAATTGGAGGAGGGAACAGTGCTGTTGAACTCAGATCCTGAATGCCGGCTTCCTGTAGGCATCTGATTGACTACCATGAGAACAGGATGCTGGACTAAATGGGCCACTGGCCTGATCCAGCAGCCTCTTCTCATGTATTATGTTGGGTGTAATACAAATCAGCCCCTCCCTGCTTCGTCCAGTTGTTTCATTGGGCAGTGGCCTGGACGATTTGATCCGTGGCATAAATGCTGAAGTGAGTGCAGATTAATTTCAACCCCTTAATTAATTAATTAATAGTCACGCCACCTATGTACATCAGGACTTAGTGGGCCAAATCAGAACCACAAGCTAAATCTCCACCCTGATGTCCTAGAAAAGAATCCAGGAAATTTGCATTGTTTTGAATAGGAATCAACTTTACAAATGTTTACAACATTAAAAAACAAATTACAGTGGTACCTCGGGTCACAGACGCTTCAGGTTACAGACTCCGCTAACCCAGAAATAGTATCTTGGGTTAAGAACTTCGCTTCAGGATGAGAAAAGAAATCGTGCGGTGGCGGCAGCGGGAGGCCCCATTAGCTAAAGTGGTACCTCAGGTTAATAATAGTTTCAGGTTAAGAACGGACCTGCAGAAAGAATTAAGTTCTTAACCCGAGGTACCACTGTACACTGAAAAGTTATATTGATGCTTCTGTTTGCTATTTTATAGTAAGGTCAAATATGTGTCTTAAGCATTTAGGCTAACCACATGGGTATTTGAGTAAATCCCACAGCATTGGATTTCTAGCCTTATTTGACACTGAGCAAATGCTTCAAGAGGGAGGAAGCACACATGGCAGTGTAGCCACATCTATTGTAGCACAGCAGAAGTACAAATGAGAGAGAGAAAAGAAAATGGCCTAAAATCAACCATACACATCATTTACATATTCTTTTGAAGAGCTGGGGAAAAAACCTCAGTGCCTGATTTTCTCTTGAACTATATTAATGGTTTGTGGGGGTTCAACAGTGTGCTTAATAACCTCTAAGGAAGGAGAGTCCTTTCTTTCTCTTCTTGCCAAGTGTACAACCCATGGAGGAGCTGTAGTGTCAGTGGACAGTGGACACGACCCCAAATAGTGGGTTGGATGTAACATACTTTTCCGTCTATAAGACGATGTTTTTTTACCTTAACGCTTAAAAAATGGGGGTCGTCTTATACATGGGTAGTGCAGAGGGGGGACGGTGGAAATGATTTCTGTCTTGAGTAGTAGATTGTCACTGTCGTTATTGCGGGTGATAGGCTGCTGCGGCAATGTCCGCTTGCAATTGGGCGCTGCTGCGGCAATGTCCGCTTGCAATTGGGCGCTGCTGTGAGAATGTGCGCTGGTGATTGGTCACTGCTGCAGCAATGGCTGTTGGTGATTGGCCTCTGCTGCAGCAATTGGGCATGTGATTGGCAGCGGCTGGTGTCGATCGGAAATAAGATAGCTTCTGCGTTGTGTTCAATCTCAAGCGTTTGGAATTTGGGTGAGCTTTTTTTCCGGCATTCCTCCCATTCTGGACAACCCCTCCGTCCATTTTCTTAATATTGAGTCCCCAAATTAGGGGGTGTCTTATTCATGGGGGCGTCTTATAGACGGAAAAGTACAGTATGTTGGTTGACTAGAAATTAAGAGGGACTTGGCTGCTTGCAAAGAGGCTTTTACAGAGGAATTAGAGAAAATGTAAGTGAGCGATGCCACATGTGAATGAGTCTCATGAGGACAGTATCTCTTGTCTGGAGAAGGGACCATGGGAGGTGTGCAGGCACCATGTTCCAGTAAGGACTGGGCTTTTGCAAACTTTCAGCTTGTCAGGCAGGGCTTCTAAGCAAGGTCTCAAAGATAGGAGGTACTGTGGATGGCAGGCAGACTGCCTTCTGTGCAGAATTTTAAGAACTTTAAACATTTGCTGGTTGAGATACGTTATTGTCTACCACAAGTCGTACAATTCTGGGCTCTCTTCTTCTTAGCCACAGGTGAGTTATATAGCCTTTGGCAAGATGTTCCATCTGTTCATCTCTATTTAAAGTTTCTATGTGAAGCATAGAACGTAATGAGAAGGTTTCCTGTTGGTTTCTTGAAGTCTTTAGACAAGCCCCTCTACAACAGCAAGGGTAAAGACAATCATATTATGGTGTGCAGGTGTGCATTCTGTGGTCTTATCTCTCCCCCACTATGTTTCAGGTGGGCTGCCTGAAACATCTGCTGTCTCCCTTCTGCTGTCACTGATGCCCCCTCCTCCAGTCATAGAAAATTAAGCATCAGAAATGGGAAGCTCACTCATTCATTGCAGTTCTTTTTGTGCTTTTTTTGTTATCAAATCTATATTATCCAAGCAAGTTCCTCATGGCATTAAAAGTAGCTTTGTTGGGTAAGTTGTTCATGAATATAACTAGGTAGAATTTATACTTAATGTGATTCTTACAAATTTGTACAAAATTTGTACACATAATGGAATGCTTTTCCAGATATAAATGTACAGTGAAGAAGAATAAGAAACCTTACTGTTTCTGTTTGAATAGTTGTAATTATAAATCATTGCGTTATCCACCATGTTTTTCATTTTTTGACCTTCTGGTGACTTTGGAAAGGCAGAAGTCTTCTCCAATAGCAGAGGGGAAACAGTCTGCTATGTTCTTTGAGTCATTTAAAAGTTGCTTCTGTCACTTTCATTTACTGTCCTGTTTATCTGTATTACTGAATTTGAGATTGCTAGTAAGTAATCTTGAGGTCACTAATTAACAGGTAATCTGCCCTGCAACAATTACCTAAAAGGATCAAGTGAAGTAAGACTTTGCTTAACGTTTAGTGGGTGAAAGTTCATAGGCATACTTGAACTGTATAAACCTTGGGCATCTTTTTAAAAAGTCCTTTTACACATATCACTACAATTTATTTATTTTTTGTTCTGTTTTATTTATATCCCACCTTTTTCACCAAGGAGGTCAAGGTGGTGTACATGTTTCTCCTCTTCCTCATTTAATCTCTACAACAGCCCTGTGAGATAGCAGTGACTGGCCCAAGGTCACCCAGTGAGCTTTATGGCTGAATGGCAATTTGAACCCTGGTCTCTCAGGTCTTCATCTGGCATTCTAACCACTACACCACATTGGCAGGTGAAAAAACGCAAATGGGGGGGGAAAAACTAGAGAGGATCTGTTTCACATTGCCTGTTACAATCTTATTGATCTGCATGTATAACATAAACTTTATGGATTGACTATTCTGACCTATTGTGTACAGTCTCTGAAAGTGTATAACAAGTGCATTTAAAAAAATTTTTTTTTACAGACTTGTAGACATCTCTGTTACTTTGAGAAGACAAAAAACCCAGCACAGGGATAGCTCAGTTGGTACAGCTCAAGGCTCTTAATCTCAGCATTGTGGGTTCGAGCCCCACGTTGGACGAAAGATTCCTGCAATGCAGCGGGTTGGACTAGATAATCCTCGTGGTTCCTTCCAACTTTACAATTCTATGATTCTAAGAAATGTATTTAAAAAATAAGAAACAAATCTACATTCATTTAAGATTTTTTTTTTAACCACATGCAAAATTCTCAAGAGAATTGCCTTGGGCATATAAAACATGTTCTGGAGTACATGCATTTTAAATAAGTTTTATTATTCTAGCTGAAGAAAAGTTTTATCAAGCTCAGGATTGATGAATATTTCAATTAAAGATTGAATTTTCTTTTTCTGCACCTTTCCAGAAAAAAAGTGAGAACAGGGATTCCCCCCCCCCCAAACAAATGTGAAATTTCCCATTCCATTTCAAGGAATTGTCTCATTAGAGAGCTCTTTGAGAGAAGCAGCTGTCAGCTGACCAGTGTTGTTCCTTTCAGGCTAAAAAGAGATGGCTTTACTTGATAGGTTACCATTTGCTAAAGTAGGGTTCCTTAAGGGAGGCTTTTGACATGCCACTCCAGGAGAGTTTATAAATTAAATTGTTTTAAAAACATGTTTTGTTTTTAATTGAATTTGCTCAGTTATTGTCTTTTACATTCTGGGTAAATCAACTTAGTGTGCTGCGTGTGAGTTCTCTGTACCATAAAACGGAAAATGAGAAGTTTCCAGCCAATCGCTAACCCTTTTGTGGACCTCTGATCCTGTTGAAAGACACACTGGCTTTGCATGTAACTTGAAGAAAGGTATTGTGTCCCATTCAGCTTGACTTTTACTGTGAAAGGTGAGGTTTTGAGCTTTCCTTGTATATTGAACGGCGCTTTAAAGACAGAGGTCACCATCTACTGAGCAACTCTTCACTAAATTGATTTGTGGCAATATGACCTTAAGTCTGATCTCCTTGCTGTACAAGGATATTGCAGAACTGTGGTATCTTCTGAAGAAAAGAACAGGTGCGTCTACCTTTCGTGTTTTCTTCCCTTCCCTTTCTTGTTTCCACTTCCAGTGACTTTGCTGAACTGAAATGACTGGTGCAATCTAGTAGTTCTTGAATATTGTATTAAGGACCTGTTAGCGATCTTCCGGTCCGCTGTGCAATTCACACATTTGTATTTTTCATTTCCAGAGTGCCTATTGTTACGTCAGTGCCACGTACGTGTTCACTGTGAGCTTTATCACACAGAATGTTTGTGGAATATATTTACTAAAGGATCACAAATGCTTCCTTGTTGTACCTACTGTTAGCTCCTTTAGAAACTGTTCCTTGTATCTTGTGATGTGCTGTTTGACTGTCACTCTCCCTCCAAGCCATTTTATTACCTTTGTGAGAAGGCTAGGGCAAAGGTGGGGATTCCGCTACTACATCTTCTTCCAAAACTGCCAGTAGCAAAGCTTCGCTATCATATCTTTTCTTACAGTTTCTTTTAATTCAGAGCTTTCCACAGTAATCTTGCTTTATTCTAATAGGGTATGAATGAAGCATTGGAGGCAGTCTTTGCTGTAAATAGTGAAGCTACAGTCCACTGTGAAACTGAAAGCTTGTTTTTGTGGAAATTGGGGAAGGGGAGGGGGCAAGAGAGAAACCAAATGCTGCTGATTCAGTTCACGTTGCCTGTCTTGTGTTCTGTTTGGTATGCATGACTGCTATAGAGGAATACGGGATGAACAGCAGTGACATGTCAGGTTGGTGATTTGCTTTCTACCACTTCGGTCTCTGAAATGATATTTACTTAATGCTGAGCTTTAAGTGTTGGCGTGCATTAGGAGAAGTGGTGTTTTCCATTTAAAGTAAGTTATATCAAAGGCTCTGGGTGTGCCTGCAGCATCACTGTGCATTCAGGAGAATTGCGCTAGGCTTTTTGTGGCTTGGTGTACTGCTGGAGACAAGAAGGAATGCAAGGCTGAGGTTAAAAAGGATTTAAGAAAACAGAATGATAACAACTAGAAAATTCAAGTCTCCCCCCCCCCTGCATCTTCTGCCATTGTGCATGAAATGTTTTGCTTGATACCATTTTGTTTAAGTGAATGCTATTTGGGGGAGATGTACTTCTATGCTAGCTGCTAGATAGTGTTGTATGAATTGCTTTAAATATAGTTTAACTTAGGGTAATAGTAAGAATCCTTGTGTTTTCTGGGTAGTCCAACTTGTCTGATATTAAGCAATGGTAACTCCTGGCCTAGAAATGAAAGTGTTGGCCTTTTTTGGCCATCAGCAGGTACTTGGGGCAGGGAGATAAGCTTTCACCACCTGCTGCTGCTGCTAGAGGTATGGGAACATCAATGTGCAAAGAAGTATACAATCTGAGGTAAATTCTGAGAAAACAGAGAGATGCGTTAGGTTTGGCTGCCTATAAAACTGAGCAGTCCGGTCACTAAGGCATCTCTGAAATTGCTTCCTGGTGGTAATTCATTTATTCCATGTCATGTGGAAGAAGATACTAGTTTTATGCAAGTAAGGTGCAATTAAGAGATGGGGAACCTTTGGCTATCCAAATGGTGGTGGTCTCCCAATTACTATGAACCCAGTCAGCATGGCCAATGGGCAGGGATGAGAAGAACTGTTACGAATAATATCTATTGGGTTGCAGGTTCCTCATCCCTGGTGTGATTGATTGGCTTGAATGGAACTGTGAAGTATGGATGGATATTGGATTTAGGCAAATCCTGTGTGAAGTGGGATACATTGGAGGTCATTAGGACTTGTCAGAGGCAAAATGGGTTCTTTGTAAGGTGGCACAAGCTGAAGCAGAAATCCCTGAAACACTTTGCGACACCTCAGTAGTGCAGATACCAAAATAATGTTGCAGACAGGCATCTGTTGAAAGTGAAAGTAATGTGTCTAAGCTTACTTATAAAGCCAAAAGGCCAAGGTGGAATGATATTGGGGAGGAAGAGAAAACACCAGGGCACAGAGAAAGAGCACCATTGTGACTGATGGGTCTAGCTTGGTTATCGGAGGGATTAATTTTACCAGTGCTTTCCATCCTGGGTTCTTTAGGAGAGGGAGCAACTTTGCAAGTGGAACAAACTTAAGAGAGGTGTCTAAACTTAAGAGAGGTGTCAGAATTGGATTGGGAGAGGGGTTTTTTTTGCAACTAATAATTCTAGCTTATAATCGACCAGACACCCCCCCAAAATCCTATGTTGTTGCTCCCCAAAATGAACTGTAAAGGTCCCTAGACTTAAAGCCTAGGCATCTATTTGTCTGCAGTTGGTCAGGTTTCTCTCACATGCTTCTACTTTTCAGTCCAATTGCCCAGACAACATAAGGTGAGGTTAAGGGATTCCTTTTTCTGCCCCCCACAAAATTGCAATGGCTGCTCTTACATGAAAATCACTGCAGCTTTTCTTCTGAAAGCTGACAGGATTTATGCCCTCAGAATAAGCGACCTTGCCTACAAATTTCAGCCAATTCTGACCAAAAATTTAAAAAAAGATAGAGGCCATTACTTTTTATAGTGATCTGCAAGAAGAGAAGTCACATAAGAATCATCCGTACTTCCTGGATTAACTCTTTACATAGATTGCTATACAGAGAGAAAAATAGCAAACCTGAACCAATGTTTCAGCATTCCCATCTCCAGGTGGACTTTTACGAATTTGGAGTGGAATTCTCTTTAAAAGACCTTCAAATACTGCTGAAGGCAGCATATTCAGTTATGCACTTCAGAAAACTCATACATTTTTGAATTGTTAGATCCTGCAGATGAGATGCCACTAAATCAGGAGGACCAGTTGGAAAACAGTCATTCCAGGGGGATAGTTTCCTCATTGCGGACAGATTGCTCTATCAAAAAGACTTTGCTTCGATATAGGTATTTTGCTTCACTGGGACCTCAATTTAATAAGTGTTGTACTGGATGGCAAGGGGAGCATAACCTTAAGTTAATGTCTTTTATCCAACTGCTTTTGTGCAAATCAGTCAGAGCTGATGGAAGAAAGCTAGTTGGGGGTAAATTCAACTGGAGCCAATAGTTAAATGCAGTGTTGTTTTTTCTGGGGGGACGCAGGGGTATGCATACCCCTAAACATTTTGTGAATCTAAATTTGGCCTCATTGAGGGGCAATATTTCAATATGAGTAGGAAAGTGAGAGTACCCCTAAACATTTTTAAAGAAAAAAAAGCACTGGTTAAGTGTCCTGATTAATTTATAGCATATACAGTTCTAGCAAAACCATGCACACGTTATATCGATGAAGATTCTGTATTAGAGTCCCACTAAGACCCATTTCAGGGTCTTATTCTTCCCTTGCATTTCGTTTCCTACTTCTGGGGTCCTGCAGCTCTTCGTGTGGAGAGGTACACCACAGTCTTGAAATTCAGTACCCTAGGTGGCAGGTTGTTATATGTGCTAACAGTCCAGTCCCATGCATGTTTATTCAGAAATAAGTCTCTGCTGCATTGGGAGCAATGCGTGGTGTAGTGGTTAAGAGCAGTGGAGTCGTAATCTGGTGAACCGAGTTCTCTTCCCCGCTCCTCCACATGCAGCTGCTGAGTGACCTTGGGCTAGTCACACTTCTCTGAAGTCTCTCAGCCTCAGTCACCTCACAGAGTGTTTGTTGTGGGGGAGGAAGGGGAAGGAGAATGTTAGCCGCTTTGAGACTCCTTAAGGGGAGTGAAAGGCGGGATATCAAGTCCAAACTCCTCCTCCTCCTCCTCCTCTTCTTCTTCTTCTTCTTCTTCTTCTTCGAGGCTTACTCACACTTAAGAGTACATGACATTGCAGCCTAAGTTCATTTGTTGAAACTGCACTTGATCAGGAAACTTTGATCAAGATCTGCTGAGTTGAATGACCAAAATGTTGCAATGTGGTGATGGATCTGTTAGCATGTGGTGAAGCTGTTAAGCGACTGCCTCATTTGCAAACACTGCACAACTCAGATCTGCATCCAGTTTAACTGTGCTGACACTGTCCTTTCTTTTAGTAGCTTGATGGTGACTCAAGTAGGCAGTGGAACTGTAGGGTGGTGCAGGGCAATGGCATAGCGTTGCTTTGCTGTATACAGAATGCATCAGATATCATCTCCAATTGCTAATTTTGTGTTATTGATCGACCCTTGGTTTGGATGTTTAACTTACAACAAAGAAGCATGCTAGCAGCTACCTGTATATAGGATCTTGTTGGTTTATTACAGTTAGTAAAGAGAAGTTAGCATTGCTCTGACTGCATCTTGAAGAAGGAATGTTAAAGGAGCTTGCGTTTCCATTTCACTTCTCATGTGTGTTTTGGCTGAAAGGTGGAGGTTGGTTTCTCTTTCGGCTGCAGCCTTCCCACCCCCGCTCGCTTCACTCAGTGCTTTACATCATATAAAAATTAACCTGAAGTGAAAGGTATTCAGAGTTGTGAGATGCATTCAAAGCCGAGGTATGGGGTCAGCTCTGGTCACTGAACATACTTGCTACAGCTTATCCACATGCTTGTTTGTTGTGCTCTTTCAAGTGAGAGAAATTTGTAAAGATCAGCTACTGCAGACTTTATATTGTGAACGTACCTGGCTAGGCTTGGCCCAGTTGTTTGTAGCATCATATGCAGAGGTGCATTCTGTAGTAACTTCCAGTTTCTTATTGCCCGCCTTGCATGTGATGTGAGTTCAGGGAAGAGTTATCCTTACCACTTGATCCCAGTGTTACACACACCCCAATATTTGAGCAGTGAGGGGTTCCAACAGAAACTTCAGTTTGGTTCCCTTACAGTGTAGGTCATTGGAGGCTTATGACACTGCTGTGATACAGGGTTTATTTCCAAACACATAAATATGCAGGATGAGATGGAAGGTTCACCGCATTAACTCCCAACAGAACCTGTTTCCCCAGTAGGTTCTAGGGAAGCCCTCAAATGCCACAGTTTTTGGTTTCTCAAAGACATCAAGCCTTTTCCATCCCAGTTGCAAGGCTTGCATTGTCTTTTCTTCCATTTCATGATACACTGATTACATCGCCTCCAGAAGGATCTCTGACCGCTAACCTGTGTGGCAACAAACCACCTATACTAGGTCTACTTTTTAGTCATAGGCTAGTATCTTGGACAAGCTTAACCTGGCAGATTTGTTGGGTCCTGTCCTAAGCTACTTCATAAACTAACAAAAATGCCTCCATTAGCGAGTGCATTCAGGAGAAAACCCTTTCCACCATATTAAAAAAAAATTGAGGTACACAACTTGAGTCACCAACATTAGACGCTTATAAGGCCCATTGATTTTTAAGCCGGTTCTTAACTATCCTGCAGAAATCATGTCTTTAGTTTTCAGGTACAATGTTTTGAAACGGTTGCTGAAAAGACTGAGGAAATCTCAGTTACTGTACTGCTTTAACTGCAAAATCATCCTTCCAGGTTACAGATTAACCCAAGATACAAGTAATATATTGCAAGGAGGAGGAAAGGAGCATGGAGTGCTCAAACTGCTTGTCCTTTCCTCTGTATTTCCTTGTGGGGCTAATAAAACTTATGTGGTATACAGAGTGTGTTTTTAAATGTCTTCATTTTCTGTTTCTTACTGAATCTGTTAACTTGTTGAAGTGAACTTCTAAGCTAAGAGGTCCGAAATGACAGCTGTTTCTTCAGTTAGTTAACAGTGGCGTGCAGTCATCTTCCGCATAAAGGGCCCCACAGTCTAATCTCTTTGTAATTCCAATCTTCTTACTGATGGAGCTGGACAGGCTGTTGGTAGGGGGCAAGATAAAGACCCCAAAGGGATGAAGAATTAAGGATTTGCTTCAGGGTTTCAACTCCCACTTGTAAATGATGAATGACATTGATGTCTATATTAGTCATAATACAGGGAATGTCTTCTTTTAGTGAAGATATCTGTTGTAGACTACAATACATTCACTTGTGTTTTGTGAGTAGTAATTCACTTCCCAGACATAATCAATTTTGTATTTTGCGCACTTAAAATAGAGCATCTATAGCTCAAGCATTCTCTTTTGAATGCACCTATTTATATCATTAAGGATTTCTAAATTTAAAATTGCTGCTGAAGTGTAGAAGAAAGAGCAATTGCCCTCATTCTTAGTTTTCAAAAAATGGTTGTCAGTCATAATAATCACCATAATAACAAAATATTGCAAGTAGTAGTGATTTACCCTTTAAATAGTTCCACATTAACAGTAGTGGGGAAATCCATGAATACTACGGGTCAAAACGTATCAAAAGACCCAAAGCCTATGTGAGAGGCACTTCTTTTTAACTTGTTAAAACGAGGGCTGGGTGATATCAGCTTTTCAACATTGTGGTGTATCGCCAGCCCAAACATCACGGTTTGGCGATATACCACAGTGTTGAAAAAAACAAGGTACCTTGGCCTCTGTTCGCAAAACACTGGGTGAAACTGATCCCGCTCTCACCTCAAAAGCTGAGGCAGCTTCACCCAGGCTCACAGGCTGGGACAATGCAGTTTTTTGGTGCCACTCAGCTGAGGGGAGGGAACACCCTCCCCAGCTGAGACAGCCCCAGTGTTCTCACCGCTTGCGCATGAACGGGCGGAGCCTCAGGGCTCCTTGCTTGCTGTGGCAACCGCGCTGCCCACAGCAGAGCAGTTTCACAGAGCCCCCCACCCCACCGCCAGCTTGCGGGAGCCAGTGCCAAGCTAGGGGCTCCTCTAACTGCTCGACTGAGACAAGGGCAGCTGCATACTCCTCAGTTGAGCAGTTTAAAGATGCAGAATAAGGAACAAGCTCCCTCTCTGTCGTATGAGGCCAGAGTTGGATGGCGGTTTCACTCAGTGATGTATCGCTGGTGAAACCGCCACTGCTCCTGAGTCCCTCTGCTAGCAACACTTGCTGCAGGAAGGAACTCTTGACACCCTCCAGCGGGTGCTGCTAGGAGAAGGACTCAGGAGCGGTGGCAGTTTCGCCAGCGATACACTGCTGAGTGAAATCGACATTGCGGTCTGTTCCTCATACCGGTCCTGGGCGATATATCGATATATCACCCAGGCCTAGTTAGAACAAATACATCAAGACTTCTACTGTGCTTCGTAATTTGCCTGTCAAATATTGCCTGTGTTGCTGTTAATATCAATGGGTACTATTAGTTGTGTCCTGTAAAGGTAAAGGTACTCCTGACCGTTAGGTCGAGGGAGCCGGCATTTGTCCGCAGACAACTTCCGGGTCATGTGGGCAGCATGACTAAGCCGCTTCTGGCGAACCAGAGCAGCGCACGGAAACGCCGTTTACCTTCCCGCCGGGCAGTACCTATTTATCTACTTGCACTTCGTGCTTTCGAACTTCAGTTTCATCATACCATACTCTAGCAAACTGCCATCGGCTATTGATTTTCAAGTTATTTATTAATTCAGGTATTCATATACTACTTAATATTCAGAATTACTAAAATGGGGGGACACTCCACACATGCCTTCATATATAATGCCATCATTTAAAACATCAACTGCTGCCGAATACGATGAGTGTACAAGTCTTTTTTATTTTGCATTTACATTCCCAGGCAGACCTGATAGATGGAAGAATTGCCGGGTGCCCATGTGGTGAAAGGTGCCCATGTGCTTGTCCTGTGTGACAAGGGTACAAAATTTCCTTTATGAAAATGATGTCCTTGTAGGAAATGTGAAAGATGGTGCTGTCCATGGTACACTATTAGTACGCTTGGTGGAAATGAGATAATCAGTTAGATCTGGTTTATGCTCTGAACTTTTAAACCTATCATTGATTATGCTGAAGTAATTCTACTGTTCTTGGTACCCCAAGCCTGCAGACTCAAATCCTGCATATTTGATGTGTGCATCTGTGGTAGTAAACCTGGTTTAATAGGTGTTCTTTTCCATTGGTACCAATTTTCACATATGAGGGTCAAGTAAGATTTGAAGGCTCCTCATGTACAGCTTACAGATCAGAGGAGCACATTGGGTTATTAACATACGAATGTACAGTCAATACATGTAGATACATGCCTACTGGTTCTACCCATTGTCTGCCTACATATAAGACACATGCTCTTTCCCGTGTTAGGCCAAATGTGGCCCATGAAGGCAGTCCTGCTTGTTTGTTTGTTTGTTTGCTGATTGCACACATGTAACATGTGCATTCCTGTGGTCTTCTCATAAGCAGATACACATTAATAAAAATGCAGAGAATTGATGGGAAAATATGGTTATCCCAATTATGAAGCTGTCAGTCAAAATTCAGCTTAAGTTTTTTTTTGTGTTTTTTTGCCTGTGCACCCAGCCCCTGTAAAAATGGACTTTCCTCCTTTTCTTTTATTGTTCTTCCCCTGATGTCCATAGGCTTCTCACATGGTGAACTTGTGACACAACAGTTCTGCTTCTTAAGTTGATTTCTACATCAGCTACTTTCACTTGCTTTTCATCAACATTCCATCTTTTCTACACTGTCCAGTTCATAGCAGTAAATGGCAGAGGTAAAAGAAAATGTGTCTCAAACTGTTAGATAACAGGTTCAGTGGCAAAACCATATAGGCATTAATTAACTAGATAATATCTTCCAGTACCAGGAAAAAACATGTGTTTGGAAGAACCCAGAGTGGCATTCTACTTATTTAAAAGTTTCTTCCTATTTACTAAAATCCACTTCTAATTAGGCTGATTGCCTAAGCATTTGGGGAACTTTATAAGAGAATAATGCTTTAATTTATGCATCTGAGCTGCCAAAATGTGTTCTAATGTTCCCCAAATGTAACCTCAGAACCTGAATCTTGCTTATTTTAGAAATCATTATATTTCCCATGAACATTGTTGTTTTGAGTTTTAATGTTCATGGCTTTGGTTTTTTTATAGTGGTTGGATGAAATGTTTTTAATTAATGTTGAGTGCAGTCATGAAATGGTGGCACATAAATGTTTTCAGTAAATAAAAATTGTGTGAGCCAAGCATTTCTACATGGGAGTTATAATGAACTGTTTGTTGGGGGGATCTGTTTCAGATGAAATCATGCATCAAGATATTGTTCCCCTCTGTGCTGCGGAAATTGAGGACGAGCTAAGGAAAAAATTTGCCTATCTGTCAGGTAAGGGCTTGAATGTTTACATTAGATTTTTATTTTTAATAACGAAGTGTTGGCCAATTCATTTCTTATTCTGTGTATGAACCCTATAGTATATTTCTTTCCATGGTTCGTTTTGAACATGTTGATTTCTTGAATGGTACCAAATGAATAGCGCACAAATGAAATGTTAATTCTAAGAACAGAAGGTCAGTGATATAAGGTGGCTTTGTTGTAACTGAACATTAAAACAATCATAGCAGTTGAACATAAGTTGCCTTATACTTAATGAGACCATTGGCCAATTTAGCTCAGTACAGTGGTACCGGTACCTCTGGTTACGAACTTAATTCTTTCCAGAGGTCCGTTCTTAACCTGAAACCATTCTTAACCTGAGGTACCGCTTTACCTAATGGGACCTCCCACTGCCGCTGTGCGATTTCTGTTCTCATCCTGGGGCAAAGTTCTCAACCTGAGGTACCACTTCCAGGTTAGCGGAATCTGTAACCTGAAGTGTTTGTAACCTGAGGTACCACTGTATTGCTTACACCCGACTGACAACAGCTTTCCAGGATGCCATGCCTGGAGTACCTCATAGCTGATATCAAAAGGTAGCCCAGGAATAGTCTTTTCAGGTTTGGATCTTTGAGGTGGGACACTTTCACTCCTGTTACATGCTTAAAAAAGGAAAGTTGTCCTTGTTTATCAAAAGGTACAACAATTAAAGAGTAATTCCTTCCCCCAAACAAAAGTGGGGTGCTTTTGAAAATGGATTACATAAAAGTGTGAAATTGAGTTCCAGGTTCTTTAATCCCTCCTACCCTTATTAGTTTAACACACCCACAAGCATAATGGGCATTCATCCACAGCCTAGTGGAGCATAACAGAAACAGCCCTCTCTCGTTCCATTTTGTTTAATTTATAGTTAACACTTTTGATTCTGTGGTGAGTAGATCTTAGCATTTTATAAGTAAATGATGCTACACACACACACACTGTATTCTCTTTCTTTGCCCCCGCCCCCCATATTGTTTCCCCCCCACTCTTGTCTATCAACATACAAGATAAACGCCAACTTCAGTGATATTACACTGCAGTGTGCCCTTGCAACATTTGAGCAGAATTTAATTGTCTGCAATGGGATTTATGTAGCAAATTACTTGCAGTTTTGATTCTGCTGATGTTCCAGTTTGGGTGTTGCTGCTGTCAGTTGTTATTTTGAACTTAAGGGTTGCTGACACTGTAGTTTCAAGATAAACTAAATTGGATGTTGATTTAAAACACAGCTTTGTTATTAAGTTAACTTTAAAGTGTAATGCTGAGAGCAGTCAACCTGGTCAGAAGAAGGTAATGTTGAAAGGCATTGGGAGTCTCCTCTCACAGAAGTCATAAAGATAATTAAGAATAGGGTTAGTTTAATGATCCATATAGTGCTGTAGAGGGAAGTGAGGGGCAGATGAGGCTCATCAATCTGGGAAGGTAGCCCACCTAGGAGAAGGAAAACTGATCCTAAACATCCACTGCCTTGAGGGACAGAAAAGGCTAAGGAGTAAACCAAACCCTACACAAATCTGAAGTCCCTAAGACGGTTGGATGGTGCCTTGCACACCCCCTTCCCACAACTCCTGCTAGGATGGTGCCAAATGCATTGCTCTGCTTTCCTTTGGACCATAACAGTGAGGAGTTGTGTTGTCTGGATAGCCAAGGACAGCCAAGGGAGTTGTGTTGTCTGGACAGCCAAGGAAGAAGAAGAAGAGTTTGGATTTGATAACCCGCTTTATCACTACCCGAAGGAGTCTCAAAGCGGCTAACATTCTCCTTTCCCTTCCCTCCCCCACAACAAACACTCTGTGAGGTGAGTGGGGCTGAGAGACTTCAAAGAAGTGTGACTAGCCCAAGGTCACCCAGCAGCTGCATGTGGAGGAACGGAGACGCAAACCCGGTTCACCAGATTATGAGTCTACCGCTCTTAACCACTACACCACACTGGCTCTCAATAAACACTACCCAGGCATGTGCCCCAAGGAGGTTACTTGGGTTTGACTTTATCCTCAGAAGTGCACTCCATTCTCTCTCTCGACAGACAGATGCCAACAACAACAGTAGTGCAATACGTTGACTGTGGGGCTAAAAAAATGAATTGGCTTGTTGCATTCTCCCATATTTACTCTTGAGGCTTTTGAAAACTTTTACCAGTCTTACTTATCACACTCCGTTAAGCTAAGGAATTCGTTCCTGCAAGAGGCAGCGATGGCCACCAACTTGGATGGCTTTAAAAGAGGATTAGACAAATTTGTGTAAGGATGGGGCTTTCAGTGGCTACTGACCCTTATGGCTATGCTGTGCTTCTGAATACCTGTTGATGGAAACTTCAGGAGGTGATATTGCTGTTGTGCTCAGGTTCTACTTTGGGGCTTTCCATAGGCATCTGGTTGGCCATTAGCAGAAAATAGAAGAGTTCCTGATTTTTATAACTCCGTTCTTATTTAAAGTGAAACATAAAATAAAATAAATAAATGCAACTAAAGTGAATTCCACAGCAATTGCAGTTCCTTGTCCCCATATTAAAGGTTACAAGGGGCTATGACACAGAGAGAGTGGCTTATGACAGCCCTGCAATGTAGTTCACACTGAACCTGTTCCAGGTTCTGAATGGTTTACAAAAACCCTGCAGTTTTGTCTAGAGATATTAGGCCCCCATAGCAGGTTTGCAATTCTATGTTGACAAGAGGGTAGCTTAAAAGAGCCTTGCAAGTATAGGCTTTGTACATACCCAGCTTTTGAAATGTACGGAAGTCATATTTTCAAAGTTTGCTTTTGTACGTTGCCTGTGTTTTCCTATGTTGTTTATTTCATCCATAGACAATTATCACCAAGTGTATACATGCCCATAGTCCACTGTTAATATTGTAGGGCAGAGGTGAAGCCAATTTGAATTTCCAGTTTAAAAAAAAACCCCATACTTCCCTAGGTTGCAATAAAGGTTAAGTCATTCAACTTAAATTGCTCCTTCAGACCTCCTCCTAGGCCAAATCAAGCATGAAGAAATTTCATGCTCCACTGACTTGCATGCAGACTGGCTGTGCTTCTAAAATCTAAAGTAATTTTTTTCAGATGAAATAAGCACCAAGTTAGAACATGGACTCCTGTCTTTACACTCTGCTGCTTTAACCCACCTCAGCCACAACCTGAGGTAAAAAGTGTTGGACATCAGGGATATACTTATGTTGTGAGGCCCTACCTAAGTCTGATTCAAGTCTGATTCCATTGCACATGTAGCCAAAGTGTTATAACCCTGTTATGAAAATGCAGGTATCAGTATGCTCAGAGGAACCCTGAGGTTTGCAGAAATACCAAAATAAAAATAAAAAAAATGGGGGAAACTGCTCAGAGAGAATTGAGCATGGAATAATGAAATTTAACTTGCTATTGTGAGGAAAAACTGTAAGGGGGAGATGAAATATTCTCCGAAAGGGCATGTCTGCCTAGAACCTTAAACAGGACCATTCCATGCTGCAAAACTGTATTGTTAACCCCACATCTTACTATTGCTTTGTATCTTCCGGAGCTGAGCATTGGGGGGGGGGGGGAATTCAGAAACTGTATTTTAGGAAGCTGTGGATCAAACCAAAGGGGAGTAGGAACAAGGAAGAAGGCACCTAGCAGTTTGCATGCAGCAGTGCACATGGGAGGATAAACCTGCTTCCTGCTCTCCTTATCAAGCTGTACATCCATTCTGCAGTTTCTGAGTAGCCGCTGGCACATGGGCTTTTGCTTCCCAAGCCTAATTTTTTTCTAAGCTCAGCTGCATCACAAATTGTTGTTGCGTTATTGCATAGTAGGTGGTTCCATTGGGTTCACTTGGTTTTGGACTTGTTTATATTTAGCATTTTCCCTACCTGCAGCTGCATTACAGTTTAAATACATAAATCAAAGCACTCTCACTACTAGCAATTCCTCAGCCTCCTTTTTTGAGGAGCATTCTCATTATCAGGCTCATAAGTAAATCACAACAGATGTTTGATATCTTAACTGATCTGTTTTCAAGTCTGAAAGTGATGTAGCTATTATAGCTTCTTTATGAGGAATGAGTGGTGAGTAAATAATGTTTGTGTTTCTTTCCAGGTGGGCGAGGAAAAGATGGCTGCCCTGTCATCACTTTTCCAGAGTACTCAACATTCAGCGAAATTCCAGAAAAGGAGTTTCAGAGTGTTCTGACATACCTCACTAACATCCCCAGGTAAGACGTGCGCTCAAGGAAATGAGAATGCTTATCAAATTAACGTTAATGCTTCGTTAGCTACATCACACACATAAGGAAGAGAGTTGGCAGATTGTAAACCGTTTAATAAAGAAAAGAACATTATGGATATAAAGCAGGGATTGAAAAAGCATATCACTACTTCTAAGGAGTAATGAGCCTTTGGAACGCCTTGAAATATAAATTTGGGGACAAAGACCCCTTTTTGTGTTTCTCTACAGTTCTGAGCACTCAAACATTCAGCTCTGTTCCACAGTCCTTAAGCAATAGTAGTCCCACATACTCTCCATTCCAGTACTGCTAAATTCTTTGTCCTTTTCCCCATTCCTGCCAGGTGAAAACAGGGATTGGGGGAGTCAGTTCCTTAGGCCACTTCATGACCCAGAGGGGAGTGAAATCTTTGAGCCCATTTGTAAAGAATGATGATAACTTAGTCATTGAGTGTTCTTTCAGTTGAATGCATATTTTATCAACCTTGTTTGCAATTTTGTGATACAGTTATTTTGTTGTGAAATATGAATACCATATTGGCCTGAATATAAGCCTCACTTTCCCCCCAAATTCCGACCATGAAAAGTTGAAGTGCAGCTTATATTCTCGACCTTACGGTATGCAGCCAGGAGTGCGGCAAAGTGGCCCCTGCCCCGTGTGTAGTCCCCCGTCCTCTCCCCCAAGGCTGGGAAGGGAGAGAGTGAGGAAGGGGAAAGACCACCCGCAACACAGTGCGGTTCCCCACCCCCAGTATGCAGCCAGGAGCAACAAGGAATGGAGTGGCTTATATTCGGGTATTTTTTCGTTTTTTTTTTCCCACCCTCCAATTTTAAAGGTGCGCCTTATATTTGGGTGCGGCTTACGTTCGGGCCAATATGGTATGTATGAAATGGTAGATTTATCAAGTTGTTCCATGTTTATATGTTTCAGTGATGAACATGGACAGGTAGAGAATTAGTGGCAAAGGACTGGAACCCCACTTTCTGTGCATGCTCTGCTTTCACAAGAGCAAGCTGCAATTTATACATGTGTGCTATCTCCATGACTCTTGTGGCATAAATTCTGTTCTTGTAATTGGGTTTCCAAATCCAAAACACAAGGTCTGCCCATGGAGTGTCAACAAGACATTATAAGCATGCTGACAAAGCAACACGTTGTCATCCAAACATCTTTGGTTACTGAAGTTTTGGCCTATTCCTGAATAAGTCATGGCTCTTAAGCCAGTGTTTATAGGAACCCATGTGGCTTAGCTGTATTCAGCCATACACCCCAGCTCCCTTAAATAAAGGAGGATTACACTGAAACCATCTGAATCTCAGGGACATTGCTTCACACAACTGCTTCAAGCAGTTCAACTCATGCAGCTATGGAACATAGCAAATCAGTCATCAGGCTTTGCTCCATCTGACATAGAAACATTACCAAGCGATCTCTACTTTTAATAAAGAAAGTGCATTTTGGCAAAAAGCCAGTGCTATTAAAGGCTCTTACGGTATAGCTTTGTGAACTGTTGGGTTTGCAAAGCTATATCGTAAGAGCCTTTTTAATATGCATCCTTGAGTCTCAAGTTTGCCTTTTAATAGAAATGAAAATTGATCTCCGTGAGAGTGATGCTGCATGAGTTGGGAGTATTTGCTTTGACGTGCCAAAGAGTATAGCCCTTGTAAATTACTTCGCAGTATCTGGTCTTGTGCGCTTTAAAAGCCTTTATTTCTAAATCTTCATGGCATGGTACACTGAACTGTTTAATTGTATGTCAGAGTCTTGTATCGTCTCTGCCCTTAGTCAACAATGTCATGTAAACTAGCCTTATTGGAAACTGCAGTGCTTAACCCAGTTTTACCACATAACTCCCCCGTAAATCAGGAAGTAAAATAATCAAGACAGAAAGGACACTGCAGTTTCATACACAGGGAAATTTCTTCAGAACTAGAATGCTTCAGTCAGCTGCTGAAAAGCTTCCTGTTCAGTTTTGTACAGATTCCTGCCCCCCCCCCTAAAAAACAACAACCATTCACACATTAACAACAGCAACACTACTTAATTCTGGGAATTTCAAAATGTTGGCTTGAGGTTAGAAGAAATAAGGATACAAATTATAAAGCAGAGCAATGAAGGAGGAGATCAGCAGCAGCACCTGTCTGGTGGATAGATTGGAGGATTTTCAACGAAATGGTGAATTATCCCTGGATTAATTTTCCTGCAGCTCCCTAAATGAAACATCAACAGAAAGCTTCCCATCAGTGCATACAGTGCATTTAGTATGCAGGCCGATTTTAATGCTGAGGAAGGGATAGCATGCTGAAACATGAACGCTGGTAACCCATGTCTAGCTGAGCGATATTGGACTCGCAAACCTTCCCTTCCACTCTGGAGTACTGATCTTCTACCACTACTGTGTGTGTGTGTGTGTGTGTGTGTGTGTGTGTGTGTGTGTGTGTGAAAGAGAGACAATTTAATGTATATTATGTCTTGTATTCATTGCATGGTATTTACCCAATGACTGAGCATACAGTGTACAAAAGAGCAGGCGGCAGAAACATGAGCAGCAACGATCTGTGCCACAAACCAATAACTCGGCTACTCGGCCAGTGTGGTGTAGTGGTTAAGAGCGGTAGACTCGTAATCTGGGGAACTGGGTTCGCTTCTCCGCTCCTCCACATGCAGCTGCTGGGTGACCTTGGGCTAGTCACACTTCTTTGAAGTCTCTCAGCCTCACTCACCTCAGAGAGTGTTTGTTATGGGGGAGGGAAGGGAAAGGAGAATGTTAGCCGCTTTGAGACTCCTTTGGGTAGTGATAAAGCGGGATATCAAATCCAAACTCTTCTTCTTCTTGTTGGCACAACTTAAAAATATTGTGGAATACAGAAGAAACACAAAGCAGCCATGTACTAAAAGCAAAGGTGGTTAGCCTGCAACCCACAGGCCAGATCTGGCATAGCAAGCTGCGGGAAGTGGCCCGCCGGCCCTGAAACGTTATCTCCTGATCCACTCCATCCAGTTTTTAAGAGCAATCTCTAAAAGAACAGAGTACTTTACCTTCTGATCTCAGGAGAGCCTATGGCCCATGGTAGAGCATCTACTTTGCATGTAGAAGGTCTCAGGTTCAAACTTCAGTAGACCAGGGGATGTGTCTTGGCTTGAAATCCCAGGGAGCTGCTGCCAGTCAGTGCAGATACTACTGAGATAGATGAACCAATAGTCTGATTTGTAATAAGGCAGCTTCCTCTAACCTTCCAATGCCATTCTGTTGACAGTGGTGGGAAAAGTAGCGTTGTGAAGGTGACAGGCTATGTTTGGGGAGCCTGGGAACTTCCTTCTTGGAGAGATCCCTCATTTCATCCAAACCTATTTGCATTAATATAGCTATGAATCCTAGCTCTTACTACCAAGCAGGCCTCCTATCTGTAAGCCATGTGTGAGGTTTACGCAGCTTCCTTTCTCCTTGGAACTTCCTTTCCTTATTTGTTCATCATCCAATCAGGATGCTGTGAGTTTAGGAGGAACTACATCATTATAAGTAACAACACACAACAGCAGCTCTGGGTGAAATTCCACGATCAGAAATAATAAAAGAGAAGAGAGTTCAAGAGGTGAAATGTTGAAGGCACAAACGCACACAGTGCCAACGACAAAGAAAAATGGGAGGCATCTAAGGAAACTGCTGTGGCTGCATAAGGAGCTTACAGATGAGCTGAGATGTTAGAAGGGCATCTATAAGAAATGGAAGAAAGAAGAAATCGCAAAGAAAGAGTAATGCACTACTGTAGTAGCCAACAGTTGGAGGGAGAAGGTCTGGTGGGCCAAAGCTCAGAATGAGCTCAGACTTGCAAGAGAGGTTAAATACAATTTTTTAAAAACGTATATTTGGCTATATTTGAAGCAAGAGGAAGAACAAGCAAGCAGTAGGTCCTCTGTATGGAGAAGAGGGAGATGATATTGGGTGACAGAGATGAGTTTCGGGGTCCCTTGCAACTCTACAATTCTATGATTCTGTGATCCAACCTTCCTTCATAAAATGCATTGCATATACTATAGCTTACATCCTGCATGATGCTGAGCATTTTTCCACCCTTGCTCCACATCATTGGCTCTTGCTGACAGGGAAACATGGCTGCAGCATCTGGATACATGAAGCTCATGTGTCTCTTTGTTTATTAAGCTGAGATTTCGACCATCTATACTCAACCACTACTAGGATGTGGGGTGGAATTTGTCATAGGGCTTCCATTTTTTATGTCAGTTACTCTTTCTTTGAGCTGCTCATTTTTCCATTCCTAATTTCATTTCTCCACATTGCTACATCAGCACGCACGCATCCCATCTTTTAGCAAGTACTTTTCCCTACCAGTACAGTTGTACCTTGGTTGCCAAATGGAATCCGTTCTGGAAGTCCGTTCGACTTCTGAAAACATTCAGCAACCAAGGCGCAGCTTCCAGTTGGCTGCAGGAATTTCCTTGCAGCCAATTGGAAGCCGCGGAAGCCCCATCAGATGTTCGGCTTCCAAAGAATGTTCACAAACCAGATCACTCACTTCCGGGTTTGCGGTGTTGGGGAGCCAAAACATTTGAGTTGCAAGGCGTTCGAGATCCTAGGTATGATGGTATGCATTTTTTTGTTATTTTCAGAAACTATTATTTGGTTGGAGAACTGCATATAGCACAATTCAGAGAAGTGCAAATTTTGAAGGATAGCTGCATTGTGTCCCATGTACAGGGTTTTCTTTTTACAATCAAGTGGCGTATAAATTTTATGAAGTAAATAAATAAATGCATTGTTTCTGGAAATGGGAATTACATAGGTTTGCATTAAAATGCAAGCTGAACCAAATTTATCCCCCATCCCTGTGAGTGGCACCCAGTATTTTTGTTCATTTATCATTCTTCCCTGATTTTCTCAATGTGAGCTTTTTCAGTATTTTTGGATTCAGTTTTTGCAAGAACCACTAGAGGCTGCTACAGAATAGTGAATATCCTTACAATTTCCCTAGCAATCCTTTTTTTAAAAAAATTGCTGTCTCTTCTTTTTTATTCATGTTGGCATCTGTCTGTCTCAGGAGACAATGTTGAATGTTCTAGTAATATTGTGAAAAGCACTGAGATTTATTTATTTTTAATTCTACAGGGCAGTTTAGGAGTCATCCATAGGATTTAGAAGAGTCTTTTTGTCCTTAGGAATGGATTAAAAAAAGTAGATGGTGTTCATATTACTATTACAGTATCATAAGAGTCATTAGGAATAGTTTGCTTAATCCGGTCAGACTAAGAAAAATGTTACTATAAAATAGCATATTTTTTATTTTAAAAATTCACAGAAGGTGGTAAGGCATCATATAATTGTCATGTACAACTTGTGGCAGTCAAGAGAAATATAGCCTTAATTCAAGAATTATTGCCTGCAATAAATAACATTTTCTGCTGACTTGACTAGTTGACGTGCTCCTTCAATAATGAGCAGGGCCACTTCTGCATGTGGCCACTTATGAAGCAACAAATCATACCGTTTCCCCTCTAACTGTCTCAATGAATAATTGTCATAAAGAATAATTTATTGTAACTAGAAATGTTGTTCCTTTGGCATTATCTAAAGGTATATTTGCCTAGACATTTTGTGGATATTTGAATATTTTATATCTCCCTGCTTTCGCTCTCCAACTCAGAATCAGCCTCTGGCTACGATTCCGTGCTTACTTATTATGTGAATGAGTTCAGTTAAACTCACTGGGGGAAAGTGTAAGATTGTACTCTTATGGAAAGCAGCTGGAGGAGGAGGAGAGGTCAGAGGGTGAAGAAAGAGTTGTGGGTGGAGAGTAGACTCTTTCCCCATATTCTGGACCACCTGGGAAACACAACAAACCTGGTGTGCCTGGAATTGGAGATTGCAGCTGAATGGGACACAGCTGTGGGCAGCCTGAGAAAGTACCATCCTCCTTGGTCCTTTGCCATAAAAATCAAGTCTAGAGAGAGAGGACAACTAGGGTGATGTCCTCAGTTTCCAGAAACTCGTCTCAATGCGAGACTTTTCTGGGTGAGCTGAGTTTGTCTGGACCCTGGGTGAAAACCCCGGAGGCTGAGCGGGAGGGTGTGTCAGAAGGAAAATGAATTGATATTGAGATAGAATCATAGAATCATAGAGTTGGAAGAGACCACAAGGGCCATCCAGTCTAACCCCCTGCCAAGCAGGAAACACCATCAAAGCATTCCTGACAGGTGGCTGTCAAGCCTCTGCTTAAAGACCTCCAAAGAAGGAGACGCCACCACACTCCTTGGCAGCAAATTCCACTGTCAAACAGCTCTTACTGTCAGGAAGTTCTTCCTAATGTTTAGGTGGAATCTTCTTTCTTGTAGTTTGAATCCATTGCTCCGTGTCCGCTTCTCTGGAGCAGCAGAAAACAACCTTTCTCCCTCCTCTATATGACATCCTTTTATATATTTGAACATGGCTATCATATCACCCCTTAACCTTCTCTTCTCCAGGCTAAACATACCCAGCTCCCTAAGCCGTTCCTCATAAGGCATCGTTTCCAGGCCTTTGACCAGATAGATAGATAGATAGATAGATAGATAGATAGATAGATGATAGATAGATGTAACTTTGTATTAATGTAACATTTTTATATGTAACTGTGTAAGATTTTGTTATAAGTTGTCGGTTTTCTTGTTTTTGTACACTGCTTAGAGATATTTTTAATATATTAAGCTGTATACAAATAAAATAATATATTAGCTTGTCCTGGTGCTATATTTCTCTCTTTCTTTTTAACTACAGGGATTCTGTGTTCACTTACCTAAAGTTTATTTCATTTATTAGACTGTTCATTTATTTAAAACATTTATAGTCATCTTTCAGTTTAGAAAACATCCACAAGGGCTTGCAGATGCAAAAATAATAGTTTAATTTGAAGCAATGCAAACACATAATATACAAAGCAGTTTTTTTTTAAAAAATAGCACACAGCTAAATAACCAAGCAGGAAAATAAATGCATCAGCACGTAAGCATTTTAAAAAGGCTTGGTTAAATAAAAATGTACTTGCTTAAAAGCCTAAAAGGCATCAATTTTGTTACATGACAAAATGTTGGCCCCTTAGTTATGGAACTCCCTGCTTGACTCTGCATGCTTTACCTCTCAGCAGCCATTGCCGCCATAAAACTGGGTGTTTGTGGGCTACTGGGGAAAGGTTGGAAGGCCGGCTCTGACTGGTGGTCCCCTGACCTTGGTTTATACACTGAAAATGGGGTGTTCCAGTGCAGGTGTGTGGAACCTCTAGATGTTGCTTTGAACTACAACTCCACACATCCCAGGGCATTGGCCATGCTTGCTGGGACTTGCAGTTCATCAACATGTGGAGGGCCAAAAATCCCACACACCTGTTCTCTTTTTCTCTTTTTCTCTTTTTCCTCTCCTCCAACTGAAAACCAAGTTGCCAGTTAACTATGAAAATAACTTGATAGCTGACCAAGCATGTCAGTAGTAAAGCCTACTGTGCTGAGGCAAGCGTTCGTAAGTTTGCCGCCCTAGTCTATTCATTAATCAGAACAAAACAGCATTAGGTATTTTCTAATAAATATATAGAAACCATTGAAAGTGACATTATGCGGGCAGATATTTATCTGCTTCAACCACATTGACAACAGCTTAACAGCAAGGAGTAGGGTTCTTTTTTAAGATTTGGATGGTTGTACATTACTTTTTGTATGCTATACAATGTGAAAAATGTCCCATCATGAGTTCTATATCCTGTTCAGTGACTAATTTTTATTTTATTTTATTATCACGGTCATTTATACACAGCTGTGTCCTCGGACATGTAAGCCTTCAGCAGACATCACTGACAATAACACAGGAGCAGAATATGGCTTCAAGATACTGTTGTTCTCTGTCTAAACAGCTAAAACTCAGGTTATTTTTATACCAAGATGGCATTCTTACTTACTAGAAGAGAATGACTCACGCTGTTTTCTTTTAGGGTATGCTGTGCTGACGTAGATTTGAACTGAAAGTTCTAGTACGTGACACAATTGGTATCTTGGTTGGGGATTTGTTATATAATAAAATAAGATATAAGAGGCTGTTAGTAGCAAAAGTGAACAGAACACAGAGTTATGGTATAGAATATGGTTTAAATGAACATGGGTCACTTTTAATAAAACTCTCAGACCATTTTAGGAAATTGCCTTATAGACAGGACATTGGTCCACCTATCTCAGTGCTGTATTGCCTACACCAGAGTTTCCAAGACTTGGGTCTCCAACTGTTTTTGGACTACTGTTCCCATCATCCCTGACCACTGGTCCTGCTAACTAGGGATGATGGGAGTTGTAGCCCCAAAACAGGTGGAGCCCCAATACAGCCCCAAACAGCTGGAGACACGAGTTTGGGAAACCCTGGTCTACACAATTTGTTGGACTACACAATGAATAGGGATGATGTTTTAATCAAAGGAACATCTAGATGGCCACAGATTTCCCAGCTTGAACCACACCGACTGACAGTGGCCCTCCAGTTTTCCCTAGCCATACCTGAAAGGATTCAACCTGGAACATTAAGAGATGGTGCTGATGTTACATTTCAAAATATTTTCCCCTTCTTTTTCTTTTAAAAAGAAAAAAGAGTCTCAAGTCAAGTGGGATATTGCAAAATATCTCAGTAGCAACCTTAGTGATTAGAGATACTTATATTTTGTGATTTTTTTTTTCTAATTTCAAATGAAGCTGCCTAAATCTTTCTAGAGTCCCCACTCTGGATGCTATTCATGGGACAAAGCTACACTCTCATATAGCCAAAACAACAACAACAACAACAAAATCCTTCCAGTAGCACCTTAGAGCCCAACTAAGTTTGTTCTTGGTATGAGCTTTCGTGTGCATGCACACGTCAGTCTCATTTAACTGGTGAGTAAATACTAAGGCAGCATAGCTATATTTGCACAGGTAGATTAAAATGTAACTTCAACGGAGCAGAAATATAGGAAAGCATTTTATTTCGTTGAGTTGTACTATACGGTATTTTGCTGGAAGTGTGTTTTGAGCTAGGTGTACATTCTTGAACTCACACTGCTAGTGTTTGGGATTCCTAATGTGAAGGTTGCTACTCAGCCAGGATCACCCATATGGTGGAGGCTGCTTATGTAAGAGTAAAATGCTCTTACATAATATTCTATCAGAAGAAATATTTTTATTTAAAGATGCCTTCATTGACCTTTTATTAAATGTGCACGCGCGCATACACACACACACACAAAAGCTTGGCGAGATTATTTAAGAATTATCTGCAGAGATAAAATTCTTTTTAAAGGGAGGAATGAAGAAGAAACCATACTCATACCAGAATATATACTTAACGCATGATTTATATAGCATTTACCACCACCCATCCCTTCGAGGATGCAGTGATCTTCAAAATGACTAACAGATCATTCCTTCCACTCACCCTTTGGGAAAGTTGCTTGTTAAAATCCCATTCTATATAAACTCCCACCCCTTCCCCTAGGTGCATGAGGTCATTTGACTGTCTTCTCAATAAAAGGTCAAATGATATGATGTCTGTGGTACTGTTTGAGAAGTAGGAAGTGTTTCAATACACCAAAACTGCTCGAGATAATTTTTTGCTGTGGTGTGTTTTCGTCACAAAATATAGTACGGTATGGGGCTTATTTGAATATTTGCAAATTCATGTGTTTATTTTTTTGTCTATCCACCCTGCTCTTTCTTGCCTAACTTATCCTTATTGCTTTATTTACATTGATATTAATGTTTAGTAGCTTTGCACTAGCACAGTGTTTCCCAAACGTGGGTCTTCAGCTGTTTTCGGACTACAATTCCCACCATCCATGATCACTGCTCCTGCTAGCCAAGGATGATGGGAGTTGTAGTCCAAAAACAGCTGGAGACCCAAGTTTGGGATAACACTGCACTTGCAGAAAGAATCTCTTCACATGCAAGACAGGGAGAACATAGCTGTTGTGGCCTGCAGCTGCTGATAACCTTGTCATCATGAATTTGTCTAATCCTCTGTAAGCAAATTCTATAGTGCAACTTTGTGCTGGGCAAAGTATCTTCTTTTTTTCTGTCCTGAATCTTCTTACATTCAACTTCACTGGATGGCCTGAGTTCTACTATTATGAAAAAGGGAGAAAGACTTTCTGTCACAATGCATATTATTCCACAGCTCTGCCATGTCCCTCTGTACTTGCCTTTTTCTAAACTAAAGGTAAAGGGACCCCTCCTGACCATTAGGTTCAGTAGTGACCGACTCTGGGGTTGAATAATGCTCATCTCGCATTATTGGCCGAGGGAGCCGGCGTACAGCTTCCGGGTCATGAGGCCAGCATGACTAAGCCGCTTCTGGCGAACCAGAGCAGCGCATGGAAACGCCGTTTACCTTCCCGCTGCAGTGGTACCTATTGATCTACTTGCACTTTGACATGCTTTCGAACTGCTAGGTTGGCAGGAGCAGGGACCAAGCAACGGGAGCTCACCCCGTCACGGGGATTCGAACCGCCGACCTTCTGATCAGCAAGCCCTAGGCTCTGTGGTTTAACCCACAGCGCCACCTAAGAACTAAGAAGCCCAAATATTGTAAGCTTTCCTTGTTGGGGGTGGTGGGATTCTGATCAAGGGCTTGAAGCAACTTCCCAAACAGTCCCTTAAGAACTGAATGGCGCATAACGTTGAGAGGAGAAAAACCGATAGCTGGGTGGGTTGCGAAATGGAATGGGGTGACTAAAAAGAGGTAAGAGAAGCAATGGTTTTCAAAGGGCTCGAAAGAACTAGCTTACCGTCTTGCAGTCACTTCCTGGTTCACATTGAAAATCTGTTTTGAAATGTCCCCAGAGATGGAACAGAAAGTGACCCATTGATTTGACATAACTTAGGGTGGTCTGTTCTCAGATACTAATGGGGTCTAAATGATTCCTGAATGTTCTAGAATTTTCACGGCAATTAAGGGTGGCAAGCTCTTAATGGTTCTTCAAAGTTTGCCCAAACCAACCCAGTGTAAATGCTAACACACACAGTAATCTATAGTTGCTGTTTATTCTTTCTTTTCTTTGGGGCATTATTTAGGTACATATTCTGAATCTCAGCTACATCTAATGCTTTAGTTCTTAACATCATTGGAAAGATTTGACGAAATGTTACAAATCACAGTAGCACATGGGTATTATGGCAGGTTAGAAATATAAATAAATGATAGTGTTCAGCACAGATACACACTTGGAAATCTGCAGATGGGATAACAAAGTCAATTAAAGCCCTGGATGCTTATATAGAATTGTGATAGTGAAAAGTCCTAATGCATTTGACTTGGAATCTTCTTAATATGAAATGCTGTTTTAGAAAGCAGCATTTACATATATGGCCAATTCAGTCACATACTTGTCACCATGTGAAATGCTATAAGCGAAAAAAATATAATGTCTATTTCTGCAATCGGGAATATGCAGGGATCCTTGCACATATGTCTGTTCATTGCTAGTATTAATATAATCCATGGTTTTGTTTACAGTAATGTAATGGGGATTGATATATATAATCTGCTCAAATATATGCAAAACAAATAGAAATTCAAGTCATTCTGGCTTATAGTTGCCTGTCATGTCCATTACGTTGTAATTCGCTAGCAGTCAGCTGCCTGCGTTACACAACTGGTTTGTATGTGAAAGTATAAGACAGGAGTGGAGCTCTTTATTTATACTCTGTGACTGTAACACATGCAGCTGAACAGAGCAAGACAAGAAAACAACAATTCTCCTCCCGGTCCCCTGATGGATGCCAGCTTGTGCGCTGACACAGAAACTCCCGTTTCAGAAACAGTGCCTCTTTTCTCACCTTTCTGATATATGACGTGGGGAAGATTCTGCCTTGGTTTACATAATTCCTCGAAGAGCAGCTCACGAAAATGCAGAAGACTAGAGAAATCTCAGGTTCCTTAGGATTAAAGTGATGCCTGGAGTCTGGAACCTAAGAGCTTGCATTTCAAAGGATGGAAACATATATATTGATGGAATAAAACCAGTGTACCGGCAAGAAAATGTTAAGAGGAAGAAAAATATTTTTTCCCCTCCTGGAGTGACCCTTATTGACCCTTACTTAAAGGATGGATTATCACTGTACTGCAGAAAACAGCAAGACAGATTCTGAAAGAATGAAGTGGAAGCATATTTGCATATCAAATTAATAAAGCCTTGCTACCTATGGAGAAGGGTAATGGATGTTTTGACCAGCTGAAGCTATGTGTACTCCATTTGGGAATGTCTCATTCTTGTAACGGTTGTGCATTTGAGTTTCATCGGCATATTGATTTCAGCATACTGATAACTTAAGTGTCTGGTAGGAAAAGGTTCATTCCTGACGGTAAAATGATTGCTTGAGAATTTCAACCACTTGTATCATTTCCCATAATTGCTTCTTCCTTTTCTTTTCTGTTGTGCCCCCCCCCATTAGTTCACAAGATGCTGGAATTGGATTTATACTTGTCATAGACCGCAGGCAAGACAAATGGACTTCAGTGCAAGCCTCTATACTGCGAATTGCGGTGAGCTGTTATGCAATTAAGTCTTTCGACTCTCTTAACAATCCTACACAAATTTCATTCAAATTTAATTTTCCAAAGTATTTGCATGTTATCCCTTTGTCAGGCAGCTTTATATAATGATTGTCTGCTTCTGATTTCAACTCAGGTCACAGTATGTGCAATGGTTTACAATTCTATATATGGCATAGCAATAGAGGCAGAAATGTTCTGTATCAATAGAAAAATATGGAATGCACTAAAGATAGGATGTTTGTAGAACCTGCTGCTTTATGATGTGGTGATCGAGTGAATCCAGTCCTTTAGGGTTATGCTGATTTAAGGGGGGGGGCTTCAAACGGTCTCGTGATTTTTAACTGTGTATGCGATTGTAGGGAAGTTGGGGGAGAGGCTATTTTGTGATGCCCACAGGATCACTTGCTTCTAACAATGTAGCTCCAAAAAATGACAAATTAGCAGGTTTCAGTTAAGGCACAATTGGTATTTCACATGAAAACCTTGAAGTATTGCTATTGTGACATTTATTAGCTAGGTGTGTAGTTCATATCAAATAATACAAAACAGTAAATGGATTGATAAGCATTTACTTTATTATATTATATACACCAGGCATAGGCAAACTTGGCCCTCCAGATGTTTTGGGACTACAACTCCCATCATCCCTAGCTAACAGAACCAGTGGTCAGGGATGATGGGAATTGTAGTCTCAAAACATCTGGAGGGCCGAGTTTGCCTATGCCTGATATACACAGTCAAATAGGAAGGCTTTTTAGCAACAACCTTCTGGCTCTTAAATATACTGGCCATGTTTTCTCTTTTTGTTCTTACACCTAAGAAAGACAACACCAAAATAAGTAAACACAGAATACGTTACCATGATCGTAAAGTGTTCCATTACAAAGACTCAATGTCCTTTTGTTAAAAGTATATCATCATCTAAAACAGTAAATGATTTCCACTTCCCTAGAGCCAATTTGACAAACCATTGTTGTTGTTCCTAGAAGCAAAACCACGTTGTTGTTCCTGGAAGCAAAAAAAAGCCAATACATATAAAAGCTCATGTCACTTCTCATTTTGGCAGGGCAGAGCCTACTTCCTCAAGGCTTCCCCTGTTTGATAACCAACCAGTGATTTTTTTTTCTTAAATAACTGAAAGGGGTGTTACTTCTACAGTAGAGGTTTTTTTAGATGCTAGCTTGAACTTTTCAATCACCTGTTTATAGAAAGGACCTTGAATCCACGACTTAATACAGTTAACAAGCCTGAGCTGGCCAATCCCTTGAGGATTTCCTTTTGCACCAACAAAGCCTCCAAGCCACCAAGGTTGCCACAGAGTATGCCAGTTTTTGGTTGTGATTCTGCCATTGTGAAGACAGAGACCACAGCTGTCAGTTATGCAGTGCAGTCCCAACAGCATGGTTTATGAAGTGTTGTCCTGTAGCATTATTTCATGGTCAGGTGGGCACCTGGTTGTTTGGGTCTGCCCAGCTTCTAACCAAATTGCTGAAGTCCCCACCTCCAAGAAGATACTGATCCTTCCCTTTCTTTGAGCATCCAAACTCAACTAATGTTTATTCTGCAGAAGGGAGTTGGAGATTCATCCCTGAATTTGAAGCAGAACAAACACAGCTTGCATTATTGAAAGTGCCTTATTGTATACTACAGTGGGTGGATCTCATGTGGCCATCTGCTTCTCCATCTTTCACAGCTGCTAGTGTTGCTGCTGCTGCTGCAGTCCTCCTTAGCTTCTTGCATCAAGCATCTCTTTGCTGCTGTAGATATGTTTAGGTTCATTGAAAGAAGGGGCTTGTGTTAATAGATGGAGCCAATAGTCTGCAGTCTACCTGGATGGTCCCTGTGACTGAATGCTTGTAGCAGGGAGTCCAAATGCCACTTATTTTATTCTTTCACTCCTGCTAAATTTGTGCTTACCTTATCAGAACTTCGAGGGTTCATCAGTTGAGAGGAACCAGTTGTGTTATATTGCATTAATATTGTAAGTAAGTTTGTGTTGCCTTTGAATAAGTCACCATTTTCTAGAGAATTTGATGTATGATGATCACTTTCTGGTTAAGCTTCCACAAGGAAAGAAACTGCAGGGATGTTTGACCAACAGTGCTAATGGGAGGAGTGTTTAGTGTCTGTCCACAGCCGCCAGTACCTGTCTCCTCTTCAATAAGTGCTGGGAGCTTATTTGTGGCTTATTTCCCAAATGGGTCTCCTATCGTGCTCTGTGCTTGCTTACCACGTGTTGTCTTCCAAGAGGTCTGCCTGTTTCCTTTCCTTTGGTGATGGTGGTGGGGATTCTGCATGGTCAGTGGTGGTGTATTGCCCCATACCCCAGTGTTTTCCAACCTTGGTGTCTGGATAATGTTGGACTATAACTCCCATCATCCCAAGCCAGCTTGACCCAATGTTCAAGAATGATGGGAGTTGTTGTTGTGGTTTAGTCGTGTCCGACTCTTCGTGACCCCATGGACCAGAGCACGTCAGACACTCCTGTCTTCCACTGCCTCCCGCAGTTTGGTCAGCCTCATGTTGGTAGCTTCGAGAACACTGTCCAACCATCTTGTCCTCTGTCGTCCCCTTCTCCTTGTGCCCTCCATCGAGTTGTAGTCCCACTATAACTGGGGACACAAGGTTAAAAGAACACTGTCATTCTGTTCTGGGAATATACATTGTGGGGAGGAGATGGTCTTTGTGAACTTAGTTCACTCATCTAATGTTGTTTATTCTTATATCATTTTTTAAGGTAATGGTAGTAGCCGATTGACTTTTAAAACTTTAGGAAGTAGCAAATTGGATACAATACAAGTGAGATGCCAACATGGTGCCTCCAGCTCCCATTATCCCTAACTATTGTCCCGACTGTCTGGGAATTGGAGTACAACAACGACAGGAGGGCAATATGTTGGCTTCCTCTGCAGTACAGCTCCTTGGGGGCAATATAACTTGATGAACCGAGAAATATCCAGCTGTGAAGAAAATGGAGAATGTGTCCTTCCAGTTGGCAGTGCTTCCTGTATTTATTTTGGAACTCGTCAGCTCATTATTTGCTCAGCATCTTTGTGTGACATGACAGTGTCCATAGCATGCCAATGCATTATGTATTGGAAACATGAACCGTGTGTTTTTTGTAGTTCAGAAGGCAGCAATTTGGTTTCTGCTTTCTGCCTGCAACAAAGTTTTAAGTGTTTAGGGTTTTAGTGAGCAAACGTAAACACAGCAGCTTGTTGCCTGGGGTGAAACATTGGGACAGAATCCCAGCAGCTTTGCACAGGTCTAAATGTGGAATCCATCTGTGTTGGGTTGGTCTGGAGGTGGAGTTGAGTGGAAATGTAGAGGCAAGGTCCAGTTCAATATCTGTCTGTTCACTTAAGGTACTGTATACAGCTTACAAATTGTTTGATGTTATATTATGTTTTTATATGTGTTGGAGGCCGCCCAGAATGGCTAGGGCAGAACAGCCAGATAGGTAGGGTATAAATAATGAAATTATTATTATTATTATTATTATTATTATTATTATTATTATCATCATCATTAATATTATTACAAAAGACTTTAGAAGAAGAAAACAGCTTTGCCACCTTGATTTAAAGCAGGGTGTTTCCCCCCCTCTCTGCCACACATCCATCTGTGGTACCAGTTCAATACCCACTTCAGACTTGAGTCCTAATAGCTGGAAGAACAACCGTACTTACTGTGGATTTAGGCTGAATGCAACAAAATTAACTTACATTATCAGTTTAGAAACATTAGTAATTCAACCTATGTCACAGTTGTCATCTCAAAATGGTTTGTATTAATAAATATCATATCATTAATAAATATCAGCAGCTCAAGTTTACACATCACACCAATCCATGAATTGTACCAAACCCCAAACTACTGTATGAGCTTCCAAACATAGACAAACAATGCTCTGAAGCTGCTTGTCTGTTTTCAGTTCTATAGCGCAGGGGAAACGGCTGTAGCCATGGCCTGCCATTCTGAAATCATGTCAAACCATGGTTAGCACAAACCATGATTTGCCAATCCACTTAAATTCAAACAGTGGTTTCTCTCCTTTCCTGATGGGATTTTACAGAAAGCTGGAACACTTTAGCAAAAATCCATGAAGAGATCATTCCATTTTTATATGACAGGCATTTATTTTCCAATGGTTTTTGCAGGCATCGTTTCCTGGAAATTTGCAGCTAGTTCTGGTTTTGAAACCAACAGGATTATTTCACAAGACCATTTTCGACATTGCATTCAGATTTAATAGAGATGAGTATAAGATGAAGCTGCCGGTTAGTGCTTAATTCATTTACTTCTGTTTGTGATTTGTTATTTGGGTAGACTTGGTAATAATTTAGCTTGGGTCACTAATCTGGTTTTGGAAAACCTGAATTATAATAGTTCTTCATACACAATTGGCATGTGATATTTGCAAATTAACAACTGTATGAAAAAGATTGGTGAGCGAGATCCAATCTTTTTTGGATTTGCTAAATCCAAAACACTCTTTCTATGGGGGAAGCTCTGTTGTATGCATAGCATTTCAAGTTTAATTTTCCATCCTTTTATCTCCATGTTGTCCCATTGATGTAGTGGGAGCTAACAGAAGGTATGAGTAACACATCCCGTGCTGTCTTGTAGGGAATGTGTGCAGTAGGTGACCAAGATGGCATTCATTTCATTTATTGGTTATTTAATGGATTTATACTCCATAGTTTCCCAGAGTTGCTAACATAGAATCTTAACTACCGGTACTTAACCAACAAAATTCAGTAGAAGGTTCCCATAGGGCCAGCATTCCATTTTTTTAAAATAATAATTTTTATTACATTTTCAAAGGTTACATTTCAAATTAAGCATCTTATACCATACATTCATTGACTTCCCTCCCTCCCCTTCCAAGGTTCATTTAACTATTTTCAGTATCCTTGGAAAAAAATTTCCACTCCTCTTTAAATACCTGTTCTCTTGTTCTGCTTGTTAGACCCGCTACTTCTGCATATTCTATCATCTTAGGTTGCCAATCTTCCTTACTAGGGACCTCTCTAACTTTCCATTTTTGAGCTAACAAAATCGGAGCCACTGTTGTTGCATACATGAATAATTTTTTCTAACTCCTAGGAACCTCTTTCTGAACAATTCCTAGCAGAAATGCCTCTGGGTTTTTGGGGAAAGTTGTTTTGAACACTTTTTTCATCTTATTATATATTATTTCCCAATATACTTTAATTATATTGCATGCCCACCACATATGGAAAAAGGTTCCTTCTACTTCTTTACATTTCCAGCACAGGTCTGATTCCACCTTATACATCATAGGCAATCTACTCTGTTAAATATCACCTATGGATCGTTTTCATATAATTCTCTTTCAGTGTGTAGCATGCAGTAAATTTCAGATCATTCTTCCAAAGTTTCTCCCAGGGGTTTAAATCTATATTATGTCCTGTATCCATTGCACAGTGGGTCATTGACACTTTAACCAGCTCATCTTTTGTTTCCCATTCCAATAATAGTTTGTACATTTTAGACAGTAGTTTTTCCTTGTTCATCAATAGCTATTTTTGAAATTGTGAGCGTTGGTTCAAAAAACCGTTTTTAAAATCTAATTTAAACATATCACGTAATTGGTGATACTGTAGCAATCAGTAATTTAGCTCCTTTTTCCATTGGTTTCAATAATAATAATAATAATAATAATTTATTATTTGTACCCCGCCCATCTGGCTGAGTTTCCCCAGCCACTCTGGGCGGCTCCCTGAAAAATCAAACAAATCTTTATAGGTCGCTCACCATCTATCCATGTTAATTCTCTTGATTGTTATTGTTTCGATTGGCGATAACGACAGGGGTGGTTTTCCCCCCAACAAGTTTTTATGTTTCTCCCAGACGCTATATAAATTTCTCCTGATAGCATAGTTCATAAAACTCTTATGTATTTTAGCTTTCACATGCCAAAGACATGCATGCCAGCCAAACTTTATATCGTGGCCTTCCAGATCTAAAATGTGTGCATCCTCCAATACAACCCATTTCCTTAGCAAGCACAAGCAAGCTGCCTCATAATACAATTGTAAGTCTGACAGGGCAAAGCCTCCTCTTTCGTTTGTATCAAACAATTTTTTGTGTTTAATTCACGGCTTTCTCCCCGCCAGACAAATTTAGAAATACCCTTTTCCCCCGTTCCTTGAGGCAACTTGGTTTATCCATGATCGGGATTGATTGGAATAAGAACAGCATTTTTTCGGAGCACATTCATTTTGATAGCTGAGATTCTCCCTAGTAGGGAAAGCTTCATCCTTACCCCTAGGGCCAGCATTCCAGACTGCTGTATCATGCATCACCACCCACCTCACCACTAAAAATGAAGTGACCCACAAATGTGTTTTCTGAATATCTTAGGTAGCCAGATAGGTTCATGTGGGCATGTGTGTATTGGAACCAACACCAATTTGTGAAGACATGAACCAATGGTATTAATCAGATTGTTGTCATTTGTTGATGCCTGTGCAGGGGGTCGCATTGCCTACACTAGGTGCACATGAACCCCTGATGTTTTTGCTTGGTGACAGTAGCCACAAAGTGCAGCATGACACCCAGCCTCCCCCTCTATCCCAGGACTAGGAAAAATACATTGTCCTACATGTTTGAATGAATAATACATTGCATATTTTATTACAAAGTCACTACAACTTATCTGTATGTATACATTTGGTTATGCCTTTTGACTTAAGCAAATTTTTCCCGTTGCTGTCCTATGCAAAAGGAAGCATCGTGGCTTGATTGAAATGAAATTAAATGATTGCAAACTTCCAAAGCTGTCAAAAAAAGTAATAATCCTTAAAGAACCTTTTTTCTCTTTTTTTGCTCCTGTTGCTTCTGTGCTATAGATCATAATGCTGAGCTCGCTAGCAGAATTAAATAGCTACATTGACAGAACACAACTAACAGAAGATCTTGGAGGAACTCTAGATTACTGCCATAATAGGTGGCTGACACATCGCACTGTAAGTCATTTCCCTTTCACTGGTTGTATCAATGGCGCTTCTGTTGAACACTCTGTCACTATGGGCATAGCCTTATGAATACAAATCGAAGTAGCGTATATGAGAAGATGTTTCAGAAGAACTTGGCCATCCCAGAGATATATACAATGATTAATGAATTTGGGAGTTGTGACTTTAGAGTTTGGGAATTAACAATATATTGTTAAAAGAGGGTGGCTTTTTTTGGCGATAACTCACGAGACAGGAAGAATGCAACAACTAAAGTGCTTTTAAAAGAAAAATTTAGAACTATTAGGTGATATCCATCATTAGTCATAACTGGAGTAGACTTGGGTACCATCCACTGAAGTTTCAAACTATATTGAAAAATTCTCTTATAGCCACTTAATGAGGTGAATAATGGTGAAGACATCGTATTTATAGGTTTTGACATTTAGTTTTAATGCAGCCTTTTTATTTTTTGTAAGTGATATTTCTAAAAATGTTAAATGATATCTAACAATAGTCAAACAGAAATCAATGAATTTAAGTAACTTAGGTTCACTGATGTTAGTGGATCTGCTCTTGAGTTTGACTTAGTTGGCTATTAGGCTACCCACTGATATGTCACTTTTTGAAATCAAGAGTACCTGGCGTGCTCTGGTCCATGGGGTCACGAAGAGTCGGACACGACTAAACAACAACAAATGTCACTTTTTATTTATGCTTTTATGTTTATGTGTGTGTGCGTTTATATCCAATGGCATTTGACTCCTGAGTGTGACTGTGTGTAATGCCTTCATTAATCCCAAAGGCTATAGAGAACTTTGCTCAAATGGTTAAGCAGACTGCTAAAAACCTTCGATCCTTCGGGACTGAACTGGCAGAAACAGAGCTACCAAACGATGTGCAATCCACCAGTGCCCTTCTTACAGCACATACTGAAAACAAAGACAAAATGAAGGTATTCTAACTGTGTTATTATATGTAGTGTTAGCAATATCTGAGGATGTTTTATTGAATACAGTGGTACCTCTGGAGGTCCGTTCTTAAGCTGAAACTCTTCTTATCCTGAGGTGTGCTCCCACTGCGCGCGCACCTCTAGCACGCGATTTCTGTTCGCATCCTGGGACAAAGTTTGCAACCAGGAGCAGCTACTTCCGGGTTAGCGGAGCTTGTAACCTGAAGCGTTCGTAACCAGAGGTACCACTGTAGTTCAAGTAACAGAGCTTTAACTTTGTTTGCCAGACAGAATTCATGCTACCTTTAAAATGCTTTGGGCCATCCTCTCCCCAGTTACCAGTACCAGCAAAAAGAATAGTAGCAATGTGAAATTTTAAAGTAGTTTCATTGTATTTTATCATTTCTTACGACAGCATTTCTTTCTTTCATCTCCTTCCCCACGAAATCCCAAGTCAGTGTTTGGATAATTAATTATTGATTAATTAGGAGAATTTTGCTCAGGGATTTTTCACTTTTAAGCAAATGTGGTGAGAGACGTTTTTCGGCGCACAGCTAGAAAAAGAGAAAGTCGATGAGTCAGAATAAAAAAAAAGACATACTAATATCAACTTAATTGCAAATCTAAGTGATTGTATTGAATGTGATATGTTAAACAAAATAATTGTTAGATGTTTTGCTTTTTAAAAAAATAAATAAATAAATGTAGTGTTGGTTGTGCTAGGATTTTGCCAGTGACGGTTTTCAAAACATACTTTGAAGTGTTTAACCCCTAACTGTTGGGCTGCAGGGAACAGCAGAACTTCAGTCGAAACTCAGAGGTCTAGCTTGAAGAAGAAAGGCAGGGCTAGGTAGGAACAGGATGGGGTGACCATTGTACTGTTGACACTAATGATGCTGCTTTGGTTCCAAAGGAGATTCGGTTGTTTGTTTTGGAGCCAGCCAGGGTCCCAAATCTCTTAAAGTCTCTGTATGTATGTATGTATGTATGTATGTATGTATGTATGTATTCGTATGTATCACCTGCCTTTGGGGATAGGTTTTGTGAGGATACTTAAGTGGTGGTGACCAGGCTTCAGGCTTTTCTTTCTCAGACAGTGGGAGGTGAACAAGGCAGCGTATAAACCTTTTAATTATGCAGTTCCAGTGGCTTAGATGGTACAACAATAGACTACTCGTCTCTAATCTCAGTTTTCGCAAAGCTTGAAGATGCAGCCTCGGTGGAATTCCTAGGGGGGAAAGTCATAGCCTTTTAACTTTTCTACAGGAGGATCTGAGGATAGCATTAATACAAGGACAAGATATTCTCAAAAGTATTAGAAAACCGGTTTTTGAAAACTCAGAGGACAACATGAATCCGGATCAGCTAGAAAATCAAACGACTGTGGAAAGGTGAGGTAAACCTGGTGCTTGTAGCATGTATGTTGTGTTGCATGCTTGTTTCCCCCTAAAATATAATCAAATAAGCAGCCAGAATTAATTTGTTTGCATTGCGGACAATATGATCAAGCTAGGGAACTATTGATTAAACCACTACTGTATTGGCAAATCAGCCGGGTCAATCTGAAGCCTACCATACCAAATATCTTCTGGGTGTTAAATCCAATGATATCACAGTGGCCGTTGCAAATTTTCAGTAGCCATACTAATCAAAGATCAACATACCCATGACTAAACAAATAATGCTTCGGTCTCCCTTCCCTGGGGGGCGTTGTCTGTATGAATCTGTATTTTATTCTGAATACATGTTATGGGTCGTTGGACCGCAATAAAGATTATTCTTATTCTTATTATTTGTTTCCAAAATAAAAGTAAATGTTCTATTTCACTTACAGTGTGCTGGGTAGAGTTATTGTCCTTTTCTCTTTTAGGCTTCTAGCTCAACTAGATGAAACTGAAGCAGCCTTTGATGATTTTTGGTCTAAACATCAACAGAAGCTTGAGCAGTGCTTGCAACTTAGACATTTTGAACTGGAGTTCAAAGAGGTGATGACTTTTAAATATATATAGATAGAGAGAAAGAGACAGACAGACAGACAGACAGACAGACAGAGAAACATAGAATTGCAGAGTTGGAAGGGACCACAACGGTCATCTAATCCAATCCTCTGTAATGCAAGAATCTTTTGCTCAACATGGGGCTTGAACCCACGACCCTGAGATTGAGTCTCATGCTCTATTGTCTGAGTTATCCTCAACGCAATTCCAAGTCAACACCCAGTAATATTTTGTGTGTTGTATTACTTTGCTATTGTCTTGCTCTCTCTCCTCTGTCATTCACTAAATTAATTTTGCCTTATGCAGTACTATCAAAAAATATGTGTCAGTTTTATTTATTTATTAGTGTTCATAAGCTGCCGTACATTATAACAATCTCAGGGCAGGGTAGAATAAAATTAAATGTAAACCATAGCAATTCCAGTGTTGTAACTGAGAGAGCAGATGAATCAATATCTACAGAATATTATAGGTACCATAATAAATTACATTTGTGACCTTCCATAAAGTATGTCATTCACCATCTAAATATTGTTGACGTAAGTCCTACAGCTTCACAGCTTTGACTTCACGGAATCCCTTCTCAAAGTTTCAAATCAACGTAGTGAACAGTATCAGTGAATGAGATGACTGGCAGCTTTGTTCTGTTGGTGTGACTAAAAAAAATGAAGACCTTGTTATATAACTGACGATTTATGAAAGAGGTGAAACTTGTTCCCTCAGGTATGTAAAATTCCACACTTTCATTTACATGTAGCAATCTCTCGTTTCAGGTCAAAGCAGCTCTTGATAGTGTATCTGAGAGGTTATCACATTTCACAGAAGTGGGAAATAGCTGTTCACATGTGGAGCACATTCTGAAAGATCTCGCCAGCTCTGAAGAAAAATCGCATGTAAAGATTTGACGTTTCTTCGTATGCCATGTTTTTTTCCAGTAGGCTGCTCTTGTGAAGAGATAATGTTACAACTTATGCTTTCATGTCTTAACCAATTACTTTCATAGGAGATTTTGGGAAAGGCCAAGATGCTGACCTCTAAAGGTGACCAGTTTATACAAAACAACCATTATGCTGTGGACTCCATTCTCCCCAAGTGCAACGAACTCCAACATCGCTGTGATGCCATTGCCACTGCAGTGAATAAAATCAGGGCTTTCTTGAACCAGTCGCATGAGCTGCACAGCCAGCTGGAGAAGGTAGGCCCAACTTTACATGCAGGCATTTGATGACCCTTCCTGGGGCAGTCACTGTTGACTACTGTAACACAGAGGGAGTAGCTCCTCACAACAATGGGGACCAAAATATCTAACCAAAGAGTGAGACAGCTTCATTTATTAGAGTGGTAAGCAACAGAAACATAGGAAGATGTATTATACTGAAACAGACCATTGATCCACTTGCCTCCCCTTCAGCTAGTGGGATCAGGACCCACTACAGTCATACCTCATGTTGTGTCCGCTTCAGGTTGCGTGGTTTTGTGTTGCGTCCCGCGGCAACCCGGAAGTACTGGAATGGGTTACTTCTGGGTTTCACCGCATGCGCAGAAGTGCTAAATCGCGCTGCGTGTGTGTGCAGACACGGTGCTTTGGCTTGCGTCAGTTCCGTGTTACGGACGGGCCTCCAGAATGGATCCCGTCCGTAACACGAGATTCTACTGTACTGAGTTGCAGCAGTCCTACCACCATACAAATGAAAATCCGAGATCTGAAAAGGTCAAAGATTACTGGTCTACACTGACTGCAGAATAGAGGAGAGGTTGAGGCATGGAAATGGGGGTGATCTGTGTGCAAGGGAGAGTTCAGAACAGTAAAGAAGGAGGCTACAGGGGGAAAGGGAGTGAAGGTGAAAACGGGAGTGCAAAATGGGTTGCAAGAAAAGGGAGTAGGATGCATGGGAATTGGGTTGAAAGTGAAAGCAGGGATTTGGAAGGGTCTGAAGAAGTGGAGGGGATGCTGGCTTCATAAGTGCTACATGGTGAAGAGGCTGCTCTGTAGTTTCAATGTGTGGGAGGAGAAAGATGCAAAAAGTTACCATGGGGGTAGTTTCTGTGCAAGGGAGGGGTTGCGCAAAAGGAGGTGGGGGAGCCATGGGCACGGTGTGAAGGTGAAAACAGTTGCAAAGCAGGGCTGCAGAAACAGAAAAGAGAAGCGGCTTTGGGAATGGGGTTGGAAAGGTGACGCTCTAGGCGGTTCATATGGGGTGAGTATCAGGAAATTGGCAGAGTGAATAGGGATGCAAGCCTGGGTGTGCATGTGTATTACTAAATCTTTTTCCAGTTCAAGGATATTTACTGATGTGTCTTTTCTGCCTGTCTCCTTTGTACATTTTACAGTCCATGAAGTGGTGTGATGAAGGAATTTTCCTGCTGGCTTCACAGCCTGTGGACAAATGCCAGTCCCAAGATGGAGCAGAATCCGCTTTACAGGAGATCGAGAAGTTTTTGGAGACGGGTGGAGACAACAAGCTCATGGAACCGAATTACTTGTTCAGAGAATATGAAGCCATCCTTAGTGTGGAATTAATGGTACTCTTAATGCCAGAGTTTAATAATGAATGGAGTATTCAGTTATTATGCCAAGATAGCTTTACTTTCTCCCCAAACTTGTTTGTTTGAAGGAGCCAAAACCCGTGTCTTTCCCAATCATGAGGCACAGGTAGTCCCAAGTCTATCCCTAAATTAAAGCTGAGGGGTTAAAATACTTCTGCAAGGGTGTCAAGATAGCTACAAACACGTGCATATGTATTAGAGCCAGAATATTGTGGATTCCCACTCACAAACTGGCTAATCTCTGCATGAACAGAAGCACCTGGTCACATGGGGTGACCAGTCACTGGTTGATTTTTTCTGCTTGGTGAGTGCCCAATCCTCCAGCCCACGAAAAGCTTTTCATGGGACACTCCAGACCAGTGTGTGGGGCTGCCGCTATGGGAAATTTCAGCTGCGTATCTCTGTATGTTAAGTAGGATAGGAGAATAAATGCAAGCCAAATGAGTATCTTGCTATACAATTTGTTTAGAGAACGAATAGGCATGCAGCTGAACTACAGAATCGGAATTCAGTTGCTTAGAGTATTGTCCTAAGAATCTTAAATGTGTGAAAATGTTATTCATTTTTAAACCCAAGCATGTTCTTCGTTATTCATTTTTGTATTAAAAAAAAATGTTATTGTTCCAAATCATTATTGAATTACTGAAAATCAGTGCACTATCAACTGAGTTGTGTGTTGACAATTCAGGATAAAAGCAGTTCAGTTTAAAGATAAATAAATAAGCACCATGGGCTTCGTTTAAAAGATGGTTTAATTTTGGCTTCTACTACAGGAGCACATACGAAAAGTTTTTCAGAAGCAGGAAAGCATGGAAGAAATGTTTCAAAAGAGGCGAGTCAGCCTTAAGAAACTGGCAGCTAAGCAGATGCGTCCAGTGCAGCCTGTGGCCCCTAGACCAGAGAACTCTCTAAAATCACCTTGTCCTTCTCCAGGTAAGCAGCTGGCTTGCTCAGAACCTGTTGCATCCAAAAATAACCGAGCTTATGACTTGACTGGCTTTCAATGGTTGGATTTGTTTTGCATACCAGGCCTTCAAAGAGACTCTGAAGAGTCGTCCAGCCCTGACAGTCTCATGGTTCGAGGAATGAACTTGAGAAGAATCAAGGTAGGTGTGTGTTTGTTTGTGTGGCTGCCCATGTGTGTTTTTAAGCATGTATAGATGTATCAGGGATGGGGAATCCTCAGGCCTGGGGGTCAAATACAGCCCTACAGACCTCTATCTGACCCTCAAGACCATAGCCCGTCTCCCCAAGACATATCTCTCATCAACCCTGCCCTGCACCCTCTTTGTAGGTCTTTGGGTGGAAGGTGTCTTTGAACTCTGATCATGCTGGATGGAAGATATAGAGGGGGTGTATGTAGAAACTAACCTAACACACACAACTAGCATTCACATCCATTGCTCTACTCCCTTTTGTTTCTGGCTCCACCTACTACAAGCATGTGGCCCCATTGTTTAAAATGCAAGAACGCAGTCCAGAATTGAGTGTAATCCAAAGGGCACAGCAGCTGAGTGCAGTCCCCAAGAGTCAGTCATGGGCAGAGAAGTTAAGTCAAGTTGCAACAGTCTGGGAGATGAAAGTCCTGCATTGTTCCAAGAACTACCAAACTAAACTGAAGGTTTACATAGTCTGGTCTTGGCAAATCCCACTCAAGACCAGCTACAAGGATTTAATTGTGCTCTTTGCTTCCCAAAAGCACCTTCCTTGAAAGTTGCTCTGTTCCCTTGGGCTTTAAAATGGCTGCCATAGGTAGGACTTTCTGGTGTCTGTGCTGTCTGGGTCTGGGAGGCAGCTCTTTTGCCACAGATGATGAATCAAGGGTCTGCCCTGAGGATCTTTCCAGGGAGCCAACCTTGTGAAGTATTTCCCTAGATGCTGAGGTCTTCAGCATCGGTTAGTAAGGTTGGAGGACTCCTGGCTCTGTAAGGTCTGGGTCTTAGTTGGAAGATGAATCGTCAGGGCCTGAAAAAGTGTAGATCATTTTATTAAATACATTTTAATACAATTTTTCAGAGGATCAGTAAGCAGATACAGTCGTACCTTGGAAGTTGAACGGAATCCATTCTGGAAGTCTGTTTGACTTCCCAAACGTTCAAAAGCCAAAGCGTTTGGCTTCCAAAAATAGTTCGCAAACCAGAACACTCACTTCCAGGTTTGCGGCGTTTGGGAGCCAAAACGTTCAAGAACTAAGCTGTTCTAAAACCAAGGTACGACTGTATAAATATTTTATTTTATTTTAAATCAGGAAACAATCTATTCCCAAACGGAAAGCAGGAAAAGCATTTCATTCCAGTGCATCCTTGGTCCTACTGCTTGTGCAAAAAGATTCCACAAGCCCACAATTTCCCCAGCAAAAATCAAACCCCATCTTACTTGGTTCACCCAGGGCGTGCAATACATTTTCTGTGTGTTCCATGTGAAGTAATACAAAGTGAGAACATCAAAACATTTGTCCAAGTTTTGCAACTTTTGTAGACCTGCATAGGTCTCCACCTCTGCCTGTGTTTCTCAGTGCCAAACTAGATGTGGTGGCAGAAGATATATCTCTTTAAATATGGGTCTTCCCATTCACATACTTAATAAAGGAGAGTGACTGCCTGTGTACCTGTAGCCATGTTAGCTTGCTGGCTGCTCTTTTGTTCCAAAGTGTCCTCTGGAAAAGTGATTTGCAGTAGAGAAGCAGGACTGGGGCACCACTCCTGCTCACCACTTCCCCCCTGAAACATTAAACACCTTTGCTGTTGTTTTCTTGTGTTTTCAACTCCCAATGGAATTTCAAGACCATGCTTGCCTTTGCAAGTTTGGAACGCCACATGAAAGCATCTGAGGAGTGGCATTTAGAGTAAGATTGGCAGGTAGGCATAAGATGCAGAGTGTTGAAGACAAACATATACACACCCTACCTACTCTGTTGCAAATCTCCCTCCCGAAGGTACTTTGGAGAGGAGACAAGAGCATCAGGTTAATAATAATAATAATAATAATAATAATAATAATAATAATAATAATAATTTTATACCCCGCCCATCTGGCTGGTTGCAGTGTTACTTCTGGTTTGACCCTAAATGTAGATTTGTTGCTTTATCTATGGTGCTGTTGACTTTGAAAAAATATATATTTCCAGAGAGAAATCAGTGAAATCCATCAAAACAGAGGTGGATCTGTGATGGATGATGAAGAAAATCTAGCCGTGTTAAGGAAGTAAGTAGAACTTTACATATCAGAGCAATATCGTACAGTTGGCATGTTAGAGGCTTCTCCAGCGGTTACATATTTTATGCATCTAACCTGAGATTTGGTTGATCTAAGCCAGGGGGGCCTGGACTATAATTTGAAGGAAAAAAATCATGAACTAATCCCTATGCCCCACAAATAACCCAGAGATGCATTTTAAATAAAAGCACACATTCTACTCATGTAAAAACACACTGATTCCTGGACCATCCGCGGGCCGGATTCAGAAGGCGATTGGGCCACATCCGGCCCCCGGGTCTTAGTTTGCCTACCCATGATCTAAGCAAATTCCCTGAACGCATCCCTGTATAACGCGGCCGCGATGTTTAGGTAGGGCGTTATTTGGTTTCGGTGGTACTAAGCTGCTAAAATACCATTACAGTTCTTTCATTTTTAGGAAACTCCACACAGCTCCTACAGTATGTCGTTGCTAGTATGTATCGGAGACTTACTCATATTGTCAGTAATCTAAGAAACACATAAAGACTGATTCGAGCAGCCACATCTTGACTAATCTGTTTCCTGTGTTCATAGACATGTAATGAATGAACTTCTTGAAACGGAACGAGCGTATGTGGAAGAACTTCTGTGCGTTCTTGAGGTAGGTATTTGAGCCCCATTGCAGTGCTACATTTAACTACAACCCTTGAGCAAACTTGCTGTGCAGTGCACATTCCAAAACTGTATGTATGAGTACCAAATGGTATTAGGATTGATTTAATTGGGGGGTGGGGGAGGTTGTGGGATTTTTGCAGTGAAAGGTTTTCCATGCTCCCCTAGAAAGAACTCCCTTTTGTTGTGGAATTGGGACCTTCCTCCACTCTCTTGACAAAGCACTTACAAGAGAAGGAATCTCCTACCCAGTCAGCTTTACAAATTCCTTGACATGGTCATCCTTGAGTGGCTTCTGCAGCCCCTTCAAGAGAGGCAGTCTGCACCTCTGTTTAGATCACCCCTGGGTGGTGCTTGTTAAAAATTTGTTTGGCTCTCATGCTTTACTTCACTTTTACCTTTTTTTTTTTACAACTGAAGACAGCTTCCCAGTGCAGACCTGTTCCTCCTCCCTGCCATAATGTTTGGAAATACTTCCCATATAGGGCCATCACATTTTGCATCTCCCACGTTCCTGGTGACAAAGGATGCAGAGGCAGAATGGCCTTTGTCCATGTACCTCCTAATGTATGGAAGGGAGAATCAAAATGTTGTTTTCACCAGTGTGCCTGGTGACATAATGCATTCTATTGCATTTCTGCCTTGTTTCGCTTTCTAAGCCAGGTTCTTTATATGAACCCAGGCAAAAGGAAAATCTTGCCTAGCTGTACCGAATGAAGAGCACATGAGTACTTAAAAGTGCAAATTAAAACAAGTTTGTGCGTCTTTCCTGCTGTGTGGAAGTGCTAAAGAATAGATCTGGCTTTGTTGCCTACAGCAGATGTCATAAACAGGAACTTAGGTCAGGAAGGAAGAAGAACAATTGGCTGGAAACGTCACGATATGGGGATCCATAGTCATTGTGGTGAGCTCAGGATCCAAAACACTGGAATTATCAGTTGGATGGATTTTTATAAATAGTCTGGAATTTACATGCAATTCAAAAATACATTCTGATTTTTGTAAACTTCCTTTTTAACTAGTTATATTCTCCAAAACTGTTTATAAGACGGCAGATGTGTGTGTTTTTGTGGGTTTGTTTATGTTTTGTTTTTTGCAGAACTGGGCTTGAATTAAAAGGGAGAGCTGCTGTACTGGACATTGAATAGTCCCCCCCGCCAATGATGTTGAAATATTGCTGTGTGTTTATCAGCTTTGAGCAGACTAGACTTGCTGAAGAAAGAGAGAGAGTGGTTGGAGCTAACTGCAAGCAATTAATCTGCTTGCCTTTTGTATTACAGGGCTATGCTACAGAAATGGACAGCCCCTTAATGGCACATCTCATTTTACCAGGGCTGCAAAATAAGAAAGATGTCTTGTTTGGAAACATGGAAGAAATCTATCACTTTCACAACAGGTTAAGATTTGTGGCCCATGCACACAATTTCTAGTCATACTAACAGAAAATTAAAACAAACACAGAATATATTATTTGTGATTAAAAAAAACATACATCGAAACCCCCAAATTATTTGGTTTTGCAGAGTCACAGTAGTTGAGCTCCTTTTTAAAGCAGTAGTCCACAAATCCATTGCTTCAGCCTTTTTGCACATTGGTTCTTTGTCAAAACCCCATGGAAATTACTATAGGGTTTGCACCCAATCTCTCTTGTGTAAGTACTTAACGTGGTTGTCCCATTCCTTTTGCTGAAGCTTATTCATGTTGTACTAAACTATGGTTTAGTATGATATGCAAATGTAACCATAGATTCCTGAGGGGTCTTCTTTATGTAGTGGCCACTGTATTTAAGTGTGAAATCTGTAAAAGAAGTAAGCAGTAATGCTATAATAATAATATAATAATAATTTATTATTTGTACCCCGCCCATCTGGCCGGGTCTCCCCAGCCACCCTGGGCGGCTTCCAGCAAATATTAAAAAACAAAACATTAAAATATCACAGATTAAAAGCTTCCCTGAACAGGGCTGCCTTCAGGTGTTTTCTAAAGGTCATGTGGTTGTTTATTGCTTTGACCTCTGATGGGAGGGCGTTCCACAGGGCGGGCGCCACCACCGAAAAGGCCCTCTGCCTGGTTCCCTGTAGCTTCGTTTCTCGGAGTGAGGGAACCGCCAGAAGGCCCTCGGCGCTGGACCTCAGTGTCCGGGCTGAACGGTGGGGGTGGAGACGCTCCTTCAGGTATACAGGACCAAGGCCGTTTAGGGCTTTAAAGGTCAGCACCAACACTTTGAATTGTGCTCAGAAACGTACTGGGAGCCAGTGTAGATCTCTCAGGACCGGTGTTATGTGGTCCCAGCGGCCACTCCCAGTCACCAGTCTAGCTGCCGCATTCTGGATTAATTGCAGTTTCCGGGTCACCTTCAAAGGTAGCCCCACGTAGAGCGCATTGCAGTAGTCCAAGCGGGAGATAACTAGAGCATGCACCACTCTGACGAGACAGTCTGCGGGCAGGTAGGGTCTCAGCCTGCGTACCAGATGGAGCTGGTAGACAGCCGCCCTGGACACAGAATTAACCTGCGCCTCCATGGACAGCTGTGAGTCCAAAATGACTCCCAGGCTGCACACCTGGTCCTTCAGGGGCACAGTTACCCCATTCAGGACCAGGGAGTCCCCCACACCCGCTCGCACCCTGTCCCCCAAAAACAGTACTTCTGTCTTGTCAGGATTCAACCTCAATCTGTTAGCCGCCATCCATCCTCCAACCGCCTCCAGGCACTCACATAGGACCTTCACTGCCTTCACTGGTTCTGATTTGAAAGAGAGGTAGAGCTGGGTATCATCCGCATACTGATGAACACCCAGCCCAAACCCCCTGATGATCTCTCCCAGCGGCTGCATATAGATGTTAAAAAGCATGGGGGAGAGGACGGAACCCTGAGGTACCCCACAAGTGAGAGCCCAGGGGTCTGAACACTCATCCTCCACCACCACTTTCTGAACACGGCCCAGGAGGAAGGAGCGGAACCACTGTATAACAGTGCCCCCAGCTCCCAACCCCTCTAGACGGTCCAGAAGGATGTTATGGTCGATGGTGTCAAAAGCCGCTGAGAGATCCAGCAGAACTAGGAAACAGCTCTCACCTTTGTCCCTAGCCCGCCGGAGATCATCGACCAGTGTGACCAAGGCAGTTTCAGTCCCATGATGAGGCCTAAATCCCGATTGGAAGGGATCCAAATGGTCCGCATCCTCCAGGCGTGCCTGGAGTTGTTCAGCAACCACCCGCTCAATCACCTTGCCCAAGAATGGAAGATTTGAGACTGGGCGATAGTTGGCCATATTGGCCGCATCCAAAGATGGTTTTTTAAGAAGCGGTTTAATAACCGCTTCTTTTAGCGGGTCTGGGAAGGCTCCCTCACAAAGAGAAGCATTCACCACCCCGCAAAGCCCATCGCCCAGCCCTTCCCGGCTAGCTTTTATAAGCCAGGATGGGCAAGGATCAAGGAGACAGGTGGTTGGTTTCACTCGTCCAAGCAGCCTGTCCACATCCTCGGAGGCAACAGATTGGAATTGATCCCACACAACTGGACTAGACAGGACTCTAGCACTCTCCCGCCCCAGCCCTGCTCCCACGGTGGAGTCTACCTCTTCCCGAATCTGAGCGACTTTATCTGCAAAAAACTTTGCAAAAGCATTGCAGGAGATCTCGGGGTCCCTACCAGACCCCGGTGATGACGGTGGTTCTGATAAATTTCGAACCACCTGGAAGAGTCTCCTGCTGCTGTTTTCTGCAGATGCAATAGAAGCGGCGAAGAACGTCCTCTTCGCCGTCACCATTGCCACTTGGTAGGCTCGAAGTTGAGCTCTAGCCCGTGTCCGGTCTGATTCGGAATGAGTTTTCCGCCACCGGCGCTCTAGCCGTCTCAACGACTGTTTCATCGCCCTCAGCTCCGGGGAGAACCACGGGGCTGTCCGGGCTCCATGCAATCGGAGAGGGCACTTCGGAGCCAGACAGTCAATAGCCCTGGTTAGCTCCACATTCCAGCGGGCCACCAGGGAGTCGGCTGAAAGGCCATCAACATGGGATAAAACATCCCCTACCACTCTCTGGAAGCCAATTGGATCCATTAAGTGGCGAGGGCGGACCATCCGAATCGGTCCCACCTCCCGGCAGAGGGGAAGGGTCGCGGAGAAGTCCAGCTGCACCAGGAAGTGATCTGACCATGGCACTTCTTTTGTTTCGCTTTTACTTAGTGTCAGATCACCAACATCCGTAGAGGTAAACACCAGGTCTAAGGCATGTCCGCGGCTATGAGTTGGGCCAAAATTATTCAGGGACAGCCCCATGGAGGCCATGCTTTCCACGAAGTCCCGAGCGGCCCCTTGTAAGGTCGTGTCGGCATGGATGTTAAAATCTCCTAAGACAACCAAGCTAGGTGTCTCCAGGAGCATGTCCGCCACGACCTGAAGCAGCTCGGCCAGGGAATCCTTGGTGCAGCGGGTAATGCTACTTTGAACTTGGTGCTCTTTTAGATTAATCTTTGTTTACTGTATTTTCCAGCATATAAGACGACTGGGCGTATAAGACGACCCCCAACTTTTCCAGTTAAAATATAGAGTTTGGGATATACTCGCCATATAAGAAATACGACCCGGCGTATAAGACGACCCCCGACTTTTGAGAAGATTTTCCTGGGTTAAAAAGTAGTCTTATACGCAGGAAAATACTGTAGTTTCATATAAGGATGCGACAGCTCCCTGCTTCTAAGATTTCAGACAGTATATATTGAAAGGCAGAGGAGTATATGCTGTAGATATTTATGGGTTGTTTCTCCATATTTTTCAAATAAATTAAAATTATTTTCTTTGCAGAATATTCTTAAGAGAACTAGAAAATTACATAGAATACCCAGAACTGGTAGGAAGGTGTTTCCTTGAAAGGGTAAGTAGTACGAAAATGAGGGTCATAGTTTTTGTGTTTGACCTTTCATTGGCAGAATAGTTTTCATTCTGGCACCAGCAATATTAGGAGAAATTATGGCATGGTTGCAAGTGCCTAATTCAATCAAGAATAAAGCTGGTACATATGGTTAACGATGAAAGTTTTACAATGAATGTGAAAAAAAATCATATGAGTGCACAACCAGTTTTAAGTGGCCTATTGCAGGGGTGGGGTCAGGATCTAGTGGGAAATTGCTGAATTACTTGCAGTATATCTACAAAAGTTTTTGGCTCCCAGTTATGCTGAGCCACTATTTCGCATCTGTCTCTGGCTGGTGAACCTTGGGAGTTCTCATAAAAAATGAAATAGATTCAACAAGCCTGAAATATGCCCACCCCCTGATCGAGAGCATAGTTGTTTTGCTAACTTGATCATTCTTCCCCAGTAATGTCTGTACTGCAAATGTCTACCAGTGGTTCCCAACCTTTTTTGGGCCATGCCCCACCTAAGCATCTCTATCCCCCCCCCCCCCCGTAACATATAATTCTTATAATTATAATTAACATATAATTCAAAAAGTGAACTCCTGTTCACGTGGAGGAAGCCTAAACAGCCATTAACTTGGTCTAACTCATTCTCAAATTGCCCCCCTTAAAAATCAAATTGCCCCCCTGTGGGGCATGTGCCCCACGTTGGGAACCACGGGTCTAGGCCTTCGTGCTGAAACAAATGCATATTTGAGAGGAAGATTAGAATTCTGAGTTCTGCTAGCTTCTAGGAAATTACAGTAATATCTGATTTACCCAGTTGAGTTTTGTTGTTGTGGGTAATGTTGTGTAATACCAGTCCAGTTCAAGGTGCTAGTGCTGGCAAACATAGCCCTAAACAGCTTGGGACTCAAGTACCTGAAAGAGCGCCTTCGCTAGTGTCAGCCATCTTGGGCCCTACAATCGGCAGAGAATGCCCTATTGGAAGTTCCACTGCCGAGTGCTGCCTGGTTGGCATTGTTATGAGGCAGGACCTTCTCAGTGGAGAGCCAGTGTGGTGTAGTGGTTAAGAGCGGTAGACTCGTAATCTGGGGAACCGGGTTCGCGTCTCCGCTCCTCCACATGCAGCTGCTGGGTGACCTTGGGCTAGTCACACTTCTTTGAAGTCTCTCAGCCCCACTTACCTCACAGAGTGTTTGTTGTGGGGGAGGAAGGGAAAGGAGAATGTGAGCTGCTTTGAGACTCCGAGTAGTGATAAAGCAGGATATCAAATCCAAACTCCTCCTCCTCCTCTTCTTCTTCCCTGTTTGTGGAATGTCTCCTCTGGTGACTGCCCCCTCTTTATAACATTTCAGGACGGATTTTAAAACATTCCTATTTTTCCCAGACATTGGATGGCTAAAAATTTTCCTGGCAACCTTTAAATTATTAGCTGTGAGAGTATGTTTTTTTTAAAAGACATTTTAAATATGTTATTTTATTTTTCATTGTATTGTTTTAAAACTAATGTGCTTACCAGCTGAGGCTCCTTAGGGAGGAAGGGTGGCGTATAGATATTAAATAAATAATACAGGGGTGGGTTTTTTTTAGTTCCCACAGGAACAGAGACATGAATTAACGGGGGGTGGGGGGGAGTTACTTTGCGTGATCTAATGTCAACTCAGTTTTAGCCAATCGGAACAGCCATGCATATTTCAACTGTCCATTAATAAGAATGGTTGTTACTCAAGCGTTTCTCAAGAGTAGACCCATTAAAAGCAATTGACTTAACTTAGCCATCTTCTTTCATTTTAGTGGGTCTCCTCTGAGTAAGACTTAGTCGAATGCCCATTGTAAGTGTGACAGTTTACTTCATAATTGCATGAAAACTTAAAACTTTTGTAATAATTATTTTCTCTCATTCAGATGGAAGACTTTCAGATTTATGAAAAATACTGTCAAAATAAACCTCGATCTGAAAGTCTATGGAGGCAGTTCTCAGACTCTGTATTCTTTCAGGTATTCTTTATTTTACTGAAAACACATAATTAGTTGATTACTATCTTTCTCCTTGCATCTCATGGGAGGATTTTTTTCCCAGTTCTTTATTCATTTATATTTATAGGAGTGTCAGAGAAAACTTGACCACAAGCTGAGTTTGGATTCCTATTTACTGAAACCTGTTCAAAGAATAACCAAATATCAGCTTTTGCTAAAGGTAGGAGTATAATACTATTTTAGCCATGCCTTTAGTTAATTTCTAAGTGACTGTGATTTAGAGCAAATGGCCACTATGAGTAATTCCATAGTTTATAGCTTTGGCAGTGTTTGCAATTTGCAGCATGCTTTACAGTCTTCCTTTTTAGTTGCCTTCAGCAAGATTGCAATGAAGTGAATCATTATGAGCTGACAAGCTGAGTGTGGGAGATAATGGGCAGGTTCCCACATAATGCTGAGCTGTGGTTTGGGGTTATATGCATGAACCCCTTGGACTGTGGAGCATTCCCCTTTCTTCTTTTCTCCTCTCAGCACAGCTGGGAGTGGGATCAAAATGAGATCCAGTTTCTCTTCCTCAATTTCCTGGTTTTGTCATTGCATCTAAACCAAGAATCGTGGTTCAGAATAAATTCTAGCTTAAGCAAGCACACTTCATAACCCATATTTTATAGTTAACTTTGTTTTGCAGTTGACTAAAGTTTATTTTAAACCACAATTTCTGACTGGTCATGTACTAGCCAGCAATCCTAGAAAGAGAAATTGAATTGTGGTTTATTCCTTCTGCTGCTACATGTGAGGTTCATGTAACATGTACAGATTAGGTTAATCATTATGTGTGAACCAGGCCAATGTCTTTACTATAAGAAGTGCTGAGAAAATATGGTACTTAAACTAAGGTCTCCCAGCTCACTGTCTGCAGTTCTGCCCTTCTCAGATTGTAACCTTATATTTTATTTTGCCATCTCCATTTATTTTATGGCATATAGTAGTAGCTCCCCTGTCGTATCTAGAGACTTATTGTTGCTCTTGAGATTCATAAGGTGCTATATATTTACTTCTCTCACAGGAAATGCTAAAATACAGTAAAAATTGTGAAGGGGCAGAAGATCTTCAGGAGGCACTGACATCAATATTGGGAATTCTTAAAGCAGTTAATGATTCAATGCACCAGATTGCAATCACTGGCTATGATGTAAGTAGTAGCATTAAAATTTCACATTTTAGCGATACATAATGCAATATTTTCTGCAACAGTTTTCCCCATGCAGAAGGAAGAAGCCAGTTATCAAAAATGCCATCCTACAAGATTTGTTCCACCTCAGTGCATTTCAGACTACAGCTTCCTTCTTTAGAAGGAATCTTAAAAGTTTCCCCTTTTATATATATATAGAATAGTTGCAGCAACTCGAACATATATTTCCGCCCTGTCTTGCACTTTTACTAACGGTACTAGATGAGCTGCAATATTTGTCGAAGCTGCTTCTGCTGTTCTACAGAGTTTGAAAGTTTTGAGGTTGCTGCTGCTGAAGGAACTTGTTTCAAAACACATTGAGCTGCAATATATTCTGTTAGTTGGCACTTACGAGAAAATGTTTCCCTTCCTTACATTATTTCTGGTGGCATGTCACTTAGCCTGTGTTTGGTGTGTGTCGCTCGCCCACAGAAAGAGATATACGCATTGACTGAATTTTAGAATGGAATAGAAAGCTGCAGGGTGGTGTTGGTGAGAGGACTTATATAAAATAGGTTTTTCTTCTCTTTTCCGTCCCACACCTTAATTCTGGTTCCTGACTTTTAACATTTAACTTTTGCCATCCAAAGCCCTGAGAGAAGGGGAGACTAAAACTCTGAAACAGTTTTGGTTAGTTCATGAGACCCGGCAGCCTTATGTAGCAAGTCCAGACTTTGGATGTTCTCCATTTCTTCAGGAAGGGACTGTTCACTGGACTTAAGAGGCAAGACCATAGAACCACCCCACCCAGTTGCAGGAGAATAATGCAGGCTTAGGACCAGCTTCAACTAAATTTTTCCACCTGCACAAGCCAACATAACTTCTTCTTCTTTGGCGATCACTCGTAGCCGAGTAAGATTGTCTTCCATAAACACGGTTTTAACAATGAGTCCATAAGTGACTGTGGAGGCGAATTCTGGAACCACACGTCCTTCCACAGTGGTGACATAGGTTTCCAGGCGGGAGTTGATCACGGTGTGGGTTTGCCAAGCGTGCCTTCCTCTTAGCACATTTCTCCCTTGCGTCCTGAGTTCGAGTGTCTTCAAAGCCCATGACACCTTTGGTAAATGCTGTTCTCCAAGTGGACCTCTCACAGGCAAGCGTTTCCCAGTTGTTGGTGTTTATACTACATTTTTTAAGATTTGTCTTGAGAGAGTCTTTAAACCTCTCTTGTTGACCGCCAGCATTATGCTTTCAATTTTTAAGTTCGGAATAGAGTAGTTGCCAGTAGTTGCCAATAGAGAGCCAGTGTGGTATAGTGGTTAAGAATGGTAGACTCTTAATCTGGTGAACTGGGTTCGCGTCTCCGCTCCTCCACATGCAGCTGCTGGGTGACCTTGGGCTAGTCACACTTCTTTGAAGTCTCTCAGCCCCACTCACCTCACAGAGTGTTTGTTGTGGGGGAGGAAGGGAAAGGAGAATGTTAGCCGTTTTGAGACTCCTTCTGGTAGTGATAAAGCAAGATATCAAATCCAAACTCTTATTCTTCTTTGAAAGACGATAATCAGGCATCCGCACAACATGGCCAGTCCAGCGAAGTTGATGTCGAAGAATCATTGCTTTGACACTGGTGATCTTTGCTTCTTCCAGTACACTGGTATTAGTTCGCCTAGTCCCCCTAGTGCAACAGGACTTTCTCCGCTTCTCTTCCCCACCCATGTGCATCCCCCACACCTTCCCCAAATCTACTCAGGAGGGTCAGGAGAACCCTGAGAACAGCATGTTGGGGGGAAGGGGAGGGGAGATTGTTCTATCTGGCAAATAGAAATGAAGGCACATTCTCATTAGCACAACATTTAATTCTACCCATGGTGCTGCTCCCATTGCTGGTCTTCCTTTCTAAATATTATTAACAAAGTGTAAACAGTCTGATTTTTTTTGTTTCAAGGGAAACATGAATGAACTTGGCAAGCTTCTGATGCAGGGATCTTTCAGTGTATGGACTGATCACAAAAAGGGGCACTCGAAAGTCAAGGACCTGGCACGTTTCAAGCCAATGCAGAGGCATCTCTTCCTTCACGAGAAGGCAATACTGTTCTGTAAAAAGAGAGAAGAAAACGGAGAAGGATACGAGAAAGCACCCTCATACAGCTTTAAGAATTCCTTAAATGTAAGATATGGTTTTTTAAAATAAATAAATAAAATAAACATTTTAATAAATAGTAGAGCAAAAGTAGTAACAGTTTGTCTGCAGCAACACACACACGCACACACACACACACACACACACACACATATATATATATATATATATATATATATATATATATATATATACACACAAATAGCAAGGGGGTCATGCCAGATGTCAATTTAACATTCCTTTTGTTTTCAGATGACTGCTGTTGGAATAACAGAGAACGTTAAAGGTGACGCTAAAAAATTTGAAATCTGGTATAATGCAAGGGAAGAAGTGTATATAATACAGGTAAACCCACCCACCCCCCAAAAAAGATTTTAAGCATTGTGCTGCCTTTTAAAGGCAGTTTTATGGAGGTGTAGATCAGGGGCGATTTCCGGCATCTGCGCAGACACAATTTCCGGCGCCACGGAAGCAGATGCCTTGGTTTGGGGGCAGCTTGAGGGCTGGTTAAATGACCCCCGTGGGCCTTAGGTTGCCAACCCCTGGTGTAGATGTTCTCTTTGAGGCCCGAAAACATTGGTCCTGCCTGTCTCGTTTCGAAATGGCTTAATTTGTGGCAAATAGGTGACTGAATTTCTACCTTTTCCTTTTTGATGCAGGCTCCAACCCTGGAAATCAAAGCCACCTGGGTAAATGAAATTAGGAAAGTATTGACCAGTCAGTTACAGGCATGCAGGCGTAAGTCTTTTCTTTCCCCCTCATATCTGTCAATAGCAATGTGGCTATCAGTATGATGGCTGCATTTAGTTTCCCTAACAGACACAAGCGCCTTCCATTGTATTTTGTGTGGGGAGATTAAAGATGCTGCAATCGGGGATGGATGCAAAACCTCCGACCCTGTCCTGATATTGGGGTTGCTGCTAATTTGCTTCCAGCTCAGAACCAAAGTCCCAGAGCTGCTGTCAGAGTTCTGTTTGTGCTCAGTTCGTTGTAGTGTAATGGGAGCCTTATAATTTGGCCCCCCTTCAGTATTTGGTAAGAGCTCCAAACTTTGCACAGAACTTCCAAAATCTGAACCAAAGGTTTGCAGCTTGCCTGAGGTGCTTTGATTTGCAGGCTTTCTCTCTCTTTCTCTCTTACAGAAGCTTTCCAGCATAGAGTTTTAGAACATACACACAGTCTCCCTTTACCTGCATCTTCTAATAATACCAGGTAAGCTGCTATCTGCTCCACAAATTACTTTATAAAACTTTGATTCATTGGATACTCTTCCAATTTCAATGTTTTCTGCTTTGCCTGTCTCTAAAACATTTATTTGCATTTAACTTACTTGCTAAATATTGCTGTGTGCGAGTTTAAATGCCTTCTTAATCTACATATAGCACCTTCTATATGGGTGCTTTTGCAAACAGAGAACGATGATGATCCCAACTTTTGTACACATGCATTTTTAGAAACTTTCAGGTTACCTGCACCTTTACCCACGTCGCTGGCAGGCAACCTGAAACATTCCCTGCAAGTCTCAGCTTAAAAATAACTGTGTCGGGTACAAATTTGTCCCTTCATTTTTGTTCTGAAATATTTATTGTAGATAATGGAACGAGCTAGGCAAACACAATACCATAGTGTGTCATGTAGAACATCTCTCCCCGTACCCATTAAGTGGGAAAGTATTCTAATTTTTAAGGTTGCCTCTTGCTTAAAAAAAGAAAGAAAATGAATAGTTTGTTTTACTTGCTCTGAGATTGTTGTGGTTATGTTGCAATGGGAACAAGTGATTGGCCTTTAGTGCAGTCTTATATTTCTCCCATGAACAGTCCTTCAAGAAATGAGGCAAGGAACACCAGAAAACAGGAGGAGAGAAATGCTGGTCTTGTAAGTCCTGATGGATGTGTAACCTCAGTAGCATCAAAGTATCCTGAAAAAGGCAAAGGTAAATTTGAAGTACCCTTTGGTTATTAATGTGCATCAATTACTGTAAAGTGGAATAAGTTGTGGCATAAAAGGAGTTGTAACCATATCTTGGCCATGTGGTCATATTTTGTGATGTCAGCTCTTGTCATAGATAAAACCAACAGGTGTGCAAAAATAAAATTAAAAAATCATTTTTTTCTGGTAGGTATAGATTGAACAAATATTAGCTAGTTGGTTCTGTTTAATATCTGTTCAATAGCATGCCTGTCTTAAATCCCATAGAAGAACCACACTGATTTATTTGCAGGAACCTGTCTCCATAGGGTGATTTTTCATTACTAAGTTATGATTCAAACCCTTTAAAAAAATTAAATGATTCTAAAAGTGTAGTAAACATTGGGTGATTCTGTTAATAATTAATTCTTCATAAATGCCTTACTTTTCTGGCACAACCTTCTGGTTTACCTTTGACTCCTCTGTTCTTCTCCTTTATCCTATTCCTCTCTGTCTTCATTTTATTGAAGATACTATCTCAGATTTCTCAGATCCTCTCTCTTTCTCTCTCTCTCTCTCTCTCTCTCTCTCTCTCTCTCTCTCTCTCACACACACACACACACACACACTGTAATGTACAGTATTACTAATCCCCAAAGTCAGAAAGGTAAATTTTACAAAGCTAGCTGGTTTAGTTTTGTTCAGTACACACTGTACTTGCCACTGTGTGTATGTGTAGAAATATTGGCTTGAATCCAAGGAAGAGGCCTATATGCACCATTCCAAAGAGTCCTTAGACCCTCTAGATCAGGTTTTTGCAGGGAGTTGGCATTGAATGCACAGGGATGAAAGGACTTGGAAACTTTGCCCACAGTCCTTAGGATTCAAAACATTAGGATCTGTGTATTTCCAAAATGGTTCTTGTAACTTCAAAGCCTTAACTCTTCATTTTTCAAAGCCCCAATTAAGCACTTGAAAAATTCAAAAGGACAGGTGTCAGGCCTTGAGCCGTGAAGCTAATGTAAAATATGAGGCTAAATAGAAAGATTGAAATGATTTTTGTTGACAAGATTATTAAACCGCTTTAGCATCTTTTCATTAGAGCTCCCAGCCATAAATCACCCAAACTTTCAAGCTGTTGCCTTTCTGTTCAGACAGGAAGACCTTGCTCCTTATTCTCCTTTTCAAAATACTCTGTAGCAGGAGACCTGGAGCTGGGAGGGAGCTCCACACAAATTGCAAGATGTGTTGCACACCAACCAGAATGCTTTTCTGTGGACAATGAATGTTCAAACTTCATTTGTGGTGGGGTTTTGTGGGGTGGGGTGGGGGCAGTATTAATCAATCAAGTCCTTCCTGGTTATTAAGGACTGAGATTGTACTTGGAAATAAACGCAGTGTCTAGGAAAGTAAGGTTCAAGCTTTATAAGTTGGAATTGGCTTAATTTTTGCCAGATATTTCGAGGCAATTCATGCAGTTTTGGGATCACTGTCATGATGTGTTCCCAGTGGACAACTCCTTCTGTAGCCTTATCAGACTCTTTTCTCATGTTCCAAGGTGAGCTGCTGTGTTCTGTCATCTCTAAAAACTTACCTGGGAAACCCAGCCAGATGGGCAGTGTATAAATAATCAAATCAAATCATCATCATCATTAACTCAATTTGTTATTGGAGAAGGAATGCACTTGCTTCCTTCAAGAAAGCTTTTTATCAAGATGAGCTGTTTTGTTTTCTTTTGTTTTAAAAAGGAGACCCTTTTGAAATGTTATTTTCACATGTCCCTAAGGAAAAGAGGTTGTGTGTTTTCAACCCACAAAAGGTGGGCTTAGTCTCACTCTCAGAGCTGTTATCTCTGGTAGCATTTTCCTTTGTACCATTTTACATGAAAGCGTTTTAAAACTCTGCCCTGCTCTGGTCTGCTTTAAATTGCGCTCATTGCATGTGACCAGTGCTTTGGTTGTGGGAGCCATGTGTACGCCTATATGAATGCACAGTGGTTCCATGCTGATAGTGAATAACTTAACTAAATTATCCAGGAAGACACATTGAGATGTCATTCACACTATATAACCATGGAGCTATTATGAGATTGAAAGGAGTGACCAACATTATGCATCAATCGCCCTGATGGGAAAAAGTCTTCTCTCTCTCTCTCTCTCTCTCTCTCTCTCTCTCTCTCTCTCTCTCTCTCTCTCTCTCTCTCTCTTTCTCTTTAACAACCCCATTACCTTTGAGTTCTTTCTGGAGAAGCTGCCAATTAGTGCAGCCAGCTACTTAAAGTTCATATAGGTAAGCACTAATATCCCATGCTTGCCTTGACAGAAACAGCGTCTCCTACCGCTAAAAGCCAGACTTTGCCAATGATCCTTCTTTCACGACCAGGTATTGATCCAGGATTTAGTTTCATTGGAATAAAATGAAATACGAATACAGAAAATAAAGAAAATTGCAAATGAATTATAACTTTGCTACCAGCTTTTTAATATTTGTACATATAACCACAAATATGCACTTTTTGATTATTCCTAGATTTTAAAAAATGTTTTTCCCTTGCTTTTATGAATACCAGTTAAAAGTATGAGATTCTATTTTTGTTTTCCAGTCTAAACTCAAAGGTAATTTGCATGCAACCCACCTGTTTTTCTCTCTCTCGAATTCTTCAATATATCTTTCTTGTCTCTCTGTCTTTTTTTGCCTGTTTGCCTTACTGCAGCTTCTCCTACCAGTCCAGACAAAAACACTAAACGACATGAAGTAAAGAGTGATCCAACTCCTTTGGGTTTGAGAGGTAGAGTGGAGCCAACTTTCCAAACTTGAAATCGCAGAGTCCTAACAGTAGCATGCACTTTGCTTTGACTGAAATTGCCAGACCTGGTAGCCAATAAAGAAATGCAATTTTCTGTACCTTCACTTACGTTCAGGGTCAAATGTGCCAGGAAACCACATTGTGTGAAAATCTGAGAGATGAGAACCTAGGAGTAGAGCTGGGGGCGGATAGGTTGTTGCAACATACAGGTGAAACTCGAAAAATTAGAATATTGTGGAAAAGTCCATTTATGTAAGCAATTGTTTTCATTAGCTACTGGAGTTTAATATATGAGATAGACTCATGACATGCAAAGTGAGATATGCGAAGCCTTTATTTGTTATAATTGTGATGATTATGGCGTGCAGCTGATGAGCACCCCAAAGTTGAAATTGTTACTTTGGGGCTCTCATCAGCTGTATGCCATAATCATCACAATTATAACAAATAAAGGCTTGACATATCTCACATGGCATGGCATGAGTCTATCTCATATATTCGTTTCACCTTTTAAGTTGAATTACTGAAAGAAATTAACCTTTCCATGATATTCTAATTTTTCGAGTTTCACCTGTATAACCTGATAAAAAGATATCAAACATTATGGGGGGGGGAGAAATGATAGATCTGTGTTTGATAAATAGTGCAAGGCTATTTCATTTTAATTATGATTGAGTGGAATCTAGTTTCCAATTTCAAGCTCAGGGTGGAAGGTGGTATCACGGCAACAGCGTAACGCACTGGGAATATTTATTATTCAGTTCTTTCACAGATGCAAGTTCTGTGTTAACTTGGAACAGGGCCAAGTGGGTCAGCACTACTTATCTTTTACTAGCAGCCCAGCGCAGGCAAGGTAACGTATCTCTTCTGGGGCCACGTGGACTTTGTGCATGGTGTGATGTGTGCTGTGACTCGTGGCTGCTTTTAAGGGCTTGCTTTGACTTTCCTCTAACATCTTGTAGTGTCACAGATGGCACGAAGCACAAGTCTTGCAGGAACTGCCCAAAAACTGAAAGCCTCATTTTGGGGAGGGGGGTTGTTGTTCCATTTTACTCATTTATAGCTAGAATTGGGAATTGTTCCTTCTTTTTAAATTGGTTTTCAGTCTGCCCGGAATCTTATTTGTATGCCATCCTTCCTCCAAAAAGCTCAGGACAGCATCCATCCTGGTATTCCCTCCCCCTTCCATTGTGTGGGGTTAATTCCACTGAGGACTGAGTGGGATAAAACCAGAGTTTCCAGCATTGTCCAAAAAGCAGCATGATTTGGACTGGGGCCCAGGATCCTCCCTCCCCAAATATTGTGCCTGTCTTTCCCTCTGTGACTAATAGCAGCTTAGGGGGTGAGAGAAGGGTAACATGCTTTGCAGAATTGTAGCAAAGGGTTAATACTCCCCACTCCACTCCAAGCTGCTTTTTGAACCAGGCAATGACATCAGGGATTCCAGTTTTGGAACTCCATCCAATTTATTTTTGTCCTGAAAAAGAGACCTAAGGCCAACCAACGAGCACCTTCATGGCAGAGTAGGGTTTTAAACCCAAAGTTACCCTAGTCCAAGTGCAACCTTCTATTCACTATAAAACTGTTCTTTATATCTGCAAGAAGACCCTTGATATGATTAGCATGGGCAGTCACAACCACTTCTCAAGGAGTTGTGCTCCACCTGTGTCCCTTGTGGAAGCTGGGTCATCCAGCGTCTCATGAGATGAGAAGGGCAGGTTTTGCCTCCATCATAACAGGGTCCCGAAGTGTAGCTTCCCACATTTTCCACAGAAGTGATGTCAGCCATTCGCATTTATACGGGTGAAAGTAAATAGCTATACAGTGGTCCCTCGACTTACGAAGATAATCCATTCCGACAGGACCTTCGTAGGTCGAAAACATTGTAAGTCAAGTCCCCATAGGAATGCATTGGGGAGAAAAAATTCGTAGGTCGAAAAAAACCGCATCTAAACTTCGTAAGTCGAGGAAACCCTATCCAAAACGGCCGGGACTTCCTTTCGGAAGTCAAAAAAATTCGGAAGCCCGCAGCCGCTTTGATCCCTTGTAACTCGAAAACAACGTAAGTCGGGTCATTCGTAAGTCGAGGGATCACTGTACAGTATTTATTGGCAGCATGGGGCTGGGGGAGCAAACGTCCCAATGACCTTCTTTGGGAAGAGCAGATTCTGATCCACCCCAAAGAGTCTTGCCATTTTACTGCTCATTTAATTTGCCTAATTGTAATTAATGGAAGGCATTGACAATCAGACTTGTTTTAATCTGCAGAGCAGCGCTGTAGGTTTCATTTCTTGCTCACACTAGGGTAACGTGACAGAGAGAGAGAGTGCAGGGAACTCATATGGTATCCTTGTAGCCGTGTTGAAGTGGGTTGTTTTTCAATAAGTAGATATGGAAATCTGTTGTGCGAGTTTTATTTGGGATTATTTATTTAGAAGATGAGATACTCAATAGAAATGTCAATGTATAAGATCAGTTTATAAAAGATTAATATAGTGAATAGTATGGTAGATATATTGTAGGAATAAGTGTTAAGCATTATTGAATTTAAGGGTTTTTTTTTATAAATATTTGCAAGTAAACATAAGGTTGTTGAAAAAGAATCTGGATGTTATTTTAAATCTAAAGAATGAATTTAAAATAAGAAATAATGTAATATAAATGAGAAGATAGAATTATTAAGAAATTGCTGGTAGACAATAGATAAGGAGAATCGACACAGAAGGAAAGAATGGAGGAAGTCTGGAGAAGATGTTAAGGAGATAGGATAAGAACATAAGATAAATGTAGTGTATTGTAGTGTATTAGTTTTAGTGTAGTTTATATGTATGTGTATTTTATTTGTATGATTGTTTGTTTGTATATTTTTGTGTTTAAAAATAAAAAACATTAATTAAAAAAAAAAAAATAGAAGATGAGATACTCAGAAATAACCACAGTAGCTTTTAGTCTACTATCAGTGAAAAATGTAAGTGTACCATTGCCAGCATGTGCACGAATTGTTATTGTGTCCGTTGTTGTGTCCTGTTGTGATGATGTTGTATGATACAAAAAGCACAAATGAAGGGATTTTTCACATTGCAGCTCTTTGGGAGGCAGAGAGGGAGAATTGGTAATTGTTTTCAGTATAGAATTGTTCAGCTTTAAACTCAAGCAAGTATGCACATGCCATATCTATGCTAGCACATAGGCGTGAAAAAAGAAAAACAAGGACGAGATCAAATTATATGCTGCTTTGTTGCGACATGGTAAACTAAATACATGTTTTATTCATTGGAATGGATATTCATGACCTTCAAAGGGATACTTTAGTGATCAACATGAAAGCATGGAGTTCCCAATCTGATGAACCACTGTTGTTGTTGTTCAGTCGTTCAGTCGTGTCCGACTCTTCGTGACCCCATGGACCAGAGCACGCCAGGCTGTCCAACCATCTCATCTTCTGTCGTCCCCTTCTCCTTGTGCCCTCAGTCCTTCCCAACATCAGGGTCTTTTCTGGGGAGTCTTCTCTTCTCATGAGGTGGCCAAAGTACTGGAGCCTCAACTTCAGGATCTGTCCTTCTAATGAGCACTCAGGGTTGATTTCTTTAAGAATGGATAGGTTTGATCTTCTTGCAGTCCATGATGAACCACTAGCGGACCATTAATCTGTGTGAAAGTTCTTATCCTAAATTGCACTTGGAGTAAAGTGTCGTCTTCCATTGCATTTTGAGCCAGATACACTTGGCAGATTAAAAAGTGTACCAGTTGGAAGCACATTGTGATGTGTTTGACTAATCACACCTGTCTCCCACTGTTTGAATTACCGTTTGTGAAATAAATAGCAGGACCTTTTGGGGGGGGTGCCTTTTGTTTTCTTACCTTTGTAAGTTTGTGTCACCTAACAAGACTTTGAGGAGTCATCAGGATGAGTTATCTATGCTAGCAGTGCCACAAAAAAAACAGGCTGAAGTTAATCACCAACAACATGGAGTGGCTAACCTTTTTTGGCCGAAAGACTGCATTCATCCTTGTCTAACACTCCAGGGAAGCATAGCATCTGTGAATGTCACTCCTTGAACACTCTCATAGCCTCTCTGATCTATGCAGATCATTGCCCCCTCCCTGCTCATCAAATGAGCAATCGGATGACTTGAAACAAATTGCATCCCCATAAGGATGTTGGGATGAAGTGTTTTAAACCCTTCTGTTCACCCCAATGCGGTATCTACATTGTGGGATTTTTTTAAAAAAAATAAAAAAATCCTTCAACCCCAAAATCAGTGGGGTTTCCGAGAACCAGAATTTTTTTCTTAGAGATACCTGATACCTAGGGTTAGCCATCTCTCATTTATAAGATCTAATAAATTTAAAAATAGTTCGGCTTGGTGAAAAACATTGGATTGGATCCAGACCCATGGGGTAAAATCAATGGGACTTAGTAATGGCAAACCTAACTTAAGTCCCATTGATTTCAGTGGGTTTACTCTAAGCTTGACTTAAGTCTGGATCGAAACCATTGTTTTTTGGTTAGGTTCTCATTTCTTACCTGGCTGCAGTTGGTGATCTCACCAGCTGCCTATTACCACCAAGATGGCATATCACTTAGTACAATTGAATTGGTTCAAAGGATATCTAGTGTTTTGTTGTAACTGTTCAAAGTGTATCCCGCATTTTATATAGAAGTCTCAACTAAATGTCAATAAATAAATAATACTTTTTTGAGTATTAAAAAAAACAAAACTTCATGGCTATTATATCAAAACAGTTCAGTACTTGCTTGAGAAGCTTCAATAACAGTTGCTTGTTTGTTTATTAAGGATGGTCTAAAACATCTCAGTCAATTGATGCTTCTGAAGAAAATGATGGCTGGTCCAGTGCAGAGGATCCACTTAATTCCTCAGATGCAGAAGAAGAAGTAAAAGTAGAGAAGAAGCTGGTAACTAATATATTTTCATGTTTATACCGGTAGGAGGGAGGAAGATATAATGTATGAACCTGGTCCCATAGACCAATTGGAGATGGTATCTTTGGAAATAGGTTGTCAATTAGAATGTATGGTATGCAGCAGATGACAACCTTTTGTTTTATCTGTAAGCCGCCTTGAGTCCCTGTCAGAGAAAAAAGGTGGGGTATAAATTATTATTATTATTATTATTATTATTATTATTATTATTCAGTGACACTGGTAGAATGAACAGTGAGTTGATAATAGTTTTGCAGCACTTATTCTAATGTAGCCTAACTCTGTAATTGGTATCTACAGTATGTTGTTATGTGTGGGTGGGAAATGGGAGGAAAATGAACAGGGTGCACTTTGGTGTACCATTGGAGAAAGGCTAAACCAGAGACTCCCACCATCCCTAACAATTGGCCAGGCTGGCTGGGACTGATAGGAGTTGTAGTTGGGACCATGTTGGCTGCTCGTGGGCCAAACTGACACAGTTATGTCCCATGGAATGCTGGTGAAGTAATTCAGAACTCCATAACCCTTTCCCTGTTCTATTTCTTGGTTGTACAGGACTGTGACAATCCTGGAAAATGTATTTTATATAAGTTTTTTTTATATGCATAGTCACTCTAGAGGATGTGTTTCAGCTTCTCATTTATGAGGGAGAAATGCTCCACATGCATAATATGTCACATTAAAAAAAACTGATGTTGCTTTGGCACTTTGATCACCATAAAATCTGTCTCGGAGTTAATAGCTATTTGATTATTTCTCATTAAACCAATTGTATCTTCTACTGTGTATGTTTAGACTCCTGGTAAATACACTGTTGTGGCCGATCATGACAAAGGAGGCCCTGAAGACATGGCGCTGAAAAGCGGAGAGTTAGTTCAGCTGATGCATGAAGGAGAAGATGGACTTGGTATGAAGACCAATATTTTAAGACACAATGTCCGCAAAAGCACCTTGGCCTGGTCAACGTCCAAATGTGTAACTATAGTTAAGAGATTTGGAAAGGACAGTGAGATTGTTCAGTTCCCATTGCTGATTTCTCAGTATTGTTTCTGACCTCTTTCAGTTCCTAAAACTGGTTTGCAGACCATGGATACAGTTGATAAGGAAGTATTCCCTTAACCATGGTTAAAGCTATCAGATGGATGGGCTGAGTTCACTAGAAAAGGGGACTTTATGGGGAAAGGAGCATGTGACCCTTAACTGTCTATCTCTCTAACCTGGAATGTTGTTAATTTAGAGCACAGTTTCCCAAACTTGGGTTTCCAGCTGTTGTTGGACTACACCTCTCACCATCCCTAGCTAGCAGGACCAGTGGTCAGGGATGATGGGAAAGGGATGATGGGAATTGTAGTCCCAAAACAGCTGGAGACCCAAGTTTGGGAAACCCTGATTTTAGAGTATTACAATATGCACCAGAAGAAATACAAAAAATGTTGGCTGCCTCTAAACAGGGGCTACTTTGCTTCCAAATGAGGCCTAATATTTTGATGCTATAATTTTTTTAATAGTTTAAAAGCAAAAAAAATAAAATATTTCCCCACCCCACTAGGTATGTAAAGAATCTGACCACAAACAAAGAAGGTTGGGTTCCAGTCAACAGTTTGTTGGTGCTGCTTGGCAACTCAAAATCTGCTATATCTCTGAGCAGCTCAGGTATGATTTTCATTGTAAATGCTTTAGTTTAGCAGAGTGGCACTTAATTTGTCAAAGAGCCCAGTACCAAGTTAGCTACAAATATATTTCTCTGTAAATTTGTGTTCCTTCCATCCAGAGTCTGCAGCTGGTTCCAGTACACTGAGCTCATCTTCAAGCTACAGTGAGAGTTGCAATGTCAGCAGCATCAGCTTCTCGGACATAAAGGGCTAACCTATTAAAAACTCCATGAAGACTCTTGTGAAACTGTCAAACTTCTAATGCAAATGCTGGATGTTAAATGAACCAGAGACGCTGCCATCACTTGCATCTCTCTCCACACCCATGTTTCCGTGGTAGCTTACAAAATCTTTTTTATTAAAAAAAAGAAAAGACATTGAATAAAAAAAGTTAAAATTTTATATAAAAAAATAAAAAGACATTGAATGAAGATGTAAAGGATTGACAGCAGCATGGAGTAGAAGTGCGCCTTGTTGGAAAGAGAATCTTCTGGAAGGTGCATGTTGGAAATCTTTTTATCATTTTCCTAGAAAAAAATGAACCTGGACAGGGATAATGTGGGAGAATACTATGAAGAAGCCAGGTTGTGTCCATTGGTGTGAATCTGTACAGTAAAACATTGAATATATGTTAATGTATAATTAATATGAAGTTAATTGATCATGTAGAAGGAAACAGAAACATGATCTTTACAGGTCATTTTACATGAAATCCTCCTTGAGGCAATGTGTTAATATGCAGGAAATCTCTTACAGCATCAGGGGAATCTGTTTTGATCTGGCTGTTGTTTCTGGCTTAGTTTTTTCCAACCACTGTGCTTTATCTAGCCATGAGCTTGTTTGTAATCTTTGCTTCAAAAGAAATAGCAATTCCACTTCAACAGAGACTATACTTTTTCCTTTCCTTTTTTTTTTTAAACAATCTATGGCGATAGCCCTTTTGAGGTATTTTTTACCATCAAGGACAATTGTTTACAGAATGCTGGTAATTTCATAAGTTGTTTGGTAAAACAAACCCAATTTTTTAATTATCAAGTAAATACCGGAACATGTTTTATATGGGTTGAACTTCCAGAAATTAAACATTCTATAATAGCAGGCAGTCTTTCACTGTTAGAAGATGCTTACAAGCTTCTAAATGAAACCTTTCTAAATCCTTCCTGGTGCTTAATTTTCTATGAAATGCAAGAGTGTGTCATTTGAGCAGGGAAAAATCATTGTGGGCATAGTTTTAAAATAAACGAAGTTGAAAACCATACACATTTTATTTAACACTTGTGAAATAGAGCAATGCTGTGTAAACTGCTATTCCCCCGCAAGATACGATTTATAAATATGCCTTACCAAAAGCTAGTAGTATGTAAACTGATGTATAAACCTCATTGCATTCATCCATACATCTGAATTAACTTACAGCTCATAGCGTATGTACCTCATTCATATATTATTGAAGAAGTGAATGTTTGGTGGTCAGCACTTAATGAATACTAAGCAATTAGAATCTGGCAAGATAAAACTAATTTGGATTTTGCTTTTTTTCTGAAGTATAAATAGCATCTCAGATTGTTGTTTCAAATGTCAGGAACAAGTACTGGCTTATAGTTAACAATCAAACTGTGACTGACTCTGGTCAGTGCAGAATTTTATATATATTTGTATATGTTCATATTTATATATATATATTTGTGTGTGTATGTGTTATCAATGTAAAATATGTATTTATACACTTCCGGCTGCTAAAGATGGCCTCTGTATGTCCTAAATTTCTTAATAGGGCAGCAATGTAAAGGTTGTACAAGGCTTTACTTTATATATTTTCCAGCACAGAAAAGTGAATCTCTTGAAAGCATCTTAAACGAACGTGATTGTGCCAGCCAAGGCACTATCTGTTCTGTTGTGGTCATAAAATAGCAATAGTCTTTTGTAATTTATTTTGTAAATAGGAGTTTGGGAGTGGGGACCCCCTCTATTGCAAAATCGTCCTAGAAATCATCATTCTCTCTCTCTCTCTCTCTCTCTCCCTCCCTCTCTCTCTCTCTCTCTGTCTCTCTCACACACACACACCTTCCTCTGTCAGTGGCCCTAGCTTGGGATACTGCCAAACAATAAATGACTTTTCTTGCATAGACTTAATAAATTGGTTTATTGCTTCTCTGGCTCAAGTGAGAGGAGCTATTATGGGGAGGGAAAACCACAGGGAAAGCCCTTATATTAGAGGCTGTCTCTTTTTACAGTGTCCCTGACAATACCTTTTCCTTGTTCATGTGGTTGTACATATACCATTGCACTTTAATATGACCCACATTTCAATTTTCTACTGCTGTTGTAAATTACAATTACAGAATCCGATGTCTTTATTGTATATGTATGAAACTTTGAATAAAATTCAGCATTTCTTGCTGGGTCTCCTCAACATGATGGCGGTGTCTATTTTGTGTGGGTGTGTTAACACGGTACCACAGTGTGTCAGAAGTTGATGCTGCAAGGCTTAAGGGAGGAATCCTATGCCCAAGAAGCTGGTGTAAAGCAAAGCATTTGTAAATTAAGCCAGCAGAAAGATCCAAACCCCACTCAGTTTAGGTTTTTGCCTAAGCCTAGCAGAGGGGAAACACGATTTTCAAATAATATTCTGTGTTGGGTTGCCAGATCATGTGACTGAGCTGAACTGGCTCACGATCCAACCTAAATCCTCCCTTTCTGGTCCCACCTCCAGACTCCAGATTCTTTACTCAGCACCAGCATATATTTGGCTGAGCTAGAGATCCGGTGCATCCTCAGCTTCTCAATCTGGCAGATCTTGCCATGGGAGTGCCCCTTAAAGTGTGCCTGCCCTCTGTTAAAATTATATGTGGGGGGGGGGGGGTAATATCCCTATCCCAGAAAAACTTTGGGGTTGCTTTTTGTTGTGAAAGATACCATGTCATTGAATCCATGGCAAGTCAGGATTGAATTTCCTAAAGTGTACGTTGCAGATGGAAAGGGACTTGATGGATAGCAATGGGGAGACTGTTGAAGGCAGTGTTTTTTTCCTGGGGGTACGCAGGGGTACCTGTTTAGGTACCCCTAAACATTTTGTGGATCTAAGTTTGACCTCATTGAGGGGCAGTATTTCAATATGAGTAGGAAAGTGAGAGCTTCCCTAAACATTTTTTTAAAGAAAAAAAGCACTGGTTGCAGGCATTAGGCAAAATTATTTCAAGCCTTAACTTTTAACGAATATCAATGTGTTTTAACAAATTCTGGCAGAAAAGGGTTCTAAATAATATAGGGGGGTTCCCTGTCATGCACACCCTCTACCTCAGCTTGGGATGACGATTCAATACTATTCAAATGGCATTCTTGCAGACCCAGCAATGAGCACAAACAGAGCGCAAATAATGTCTCTTGCAAAGGGCCTGATGTTAACCTCACTCAGATGGCTCTCTTCATTCCAAGCTGTCTGTTTAAGGGCAGCCATAAGCTCTCTATTGCATCTACTGGATGTTTTAAGAGGAAATGCATAGCTTCTAATTTCTGCCCATCCTACTTTCAGCAATCTGCATTGCTGGAACACGCAGGAAGGCATCTTTAACTGACCCACTTTCACTAGCAGCCATGGGGTACGGGGTGGGGGGAGACTGGCTTAGGATCCCAGAGCTCTGAAGGCAGCCCTGTATAGGGAAGTTTTTTATGTTTGATGTTTTACTGTGTTCGATGTTTTGATTTGCAGGAATCCGGCCAGAGTGGCTGGGGCAACCCAGTCAGATGGGCAGCATATAAAAAATAAAATTATTGTTCTTGTTGTTATGGCAGTCAGCAGGGAGAAGGTATAGTATAGTATGCTGTTTTCCAGATTTAAATGCCCCTCTCTACTGTTGTTCTGTCAAACCGGCAGTTGTTTTTCCTGATAGGCTACACATCTGTATGTGTTTTAATAGGGGAAATGACATGGTTTGATTATTATAACTACTTTTAATAAATAAAAACTGTCAGCATATTGTTATCCCAATCCAGTTCATGTTCTGCCAGATAGCTGCTATAGGGTGACCCTAATGGTATATTGTTCGCATGGAATCTAATTTAGTCCTTGAAGACCAAAGGGAGAAGAGGAAGTGGTTTGCAACCTGCATAGACTTCTGCCATCATCTCTATAATATCATCTCAGATGAAGAAAAAAACAGTCACCACTGCCGCTATAACATTTCTCAATTCTCTTAACCCTACGGTCTCCGAAACTTCCTCTCATCTCCTCTCTTGCAAAAATTCCCTCCCTCCCACTTCCTTTGTGCGTTGTATTTTTAACCACCAATATCACAGACTAAACCAACAGTATTCTGCCACTTTATCCCAAGTTACTGCAGTACATTATAGAACTCCCATGTTGAGGCATGTTCACTTGGTCCTCATCCAATGCGCTCTCACAGCTAGTTTTTTGAAACTGCATTCACATAGCATTAGTCACAATTCATATCGATCCTGACGTTTCTTGACAAATACTGCTGTTTGGTGGATTTTTCTCTTACACCAACTTCAATCTGACTAGAAAACTGGATGTGAAGTAAGTTGTAATGTGGACATTTGAGGCAGCCATCACAGCATGTGCAGATTACAGCTTCATGGATAAGAGTTGGCAGGGGGGTTGGAGGGTGCAGAAATACCCCCCCCCAAAAAAAGTTGTGTGTGTGTGTGGTGAACAAATACCACCCTCCACCTCTTGATGTGAACAATTCTGTGCTAATCTGTCTGGAAACACAGTGGAGAAGAACAACCTCACTGCATTTTAAGCCACTGTTGTCAACATAACCTTGCACTTCTGTAGCTATCTCCTGCACATTGCAAATACGCTCCTTGTCCCAACTTTCGGAAGCGTAGCCATGTTAATCTGTTTAGCAGCAGAATCAGCAAAGTAATGAAGTGTCTTAAAGACAAGTGGATGAAAGATTGCATAACCTTTTGTGGACTAAAGTTAACTTCATGGGGGGGGGGGAGAGATACTCCTGGTACCAGACAACCAAAGCATATTCTGTACTCAACATTGCCTGGTGCAAGGAATGTATTTCGTACCAGGAATAGGAATTTGAGATAAGGAAAGGCCAGTTCATACTGCCCACCTAGAAAATTCCAATAGTAGAATGGAAACATTCTTTGGTTTATGCTTCATTAGAGCCGTAGAACAAATCTAAGGATTAATCAATCATTTGATAAAATCAAAGTGCATATTTATTAAGGGGGATGTGTTAGGGTTTTTTTGTATTCATTGCCGATCCTCTTAAGTGTCCCTGTTTTCCAGGGACAGTGCCAGATTTACAGAAGCTGTCTCTGTTTCTGATTTGAGCTGAGAATGTCCCACTTTTCCTTAGGACGTCCTATATTCATCAGAGAAGTGTTTGGAGGGTATGGAGTTATGTGACCCCCGAGCCAAGAAGATATGTAACTAGAAGACATCTAAAGGCAGCCCTGTATAGGGAAGGTTTTTTTTAATGTTTAATGTTTTATTATGTTTTTATATGTGTTGGAAACCACCCCAAGTGACTGGGGCAACCCAGTCAGATGTGTGAGGTATCGGTATTATTAATATTATTGAATAGGACATTCCTATTTTCATCAGAGAAATGTTGGAGCATATGTCATCACAAAATTGCAAGGTTCAAAAATACTGTTCAGGTAGGTCCCCACATCTGACTACCAAGAAAGATGGCCAATTAGTTATAATAGTGATACAGAAAAGCAAGCACAAATTGGGATTGTTTGTATTCTTGGCAGAACCCTCATTCCTTCCTAGATTAAGGTGACAGTGTTCACCAAGGTCAGTGCCAGACCCTGTTGCAAATGGACTCCCCAAAATTCACCGTCCTATTTATGAGTGGCAAAATGAGGGAGGCGGCGAAAATTCTCCAAATATTCCTGGGGGAGGGACAGGTGGCAGAATTATCACAACAGTTTCAGTATGACTGGAAAAAAGAAAATTCTCCACACACACACAAAAGCGCCTCTCGGTGAAACTTTATAATTAGTTTGTAGTTGAGGACAAAGGAAGCTTACGGCCTAAGAAAAGGCTGGAAGGAGTAAGGCCCAATAAGGGAAGGGAAGCAGTGTTGCCCTCGTGAGGCGCACCCTTTTTGTCCATTTCTTAAGAGACCTGCCCAACCCCTTCCATGCGCTAGGCCTTGCTTGTTTTTATCCTGTGGGGAGCCTACGCTGGCAGAGCAGCCTCCCCACTGCAAAAGCTCGACCCCAATGAATAGAGGGCAGCGGGGCCAGTCCTCTGGGAATGCAGTGGAGAGGACAAAATGAAGGAGCCACTCTTCCCCTTCACATGAAGGGGACATGACTGGGCCAGAGCTGGAGTCCCACCCAAATCTGAAGTGTTTTTGGTGGAGACATGTGAGAGGCCTCCTCAGGGCTGTATACCATGCTTTCTGTGGGGAGGCCATATGCTTGCTTCCCTTTTGTGAGGAGGCTTGTTTTATCTTTCTCATTTGCCGCCTCAGAGGTTTTAACGGTTTGGTGCCCTGCGATTTTCTTAAGGCTCTTCTCATTTTACTTTACGCATAGTGCCAGGTTACCAAATAGGCCCCGCAATCAAACACATCAAAATAATAACTGATTTGATCCCAAGAGGAAAATGCAATCGAGTGTTAGGAGATAATTTTAAACTTCATAGGATTTAATTCCGGCACCGTTAACACACTTTAGATACTTTGATGACATGGCTGTAATGGCACTCACCCGAAGAGGCCTACGTAGCATGTTGGAGGGGATCGCAGCCTACTGCTCCCATAACTCTCTAAAGATAAACCACGGCAAAACAAAAATTGTGGTATTCAATAGAGCTCGCCACATTTTCAGGTGGTCATTAGATGAATATGAAATTGAACAGTGTTATACTTTTAAATATCTGGGTGTTATATTTCAGGCTACATCCAGTTGGTTAGCCCATTTTAAGGCTGTAACTCTTTTAACACGAAGGACAATCGGTGCTCTGCTTAGCTTCTTTTATGCCCGGGGAGGCCAACTGGTGATCCCGGCAATAAAAGCTTTTGTTGGGAAAGCTATTCCCCAGATGTTATATGGGGTTGAACTCTGGGGGTGGAATCCGAGGCTGCTGGAAAAGCTTGAAGTCTTACAAAATTACTATCTCAAGAGGATCTTAGGCCTTCCTCAAGGAACACCGGCAACCTTCTTAAGAGTAGAGGTAGGACTACCTTCTGTGTCTGCCAGGGCCCACTTAAGATTCTTGCGTTTCTACATCAACCTGGCAAACACCTCAAACACCTTATTGGCTAAACAAGCCTTTGCATCACTTCAAAAGATCACTACTTGGCGTCAAAACCTATCTGATATTCTGGGCAGATACACCCTGCCAGAATTTGATATTCTGAAACAGTGGAGCCCAGACAAACTTCGGAAATGGATCCTGGATAGAGACGCCTTGTTAGATGGTGCAAAAATAAAAAATGCGAGGTCCTCCCATTGGTTTCCCCGGCTGAAAACAGTTAAAGTCCGCGCCAACTATTTGGTGAACATCACCGATCCTACCCTAAGGAGAGCCTTCACCATGGCCCGTTTTCAAACTATCCCCACGGCCTATTTGTCAGGCAGATTTGCTAAAATCCCGATAGAGCATCGTGTATGCCCTTGTCACATGGGGATCATAGAAGATCTCACACACTACCTGTTGTATTGTCCCATGTACTCGGCCTTCAGAGATGTGATTGAAAAATTTATACCTAACTCGATAGGCAACTCGGAGGATCGAGTAAAGTTTCTGCTGGTAGACGCAGACCCACGGATCTCTCACGCGGTAGTGGTTTTTGTGGCAAGGGCCATGAAAACCAGGAAGGGGTTCCTAGATGACGCAGCGAAGGCCCCCTCATCGCTCTCCTAATCTGCTGATACATTTTCTTTCCTGCACTGTGGGCTGGCTTTTTTGGTCTTGTTTTGTTCTGTTTGCTTTGCGGAGCTAGCGGGAAATGCGTTTTTTAACCCAGTTTAACAATTATATTGTTATTCTTTTAATAATGTTGGATGGTTTTTTGTGTAAAGGCATGGTCCTCACAAGTCTAATAAATCTACTACTTTTGTTTTCTTCATTGTGTTTCGCTGGTTCTGTTGTCATGTGTAGAAAAGCAGGCCTTTACTTGGGGGTAGGAAACCTCATGGTCAGAGGCTGAATGCATCTCTTCCAGGACATAGCACCCGACCCTCTTCCTAGGCCATTCATTCCCCTTCCTGGTCCACACACCCTTTTCCCAGGCGAAAACCCTCAGTGGTCGGACTCTGCAGTCTCCTCAACTGCTTTTTTTCTGGCTGGAATGTGTCCTCAAACTATGACAAAACCTCTTTTTGGAGGAATGAGAGATACGTATGGGATGTTAGCGTATGTAGAAATATATTGGCTTTTTGGTGTGCAAAGGCAAAAGTCACACCTGTTGCTCCACAACATTTGCCCCTCGCAAATAAGTGTATCACCAGCATGTGGCCCCCAGGAGGTTTCTGATGAGGGAAGGCGGCCCTTGGGATGAAAAAAGTTTCTCCGCCCCTGGTGTAAACTGAAATAAATGAACTTAAATATGATCTTTCTTGTTTGTTCAGCTTTCCGCCCATGAAAATTGGTTTGTTATGGCTTCAGTTTTCTCTCTTCCAGTGTTTCTGTACCCCCTCCTATGACTGGAGCAATTGCAGCAGAACTTTGGTCACAGCGATCTTGCTGAAATATCAAAACACAATTCGGGACACAGGCATTTTGGTTTCATCATGATTTCCTGTCACTTCAGCATTCAGTTTTTCTTCCTTTTCCTGGTGTATCCGCTTTCACCGGCTGCAGGTATGACTCACAATAAAGTGTCATAATGTATAAACTTGAAATGTTTCCTTTTCTTGTAATTTTCTTATTGAAAGTGCAGATCAATTTTGAGAAAGCATTCAAACGCTTCTAAAGCTTCCTAAAACCAAACTGTTTTGTGTGACAGAGCTGCTCATGTGATTACCACAATGATTTAGAAAAATCTGCTGCTAAGCTTAATGGTTAACCAAATTCCCCAGATAGATCAAAAACCAGGTTTCAAACAGAGAGGTCAAAAAAACAGCAAATCTGACCAACTCTTTTTTATGTATTTCTAAAACCACCATTATCAGTTATTGTTTCCATGTAGTTTTCTCTTCGTTGGTTATTGTTTTGTTTTTGTTTTGTTTAAATGGAACCTGTAGAATAATATCATGAAGAGAGAAACCTATATCATTGTGTTGTCTCCACATTTAAGAATTCAGAATTTTACCAGGAATTTTACCAAAATTACTGAAAGGCTTTTTTTTGGGGGGGAGCAAATTTTCTGGCATTCACAAAACTAAAGAGGAAGGGTGATTTGTGATTCTTTACATTTTGTGAATTATTAGTAAACAGGTTGTGTGAACTGTCCGTTGGCTCAAGTAAGTGATGTGGTGAGTCTAGCTATAGATTAATCTTCTTTAAAATCATAATCTGTAATTATTCAAACTTGTGTATTATTTGTGATACACATCATTTGAAAATAGAGGTTAAGTTATTCTTTACTGGAAGGATAAAACGTGACAAAAGCTAAACATGGTAAATATTTGTTCCGGGTTTTTTTGCTTAATCCAAAAATACAATTTACGGTAGTTACTAAACTATTTGAATGCAACATAACAGGAATAATATTTCTTTATAGAGTCAGCTCGTTATTTGACACAGAGTCAGCTTTCAGAGTGCACATTCTTTGTCAGGCAGTTGTTTGTTTAGGGGGGAAAGAAAAATAAACCTTATGAAATATAGACATGCTGGGTTGTATCCAACAAGTCATACTCAGAGTAGACCCACTGAAATACAGGGACTTGACTTAAGTCCATTTATTTTGGTGGGGCTACTATGAGAATGGCTTAGTTAACTATCAGTCCCCACTATATTTAAGCCCGCTATTCATGACTTCGAATTAATGAAGTAAATTTGAACACTTGCACTCAAGTGAGGAGCTAATCTTAAAAAGATAGACTGGGGGGGGAGGTTGCATGCTCACAAAGATGCACATGCCTCTTAATTAACAGTTGTTTGGATGCAAGGAACTATGCAGTCAACTTTGTGAATTTTAATTATATTTCTTGAATGTTTCATTGGAAACTGTGTTTGAATCTGATGGGGAGCAAGGAGTAGTTTCTCTGTGGGCTGGACAGAAAGGGTTGTTCTGTAACTCATAATTTACAAAATAATTACAATGCCCCATGACACAATGAACAGTGAAGCATTTTTCTGGCTTGAAGCATTTCTGCTAGGACTGTGCCAAGTATTCCTCAATTTTGACGTTTATTTAGAAATTGCTCAAAACAAATTTCACCTGCACTGCCCTCAGCCTCATTTTCCCTCAGAAATATTTCACCTGGTTGATTTTGGTGATCACATGATGTGTATGAGCAGGGCTTTTTTTCAGTCAGAATGCCCCCAACAGTCAGGGGAGAGACCAGACCAGCTTCATTAAAGCCCTGCTATGCCTCTGGCTCACAAGGAGCCTGAAGGGGACATCCTGTACGGGGTCCGGAGAGGGTCTTCTTGTGAGCCAGAGGTGTAACAGGGCTTTTCTGAGGCTCTTCAGCCCCCCCAACTAACAGCTGACGTGTGGGCAGTGCCGGATTTACGTATAAGCTAAACAAGCTATAGCTTAGGGCCCCACTCTCTTGGGGGCCCCCAAAAAATTTAAAGGGAAAAAAACTGGATGTACAAAATATAAGATAAAAAACAAATAAAATAAAACCTACATACAGCAACAGTTTTTTGTGTTGTGTAGGCTCCTATGATGCCAGCCTGCTCCCTAAAATATCACTGGTTTGCTCATTTCTATATATAGGGTGCCTACATTCTACATGGACTGGTTGCATGGCAACATGCGCAAATGGCTTTACCGTAGATACCTATTAGGTCCATAAATTACCATATAGCATATATTCAACACAAAAAACAGTGACAATTTGTTGTTGACAAAGGACAGCTGGACATATAAAGGGCCCCATTACCTTCAGTAGCTTAGGGCCTCATCAAACCTAAATCCAGCCCTGCTTGTGGGAAAGCCATGCCTCAGCTGAGCAAGCCCCCAAATGCTCCGGCTCACGTGAGCCCGAGAGGCACGGTGGGGGCTCATTAAGCTGCTCATCTGAGGCGTGGAAGATTCCCCTCACCTCAGCTGAGCAGCCTCAACAAGCCTCTACCTTCAGAGGAGACACCCCCCTCCCCAGCCTGAAGAGATCATCTTTGGGCTCTGGGGTAGGCACGTTCCTGCACCTTTTTGTCTTGGAAAAAAAGCTCAAATACCATTGACAAAAGTCATATGGGTTGCTACTGCCAGTAAGGTGAAATAGCAGTGAAGGCGAATGAGGGCAAGAAAGTATTGTTGGGCTGAGAAGGGGCAACCTGGAGAACCAGAGGACACTGATCCACACAAAAACCCCTACAGAATGAATTTTATACTCTCCAAAATGAACATAAAATACAGTAATCTCGGCTCAGTTCCATTCCCTGCTTTCCTCAGCTGTGGAGATGTCCCCAATAACTGTGCTTTGCGGAGGCAGAAAGCCAATAATTTTTTGTTCTGTTTTTTTAAGTCTTCTTAAAGCATGAGGAAGCAAGCAGTATGCTACAAAGGAATAAAAGAGCCAACTCCTTCTTTGAAGAGTTGAAAGCGGGATCACTGGAACGAGAATGCATGGAAGAGAAATGTTCATTTGAGGAAGCCAGAGAAATCTACAAAGATGACAAAAGGACTGTAAGTAATGTGAAGTAATGGAAGGGCATATTCCCATTTTGGTGACATTTGCCAAATCTGTATTAGAAACAATGGTTTATAACAAACTGAACCATGGTTTGACATTACACGAGGAACCACTGGCTTCATGCCTTTCCTCTCTAATCCCCTTGCTCACTCCAATTCCCTCCCAAATCCAAACCAGAAAACTGTGGGTTGTGCCCACCCTCCAAACCAGAATTGCAGACCCTGATACGGTAGCAAGTACAAAGTGTAGTTTGCCAATTTGAATGTGATATGCAACTTCTTGTTTGGAGGAGAATTTGCCAGTTCTGATACTGTATAATAGCAAAAAGGTTCTTGTGTCCGGTAAAATACCTGTTCTGTCTTTGGTGAGAGAATGGAATTTTGGAGATTACTTGTTTTAAATGCATTAGTGGGAGTTGATAGATCTGTGATTCTTCGGGCTTTGCCAGGCCTTGGGGATAGATCTCTGAAGTGCACCATATCTCTTGTAGAAAAACAAACATAAATGTAATAAATGTACATACAGTACATGAACAACATGTGGTGTTCAACGTACCATTTCCTATGTTGCATCTGATGGGACTCAATTTGAAATATTGGGCGCGGCATTTATAATTTCCTTGTGAAACATGCCCAACTGGCTTTTGCATCACCAAAGAAGAACCTATTGCAGGTGAAATTAACAGAGCAGACAGAAAAGCCCCATCTGTGATACTGTGGAGTGTCTGAGTGGGATCAGCCAATTTAAGAAGCAATTCTTGGTTCAGAAATAGGGACGCTACAAGTAAACCCAGAAGTAAACTAATATTTTGAAGGTTATCATGATAGTAGATGTTATAGTATAGATGCTGTTTTACTTAGATATTCACGTTTTTATGCTCTTTTTGATTATTTCTCTTCTACTCAGATGGAATTCTGGAAACAATATACAGGTAAGCTGATTCATGCTAATAGAAAATTTGCTATTGGAGCTCTTCCTAGAATTTTTGCTGACACTTGAGTGTTTTCATAGATGCTAATGAGTGTGACTCCAACCCTTGTCAGAATGGTGGGACTTGTCATGATGAGTACAGGAAGTACAATTGTTACTGTCCTGAAGATTATGAGGGCAGAAACTGTGAAATTGGTAAGATATTACTCTATCTATCATCTATCTATCATCTATCTATCTATCTATCTATCTATCTATCTATCTATCTATCTATCTCTATAACATTTAGAATATAATTCTGCAGGTCTTTTGCAAAGCATTTGGTGAATTAATATGTTCTCATATATTTAGGCCCAGAAACCAGACTGAAGTGCATTTATGACAATGGCAACTGTGAGCATTATTGCATCGATATCCCAAATGCAGTACGACAGTGTTTCTGTGCAGAGGGATATAGGCTGGGAAGTGATAAAGAATCTTGTATCCCAGAAGGTAAGCTATAGAACACATCACCACACCAATTGTATTTCAGGTTACATCCATGTCCTGATAGATGCCAGAGAATATTTAAAATTTAAAATTAAAAAAAAATCTGGCAATTTTAATTTAAAATAAAATGGTAGGCTAAAATATGATGGCAGAAGACTTTTTTAAAAAAAAGATTCCATGCTATTCCCCATTCGGATAAAATTGTTCTTTCCCACTTAGCAGTTGCATCTTTACAAGCGTATAAACTAAAATATTTACTTTAGGGCTTCAAATACTAATCCAGCTAAACCAATTTTAACGTCATTGGCCAGGATCTAACTACTGGCAGTGCAAGGGAAATGCTTTATGCCGAGTCAGACCAATGGTTCACATAGCTCAATACTGTCCACACAGACTGGCAGCAGCTCTCCATGATTGCAGATGGGCCTTTCTCATTCCTGGAGATACTGGGCAAGTGCTCTACTGTCCTGTTCTCCATTTTTTAGTAACTGTACTGCATGGATACGAATGTATATCTGTCATGCTGCAGCAGTGCAGGGTCATCAACTTGTGGCTAGCTGGAGTGCACATTGTGACTTTGCTGGGATATATGCATCAGTTTCAGTCCAACTGCTTCCGCTTAACTGTTTTGTTGACTAGGCCAGATGTGACTGTAACAGCCTGTTGGGATTGAGGCACAGAAATTAAAAAAATAATTGCATGTCACACTCTTTAAATGCATTCAATCAGTGGATTCAAAGGATTTCACAATACAAAACTGCCACCTGAGAATGAGCTTTTTTCCATAGTAAAAGGTAAAGGTACCCCTGACCATTAGGTCCAGTCGCGGACGACTCTAGGGTTGCAGCGTTCATCTCGCTCTATAGGCCGAGGGAGCCGGCGTTTGCCCGTAAACAGCTTCCGGGTCATGTGGCCACCATGACTAAGCCGCTTCTGGCAAACCAGAGCAGCGTACGGAAACGCCGTTTACCTTCCCGCCGGAGCGGTACCTATTTATCTACTTGCACTTTGACATGCTTTCGAACTGCTAGGTGGGCAGGAGCTGGGACTGAGCAACGGAAGCTCACCCCATCGCGGGGATTTGTCATAGTAGTTAATAACAAGATTGTAAATTTGCGCTTTAAAACATTGTCACATTGTCTGAAAGCTCAACTGTATGTTTCAAAATATTATTTACTGGTGTTTTGTGATACAGACCAAACTCAGAAGTGGGGAAAGGCTCATATCATGTTTCATGCATAACAAAAGCTACATCTTTTTGCAGTTGATTATCCTTGTGGGAAAATACCACTTCTGGCCAAAAAAAGGGAGGATCGACGGGGAAGAATCGTAGGTGGTTATACCTGTCCTCCAGGTGAATGCCCATGGCAAGTGAGTCTTCAAGTAACTTTAGTACAATTCTCTGTCTGTCTGTCTGTCTGTCTTTGCATCAGAAACACCGAAATGGGGGAGGGGCACAAACAGGTTCCTCTTGACTTTCCATACACTACATGGTGCATTAGGGGAAAAGAAAACTGTGCCAGATCCCTACATTTCAAAAGAGACAAAACAATATCCAAACAAAACCTCCAACATAACATTCACAAAGTGGTAAAACATTGCAAGGTGTTCAGTGCAGACAGCAGAAGCTTGTATTATTTTTTTAAATGGCTAGACAACCATTCCTATACTGATACTTTATACTTTAAAAAAATCATTTTTAAAAAAGTTATAAAAATTAGACTGATAATAGGAATATAACAACAAATTTTTTGCACAGCAGTCAAACAGCACACCTATTCATAAGGTGTGGGCAGGGGTAAGAAACATGAGCAAGATGTTGCATTTTGAATGTTGGGAAGCACAACCTTGAGGGAGAACATGCACAACCAACTAGAAGCAAGTGTGCTGCTCTTTTTTTCTTTTTGCACAGGGACAGAAAAGCCCAACGTGTAATGTGCTTGAATGGAGATTATGTGTGCTGTTTGTTTTGCTTTAGATATTGGGCATGTGGTTCTCTTGGAAAGGATTCTTAACTTTGCACCTTTACACAGTGTAAACCACCTCCCACTGTCCAAAGCTGCTAATAGCTCTGGGGGCAGAAAAAAGACAGGCATAGATGCTGTTCACTCAGCTCTCCCCCTACGTACTAAGTTTTGTAACCACTCTTGGGATGTCTAGACCCTTGCCTTTGCTTTGGTATCTCAGGTGCTCTCCTTGGCCCTAAGGACATAAGAGCCCTGCTGGGTCAGAACAAAGCCTGTCAGCTTCAGCATCCTATTTCCTGCAGTGGCCGACCAGATGCCCCTGGAAGCCCACAAGCTAGAGATGAAAGCAACAGGATGTTCTCCTGCAGTTATATCCAAGCAAGTTAGTATTCAGAGGTGTTGAAAACATCTGGTTCTGGTGGTAGTACATAACTATCACAATTTATCTTTCAGGAGTTCGTCTAATCTCATTTTAAAGGTGCCTAAATTGGTGGCCATCACTGCATGTTCTGTCGGCAAATTCCGTAGTTTAACTATGCTGAATCGCCCTTTAAAGCTGTTTTTAAAGGACCTATTTTTTCCCCTGTCTTAAATCTCCTGCCATCCAACTTCATTTGATGCTCCTAGGGTTCTAGTATTATGAGAGAAAGAGAGATAGAAACATCTTTCTCCCTACTTTTTCCACACCTTACATACCGGTACATTCGTAGTCAGTCACGCCCCTCCTTACTCATCTGTTTGTTTGTTTTTTCTAAACTCACCCTTTCCCACAAACATTGTAACTTTCCCTCATTTGGAGAAGTTGCTCCAGCCTTCTGATTATTTCAGTTCCCCAAAATTTTAAGTGTTATTTAAACAACCTAACCATTCCATTCAGTTGAACACATTACCGGTAGATGTGTTGACAGGTCCTTCATAAATGCCAAGTAAATCATGTTTCTTGTAAAGTGTTTTGCAGTGATGGTTGTTGTATTTTCAGGCTCTCATGATGGAAGGTCAAATGCAGAAGTGTGGAGGTGTTCTGCTTGCTCCAACATGGGTAGTTACTGCAGCCCACTGCTTTTCACAAACACGCCGCGAAGCACTCAGGATAAAGCTGGGTGAGTACAGTCCTCGGTGGAATTGAGAAGATAAGCTTACTAAAGAGAGGCTTGCAATTGTGCTGTGCTGAAACTACATAGAGCTCGATCCATAGGGTTGGGCAGTTGGAACAAGCTTCCCTGGTAAAGGGTGGAGAAGGAGGTACAAGGTTTTTTTAACAAAACAAACATTATTGAGTGCAATGCCATGCAGGGAGCTCAAATGGCCAATAACTGGATCACTGGATATGTAGATCAAGTAAGACTGTCAGCATAAATAATTGGACATCAGAATCTGATCAGTGTGACACATTCCGCTTCTACAAACACAGCCTGTAATATGAATGTGAGGAGACCAGGGCATTCCACTATGTCCTTCCTTTCCTTAACGTAAAGTAAATCCAAACTCTCAGTAAGGTAGCTTAAACTAAATAAAATATTATGCAGGTAGAATGCTAGCAGGGGCATCAAGGCTTTCCAGTGCTTTGTCCCTGTTTTCTCCAAGGTGCAGTGAGCTCCTGGCTCCCTGGGAACATATTTGTTCCATTGAGACCAAAGTGGCAGACCTGGGAAAGCTAAAAGATGCAGAGAAGCTGGCAGATAAGGCCTTCAGGGATATTACAGCTGTGTCCCATTCCCACAGTGATAGGTCCCCTGCTGTCTGGGAGAATGAGGTCCCAGGGAAGAAAATCATTGCTCTATGGAAGAATACCTGCTGGAGGATCAATAATGAAAAATTATTCTGCCATGCTTCCAGACAACCTGTTTGTTGAGTGGACATCCTGATTTGTTTCCAGGGAGATTAGACAGCGTTGGCTACAGAATAAAAAATTATTCTGATTAGTTTGCATGGAAATTGGATGGTGATGATGCATCAAAACTAATGTTATTCCACACATTCCAGTGCATTTTCTTGTCACTTTACAAAATGTCCAGTCTTGGGAAAGTGGGTTCTTTGATGCAAAACCTCCCAATCAACTATAATTGTACAACCTAAATTTGCCAGTGTGCGATCCCAAAATAAGGACAATCTTTGTGCTATTAATCCTCTCTGAATATGAGCCTAAAGACCAGACTCGACTCTCAGATCTGTGGTATTAAGAAACCTGATACCTGTCACGTAACAAATGTTCCTGCTTTTCCAGGTAAATACAGGATAAACCAGGAAGACGAAGGTGAACAGGAAAGAAGAGTTGCTAAAATCATAATCCATGAAAAGTATTCTCCAAAAAAAGTTGAAAATGACATTGCCTTGTTGCAGTTAGTGACACCTGTCAATTTCACAGATTACGTGGTGCCCATATGCTTGCCTCAGCAGCGGTTTGCTGCAGATGTGCTGAGCTTCGTTGAATACTCCACAGTGAGTGGATGGGGGCGTCTCTTAGAAGGCGGGGCTACGTCAGCCACGCTTATGCAAGTGAGACTCGTCAAAATGCATAGAAAAGAATGTGCTCAGCACACTAACTTAAATATTACAAAGAACATGTTCTGTGCAGGATACCTTAATGGGACTCGAGACTCTTGCGAAGGTGACAGCGGTGGGCCTCATGCCACTGAGTACAGGAACACGTGGTTTCTAACGGGGATCGTGAGCTGGGGTAAAGGCTGTGCAGCAATGGGCACATACGGAGTTTACACCAATGTAGTCGAATACATTGGGTGGCTAAACAATCACATGCAGAATACCTCTAGCACTGCAGTTGTACATAGACCCTCTCAGAATTAAGGCCTATTGAGTTCAATGGGAATTAATCACAGATAAATGTATACAGCATTGCAGCCTTCATTAGCACTTTCCTTGAGGTTTTTTTTTCTTTGACACTTTTTCATCATTCTTCGAGCATTGTGTATCAATTAAAGGCTATATACTGAATTAACACTTCTATTCATTTTCCCAAGTTTATTCTTCACTATTATTTTTAACATTGTGACCAGGAAGGGAGCATACGCTGTTCATAATCGTAGTGTTATCTTTAGCATTTTTCACTTACAACAAGAAAAATAAGAATCTGATTTGATTCTTGCAGTCTTAAAAGTTTCAGTACAAAAGAGAATGGACATGCATAATTCAGTTTGCATAAGGCAAAGTATTTAAAGTGATAGGAGATGCTGTCTTGGCTTTGTTCCTTTCTCTCTACATGGTTTGTGAATCCTATGTACATTCCCATCCCCGCTCTTACGCTTTCAACAACCCTGCAAGGTAGGTTAGACTGAGTTAAACCATATGCACATAGAGCTGATTTAGGGTACAGAGAGGAGCAACCAAAATGATCAGAGGATCACCTTGGGGACACCTTCCCAATGAGGAGTACGGATGAAAGGATATGTCAACTATGGTTCTCTTGGTTGCTTACTTTTCCAATCTTAAATTCAGTTCTCCACGTTTCTGCAACAGCTTGCAATTTAAAAAAAAAAAAAAAAATCTCATGAAAATTATTCAGCATTTTAGTGCAAATACCTCCTAGTAACCATGCTTTTTGACCTAAGGTGCAGTTTTGACCTAAGGTGTGCATTTTTGCAAGCATGTTTGAATATTATTTTCACTAACGTAATTCATTTTTAGGCACATTCACCCCTAATATATGCATTTCACTTCTCCTCCTCTCTTACTTTCTTGTTCAGATACTGCAAAAAGGACACCCATGACAAAATGTTTTTGGAATGGGGGGGAGAGACTTCATTAGGAACAAATTGCCCAAATGAGTTTGTTTTGAATTCTGTTGTGAACAGAGGGCTTATTTCCGTGAATGTAATCAGCTTTTGACTTACAGGCACACTTCCTCTGTGCCTAAATATCTGAGGAGAAAAGCAAGGGAAGCTGCTTTTTGAAGCATCCACGGCACCACTTTGCCTTTACTCTGCCTCTTATGACCTTACTTGGAAAAGACCAGGATGTCTTATCATTCAGCACAATAATTTGGAGAATCCGTATCCAAACACAACCCCGTTTGTTATGTGTGATAAGAGGTGCAGCCCAGCAACAGGAAGTGTGCTGTTTGAACCTTATTCACGGCTAGCCCCTGCAGTAGAACAGTGTGTTGTTTTTCCACCGATAGGCACCATGGCTAGCCAGCTGTTCCTCATTCTGATTCTCACTTCTCTGTCAAGTTTCCTGAAGGCAGAAAGAAATGGTAAGAGAGCCTTAAATAATTTCTCCGTCTCTCAATTGCAATTGCTTTCATTTATTTCGAATAAGAATTATTTTTTTCCTTTGTGCGTAGGAAGAAAGTAAGGGTCACAAATTAGGAGAAGTCTTCTCCACCGAAAGGGTCTCAGTATATTATACAGTATAATGCATCTTGTTTGCCTGCGTATGGTGTGGGAATTAGTTTTAGGCTGCATACACACCATACATTTAAAGCACTCCCCCCTCCCAAATAATCTTGGAAACTATAGATTACCCATCACAGAGGTACAATGCATTGAGGAACTACAGTTCCCAAAATTCTTTTTTGGGGGGTGTCGATTTCAATGTGATTTAAATGGTGTGGGAAAGCCCCCCGGAATGCAGTTCTGTCTGTGAGGTGGTAAAAATACCTTCTCTTTCAGCTACAGGGGTGGTGGGAGAGAAAATGATATACATGACAAGGGACAGAGCCTTTCATATAGCAAATAAATGTTTCGGATGAGGAAGGCAGAAACATATATCTAATATTGTTCCCAGAAGGCAGATGATTTGGTAAGAAAGTGGTGATTTGGTTTTTTTTAAAAAAGAGGAAGGAAAAATAAAAAGTGACACAGAAGAGTTAATAAACAAGAAACAGTGAGAATGATATTGGAAGTAATGTTTCTATGAAATGAAGAAATGCACCTGGTTTTAGTTGGGTGTTGAATCTTAACATTTCACAGATCAATGAAGTTGTGGCAATAAATTTAATATGTTTGTCCTCTCAAACACACCAATGCTGCTATGAACGGCATAACTTCATAAAAACTTCACGTACAATATAACAAGACCCCACTGGAAATCTGGAGTGATATTTTAAAACAAGTAGCTAGCTTTGGTGTTTTTCGATCCCTTTTTATGTCATCAGCAAAAGCAATATAGGCTTTATGAATGTTAACACCCTGTTAGTAAACACTTTTTAGGCATGGAAGCAAAGCCATGTTAATTTAACTGTAACCCACTGTTCAGTATGGTTGCTTAGGATTATAATGTACATCACATGCAATTGGCCCAGTCGAATGATGGATCTGCATTTCTTCATGTGCTTTGGCTACAACGGGAACTGAAGTGGCCAATACGGGATGGGACTAGGGGCACAGAAACAATAGCATCTAGTGAAAAAGTGGTGCTGCCCCATTTTGGGTCTTCATAAACCTATTCTCAGGAGTCCTCAACGGTTGGCAGGGAATAGGTCAGGCAAAAGGTAGTATATATTCACACCACAGGTAGTTAAATTTATGGAATTCGCTTCCACACACGATGTAGTGATGGCCACCAGTTTAGAGGACCAAACAACATGATGTTAAATGCAGCTTTGCACTTGATGTGCAACTTAAATGCTGGGGAGGCGGCTGATAATTACATGTAGCATAACAGCAGATGTGGAGGCAAAATAAACCTTTTCTCACCTGCCTCCTCAATACAATTGAAAACTTTAGAGGAGGTATTTCAGGGTGATTGGGGAAGTGAATAATTTGGGAAGTTGAAATTGAGGGATAGAGTTGAGAGGAACAAGGTATGAAAGGTGTAAGCCAGAGAAAACAGCTGGAGCAGTCAAGGTGGGAGATGACCAGAGCATGCAGCTGAGGTTTTAGCTGACATTTTGCAGATGAATTGGTAGATTTCTGCAATGATTTTTTTTTTGGGGGGGGGGGAGGAAGAATCAAAGATAAGGCCAGAGCTTTGTGTTTGGCCATCAGGCTTTATTAGGCAGAGCGCAGGGTGAGAGAGACCCAACTGAGCATCAACAGACTACAGACCTTGAAAGGAGCAAATGACAAAAAGATGGAGAGTGTGCAATTTTGAAAGCAACAAGGTGATGCCTTGCGAAAGTGACTGCTTACAAGATGTGCAGAGTGGCAATCCCAGAATGATGGATTTTACTTCCACATCTTCGTGGCATGTAGTGAAATCCAATATGGTGGTCTAAGTAGGAATTTTGAGAATTCCTGAGACATAGACCAGGGAAGTCTCCTGGTGCCTGTGGTAGCCACCCACCCCGCAGCTACAGGCTATTATGCCGCAAGCCCCCGCTTCCACCTGTTTCTTCACCCCATGCTGTATGGAAAGAGAGCATCCAATGATCGTGTGAGGTTTCTGAGGGACATTACTGCTGTGGGAGTAACTAAAGCTGTGTACACATTACTGTTTCCTCTGGTTCCAGTGCACTCCCACTACCTCCCTTTTTGATCCATGTACACATGGTGTTACCTGCAATGCAGAGTTATCCTGTAGGTTCTTGAGCAGTCCTGCTGTTTGATGTGTTTTCCCTTAAACCAGTTTCAATTCAAAAGGAAAACTTAAGCCACTTTCACTTCACAGCTAAACTGAGGTGTGTGCATTTGAGACAGCCATTGCTCCTGCAGCTCCTGCACATGCACAGACGGGGAGTGGGTTGCAAGGGGTGGAAAAATACAACAGATAGTGTGCATCAAGTGAATACATTCCCTCCTCCCACTCTGGTGTGTACAACAATGTGTGAATGCCACTTGAAATGCAGTGTTTGGGCTGGGGTGGGGATGAGCTTGCTGTTTTCAGCTGCCAAAATGGGAGTGGCTTTCTCCTTGCCCCAAGTGAAGTATGAGAAGGCTAGAAGCGAAGTAAGGCTTGTAAGTAAGGCTTGTCTTCACTTCATAGGCAAACATACGAGCTAGGTGGTCTAGCCTAAGAACTGAATCTCTGTTGCTCTGTGGATGCTGCTTCATACGACATGCACATGAGATGGAAAGAGACAGAGAAAGAACCATGGTGTGCTTCCTATCACAAGTACTGATGTGAAACCATGTGCAACATTTATCTATAAATGCAAAACAGATACCCATAATGTGTTTTGAAATTTGCATATGAGACATGAGTGGGCTGTTGTTTTTTGTGTTTTTTTTTCTTTAGTGTTTCTACAGGATAAAAAGGCAAACAATTTTTTGGAACGAGTAAAGCGTGCCAATTCCATCTTTGAGGAGTTAAAGCAAGGAAACATTGAAAGGGAGTGCATGGAAGAGAGGTGCTCCAAGGAAGAAGCCAGAGAAGCCTTTGAAGACAAAGAGAAAACTGTAAGGACAAAGCTGGCCAATGTGTTTGATTTGCCTTAATATGGCTGCTGGTTTCTGTCCTCCAGAGCAAGATCAAAACAGGGCCGACAGCTATGTTCTATCAGCTGTGCCTTCACACTGGAACTGTCAGCTGTATTTAACAGCTTCCTACTCCTGCAATACCCTAGCGTTCTCTCCATGTGCTACTACTTCCCCCTCTTCTTCCCTACTATTGCTTCTTCCAGCTGGAGAACAAGCTGGAACCCAGACATATCTCTCCATATCTCTCTCCCTAAGCCAGGAATGGGGAACCTGTGACTGTACAGACGTTGTTGGAATCCAATTCCCATTAGTCCCAGCCAGCAATGTCAAGGGTAAGAGATGATGGGAATTGTAGTCCATTGACATCATTCTGCAGGCTCCCCATCCCTGTCCTAGACAAAACAGAGGAGGGAGGAAATTGTGGGTAATAATAATAAAAAAGGGAGCTGACAGGCAGGAAGGTTCAAGACGGACTGTTGATTAATACCACTCTGACAACTGTTGTGAAGGTGCACTCAGTAGTGTGTGGTTGGCCCTGTTTTTATGTTGCATCTTAAATGATATTTTCCCCATGCTTACATATATGTGTGCAGCAGCTGATGCCTTTATTAATATTTTATTAATGTATTTTTCTATTATTTTTATTACTGTACAAAATGAGCCGAGATACAGTGGTTCTTCATAAGATATAGAACGGTCAAGACCAAAAACATAAGCCATTAAAATCATTAGAAATATTAAGAATGTTAACAGTGTAGGTACAAGGTATTAAGGACACTTAAGGCGTAGAAGCTAAGTTAAGAAAAGTAGGAACTTAACACTGATGTGGCATACTTATTAGAAATATTAGAGTGTTACAAACATTACAGTGATGAAACAAAATTAACAACACAGCAGCTACCTTCTTTCTTGCAACACATCATCTCCTTGTTTAGTTATGTGCCAATTCTACTATGAAAGGAGAATCATAGGGTTGGAAGAAAGGGTTTCTGTTTATCAAAAGAGAAATAAAAGAAAAGCATCAATCAACACCTTTACATTGCATTTCTCTTCTTCCCCTCTAATACTTTATGCTCCTCTCACACTTCATAACAAACTCAAATATTTTGTTCAATGCACGGAATGGCCAGGAGCCATTCCACCCCCTTACACCGTAATTCTCAGACTCTTTCATGAGTGGTCTGCTTCACCCTTACCTATCATAAATTATGGCCATCTGCCCAACAAGCCAGAAAGACTAGAGTAAAGGTAATAAAGGAATTCCAAAGGTTGGAAAGAGGGGAATCTGCAAGTGATAAAGGGGAAACTCTGAAATAGCTATCCTCCCTCAAGTTGCCTTAGTCCAGGTAGTGCAATATTGTCTCTCAGTTAGCTAATGCTTCTTTTCTTTTAGTATTTAATAATGGCAGTCAATTGCTACCATTAAACCAAATGCAATTTTTTTTGCAAATACTCCCAGATCTGTTTGAAGTTGTGAATATATGCATAGCTCTTGCTGATACTTGACATAGTATTCTTCTTCTTAATCTACCCGCCCTCCCACCTAATGTCCCAAGGCGGGTTACATTAAAACACAATATTAGTACTGTTTGCTAGATCAGTTCAGGTGCCTTAAGCAGTTCCATTATGCTAGGCGGCATGCTGTAGCAGAAATTGGCTGAGGACTGAAATATGTCCTTAATTGGCATACTCTGTCTATACTGTTGGCCTGTCTATACTGGTCCTCAGTTGGGTCACAGCCTGACCTAAGGTGGATCACAAAAGCGGCACTGCTGCCCAATGGATATGTGGTCTGAAAATTAACAAGTGGGTCTACATTTCTTGATGGGTTCTGCTGAGCCTGTTTGAAGACTACGTATCTCATTGGGGTGAGTAAAGGTCCAAAGTAACAGGTACACCGGTGCTTCTGGGACAGCAGTCACAGCTAGAGTGAAGTATGGCATTGGAACATGGCCAAATTATGGGAAGAGATACTGCTGTTGATGATGGAAGAGCTGCTATATATTGTTATAAATAAAATCTGCTGTTTTCTTATTAGGAGGAGTTCTGGAATGTGTACGTAGGTAAGAGATGCGTATTTTTTGCGCCAAATATTTCTTTAAAATACTGTTGATATGTATTAGATAAAAATAAACTAGTTGATTCATTGGGTAATATCCAACAAAGGCAATACTCCAAGTAGATTTGAGTTGCTTGACTTCAATGAGTCTATTCACAGTATGACTGACATGTGATATACAATAGTAGTAGTAGTAGTAGTAGTAGTAGTATTTCAGATGCAATTACACTTTTTAGCTAGAACAGCTTTTAGTTGTGCCAGGTTCATGTGAACTACTTTGATTGTGACTAAGGAACTATAGCTCCATGTTTTAATAGTTCATGCTCTCCCATCCTGTATCTTAGTAGAAAACATGTTCGGAGATGCTAAATTGTGTGTTTCCACTCTCCCATGGCTGCATAAAACTGATAAAGAAAGACCCTATGCCACAAATTGACTGATTGGTGCCTTCAACATATATATATGGCATTTGAAACAACAGAAGCAAAGCCTGCTGGTGGAAGAGTTTACATTCTGGTGGGGGTGAGAGTGAGACGGGCCAAAGCAAACAAGGGATTACAATCCAGCTGTGTCAAGAGTTTATGATCAGTATTTTGCAATAGGAATGAAAGCTAAACCCTTAGCTCTTAATCTACTGTATATGTTCCATACATTGGCAATAAGTATGCTCATAAGACAATAGCAAGTTCTATTAATTTCGATGGAACTTACTTCAATGTAATGTGCAGGATTTAGGCACAGGAGCTGTAGCAACAGTGAAGCAGACCACCTTAGAAGCTGGTGGACTCTCCTTTGTAAGAGGTTTTAAAGCAGAGGCTGAATGGCCACCTATCAGGGACATCATAGTGGTAGATGCAGACGCCCTGTGTTGACAGGAAGTTGGACTAGATGAACTTTGGGGAGCCAGTATAAAAAGTGACACCGGGTAACCTCATATTTTCATTCTTAACACATTCATTAATACCTTGGATAACAAGAAACTATATTACAAATATATATATATTCCAAATGCTAGATGGTGACCAGTGTGCCTCAAACCCTTGCCATGACCGTGGAACGTGCAAAGATGGCAATAATAAATACACCTGCACATGTTTGGATGGCTATGACGGGCCGAACTGTGATAGTGGTAAGTTGTGTTTCGGTTGCAAAAGAGCAGTGGCTTATTGGTTTATTTCACTACGTTATCTGAGGGTGGGCTCCATACAAGCATCCTATGTTGAGACGATACGGAACAGCATTTCTAAATATGTTGTTATGAATGTGGGAACTGCCAATGCCATTTCCCTCTCTCTCTCTCTGCTAGTTTTCCTTCCTGCTCGAAGGTTATTGGTCTTCCTCCCTCCATTTTCTACTTCGGGTGCATGTTGCTCCCAGGCCTTCTCTTTGTGAAACACAGATTCCACTTTTTACAGGCCACCCCAATCCCTGTCGAGCTGTGGTCTTTGTCCTCGACCAGGGTCTGTGTTCCTTTGGAGAACTGAAGACATGGCAGAGGCTGTCATAGCTTTAAGAAAATAGGATTCAGCGGCCCTGCATTGCTTTGTAACAGCCCTAGCTTGGCCAGGTCCTTTTGCATAGGCTAGGCCAGGATTTCCTCTGCAGCTTGTATTTCACCCTTCACATCCCAAAATCTTACCATTTATTAATTTATTGATTTAGGGGACTCTCCCCCCACCCACCCACATTCATAATAATATGCTGTACAGCACCGGTTGGGAACTAGAGGCAGATGTCACCTACCATTTCAGTTCCTTGATCCTTTTAAATATTCCCTACAGTGAGATCCTAAGGAAGGGAGAGCCTATGCATCTGACTGCAGGGTTGAAGAAAACATTCCTCTTTAAATGTAACTTGGGCAAAACAGGATTCCCATATGTACCGGTATTAGATACCGGTAAGTATTTAAGAATGCTTCTCATGGCCATCTGGTTGACCACTGAGAATATGATGCTGGTCTGATCCAGCAGGTTTGATTCTTACGTCCCTATGCATTTATGGTATCCACACAATAGTTGCATTTGCATATAATGATAGCCTGACTATTTGGCTTTTTGTGTTTTTTATTGTGAATGAGCAATTGCTGCCCAATTGTTCCCACTTCGCTCCTCCAGGGATTGTGGTTTCTTTCTCCCTAGCAAACCACAATAGCTAGCCAGCTCTGACCCATGATTTGTTGTTCTTTTGTTGGCTTGCTGATCGTGGCTTGTTAGGGAACAACAAACCATGATTTCTGGTTCAAACATAAATGAGGCTTCCTGTTTTGTTTCTCCCACTGGAGCAAAGAACACAGTTTTCAAAATTGTTGCTACGTCTTGGAGGATGTTATGCGGTCATGAAATGGCTAGACTACAAACCAGTTTTCCTCCAGCAGTTGGCTTTTCAGTGACCCTCAACAATTGCCCCATTTGTCCATTGATAGAGCTTTAGCTTAAACAGTAGAGAACACAAAGGAATTACCCAGTGCAAAAAAAAAAAATGCCTTGAAGAATTTACAACCTAGAGGAAAATGGCTCTGGCTCTAAGTGACATTTTAACCATTGCCTGAAGAATGTGTGTTAATTTATTTTTCAGCACTCATGTATTTGTCTTTTATACAGTCATACGAAGATCCTGCAATTTGCAGAATGGTGGATGTAAGCAGTTTTGCAAGCATGTAGAAAACAATATTGAATGCTTTTGTGCCAATGGATATATTCTGGAAAACAATGGACAATCCTGCATTCCTACAGGTATGAAGCCATTTGTTTGGTTGAAGCAACTTGTTATAATTAGGTATATATTCTTATTTTGGGGGTGCATTTTTGCATGCATTGTCTTTTTTAATGCTACCAACAGTTTAATTTTGAGTTTGCTTTTCTCCTTTTACAAGGATATTCTCAAACTTTCTTATCTCCATTTTTTTCTCTTCATGTTCTGAAATAAATCCATAAATTTCCGGGAGTCTTCAGCAGTCTAAAATTGTTGTGTCTCCTATTCAAAAAATCAGTTAAAGCAGAGGAAGAGGGATATGGGCTGGCATATTGATGCTGACAACATTTCCTGGCTACTGCAAAATTAAAATCCTGCATACACCCATGTCACAATAAATAGCCATTCAGAAGCACCCATAGAATTTGTTCTTTTGACTTCTACCTTAAAATAAATCATAGTACCAAAAAAAGATGTTAAGAGAGAGACTGGAGGTACTAATTTTTTCATCGTTTTTTCCTCACCCAACAATATCAGTGGGGTTTTTTTTTTAAGGATTAGTTACTATAAGCCACGAAAGATGCAATTTAAAGTTAAACCCTAATTTCATATCTAAACCTCTGTGACGGTTTATTTATTTATTTAAATTTGATTTGATTTGATTTGATTTATATACCACCCTATACCCGCATGTCTAAGGCAGTTCACAGGATAAAATCAGAATATAAAACCACAAAATACTTCTATCTACACTTTGTGTTCTGCATCCTTTATTATTGATATATAGTTTGTTTCTAACTGAGTGCACAGATTCTGAAGTGTTTTAAGGGTCTGAGAAAGAGAATTTTTAAATTAAAAAAAAATTGATTTGACCATTAGATCTGAAGGTCCTTTAGCTGATGTTTTCATTTTAAGGTGCAGGGTAGCCTATGTCTTTCCTCTGTGCTTTTTAAATTTCATCATTTTTGAAAGATGCAATGAAAAGATCACAGGAAAATTAATAGGTTCGTAAGGCACTCTTATGAATGTTTATTCAAAAATAATGCTCCATTGAGTTCAATGGGTCTTTGTCTTCTGACTTCCCTTCTGTCAGGACCGCGTTGCGGTTGCTCACGAGTAACGACAAAGCTATATACAAGTTTATTGTACAAACTATTTACAGTGCTGAGCTGGTGAAAGCATGACTGCCTCAGTCACTAGCAGAATCCGGGAATGCCAGTTTCTGGCTACGACCCCAACATAAGAACTTGGGGATGCCGAAGCGCCTCCTCCCCTGTCTGTTGACCCCTCTGCGCAATTGGGGCGATGGAAGTGGCGTGCTCCCCTCTGAGCGAGTTTCACGAGACGCGCTGGGTCTCTCAGCAGCATCCTCAAGCCTCTGCCTCACCGGGCTGCCTGTTTCCCCCCCCCCCGGGCCGGTGCGTCCATTTAGGCAAACTAGGCAACTGCCTAGGGCGCCAAAATGGAGGGGGCGCTGGCCAGCCTGCGCCACCCCAACCAGCGGCGGAGCAAGCAGGTTGGGGCGAAAACCGCGGCGGCGAGGGCGCCAAAATGGAGGGGGCGCTGGCCAGCCTGCCCCTCGCCGCCCGGTGCCGCCCCAACCAGCGGCGAAAATCTCGGCAGCGCGGGACGCCCGGCGGGCAGGGGGCGGGGTACCGTACGCCATGCGCAATGACATCACGTGCCCCGCCCCCTCGCCTAGGGCGCAAAAATTGCCAGCACCAGTCCTGCCCCCCCCCCCCCGCTGGAGGAGGAGCCGCTTTGTCCGCTGGAAGAGGTCTCGCTACTCAGGAGGTGTCGGGGCTCTCTATACATCACTGAGCCCTCCCGCGGAGCTGAGGCAGTTCCCTGACACCTTCTTTACCTACTTTGTCCACCTTTCATCTTCCTGGATCCTTCGTAGGAAAAGGCATATTTTTCATTGGCACAAGTTGGCTCGGTTATGTTGCCTAATTTAAAATGCCTGTTTTGCAGTTCCATATCCATGTGGTCGGATTCAGAAAAAGAAGGTGGCAAAGAGAGAAGCAAGTTATTTAGAAGAGCCAGATTATAATGACACACAGATTTTGCCAAGCCCTGGTTCCCAAGATGAAGAGCCATTGTATGGGGTCGAAGAAGATCCTGACGAGGACCGTGGTGTCAGAATAGTTAACGGAGAGGATTGTGAACTGGGCCAATGTCCTTGGCAGGTAAGTTACTCTGTCATGTATCTTGTATAAATATTATATACTCGTTTATTATCCATATTTAACAATGGACACTGATTCTGTCATTTTTAACTGCTCCCATATTGTATTAAAGTGGGGAACAGCAAGGATCCCCACTCCAATCCTGGCTGGATTACCTGTTTTTAAACTTTTTTTTTAAAAGGCAATAAATAGCTTTTACAAGAAGAGATTCATGGCTATGGGCCTGCAACCTTCAGCCTCATAAGGATACCGACAGGACTTCAGATTCTGAAGTAGACTATCCAGCTCATGTTCCATCCTGACTGAATCAGACAAATGAATCTCTTTTGGAATTGGAGTTTGGCGATTCCTTAACTAACCCTGGGCTCTTCCCATCAAGGCATTTTGCTGCCTGAGGCAAAGGGCAAGATGGCATCTCCTCCATTCTCTGTACATAAACCCTTAATTCAGCCTTGGTTGATGGGGCAGAGTCCTCTCTACTACACCTGCAGGCAGCAGGCTAATTTATGGGGTTCGGGCCAGGCTGTATGGCCCTCACAGCTTTCCCCACTCCTTTCCCCTTACCTTGCCCCTGCTGCCTGAGAAACCTGCCTCACTCTGCCTAATGGCAGATCCGGCCCTGCTTCCCATTAAACCCCTGATAGAAATGCACCACGTCACTCAGGCACTTAAAAGTTGCTTTTGTAAATCTACTCTTTTCTTCACTTTCTTTGTATGTCCTTATTTTGGTTTTCCCCTCATTTGGCTCTGCCTTATTTTTATTCTTACAGGTGTTCTAGAAAGACTTAATACATCCTATGGTGTCATTTCTCCCTCAGAAAAAAAATCCTGATTTTTGTACCTGCTTCTTTTTTCAGGCACTTCTGATAGATGAAGCAGGAGAAGGGTTTTGTGGAGGGACCATTTTGAACCCAATGTATGTGCTTACCGCGGCTCATTGTATAAATCAGACAAGAACGCTGAAAGTTGTTGTTGGTGGGTATTTTCGATTTTTGTCACCTATTCAATGATGCTAAATTGTAAAAAATATTTTTGGTAGGTGAGGTACACAGAGGTAATCACTAATAGTTTTTACTCAATATCTCACCAAAATTCATGTTTTGTAAATAAGCATTTGGGTGTGAGCTGTGGCAGGGTCTCTCTCTCTCTCTCTCTCTCTCTCTCTCTCTCTCTCTCTCTCTCTCTCTCTGTTAAAGGTAGATAGCCGTGTTGGTCTGTCATAGTCAAAACAAAATAAAAAAATAAAAAAAAAAATTCCTTCCAGTAGCACCTTAGAGACCAACTAAGTTTGTTCTTGGTATGAGCTTTCGTGTGCATGCACACTTCTTCAGATACACTGAAACAGAAGTCACCAGACCCTGATATATAGTGAGAGGGTGGGGAGGGGTATTACTCAGAGGGGTTTTTCTCTCTCTCTCTGTGTGTGTGTGTGTGTGTGTGTGTGTGTTACTGATCTCATGTGGGATTTTTTTTTAAAGAAATCAGAACAGAAGTGGGCAGGTTCGTGAGAGTGAATTGGGCTTGAACTGTGGCGCTCAAAGGCAGGTGTTTTTCCCCATGGGGCAACTTGCAGCTTTGGAATATCAGTGGTAATTGAGAAAATACACGGGGGGGGGGAGAGATTATCACCCACCCACAGAAAGTGCAAGCCCCAATCATGGAATTATCGAGGTGCATAATACCCAAGTTGGACAAATTCTGTCACCTAAGAGAGCAAATCCAACAAGTACTTCCTCCCTTTCCTGGCAAGAAAAATGCGACAATAACAAATTGCCATCGGTTTCCAACCTTTGAGTGACTCCTGAAATAAGCTGCCCTCGCTATGCATAGTGGGAAGACTGGCCCCAGAAATATTCCCAGTAGCAGACTACTACAGTTCCCAGAATTATTTGAATGAAAGAATGCGCTTCAAACGTCCTTCAAATATTTAGTAGGAAGTGTATTGTGTGTACGCAGCCTTAGAGAAAATGCAGATCATCTTGAAGATACCTGGTGGGGCTTCCTTACCTTTTTGGCGATTCAGGAGGTGTGTGCAACCCCTGCTTACCTCTGGCAGCTGCCACAGAATCTCAGAAAATGTTGCCATTTTCATCCCCCTTCTCTGTTCTCCGTTCTTTCTTCCATTGAATTTTTTATTTGTTAACTTGGTTAAATGTATTATCAGGTGTCAAATAATAGGTGTCAAAATTATTATCATTAGACATCCAGAAGTTGGGGTTCTGGGAGGGTGGAAAGACATAGTTTTATGAGCAAGGACTGGATGAGTTGGGAAGAGATCAGCAAGTTTTGTATTTATTCTGGATCAAATGTTGTGGAATACAAGTGTTGTTGTTTTTATTATATTCTAATTGGGGGGGAGATTAATAACAACAACACCCAGTTTGAATACCAATGCACCTCATATTTTTATCACGTAATGATTATACTGTGTTGCTCTCACACAGGGGAAGTGAACACAACGGTGAGCGCAAGAACAGGGACGGTTCATACAGTGGAGAAAATATATGTACATCAAAAATTTGTTTTGGCAACCTATGATTACGATATAGCCCTCATTCAGCTGAAGACCCCTATCCAGTTTTCAGAAAACGTGATCCCTGCGTGCCTTCCCACGGCCGACTTTGCAAATCAAGTCCTGATGAGAACAGGAAAGGGTACGATCAGTGGCTTTGGCCGCCTCCACGAAAGAGGCCGAGTATCCGCCACGCTCAAAAAAATTGATGTCCCTTATGTCGAGAGGCATATCTGCAAGCTGTCCAGCAATTTCCCAATCACTGAAAATATGTTCTGTGCTGGCTACCATACTATAGCCCAAGATGCATGTCAGGGAGACAGCGGAGGCCCACATGTCACTCGATACTGGGACACTTATTTTGTGACTGGTGTAATCAGCTGGGGGGAAGGGTGTGCAAGGGAGGGGAAATATGGGATTTATACCAAGGTGTCGAAATTCATAGGTTGGCTGAGGAGAATAATGCGTCCAAAGCTGTAACACAGTAGAGCATGAGAGGACAACTATTGTCTCCTTGATCCTGGTTTATTGTCATGTTTCACACAGGCATTTCCACAGGTGAATTAAATAAGTCGCTCTGCCTAGGACTTAAACCAGCCTCTGCCAACCAGGATTATTTTTGGACTATAACTCCCATCAGCCCCAGCCAGCACAACTATGCTGGTTGGCATTGATGGGAGTTGTAGTACAAAACACCCCAAGGGCACCAGCTTGGTGAGCGATGACTTACACTGTGTTACTTTAATGGCCTCTTCATTTCAAAAGCCTTGTTCAGGTGCTCTTCGTGAACAAGAAACATCAATATAGTATGCAGTTTTGCCTAATGCAATGTGTTCTTGTATGTTATTTTCATTTATATGCACTCTGTGCCCACCTAGTACATGTATTTTTGTGCACATTTACTTGTCTGGAGAACTGGATTGCAAAATTCGGAGAAGTGCAAGTTTTGAAGGATGGCTACGTTTTGCTTCATGTATTCTTTATAAAAGCACAAATTCCGTGTTAGCCTTTAAATGCTAAGTGAACTGAATTTCTTCCCCCATCCCTATAATGCCATAATAAAAGAAAGTGTTAACGTTTCTCTGATGGGAAAATGCTATGTTGTTATACATCATTTTCAACAACGCATCCTTTACAGTAGCAACAAATTATATGCTTTGTGGACGGTACTGGGTTTGTTTTGTTTTTTGAAAGCATGTTATCAGGCCATGCGAGCTGAGAGCTGCCACAGAAAGTTAGTATTCCAACCTGTTCAGAAATCACAAATCATCTGCTAGCCTGCATCTGAATGGAAACCTCCCTCTATTTATCTGGCTAGAGAATGTACATAGCTAATACTTGATGATCTTTGTTTCATTCCATACACTGAATTGTAGCCCCATTTTCGAGTGACTCACACTCTCCAGTCCTATAGCTTGACAGAAAGCCTGTCCACTAAATTGTGTGTGTTCTCCCTCTTGTGGCAGCAAAATACCAATGCAGAACCAGTGCTAGAAATGTGTATTCCCCCCAAAAGGTGTTACAGAAGAGGGATTTTGATTCAATAGAATAACATTCAGCCTTTTCCAACTTCCTAAAATCCTAACACCCATAAGCCAAATGCAAATCGTACACATATTTACAGTAATTACGCTCTTAAGCATCTCCTTCCTAAAAACCATTTGGGTGGAACAAATTGCAAAACTGTAATCGCAACTGAATGTATGCAATCTGTTTTGGATTAGGGCAGATGAGTAACTTCAAAAGGGACTGTGTACAACAGACTGTCATGATGAAGTTCTAGGGTATTTCAATGCCCTCGCCTGTTTATGGAACCCAATTTGCTTTCAGCTGCTGAGGGAAAGGGTTTGAGTGGGTTGAAATATCTTGCCACAACACGGAGTAAATTTTGGTCAGTTGTGCCCTATCTCTGCATTTTAGTTTCAGAATTTGTAGAGATATCCTGGAAATGCTTCCTGCCACTTGTTTTCTGTTTCTGTAGGGAAGAAGTCATTTCTTTCAGAGCTTCCATTTGTAAACATTAGGTCCTGCCATTGCCCTTCTGTTTTCTTACTGTGTTCTTGAACTTTAAACTTTAGTCATTCAGTAACTTCACCCAAGAACTAGCTGCTAAGCAGGTGAAATCCAGTTAACTGTTCCAAGGGAACCAAAATGAGAACTCACAACAACTGGACAATATGGTTTCTCTTCCTTACATTCATTTTTCATCAGGCAGAATCGACAGGTATGGTGTTTTGTCCACAACAGTGTTAATTTGAGATATATATATATATATGAACATGGGAGTCGGGGGCTTTTAGACTTGCCATTTAATCTGTACCTTTGAGAGTTACTCCCCTCCAAAACAGTCTTCTTCAGTTAATGTTTAGGTGAAAACTTGGTTGGTTTGACTCACATGGCAGGTTCCGTGATTTATATAAATGCAGTTTATTTGGTAGTAGGGATCGGAGTGAAATTTGATTTGGTTCACATTTTTAAAGCCAAGTTGACCAAATTTGCACTTTCTGAAAGAATACGCATGTATATATGTGAGCTCTCAGCAATAGAGTCTGCTTCATCAGATGCAACCAAAATTAGTGGTTCGGTCACATGGTCTGTGAAATACATTTCAAAGTTCTGGAACACTTTTGCCTGTGGCACCACCCACCACTAGCACAACCTACTCAAAAGGGTGCCTAGAAAGGTTGAAGATGTTTCCCCAGCTTGACTCTACAGAAAGCTATTCTGATCCCTCCATGCATAGGAAGCGAAATGCACATGGAGAGAGATTGCGCCCAGTAGGTTTGTGGGCAAAATCTATTTGCTCCCCTCCACCTTTCCCCTCTTTTCAGTGTTTCTGTCGGCCAGGGATGCAAATCAAGTTGTTGCAAGGTCTAAGCGTGCCAGATTCATGTATTTCGAAGAGTTCCTCCAAGGTAATTTGGAAAGAGAATGCCTTGAAGAAAGGTGCACATACGAAGAGGCTAGAGAAGTATTTGAAGACACTGAGAAAACTGTATGTATTCTAAACTTTTCCTTTATGGGCGTATCAATCAAGCTGTAGTCCTGGGAATGAAATCCAATTCATGACGCAATCGTTAAGATTGCTGAACCAATGAAAAATTATTCAGATATAATAATTCTTGCACTATTTTTCACAACAACCCTGTGAGGTAGGTTAGGCTGAGTGGAGATTAGAACTCTGGTTTCCCAATTCCTAGTACGGCACTCTAACCACTGTACCACATTGGTTCTCACCCCTTACTATTAAGGATCTTTTAAGCAGTCTTTCTGACCCCATTAACTTTTTCTGTCCAAAATCACAGAGAAATCATCAGAGAAATCAGGTGGTAATCCTATATTTGGTACGATATGTTGCTAGGAGAGAGAGAGAGGGAGAGGAGAGAGAGAGAGAGAGAGAGAGAGAGAGAGAGAGAGAGAGAGAGAGAGAATGGTCCACTGTTAAAAACAAAAAAATTTACATTTTCCCCCCAGGACAAGTTTTGGAATGGCTACTTTGGTAAGTACTTTTTCAGTTTCGTATTTCATGTTTTTTTATTGGATATTATATTAAAAACTAAGGGATTTATTGGAGTTGCTCATTATACTAAAGGAAATCTGTTGATAATAGAGCATATATTATGAGGCTAATATAGCACTTCCTTTTGCTCTTTTATTTTGTGGCAGGGAAAAGACATAAATAACAACTACATTCAATTCCTCCAGCTCTCCTCCATTCTTGGACTTGCCTCATGAACTGGATGATCACAGAAGTAGGGTGTGAGCCAAATTATTGTAGAAAATTTGCCCTTGAAATAAGTGATGAGGCAAAACCACCCCAGTAAGGCTTTGGTCCAATTAGTAATTTGGTCTAGAAAACCCAATTATTCTGTTTCAAACTTGGAATAAATCTAAACACTTCCCAAGTCCACTTATGAGCCAAATTGACTTATCTGGTACTTGGCACTCTGCTACAGCTGTGAAACAGATGCCAGAAGTGTGGGAAAATAGAGTTCACACGTTTTTGCCAGGAAAGCTGAATTTCCCAGCATTCCTGGCACCTGGGCTGCAGCCACAGCTGCTTTCCAAGTGTCAGAGGGCCATAGCTCACTGGCAAAGAATCTGCTTTGCATGCAGAAGGTCTCAGGTTTGAACTTCGGCATCTCCAGGTAGGAGATGTTCCCTGTACAAAACCCTGGTGAGCCGCTGCCAATCAGCATAGACAACTGAGGTGGACCATTGGCCTGACTCAGTTTAAAGCAGCTTCCTATGTTGCAAAGGGTATAAATTTCTGCCCTTCCCACTGCAGGAGCAGCAGCAAGCAAGTAGGCAGAAAAATTGGGTTCAGAAGCAGTTTGGATACAGATTGCCTTGACGGTATAATGCCTTCCAAGAGTTGCCAAGATTCACATTCTGAAATCAGGGCTACCGAAACTGGGCAACACCCCTTATTGAAATGTGGGTTTTTAGAGGGGAGGGAATGGGGTTCACAAAAACAATTTCGATGCAGCAGCAGAAGAGCAGCAGAAAATATTATCACTATTCTAAATGTATTTACTAATAATATTTCCTCTTTCCCTCCCCCCCTCAGATGGTGCGCCATGTTCCTCCAACCCCTGCCTGCATAATGGTGTATGCAAGGACAGCATCCGAAGCTACACATGTGATTGTAGAGATGGCTTTGAAGGAGCCAACTGTGCTTTTGGTAAATGGCAATGTTTTCTTTATAAAAAGGCATGTGCCACATTATTTCCTAGAAGACTGTAAAGGTATCTCTCAAAATATAACATTGTGCCACCAGATGGCGATGTGGAGTACCATTTTTCTCTACCTGTTTTCCCTGTTTAAATTTACAATGCTTTAACCTGAAACGCTTCTTTGGTGTGTCTAGATTCAGCCTATGTCAAGTAATATCATTATTAATTACTCATTACTAATCTCTATATTCCAACAATAGCTAACTAGGTGCCATAGGAAAATTCACAAGGGCGATGTACACACTTTTCTGTCTAACAAGCAAGATATTACATATTTGATCCTTCCATTTGCGGATGGAACTGAGATCTAGGGAGATGCTTCTGCTTTAAAACAGATGGTGATGGGAGGTGATTTCCACCAATCGCCACCTTCCTCCTACAGCTTCTCATACCACGTCCACGTTGCTGTGGGAGGGTCTTAACAACCACATCCTGAACAGATTTTCAGGATGTATGGAGGGCTTCAGAGAAAATAAATTGACAAGTCACCTCTTCCCTCCAGCTCTCCAATAAGAATATCCCATGGGTGGAATTCTGAACCTAACTTGCCATTTCTGATCATGAAGGCAATTGTTCTTTGTGTGAATGATTTCTTTTTTGTTTTGTTTTAATTTTATTCCCAAGATAAATTGTAAACTCTTGACTTCTATAGTCAAAAGTGAAATCTGACTATTACAGCTAGATTATAGCTTTAGTCTTTGCTGGGAAACGCAGCCAGGAATTAATGGATGCTGCAAGTATCATGTATCTCACACAAAAATAGGGACTAGTGGTAAGCCAGCAGATGCTTGAAAAATAATTGAGCATCAAAAAACAAATGCAATCAATATTAGGGAAAGGGAGCTCATGTTAATTTATACAAGATAATTTCAGTTGATTGTTAATTTTGGGTGAGATCTGATATAGTGCAAGCTGGCGTCCTTCATTTCTTCCCTCCTGGAGTCCCCCAAAACTCCTGGGGAAACCCTTAGATTAGATTTTGGGAGGGACACCAGAGGCTGGAGCAGAGAGAAGTGAAGTACTGTTGTGCAAGGATATTTCTTCTACATAAGTGAGTGGACATCACTGGACATTGTCCTTTGTTTAAATGCTTGTTCTGTAGTTTTAAATGTTTTCCCCCTCCTGTAGCTAAAAATGAGTGCCGCCATGAAATAAACGAGGGTTGCCAGCACTTCTGCTATCCAGAACTGATGTCGTACCGCTGTTCGTGCGCAAAAGCCTATGAACTTGGGAAAGATGCTAAATCATGCCTTCCCCAAGGTAAGTCTAGAAAATGGAAAAGAAAAAAAATATTTTAGGAGGTAACAATACAGTCCAATGTACCATAGTAGTTAAGAAAATGAACTGTGATTCAAGTCATCACATCAGTCATAAAATCCAGTGGCTGCTTTTGGCAAGCCTCTGCCGGCCGCATTCTTCCCTTTCTATAGAACGGGGATAGCTGCCTTTCTTACAGGGTTGCTAAGGATTGCAGGGATATTTTTTTCCTGAGAGCCCTTATGGGAAATCCCTGTACAAAGACTGGATGATATCCAACCTCATGTGAGTCCATGCTTGTGCAATGGAATTCTCTTTTCTGGTCCTTTGTCTCCCGACTCTCTGGAGGTGGGGAAGCTGCAGTGGGGAGGGGAGGAGAGGAAGGGGAAGTCCCATTCTGCTCTTGGGGGTTCCTTCCATTCATAACTGGGCACTGCTGCTTGTCTCCTTTTGTTATACATTTTTTTCATAGCAGTGGTAATAATATCATTATGATTGGTTGGAATATGCATAGAGAACTGTTACTTTGCAGGGATTGGTGTGTGTGTGTGTGTGTGTGTGTGTGTGTGAGAGAGAGAGAGAGAGAGAGAGAGAGAGAGAGAGAGAGAGAGAGAGAGAGAGATGCTTGGACATTGCAGGCAGAGATGCCTACCCACTGGGGTCCCCCTTTGGTGGAGACTGGGTAGCCCTACCCCCCTTACATTTCCCCAATGCACAGTACCTTCCCCCACCAACCCATAGGAATAAGTTACTTGTTCTTTCCCATGGAAGAAAGTAAACCAATTACATTCATAAATTTGTGGCATGTCCTTAAAACTCATGCATGCTGGGTATAAAGCCCAAGCCTTCTTTACAATGCAAATTTGAGGGGGAGAAACGAATACCTAATTTCAGAGTTGTGACGAAACCCACCCAGCAAAACTATAGCTAAATGGAAAGGAACTGTGCTTGTTTTCGTCATCCCAGGATCTGATTTCATGTTGGGTTTGGTGGTGTGTCTGGGCTTTCCCCCCAAAGAAGTTAATATTAAAAATGAATGAAAGTTCTGGAAGCCACCCATAGCATTTCTCCATATTTTTACCTACCATTGTTAGATCAGTGTGCATGCGGTAGACATAAAGACCACTTAGCAGTGCAGCTGGATGCAACCAAAACAACCCAGAGAGGATTCCCTTGGCAGGTATGTGAAATGCTGGACACAGCCTTTATCTATACTTGCTGTAAATATGTGCCTAACCAGTGCTTAGGCAGGTCTTCCCCCATTTTCCTTGCTCAGACCACAGCTTGCTCTCTTCCCTCCTCTCAACTGCCCCTCTAAACTTTTGCCAAATTTGCAGTGCACTCAACATGCCTTTGACTGGTTGTGGTTACACCAGAAATGAGCTTTTCTTCTGTAATGGTGTGTGTCCCTGACGCTGTGCTCTGAGCAGAAGAACAACGTATCTTGCCCTATGGACTTAAAATTACTAAATTAGAGCCATGTACTGTCTTCCGTGCTTTCAAGGTCCTGCTCTTAAACTCAGAAGGAGAATGGTTCTGTGGTGGTGTTCTACTGGAAACTAACTTTGTCTTGACTACAGCTGAATGTGCACGGCTGACTCCCATCATCGCTGTGATTGGTAGGTAGCCAAATGACCCTTTTGTCAGGTTGCATTTCTTAGTACATAAGGTATCGATCTGATGTGTAGAGATCTTTCCTATTCTACTTAATTCAAGAGGGTTCTGGAAGCTTCTCTATCTGAAAGAAACAAGCAGAAGGTTCATGATGTTTGGCTTATTCCTTCAGAGAAGCAGAGAACAGCTGGTTTAAACTGGTTCTGTTATCTCTTTCTGTCAAGGTCATGCTGACTATAACAGTGAGGCCAGATGGAGCCTGGGTTTCACACTTTCTCTTTCTATATCTTTTCCTTCCGGTGTGGTGTTCTGTACATAGTATGCTTAGTGTTACGTTTTAGCCTTATTGTAAGTTTGAGTTAAGTCTGCTGCAACTGGATTTCTTATAGACAGTGCCAATCCTGAATGTACTGTACTGGATTTGTGACCATTATGCTCATTTGCCTTCAGTAGCAGTAAAGCCCTGCTGGATGAAATGCCTCTGCTCAATTTTTGGGGAATCCTGCAAGGTGTTTAAATTTTTACTCTGCTACCCTGTTTCTCCTAAAATAAGACGGATCCATAAAATAAGCCGTAGCAGGATTTCTACGCATTTGCGAAATGTAAGCCATCCCCCGAAAATAAGCCATCCCCTGAAAATAAGCCATAGTGTGTTTTTTGAGGAGGAAAAATATAAGACGGTGTCTTATTTTAGGAGAAACACGGCAACTATACATTGGAATCTACTCTGGATCAATACTGAGTAGAATTTCAATGACACCTTTATCTCCATTTTGAAAGCTCACAGTCCTCTCAGGCATGTCTCCTCTTTGCAATGCAAAAGCGCATGAAGGTGCTTTTCGTGCACTTCCTGTACATTTCACACTGGGGGTTGTGCAGGAACTATTATTAACAAGACTGCAATCACTTCGGGTCAGGCAATTGGTGGTAGATAACCAACAAGAGATTACACTTCACCATTGCATTCCAAGATACGCAGACGACTGCGACACATCCCCAACCTTACCAAATCCGTATTAAGAATTGTAAGAATTCTAGAGATCTTTTCTGGCTTTGCCAAGTCAACCCACGCAGGATTTGACTTGGGCAAGAGTAAGTGACATTTTCAACAACAGTAAGGTTGTAGCATTCTGTGGTTTCTCTTCTATTTGCCCCTATAAAAATTGGGGTGAAAGGGCGGTAAACATACACATGAATTCCTGTGAGTTCCATATCAAATGTTTGCTCTTCTAACCAAAAAAGGATTTGCTGACAGTGCAGATGCATTTGGAAACTTAACAGTATCACCCGATACTGTTGAGAAACGGCTATGTGCTTATTCCAATTCAAGGCACTATTGCTATAATAGTTGTTTGCCAATGTGAGCCTATTCCAAGCCAATGCTATTGCTACAACTAACAGGTACATCATTACTTGCACAGGAATCAACAGGCTGCAAAGAGCTAGGCAAGAAATACCTGTGAAACAGATAAATATACACATCCGCTATGATAGCGACACCGGTGAGAACAATTTGGCTTTGCTCGAACTTGAACAGCACATTGGCTGCAGCAGCTACCACCTGCCCATATGCATCCCAGAGAGGGATTTTGCGGAGCACGTGCTGATTTCAGAGCGAGGGGCCACTCTCAGTGGCTGGAAAGCCGATGGAAATAACTCCACAGGTTCAACGGCAGAGCTGTCGGTTTCGTACCTCAACGGAGACGAATGCAAGCAAATCCTCAACAGGACACTGATAACAAGGGAATTCTGTGGCTATAGCCGTGAAGTATCGGGAGAACTACTGGCTGGAGGTAGCTTTAGCGCTGTTGACTATAAAGGCACTTGGTTTCTGACGGGTGTTTTAGAACCAGGGGCAACAGAAGCAACTAAGTGGGAAACACTTATATTCACTAAGACGACACGATACATGATGTGGTTTAAGCAAAAAATGGACTAATCGAAAGCAAGGGCAGAGGAATATGTGGAATGGCAAGGCCCAGCATTTGTATGTTTTTGTGTAGTTGTAAAAATTATGTGCACTTAACTGTTGAAAATAAAACTTTTTGCCCTGACCTATGCATTTTAACAGAACACATTACGAACATCATTTAAAAAATAATAAAAATGTAGCTTTATTTACACAGTACTAGCTGGTCCTGAGTTATTGCAACTGTTGGTGCCTTTTGATTTCCATGGCTACATTTGCATGAGTTTTAGCAAGCAAGGGTGCGCCTGTATGACAGGATTTCAGACAACACTTCAAGACACTGTCCTACATGCCATCTTGCAGGGGCAATGAAAGCCCATCTGCGTATAAATGTCACCTGCATAGATTGATAAAACCGTTGTGTAAAATATGACTATAAATTTATGCCAAAAACATTCTTCTTATTCACCACTGTAGTCTCTTCAGTGGGAATTATCACATTTATTTCTGTGACTCCTGGAATACGTACTGCAGAAAGGAATCGGAATGCTTAACAAAATGGAACTATGCAACTATTTTACAAAACCAGACGTGTTCCATACAAACTATTATTCTTTGTAAATTCAATGTCTTTTTTTTTTTTTTGCAGTCAACTATTTCAAAAGATGCTAAACGGAGGTCGCATACAGGTGCATGAGGAAAGCAAACAAGCCACACCAAAGCATTTTTAAAACGTCCAATTAAATAAATAAGTTTCAATCCTCTCAGGAAAAGAATGAGGATTTTCTAGCCCTTCTCTGTCGTTTGAACACACAAATACCACAAGATAAATGTTTACTGTTATTCACTATTTAGTCAAACAATATCAGATACAAATGATTGCAAAACACATTTTTAAATGTTCCAGCTACGGTAACATTTAACCAAAGGGTGTCAAAAGAAGACACAACTTTACAAAAACAATTTTTTAAAAAAAGTTTGCAGTTTTCTACAAGGCTTGGATCCAGCACAGTTCCACAAGGCAGCCTGGCTTTGGGTGGGAGGAATAAGCAGGAAAGCCCCATTTTACTATAGTAGTCTCTTACATACTCATGAGTACTCCCAACAGATTTGGTCTAAATTCACGGCCAGTTCCATCCTGCTCCAACAGCAACCAGCGTCAATGGACAGCACATCCCCATTTAGGTCACAGCAGATTCAACAGACGGTAGACAGTGGAGGAAATGGGTTTTGCTTGCTGACAACAAGCTTTTGGTGCTGGTGCGATATATAGCCTTTGATGTGACCCTGGAACAGGAAAACGAACGTTAGTATTGCAAAGGTGAAACCCTTTATAGACTTTTGCTGGAATGAGATATGTATTCAGTAAAGTGCACAGGGTTTACAAATAATATCATCATGTTATAAAAGCAATGGTTTTTCAATTGCTACTTAAATGGGACGCTGTGTAGTTAATAGTGGATGAAAAGCCAGAAAAATGGAAAACCTTTTTCATTTTCTACAGAAAAGAAAGTGGGCAATGTGAGAGATCTGCACAGGATAATAGACATCCTTTTGTACACGTATCGTGGTAGTGCGTAAAACCACTGCTAAGAAAATGCCCCTTGCATAATACTTTAATATTAGATTTATAAACTATTTGCACTGAATATGCACAAGTCTATGTATAGTCGTTGCATGCCACCATATATGCAAATACAGTGGTACCTCGGGTTAAGTATGCTTCAGGTTAAGTACGCTTCAGGTTAAGAACTCCGCGAAGAACAGAAATCGTGCTCTGGCGGCGCAGCAGCAGCAGGAGGTCCCATTAGCTAAAGTGGTGCTTCAGGTTAAGAACGGACCTCCAGAACAAATTAAGTACTTAACCCGAGGTACCACTGTAACTTGCCAGTGTTCATTAATGAATTGAGGGTTGGTGGTTTTATATAGGCCTGGTACGACAACAACACGTTTCTGCAGAACGGTTTCATTTGTTCATGATGAATGAAAAACCACGATGCTCACCATATATATGAGGTTAGCTAGAATGCACTGGACTTCATCCGTATCAACATCATTAACTTTCATGAATTTCAGGGCAACCAGAAAGGCATCTAAAGACAGCTGGTGAGTTTTGAGTAACAAATACCTGAAAGAGGAAAAAGTACATCTCAAAACCTAGCAAACCTAGATAGGAGTCCCACCATCTCTATCCTGTAAGTACCAATTCATATTTCTGTAAATGGGGGAGTACAAAATATCTGGGGAAACCATATTTGAGCCCCACCTAAAGGCCATGCTAATCCAACCATTTTTTTCCTCAGCAGAGATTCAAAGCTGGGTGCGACCTGTTATAATACGGTATATGAACAAAGATTTAAGGGGGAAATAAACCTCACTTAGTCACTAAAATCTCAAGCTTAGCTGCATCCATTGCGTCCTCCTTTATTTTTGAGGTGGGACAGAAACCTAAGGCTGTACTGAAAGCACAGGGTTAGGGGGCAAGATAATCTGGTTATGCCAGTTGTTCCTGAATCGGTCAACTTCTTTACCTTTTAAAAAAGGAAAGAAAACAAAAGTTAACACAGTGTAATTCACTTTTACTTCTTGCCCCTAACTTGATTTCTACAAGCTTTGTTCATATTCAGTGAAATGGTCCTATAATTTTTTTCCACGATAACTAGCATCATGGCTACCAAAGGGGAGAGTCGCCTAACAAACAAACAAAAATGGCAGCCTGGCTGAATCTTTGTATGCCAGCAGGACCAGAGGCAGAGTCAAGAGAAGGGGGTCAGTCAGTCTTTCCCCCATCCTGGACGGTCTTCCCTTTTCAGGTAAAACTTCCCAGGTCTTTAAACCAAATCTTAACAGGTAGTTCTCAAACCAAGAAATGGATTTGAAAACCAATAATGGCTATTACATGAACAACTGCTTCCAGGAATATCTGGCACACGTGTAAATCTAGGCCTACAAACAGGGAAATACATTTTTAATCAGCACTCTTACAGTTAGTTCCTAATTATTAGGCCCTAGGTGTAAAAGGAACCAATTGCTCTGAAGGAAAAACTTCAGCTTGTTTATTTCCGCCATTCAAAATGTCACAGGACTCTTTTTTTGTTAACGAAAATGGCAAGAACAGCCAAGATGGCTTTTCCCTATATTTAACACCAGAAATTATTATAATAACTCTATGTACATATTCATCACAGACTGCCTTTTCAGACAACATGAGTGATACTCTTCTTACACTTTCTTGAAGAGATTCCTGTAGGTGATGATTTTCAGCTTCTCGAGAATGAGGAAGATACCACAGCGAATGAAGAATGTCTCATGTTTTGCCAGAGCCTCGTTCAATAAAAGAAGGTTCCCTTCACTAGAGGAATTTAAAATTAAGAAGCGTTTTGAAAAGGCTTGTTTCAAGGCAGACGAATACAGCATGTCCTTCCTACATACGATACATAGACATAGGGAAGGAGGTGGCTGGACAGGGAAAAGGAGAACTGTGTTTCTTCTGGACACAGTAGTTTTCTATGCAGTAGGGAAGGTTTTAGGGGAGAGGGAAGGAAGCTGAAATGAAACTTACCTCACAGCCTTTGTAACTTCAGCAAACTGCATGAGGTCATATTTTTTTAAAAGCTGGATCATTGGCATGTGGCCCTGAAATCAAAGCACAATCTGAAGTTGATTTGACAGCTTCATGACACCCTGCTCTTGAAGAAATCCAGCCCTCTGTTCTGGAATGATTCTCAGCAGAGTTCCAACTGAGCCATTCTGCAATTTCCGCCATTGACTTTGTGATTCACCAAGCCAGTGCCGGATTTACATATAGGCTAAACAAGCTATAGCTTAGGCTCCACTTTCTTGAGGGCCCCCCAAAAAATTTACAGGAAAAAAACCCTGGATGTAAATTTCCAAAATATAAGATAAAAAATAAATAAAATAAAACCTACATACAGCAACAGTGTTTTGTGTTGTGTAGGCTCCTATGACGTAAGTAATGGGCCCCGCCTGCTAGCCTGCTCCCTAAAATATCACTGGTTTGCTCATTTCTATATATAGGGTGCCTACATTCTGCATGTGAAAATGGCTTTGGATACCTATTAGGTCCATAAATTACCCTATAGCATATATTCAACACAAAAAAGCGACAATTTGTTGTTGACAAAGGACAGCTGGACATATAAAGGGCCCCATTACCTTCAGTAGCTTAGGGCCTCATCAAACCTAAATCTGGCCCTGCACCAAGCCAAACATAAGCTACCAGGTGCTGAGGACACCTCTTGGTTTTGCTGTGAACTAGGAAATTTAAGCGCTGATTAGTTATCAAGCATGTGGCTAGATTTCTCCATGGGTGGTGGCTGCGGCACACGTTCAGCTTGAGAGGTTACATGGTGTGCAGGTTCTCCGTAGCCTATACTTGTCTGGACAGCTTGGTAAACACAGATCTTAGTTACAAAGTGCTGGAGAATGCCAAAAGGATTTTGATATGTTCAGATGCCACTCACCAGTAACATTTTCACAGGCAGCAAATAAATTAAAATCATCCTTTTGTTTTTCTGACTGGAGCGGTGGCAGTGCTCAAAGGCAAAAGACAGATAGTCTTCGGCTGAAAAACACAGAAAGAAGATTAATGCCACGGCTGAAACAGATACCCCATATTTACCAATGGTAAGGAAACACTTTTTAGAATAACGGTGTCAAAGCTACCTGGAAAATGTTCACAGCTTTTTGTCCTTTGTTTTACAATTTTGCAAGTATTCACACTGAAATAAAACCAGCCTCCGCCACTCCTTCCCCCACCCAAACAAAGTATTTATCATCATATTTGAGTGTGGCTTGTATATAGTCAAGTTTAATAGCACTTATTTCCACACTCACTGTTAGTTCTGTGATAACAGCTTTCCTGAATTGCAGTAAGCTTTTGCCTTCCAATGTTTGCCAGAAGTGCTTGGGAAAGCAAAAGACTCTGACATACTGTTTTGGTTTTCTTAAGTATGTGACCTAAGTTGAATGAAAGCCATACACCGGTAACTTATTTTCAGGTCATTTCGCTCCAACAACAGATATAACTGAGGCTAGCTTAATGTGAAGCCAAACTATCTCTCTTTTCCCCCTCCTACGTTGAACACTGAAAGTAGTATATCAATAAAACTAGAGAAAGAAAAATATATATTTAAAATGCTTACAATATTAATGCAACTCCACGCACTTTAGTTTCAGGTAGACATTACCATGGAACTAGATTTAGGACATAGCAGTACTTTGGGGCTTGTGCATTCTCCCTTCCTTGGCTCTCTCCTGGACAATCCCCTTTTCTTCTTTCGGCTTCAGGGCTAACTATGGGCAATGTTACATCGACACAAACCACGGTTAGAGCAAACCCATTACTAACCATGGCTGCAATTACCGTATATTCCGGCGTATAAGACAACTGGGCGTATAAGACGAACCCCAACTTTTCCAGTTAAAATATAGAGTTTGGGATATACTCGCCATATAAGAAATATGACCCGGCGTATAAGACGACCCCCGACTTTTGAGAAGATTTTCCTGGGTTAAAAAGTAGTCTTATACGCAGGAATATACAGTAACTATGGTTAATGAAACCACGAGGTTCAGATGTAATGCTAGCCATAGTTTCATCTGAAACTGAAAGGGGGGGTTATGTCAGTTTGCATTTCTTGATACAGAGAGTCTTGATCTGATGTGTAGAGATCTTTCCTGTTCTACTTAATTCAAGAGGGTTCTGGAAGCTTCTCTGTGTGAAAGAAACAAGCAGAAGGTTCATGGTGTTTGGGCTATTCTTTCAGAGAAGCTGAGTACAGCTGGTTTAAACTGGTTCTGTTATCTCTTTCTGTCAAGGTCATGCTGACTATGACAGTGAGGCCAGATGGAGACTGGGTTTCATTCTCTCTCTTTTAGAATAGAATAGAATAAATCTTTATTGTCATTGTCCCCTCACGGGAACAACGAAATTCCTCCTGGTGTGGTGTTCTATATGTAGTGTTAAGGTTTAGTCTAAATATAAGTTACTGCAAGTTTAAGTCTGCTGCAACTGGATTTCTTATGGACAGTGCCAATCCTGAATGCAGGGGCGGAGGAAGCCTCCTCGCTACCCGGGGCGGCGACTGGAGGCACCCCCTGCGGGCGGGGCATCATGACGTCACTGCAACGTCACTGCAGCTCTGCCCCGGCAGCAGGGGGGGGGGGGAAGCCCTTTTTAAAAAAGCAATGCCAAGGCAAGCAGCCTGCTTGCCTTGGCTTTTCTGTTTTTTAAAGCGCTTTCCCCCCCGCTGCTGGGGCGGCCAGCGAGGAGGAGGCAGAGGGGTGTCACGCTTGTCACAAGGGTGACACCCCATCACTGCCCGCCCCTCCCCTCGCCCCTGCGGGCGACTCCGCCCGGCAGCGGGGGGGGGGAGCGCTTTTTTAAAAAAAAGGAAAGCAGACGCCGGCGGCTGGCTAAGCAAGCAAGCCAGCCAGCCGCGCGATGCTTTCAGCGTTGCCGATCGCGGGGGGCGGTGCCCCCCACCCCGAGTGTCACCCCCACCCCAGGGCGCTGCCCGGGGCAGCCCGCCCCCCTCGCCACGCCCCTGCCTGAATGTATTGGATTTGTGACCATTATGCTCATTTGCCTTCAGTAGCAGTAAAGCTCTGCTGGGTGAAATGCCTCTGGTCTATTTGGGGGGGGGGTCCTGCAATGTGTTTAAGTTGTTACTCTGGTAACTATACATTGGAATCTACTCTGGATCAATGCTGAGTAGAATTCAAATGGCAGATTATAGATAGGAAAGAGTCTTGCGAGCCCACAGCACTCTTGAATGGGCAGCAGTGCATCTGCAGAGATTTAGCTAATAAGGCTAACTAACCCACTCCTATAACTTGTGGCTTTAAGATAGCGCTTAAGGTGAAGGTACAAACTATCGCACCAGTGCAACACGTCACATCACACTGGCATTACAGACAGATGCACCATCACAAACAGCTTAAAACTGCATAAAACCACATCAATGCGCATAACACTTTCGGCAAAAAACAAATAAACCAATAAAGTACCTTGTTTAAAGTCGCTGTCAAACATGGCTTTCCGTCCAACATAGTATCTGTATGTAACCCTCTGTGCCATGCTGTATTCATCTTTAAGATTTGAGCTATCAATTGCTCTTATCAGCGGTTTGCACAGATGAAGCTTGTTGATCTGGAAACGAGCGTGACGTTAGCAGAGGGAAATCAACACAAAACGGCAGGCTTGCTTTAGGAGTTTGGTTCAAGGTCGTACCTTAAAATAAATCTTGAACAGCTGATTCACCAGAAACAACATGCCCCACTTTTTGGAATCCTCAATACCAGCTCGACTATAAAAAACATTAGAAATGCATCAGGATCAGATTGTATTTTAAAAGGCAGTATATTGTTTTAAACCTTTTTTTAAATACAAAGAAAATCCTCTTAAGCCTCTGATCCGCTTTTTTGCAAACCAACAAAAACAACAGAGCCTAACCAAGCTGCCAACTATATACATATACACAAATATACAGACACACACAGGCTATTCCTGGTCCAATTTAAACAGCGTGTTCACTTACGTGTCACTGGCACATACTCGGAAACAGCTCATAAGGAGTTCTGCTGCTTTTTCCAACATGTCGCCAACTTTGCCTTTGCCTTTCTTTGCCAGCTGCTGGTCAGCCTATCGTGACACAAAGCAACCAAGAGACACAGTCATACTCCTACTGGCAGGCCTTTGTCTTTTCCTAACAGTAACTGATACGAAGTGTAGAACTCAAACATGCATTCGAAAAGAATGAATCAAAACCTCCCCACCCCCCACTGCCTGTTGCAAACACACGGCTGCACAATCAAGGGTCTAACCGTTTTGCTCTGAGCAGTAGACATCTTCAACATGTCCTTAAACACACCGTAGGCCAGTTCTCTCCTCCCAACCCCACGACCAACAAAATTTGTCTGCAGTCAGAACAACTGCTCTGTAGGAAATGCTTGCTTTGTAGAAGCAATGCATGTCCTGCTTACACTGCAAACAAGACCCCAAGAACGATTTCTTTAACCAAATTTATATATTTCTTGAGTGTAAGAAAACCTCAAAGCAATATGCAGAGCAAGCGCTCCCAAGGCAAGGCAAGTCTCAGGATGAGCACAGAAAAACCTCAAGGTTTCCTCCAGATCAGATAGGCCTTCACCCCCAACTTAGTCACTAAAGATACTACTTACACTATTAGCAAAAATTCGAAGATCAAGGGCTACCGCATACATAATAGGCAAAGCCCTGGAAAAAATAAAATACAACATAACAATGCATACAACATATCCCAAGTCTAACAGCTTACGGGGCAGTTTTAAGTTTGCCCGTAAGCACATATATATATAGACTTCAGAGATACCCCTTTTATGGTACTGTTTGATACCAGCTCCCCTTCACCAAGCTCCATCTTTTCTCTTTACATTTGTCGTTTCAATCCTTCTTGCTGGGGGCTGTGCAACCTGTTTTCATGATTTCTAATAGCCTTAGTTGGCCCTATGCACAACTAATGAGGAAACATTTAGAGATGGCTTTAAATGCAATGGCATTTTGACATCAACAGCAGAAATGGCATTTGCCTCTAGGTGAAAAGTCCGTTCTATTTAGCAACGGCATAGTTCTCATTAAACGTTTACCAGATACTTACCAGTTTTCTTCTTTGTGTGCTTGAAAGGCTCTCAGGAAAGATGTGCAAGGGTTACGGAAAATTAATACACTGTGATTTATATAACGATGGGTTATTGAAACAAACACAGACAACAATAATGGCAACAGCGACCGGGCTGCCTCATGGACCAATATTTCACTACAGATGTTTACCAGAGGGTGGCTGCCAGTAGCCAGGTTGTCTGTATCCAGGCTGAAGCTACCACACCACCAGAAGCTGGCAAAAGTCACTTAATGCCACCGATATCACTTAGATATCTAAAACAAGGGATGGATATAACAGCACTACCAAACAACAAATGTGGTTTTTAAGGAGAAAAGCAATTCCATCCACAATGGGATGACAATTATGCAGGTGCCTCAAAGTTAGATGCATCCTTCCCCAACTTGAAGCTCTTCAGATGTTGCTGGACTACAAATCCCATTAGTTGATGAGAGTAATGGGAGTTGTAGCCCACCAACATCTGGAGAAAACCAGGTTTGGGGGGGGGGATATTGTTCATCCAGCCAGCAACACAAATGTCCTATTTGTCCAGTTATCTAACGAAAGCCCATCATCCTTCTATATCCTACAGTTCAACAACATTCTGGATTATCTTCTCCCGGGAATGCAGCCAACAGCCCATATTGTGCTAACACAGACTTGTTCATTCCTTAGGCCATGCTGAAGGTTCTGAACTCAGAATTCCATAGCAGACTTTTAATGGAGTCAATCATAAAGGATATTGTACTATAACTGTCTGGCACTTGTAAGCTTCTACAAAATCGTGGTTGGCAACTGCGTAAGTACATCTATCAAGAGAAGAGACGAAGATTAAGATTCATGAGACAATAGCAAAGCTTTATACAGTGGTCCCTCAACTTACGAATTTAATCCATTCCGAATGGACTTTCGTAAGTCAGAAAAAATCGTAAGTCGAGTCCCCATAGTTGGGAGAAAAATATCCGGAAAAATTCGTAAGTCGAAAAAAAAACTGCATCTAAACTTCGTAAGTCGAGGAAACCGCATCTAAAACGGCAACGATTTCCATTCGGAAGTCAAAAAAATTCGTAGGCGTGCGGCCACTTTTTTCACTCGTAAGTCGAAAAATACGGAAGTCGGGTCATTCGTAAGTCGAGGGATCACTGTACTATTTTCTTTAGCTAGATTGATAAGTGCAATTTTTGCATATTTGCTCAGCAAAAAAATCCCGTATCTACCCAGAGTGCTTACTTGTGAGTACGTTTGTTTCAGCACTGAAGCCTTGGCAACAGGCAATACTTGTTATTTTCCTCTACACTAAAAAGATATTTGAGCTGAATATTAAAGGGTAACACATTTTATTTTTTTACTTTCCAGCTTACACACTGCAATCTTGTACAGACTGAATAAAGCAGGGCTGGTTTTCAAGTGAGCATACACATAACCTGGTTACACATTATACAGAGCGCAGGGGCTCCTCTTACAGTTTTTCTGTTTTTACTATCACTGCTTCCAATGCTTATGTCCCTCCATTTTGCACTGCACTAAGTTCAATGGGTCTTACCCCTAGGTAAAACATGCATAGAACTTGTAGCTTGAATCTTCAAGAATTCAAGCCATAACCCTCCAAAAAGTTTTACCTTAAGTGGGCAGCAAACATTTCATCATAAGGTGGTTCCAGCACTTGCTGACATTTTTCTTCTGGAGATGAAAGCTAATAATAAATGAAACACAATGAGAAATGTGATACCTTGTTACATGCAAAAGAATGTAACAAAAAGGGCTAGATTTAGGGGAAAGAAACCACCAGAGGAACAGGGCTTGTTGGACACTGTGCAATCAATTACTGACTCAACAGCGGGGAAAAACAACAGCAACAGTTCCTCATTTATAAAGCTTGCAATATTGGCCTGTGTGGCCAATTGGCCTATTGTGCTAACATTTTAAAATTATCTGTGAGAAAATTTAGAACGTCAGTGCATATTCAATAAATGGTGTGCATATGAAGGAAAGTGATCAGATCCACGCAAACACATTTATTATACTATCTGACAAGAAAAAATTATGCATGTAAATCAAGTTCATAAAGTACAATAAAAGACAATGAACATATGGGCAGGGCTGCTGAAGATCTTACTATTTGGTCTATGGCTTGCCTTGGTAATTAAGGTTTTGTTTTTGTGGTTCTTATTTATATACAATGCTTAAAGAGATTCATTTTTAATTATCTTGCTTAAAATGTGAAATTGTTATTAGTAGTAATATTAGTGGTATTGTTTAGTACTGAATGCAGAATTTGCATTATACCAATTCCTTTTTGTTGGGATAAATAAACCACATAGTTGAAATATGAAGCCAGTTATAAATTAACTAACCAGAATAATGTAGCAGATTGCAATTATTTTACACTGGAAATGGTTACAGCAGAAATTACCTTTTCAGTACAAATACAGCAGAGCAGTTGAGTTCCCTTAATGTAAATGCTAAAGATTTTCATGCTTATACATGTTTACTCGGAATAAATGCCCACCATGTACAGTGGGGCTTATTCCATAGTGGCATCTGTGGTCTAAACCACTGAGCTTCTTGGGCTTGCCGATCAGAAGGTGGGCGGTTAGAATCTGTGCAACAGGTTGAGCTCCCATTGCTCTGTCCCAGATCCTGCCCACCTAGCAGTTCAAAAGCATACCAAAGCGAGTAGATAAATAGGTACTGCTGCGGCGGGAAGGTAAACGGCGTTTCCGTGCGCTCTGGCACTTGTCACGGTGTCCTGTTGTGCCAGAAGCGGTTTAGTCATGCTGGCCACATGACCCTGAAAACTGCCTGCAGACAAACGCCAGCTCCCTCGGCCTGAAGCAAGATGAGGGCCACAGCCAATAGCCAAGTTTGACAGGACTTAACTGTCCAGGGGTCCTTTACCTTTATCGTTTTACTCCATAGTAAACATGCTTAGTAAGCCCCATTCAGTTCTGCTAGTCTTACTTGCAGATAAAGTGTATACAGGATTGCAACCCAAATCTCTTACCTGAAGTCTAGGATTTGCAACATGAGGATGTTTAAATGACACCAACTCTGCACAAAACAGTCCATCTCTGCTGTCAATAGATTCTAACACCTGTAATAGGAACACACACAAAAAATATTATAGAACAAATTCCCTAGCCATACCCACAGAAGCAGTAATAAATATTCTCATTCCTTGTTTTGTCAGTTGCCATTTTGGTGAAAAGGCTAGGGAGGAGAACCTGGTACCCACAAGATGTTGTTGGACTTCAGCTCTGATTATCCCTGGCCAGCAGTCATGCTGCCAGCAACTGATGGTAATTTGAATCGAACAACATCTGGAGAGTGACAATTTCCCTAATTTCTGATGCAAGAGTGCGGAAACCTCCAAGTTTCACTGCAAGGGAATGTGACATTCTTTCTTGCACCAATGCAGAGACCAGCCTTCTATATCCCCTGCAGCTAAAAGAACACCAGTGAGCAGTGGATGATTTTAGTGAGGCAAAGAAAGGTAAATATTTGAAGAGACTTTTTGCCCAGTCAATTAAAAGGTAAAGGGACCCCTGACCATTAGGTCCAGTCACGGACGACTCTGGGATTGCGGCGGTCATCTCGCTTTATTGGCCGAGGGAGCCAGCGTACAACTTCCGGGTCATGTGGCCAGCATGACAAAGCCGCTTCTGGCAAACCAGAGCAGCGCACGGAAACGCCATTTACCTTCCTGCAGGAGCAGTACCTATTTATCTACTTGCACTTTGACGTGCTTTCGAACTGCTAGGTTGGCAGGAGCAGGGACAGAGCAACGGGAGCTCACCCCGTTGCGGGGATTCGAACCGCCGACCTTCTGATCGGCAAGCCCTAGGCTCTGTGATTTAACCCACAGCGCCACCCGCATCCCTGCCCAGTCAATTAGTTACTTTCTAATAAGTGTTTTAATGGCTAGCTCAGTTGATTAGAGTGTGGTGCTGATAATGCCAAGGTAGACATGTCTACTCAGAAGTAAACACCACTGAGTTCAATGGCACTTGCTTCCAAATAAGGATGTGTAAGATTCACTACAAAACTGTATCACTTACCTGTTGCAGATATTGATTTATACTAATATGTGCCATTGAAAGGGTGTTGCTCCAAAGCAAGTACCGTAAGCGCCTTATACTGAAAACAAAACAAAAAGAACACTATGAATCATGACAAAATAGTTCTGTCCAGACTGGTGGAACTATCATAAATGCTCCTCAAATGTTTGCATGCTTGGGTAAAAAGGGGTGGGAGAATGGATGTGACTCTTGCCTTTGCACAGCAGGCTATGTTCCAGCTAAATTAAAAGTCAGTTGTTGCTATACAGACCAGACCTAAGAAAGAAAGAAAGAAAGAGCAAAGAAACTGCAGAGAATATGATCCACCCCAGGATGTGATAATGTATCTGACGTGGAAGCTAGAACCATAAAATTCTAAAAAGGAACTCTGCACATGCTCAGAAGTACATTCAGAAAGGTAGGGAGGAAGGTAGTCAAAGATTTATTACGAGAGAAGCTTTGCAAAGAAAAAGGTCTTGCGGGTTTCAGGGTTGGAGAGCGATGAGCTTTCTTTGCCTGATCCCGACGTGCAGCGCCCCAGAAGTCCTCCACGCTGCACACCGAGCATGCGCAGAACAACCATTGCCCCCCCCCGCGAGCCCCTTGTTGACGACCTACCGCCGAGTTTCAGCACACGCAACTCCTAGACGCGTCGCTTCGGCGGTTCGCGAGGAAGTCCAGCAGTGAAGAGCCGCACCGACAACGACGACGATGCGGTAGCTTAGAAAAAAAGAACTTCCTTTCAACCGAGAGCTTACCCCTTCGCGGATTGGCTATCGCCACCTACTCCCTCTGCCCACGTGATATGTTCTGCTACACAACCTGCGGCGCGGCTCCTCGCGAGCCCGGCAGAGCTGGGTGGGCGGGGCCTCCGCTCGCCGTTCGCCTCAGATAGAAGGGGGCGGGGCCTCACCAAAGCCTCCTATTTAAATCGCTACCGGCGCAGGGTTCGCCTTAGGGGCGGGGAAGGATTTTATCTGAGTTAAGGCGATATTAATGACAGGATCAGGGGTGCTAAATTCATCCCGTTCTGTTGTTCCATTTTTGTTGTTGCTGTTCCGCCCTACCTTCTAGGCGTTTACATATAATCTTTATATGTACGTAGAAAATCACATACCAGCTCTATACCTATTTATACAGTAGAATTGCAATTTGCAACAACCAGTGGCCCAGACTCTCGAGCAAACTATCCAAACCCGTGTTCAGTCTGTGAGAGTCTCGTGCAAACCTGACTACAGTCCACATATAACCATCTAATGCTTTTACTATTTGTATAATAATAATAATAATAATAATAATAATTATATGCCAGACAGATGGGTGGTATTTAAATAAATAAATAAAAAATAAAAATGTTTATTTATATGCCACCCATCTGTCTGGGTTACCCCAGCCACTCTGGACAGCTTCCAACAAATCAAAACACAAATGTGGAAAGCAGCAAATGTGGTGGTGCATGTTTACCCAGAAGCAAGTCCAACTGATTTCAATGTGACTTACCCCCTTCAATGGGCAGCCAACATACTGCACAACTAATAAGTGAAGTTGCAAGCTGATGGAATATTTTGAACCCAGTGGGTCTGTCTTCTTAATAAATGGGCCTTCCTTTTTAATAAAGGGGCCTCGACTTGGTGGCAAATGGGGATCATTAACAGATATGAATGTCTTACTTTGTGTTCAAACTTATACTATCAACATAGTTCTAGCCCAGCTAAAAGGTCCTGCCCCTTGTAAGCAATTGTGAAGTTGTGTACATTTGAGCATTGTATACTATAGGGGCCTGAACTAGTAGTGACTGACAGGGAAAGAGATATTTGAGTTGTGGTAGATAGGTCAGTGAAAATATTGACAGCTGTTCTGCAGCTGCAAAATGGCAAAAACCATGTTAGGAAAATAACTGAAAATAAACTGTCAATGTCACGGCTTCATTATATTTGCTCACTGTGAACGGCACTGAGACACCAGGGTATAGGGCAGTATATAAATTCAATTAATAATAATAATAATAATAATAATAATAATTATTATTATTATTATTATGGAAGCCTCTGGGATGTGCTGATGCAGATTTTTTTAATAATAATAATAATAATAATCTGCAGCAGCACATTCCAGAGGCTTCCATCTGCCCCAGCTGCAACAAAACATGTCTCTCCCCTATGGGTAGCTCTACAGCAGGCATAGGCAAACTCGGCCCTCCAGATGTTTTGGGACTACAACTCCCAGCGCTTTTTGTCTTCACCCCACTTCTCCATTGTCTCCTGAGGCAGACAGGATGCCAACCTCACAGCGTCTTCTGCTTGGTCTTTTGAGCCTGCTTCACCAAATGTAACAACGGCACCCCTATACAGTTATCAGCTTGTTCCCACAATGAATAAACCTGGCTTGCCTTTCGCTACTCAGAATGAACTTGCATAGAGTTCGGTGGGGGTGGGTGATTACTTTATTTGTTTGTTTGTTTGACTTGTCGTTCCGTTTAATTCACAATGCAAAGAATCACATGGCGCCCTTTTACTGTGCAAAAAAACCACACAGCGTAAGAGCAAAACAAAGCAGAAATAGCGCCTCCCTCGCCCGCGCACCGCCCACCCCCACCCCTTAGGTAAGTGGATATAGGATTGCGGCCTTGGCCTGCCTAACGCCGAGCTGCTGCTGTGGAAACGGCGGGGGTGTCGGAGGCGCTGCTTCGCCAGTTGCCTCCCACCACCCCCTTGCTTGGCCCCTGCCTGAGTCCCGTGACAGCGGGCTAGAGCCCTCCTCCGGGCCGAGGAAGTCGTAGGTATCTGCCCCGGCGAGGTGCATCCGCCGCCGCTTCGGCCTTGCTTTCAGAAGTCGCCCCGACCCGCGGCGGAGGCAGCAGCAGCAGCTTCGGCCTTCACCCGAGTGGACCAAAGGAGCCATTTTGTGAGGCGGCATTGGGGGCGTCGTCGCCGTCGTCGCCTGCTTGCTTGCCGCTTCGTCGCTGTTCCCACAAGCCGAGGAAGGGGACGCCGCTGCGGCCTTGTCCTCCTTCGCTTTCCGTGCGCCCCTCATGGAAGCGCCTGGGTCGCTGAGGCGGCGCCCCGTTGGCGGCGAGGATCTTTACCGTTGTTGTCGTTGTTGTTGTTATTACCGTCTCCCCCTTTTGAGAGCCGCCTTCCGCGTCGTTCAAAACTGAGAGGAAAGCCGGAGGGAAGGAGGGAGGGGCACCAAAGGAAATCTACACCCCACCCACCCCCGGGATTGCTGGGTCGAACATGGCCGGCGAGCCCCAGAAGAAGCAGCAGTTGTCGGCGCTGGTGGGCCACACCAACGGCTTCACCAAGCCCGCTTCCCTGGCAGCTGTGGCCGGCGTCCGAAGCGGGCCGGCCGGCTCTGGAGCTGCTGGTGGAGGGGCCACGTCCAAGAAATTAGTGATCAAGAACTTCAGAGGTGGGTGTGCAAGCGCACCTAGGATGCTGGAGGAGGAAGGAGATGGTCGCTTGTGGGACTTGTCTCCCCTGTTTGTTTGGGTGTTTTTGTTTTTTTTTTGGTTTTGCAAGGGAACGTGTCGCGCTCATCAACACACCTCATTTCAAACGTTTTGTTCTGATTTCGTGCTCGTCCCCATTTGAATAGCTCGTTTCGAAATGCAACCTGCTTTTGTTTTTGTTTCCCACCCCCACCCCTTTGCAGATGTACTTAAGGGGTTGTCAGATTCAAAGGCGGGATTCTAAAAATGGTGTAAAAGTGGGTTTTCCTTGGGTGACGAGTTAGGGATACAAAATGGTTTCTCCTACGCTGTCGGTTTGGGGTTTTTTGTTTTTGTTTTTTTATAATGTTACTGACCTGCCCTGTTTTGCACCTGGGGATATTAGGCAGTCAACATCACAAATGTGGATAGGGTTGTTGTTATTTATTGAATTTATATACTGCCCTATACCCCAGGGGTTATCTCTTAATATGCTTGAAACCTGCCTTTCAGTGCAAGCCTACACACACACACACAAAATTCTCTCTCTCTCTCTCTCTCTCTCACTCTCTCTCTCTCTCTCTCTCTCTCTCTCACACACACACACACACACACACACACAGAGAGAGAGAGAGAAGTAAGCCCCACTGACTTCAATAGGACTTCCTCCCAGGTAAGTATGCAAAGGCTTGCAACCCTAGTTGCACTTGAGGGGGGGGGGTTAAAGAAAGAAGCTTGATTTCTTGACCCCAAGCCTCCTGCTATGTTCTTATGGGTGAACCTGCAATTATGAAGATGGGATGGGGCTCTCTAAAAAATTATGTGGAGTAAAAGGGTGAATCCACAAAAAAAATTATGTGGAGTAAAAGGGTGAATCTTGTGAATGTAGCTCTAGGCATCTCAGAACATTTTCACATGTGGCATTAAAAGTGACATTTGACCCTAATAGACAGCAAGCAATTTTAAAACTGATTTGTGAAGACAGTCTTACTTCTCTCATCTTTAAGATTCACATATTTTGATCGTAATGCTGTTGACTTATTAATATGAGTCACAGAACTCCAGAAGTGTTCCTTGTTTTTAAAAAGTTATTCAGGCATGTAAGAGTGTGAGTATGTGCGTTTGTTTGTTTGTTTGTTTGTTTGTTTTCATACAAACATACATACATACATGCTTGCTTGTAAATATGCCTGAATGCAGGAAACTTGATATTTACCATACAGATGTATTTGCTGTCATCTTAAGTCTGGCTGGGGAGAGGTTGCTCTTTGTCAGGCAGACCAAGGACTCTAAGCAACTTTTCCTTGTTTGACATGCAGGAGTGGAAGAGTGTTTGGCACTTTGCCTGGTCAGATCAGTCACTGGCAGCCAATCAGGAGCACAGGCCCCTTGGCTTGTGTTGATGTGTGACATCCATTGCCCTTTCCTCACTTTACTGTCCGCATGGGACCTCTCTATAGGAGTGAAACTAGATTTTGTTACTGTTATCACAGAGGCAGTTTTAAGTCTCATATTTCCTTCATCTGTTGCTTGGTGTCCTGCTCCATTGTCTGCAGTCCACCAAATGACAGCAAGCTGCTGTGTACTGCATGTTGTTTAATTGTGTCTAACCGCTATCCACTGCTTTCATACTCTATCATTAACAAATTAGAATCTGTAGACATCCCCTGAAATGTTGAGGAAGTTAAAGTATGCTAAGGAACAACTAATCATTTCAATCTGAAGTATACACTCTCAAGCATCTATATCTCTCATGTGTCCAGTTAAACATCTCCAAAAGAGAGATTTCACTCCTATGAAGCTGAGCTTTGTATTTTTTTCACAAAACATTGTTACTTGCCTAAACTTAGTTAGCCTAACCCTTCTTTCTCACCCTTACTCACTTTATAACAAATTCAGGGACATAAACATACATGACAGTTCATTCTAGAATATATATGCAGCAACAGTTAGTACATGTACAGGGGTATTCTATGCATATTTCCACAGAAACTAGTCCCAATATGTTCAGTGGGATTCACTCTCAAGTTTGCACAGAATTGCAGTCTTCATTTGTTAATAGCTTGTTCTGGTAGTAAAATTTTGGTGTTCCTAGTTCATGTGTGTTCCCTCATAATGTGAATTTTTGACCTTTAGAAAAAAATGCTGGATACTGGCAGTTGTGTCCAGAGACAGAGCCATAATTTTGCAGGTATTAAAAGAATAACAGCAGAGAACATGAAGTGGCTATAGTTACGCAAGGTTAGGAACAATCCATTCTATATCCTCACATTTTGAAATTAGCTGAAAAAATTGGGTGATTGTGATGAATGGATAGAGATGCACAAATTCATCTTCAACTTTTTTAAATAAGAAAAAATTACTCTAAAAATGAAAGGGCTGGGATAAAGGGCACAATGAAATGCTGGTCCAAATTAGTTATTAGGAAGCCTCATAACTTTAATAAGGTACTGACTATTAACATGCAGAAGTGGAGCACTAATCACCATCAATCAAGTGACAGGAAATGGGATAAAGTACAAATTACACCTGTTCCTTGTACTACATGTGCAGCCTAATCCTATGCATGTTTAGTTGAGAGTAAATCCCTTTCAGTTCAGTGGGGCTTACTTCCAAGCATACATAGGACTGAAGTCTTTGTGAGAGAGAGTTATGCACAGAATACTCCTAATGCAGATCAAGTGTATATAAGGGTACCCTTGTCTGCACATTTGAAGTAGTGGTTGAATGACTGCTGATTTGGTTGATTTTTGTATTTGTCAGTGCATGTTTGTATGGAATGGTATTTCATAAAAAGTTTAAAAGGTGTGTGATCTTTTATCACACTGTTTTATTTCCATTTAAAAAGCACTTTCTTCATGTTGCCTGTTGCAAAAGGTCGTAATCTCCAAATAAAAATGGAATATGTTTTATTTATCAATTAAGAAACCACACTCAAAATTATAAAGTTGTGAAAGAATATACCATTCCTCACCCCTTGTTCTTTGTCTGTTTAATGCAGAGAGACCCACTTTGCCTGATAACTACACTCAGGACACATGGCAGAAGCTTCATGAAGCAGTCAGAGCAATTCAAAGCAGTACATCGATTAAATATAATCTTGAAGAGCTCTATCAAGTAAGAGTTTCGAGGTTTTTTTAAAAAAAACTTGTATGAATAAAATGGATATTTTAGAAGTAGCGATTTGGGAGATTTTTTGTCTGTAACACAAAGAACACATAACATGGAAAACCTGTTCTTGGCTATTTCTAACGGCCTGATGCCTAGATTTCTCCCTGCCTAGATTTCTGTGTGCATGGGGGTGCATTCAGGTATTCTATCCTTTACCTGCACCTACACTCCAACTTTTTCCTAACTAAATTCAGAGCACACCCCATTCCATTCCCCCCCCCCCGCTCTCACCACTCTCCCACACCCTCACTGCCCCCTCGCGCCACTCATCCACTCTCACCCAGTGTTCTGGCGATCAAGAGAGTCATGCCACAGTGCTGGATGGGAAGGCGCTTTGGTGTGACGCTGCTGACAATCACATAGTGTGCGTCTTTTGGTCCAGTGCTTGAACCAGAGCACCGGACCAAAAAATGGGACATTCCAGGATCAAAACAGAAGCCGGAATTGGCTTCTGTCATCTGGGATATCCCAGTAAAAATGGGACAGTTGGGGGATCTGCCTGCAATGTTGCCATAGGGCAAGAAGCTAAAAAATGAATCTTATTAAAATGTCAGGAGTGGTGTGTTCTTATAGATTTATAAATATACAAGGGGAGCCTGCAAGAAATAATGCATTGTGGAATGCATTGTTGAGTCCAGCTAGTCAGGCAGCCATGCCTTCTCCCAGGACACTCCATTTCCCCCATCCCACCCAGTATTTTCATTTGGGTCATCTTGGATTAATTTTCTTTTGAACTGTCTGTTTTGGAGCATTCTCTCCATTTTATTCTCGGTGCTTGAATAAACTACGAATATTCTGTCTGGTGAAGCAGTTGCGCAGAAATCTTCCCATAAGTTGAACTGTTTCAAGAATATAGTTAAGACAAAATAGGTTTACCCAGAAGAGGATGGGGAGATCTGTTGGCTCTCCCTGGGATATCTCTTCCGGAAGTATTCTATCCCTCCTTTAAAAAAAAAAAAAGTTTCTGAAACCTGGGGGAGGGGAAGGAGGTGATGGTGGCTACCTTGATGTTGTTGAACTCTTTCTTTGTCTTCATATCCTAGGCTGTTGAAAATGTCTGTTCTTATAAAGCATCACCTATGCTATATAAACAGCTAAGACAAGTCTGTGAAGACCACGTGAAAGCCCAAATACTGCAGTTTAGAGAATATCCTTTTTATATACCAAAAATGCAGCCAAACAGTTATTAATAGTTTTAGTGTTCATAAAGTATACATTGTAGTCTCACCAAAGTAAAAATGCTTCACAAAGAATGTACTTGGAATCTGAAAAGTAAAGTCTTGTTTATGGTTTAGGTTTGTAGCATGTTGGCATCTTTTCACAGTGATACTGAAGTTAACAAGGCCACCTGCATTCTTTCCCCAGAGTCTTGCTTGGGTCTTGCTTGGTTTAGATTGTGTTCTAGAGTGGAGAATCTATTGCTGACAGTTCTTGAAGATTTGGGGTATGATTAATCATCAGTGCAATAATTTCCTTTGTTCAACTATACAGTACTAAGAATCATATATTTCCCCTCTTGGATGCTTGCAGAGAGACTCTAGATCCTTAAAGACGATGTGGTTGTCACAGTAAAGGTCTAGAAATTCTTTCAGAAATGATAGCTCCAAATTCAGGCTAGAATCCCAATCTATGTTAATCTCTACAGAGTAACTACTGATATATTGACTAAAAAAATAGATAGCTTCCCTTAACCTTTGTAGCACAGATTCTCTCGACAGTCTCCTGTTTTTAAAGAAAATAAACAGATGCTGGCAAGATCACTGCAGACAAATGGTAAGTTATATGTAGTTCATAATGCATATTTCTATTTTATTTTATTTTTTAACAAAGTTGTATATCCCACATTTCTTCAAGCAGTTCAAAATTATATACATCAGGAATGGGGAACTTGGTATATTTGGACTAAAAGTCCCATCCATTCCAGCCAGGATGGTCTGGGGTCTCGGGGATGATGGGATTTGTATTCCAACAACATCTGGAGGTCTACAGGTTTCCCATCCCTGATGTATATGATTCTCATTTTTAGCCTCACAACAGTCCTATGAGGTAGGATAGACTGAGAGATGTAACCTCCCTTTCTGTGGCATCACACAGATTCGCCTTCATTAAAGCAAGGTTTAATGTTTTTCCATCGAATGTGCTGAGACACAGATTTACAAAGGGCCAGGTCTCGGTTTTGTGTGTTTGTGACAATAAGTCAACTGAATCCCTCCAGCATATAATGTTCAGTTGCCCCATGTACAGATCAGCGCGGACCAGTATATTAAACTCAATAATACAGGAACTAGCTGATAAGCCTGTCGAGGCGCATCTAGCTTATATGCTGCAAGACATGGACCCCCATAGAACCCTCCAGGTCGCAAGGTTCCTAACTGCAGTCCTTTCGATTAAGAGATGTACTGGAATGCTGCTTGAGTATTGAAAGCTATATTACTATTCTATTCAAAAATCCGAGCCCTCTGTTTTGTCCTTGAAATGGTAGCATTGAATTAATACCATGGGTTGATTGCCTAACGTTGACGGTTTTCTCCTGTACTGGTTGTTCGCTGTTCTGTTTTGCATTGCTGTTTTGCTTGGTTTGTCTGGTTGTTTTGTTTTGTTTCGTTTGTTTTGTTTATATGGGCAAATAGCCGAAATAAATAAATTGAATTGAATTGAATTGAATTGACTGAGAGATGATTGTTGTCCCATGATCACCCAGTGAACTTTGTGGCTGAGTGTGGAATTTCAACCAGGGCCCCCTAGTCATAGTCTGACACTAGCTACTGTGCAACACAGTTAGCTCATAAAGGCAATTTAGGTTCACATCTATTGTTTGGCCCAGTTAATCAAATTAAGGAAAATTTGTATTTGCTTGGCTCAACTCTTAGATTCTTTGTTAAATTAACTAAATGATATATGTATTTATGACTTGAAAAAGTTTTACAAAAACTGAATGAGAAAGTTGAAGCCAATTATATTCCTTTGGATATATAAACTTTGATCCTTGTAGCACTTTAACAGCTTTTGACTGCTTGAAAAGCTATTGATTAGCTGTTAATTCTGTTACTACAAAAATAATTTATCACCAAGTCCCTATGAAATTAAGCAGCTGCTTTTGAAAAACAGTTTGTAGCATGATTGTATGGGCAAAACAGAGTTGGGTGTTCTTTGCAAAACTGGTCATTACTTTGGTTTCTCTCTTTTTGTGTTGTGGGAGTTTGAAAGACTTTGAAATTTACTTCAGCTTAGTTTCCTAGCTGCATCCCTGCTTTTTTGCTTTCCCACCCCAAAGCAATGAGTGCTTGAGCTACCTAGTTTCACAAATAAGAAGTTGCATAATACATTTGAAGCTCGCTGGATTCAAATTTAATTGCACATTGGTGCAGCTCATTAGGAACTAGCTATTTGACTATGGGGAATGTGTGAAATCCCCTTAAGTATTTGAATTACATAAAGTTGCCTTTTTCACCCAAGCAATAACATTTTGACAAAACTGCAGGAAGTGAGTGGGTTCAAGCTTGATGTTCCATTATGTTTTAAGTCACTTATCAAGTTTCTTGGACCAGAAGGTTGGCCCTTAAAAAAAACAAAACTCAGTACAGCTGGCACAGATAAATCACAAGCTTTTTTGCTAACACTCCTAAGAAAACTTTTGGCTGGGAAAAGAAAAATTAATTAGGAAAACTAGAATGACCGTGTCATCACCAATTAATGCTGTTTTGGATTATCTTAAATATATTTTGGCTTTACATTAGCTAGCAATATTCATTTAATAAAATTTATATACTGTTTGATTATATATAATGGTCATTTGGTCCTATGGATTAATGCCACCCCATGTTAGATATGTTATATGTTAAACTTCTTTAACAGTAGTGCTCATAAAATATCAAGCTAAGATTATTAATATTGGATTAGTAACACATTAACGTTTATTAAGATTAAGAGGTTATTGGGAATTGACTATGCTTCTGAACTGCTGATATTGGCTAAGAGAAGCAATATTATGTCCATGCTGGCCCTATTTTACTGCTTTTTACTCCAAATTATTACAACTCTAGGAAACATATACATTTAAGAAAACTCCTTAAAATTCTTATTTGTAGGTGATCATATACTGTATAAATTCTTTCTTGGCTTGTAGATTCTCTTCCTTGATGAAACTTTAAGATATAGTCTGAATGTATAATAACCCTAGGTATTGATGAGGATAGGAAATGTGACATATATGGCAGAGGTAATGCATAAGCAAAGAAGATTAATTCCATCTTTATGGGGTTTTTGTTTGTTTTTTAGATCATGATTAGAAGCATTTTTTTGTTTTTGGACCGTACTTATGTTCTTCAGAATTCAATGCTACCTTCTATATGGTAGGTACAGTATTTAAGTAGTATGTATGTTGGCAGTGTGTGGATCTGTTATTACAGTGTTGGCCATTATGCACCTGCAGTGTGTAATGTGGATATATGGGCTGTAAATTTGGTAGTGAAATGTATGTTTGGTATTGGAGTCCTTGTACCTTTACACAGGAATTTGTGGCCCTTCAGATGTTGTTGGACTCCTAATCCCACCAGCTCCAGTCAGCATGGGCAATGTTCAGGAATGATTGGAATTGTAGTCCTACAACATCTGGAGGGCCCTAGGTACCACAAGCATATACTACTGTCTCTGCAAAAATAAGAATTTTAGCAGGTGATTTCTGCTCCCATTTAACTGATAATCTGCACCCTTAAAATTCTCTTACAACTTTAATAGGTATGTAGACAGGGCTTCTTTTATGCCCCTTCTACTGGTTCCGTAATCCTATAACTGCAAGTAATGCGTTCCTGCTGATGTAAATTTCAGCAAAAGTGCAAAAGGAATGGTCATTACAGTGGTAACCAGTTCTCAAGCCATGCAAGCATCTACAGTCATACCTCTGGTTGCGTTTGCTGTGGGTTGCATTCGTCATGGGATACGAATGCGCCGAACCCGGAAGTACCGGAACGAGTTACTTCCGGGTTTGGTGCTTCGCGTATGCGCAGAAGTGCTAAATCGTGCTTCGCGCATGCGCAGAAGCACCGAATCTTGTGGTGCATATGCGCAGATTCGGCACTTCAGGTTGCGCTCTTTTCATGTTGCGAACGGGCCTCCGGAACGGATCGCGTTCACAACCAGAGGTACCACTGTATAGTTGAAATTATACTAGGGAGCAAACTCTGAGCACTGTGAACACTGTGGAATAGAAGCATAATATGATTTTAGGTATATAAAAACATGTAATGTTATACAAAATCAAATTGTAATTAACCTGTTATAATTTTACAGGGATATGGGATTAGAACTTTTTAGATGCCATATTATTAATGATAAATTAGTTCAAACAAAAACGATTGATGGAATCCTGCTGTTGATTGAACGAGAACGGAATGGTGAAGCTGTAGATAGAAGCTTGTTACGAAGTCTGTTAAGTATGCTGTCTGATTTGCAAGTAAGTATAAAAGCCTAACATTTCCGTGCGCTGCTCTGGTTCGCTAGAAGCGGCTTAGTCATGCTGGCCACATGACCCGGAAGCTGTACACTGGCTCCCTCGGCCAATAAAGCGAGATGAGCGCCGCAACCCCAGTCGTTTGCGACTGGACCTAACGGTCAGGGGTCCCTTTACCTTTACAAAAACCTAATATGTACAGTGCTACAGGCAAGTAAACATTAGACTCCTTTTTGTTCTGCTTTTATGGATGGGAATAGAAAGTTGAGGCCTTTCTGTCAGTTTGCATTTCTTAGTCCAGAAGGTATTGATCTGATGTGTAGAGATCTTTCCTATTCTCATTAATTCAAGAGGGTGCTGGAAGCCTCTCTGCGTGAAAGAAACAAGCAGAAAGTTCATGATGTTTGGGTTATCCTTCAGAGAAGCTGAGTACAACTGGTTTGAACTGGTTCTGTTATCTTTTCTGTCAAGGTGATGCTGACTATAAATGTAAGGCCAGAAGGAGCCTGGGTTTCACTTTCTTTTTATATCTCTTTTCCTTCTGGTGTGGTCGTCTGTACATAGATAGTGTTAAGGTTTAGACTTCTTATAAGTTATTGTAAGTTTAAGTTAAGTCTGCTGCAACTGGTTTTCTTATGGACAGTGCCAATCCTGAATGTATGGGATTTGTGACCATTATGCTCATTTGCCTTCAGTAGCAGTAAAGCTGTGCTGGATGAATTATAATTGCCTCTGGTCTATTTTTTGGGAATCCAGCAACGTGTTTAAGTTGTTACTCTGCTAACTATACATTGGAATCTACTCTGGATCAATATTGAGTAGACTTTCAATGACAGTTTCCTCCTCCCACCCCAAACTCTCGGCAAAAGATCACAGAAAAGAGCTGAAATTTCCAACTTGGCATAGTATTTGTAGTGGTGCTTATATGAAAAGTCATACCATATGACCTCAATTAAGGAGAAACCTGTTTCAAAGTGGGCATTCCTATCATCTCAGTGTTGAGTGGCTAGACTGGTGACTGGCAGTAGCCACTGAGACCATATAACAGCAGTCCTCAAAGACCTACATAAGCTCCCAGTACATTTCTGAGCACAATTCAATGTGTTGGTGCTGACCTTTAAAGCCCTAAACAGCCTTGGGCCCTGTATACTTGAAGGAGCATCTCCACCCCCATCGTTCAGCCCAGACACTGAGGTCCTCCTCCAAGGATCTTCTGCTGGTTCCCTCACTGCAAGAAGTGAAGTTACAGGGGAACCAGGCAGATGGCCTTGTCGGTAGTGGTGCCCACCCTGTGGAATACCTGCCCATAAGATATTAAGGAGATGAGAAAATTATACAGCATTTAGGAAACATCTGAAGGGAAGGGAAGCTTTTTAAGGTTTAATGTTTTACTGTGTTTTTATATATGCTGGAACCCGCCCAAAGTGACTGGCGCAACCCAGTCAGATGGGCGGGATACAAATAATAAATTATTATTATTACTAGTTGAAGTTAGCCCGTTCAATAACGGGCGCTAGAGGAGGAGGAGGCAGGAGGGAAGGGGCCGGTCTCGAGCGCTCGGTGCCACCAAGGCTTTCTGTCCCGCTTTGGCCGCCGTTGGCTTCCCTTTCGGCCCCGTCCTCCGCCTCCCGGCGCGTCCGCTTGGCCCACCGCGGAGGATGGCGGGCGGGTCGCTGGGCGATTCTCCCTCCTCGGCTTCTTCTTCCCTTTCCAGCAGCTCTCACTGCTGCTCCCCGGCGCGCACGCCCCTGGCTCCAGGTATTCCGAATTCGGCCCCAGTTGTAGCTCTTCCTTCCCTTGGGGTAGCGGCGGCAGTAGCGGCGGCGAGGATGGGGCGGCCCTCTGCGTCCGTGCGAGGCAGCGGCGCTGGCGCAAATGACAACGCGCGTGCGCCACCGCTGCCTCGCGGACACGCCCCCCTCTCCGCCCGCTCCAATCCCTGCGTCCGTGTGGGTCCCGGTCATGCGCAGTAGCGCACTTCCGTGACACACAGAACGGACGCAGGGACACAGCAAGTTTATTATATAGGATTACTAAGGCAGTGTTTTGAGGTAGAAATGAGAGTCTTTTTGAACACAGGCAACCTCCCATTTACATGGGGGTTACATTCCAAGGCACCCCATTCCGCCCCTTTTTGTGACTTTTCGGATCACTTCCAGGTTTGGCTCGATGCACATGTGCACGGTTGCGCACAAATTGAAGCTTTCATTAAACTAAGCATAATGTTGACCATGGTTTTGGGTTTGGACAGCACATCATACCATTAACTCCTTAACTTGGGAGAGGTAAGGGGAGGAGCATGCGAGGCTGAGAGTCATTGTGGCTTGTTCTTCCTTATGCATGTCACACTAAATCATATCTTAGTGTGATGTGTGAATAACACATGCTATGTCCAAACCTGGAGAAACTGGTTAGTCTACCTAAAATTTAGTGGAACAAACCAACTTCAAATAGCCTAGACTATGGTTTCTGATCTTAAACTGTTTTCTAAATCATAGTTAAAATTAACCACAGTTGTAGATTAGAATGTAGCAGCAAACCTCAATTAGTAGAAAGAGGAAGTGAAAGCTTTTGATTTTCTCTTTGTGCCCATACTGAAGGAGAATGAAAAAAGGAAATGCATAAACCCAACAATTTTGTAAAACTAGTTCAAGTGATATTCTTTCACTATTAGTTTCTTAATTGTAAGTAGGAACATTTCCTATGCCACAGGGTTGTTTGAAGAACGAATGAAATGAGTCTGCATCTATATTGGAACTATTTTTCTTGTAAAAGCAATGTAAACATTTAAGATGTGGAATTGGTTTTACATAGGCTTCCTCAGCCTCGGCCCTCCAGATGTTTTTGGCCTACAACTCCCATGATCCCTAGCTAGCAGGACCAGTGGTCAGGGATGATGGGAATTGTAGTCTCAAAACATTTGGAGGGCCGAGGTTGAGGAAGCCTGTTTTTACACTTCACTTGTTTATGGTTGTACCTATTTTATTTGTTTTGTAACTATATTTTATTGTTGTAACCCGTCCTGGGATCTTACTGTAAATGGCGGGTAAGTAAGCTAAATAAATGAATGAATAAAACAGCCTGCATTTAAAAGAAAACTGCATAAAAGCTATGTTTTATGTTTTATTGACAAATTGCTGTACAATTTAGGCAGTAATCTGATAAACTACATTAATGTCTCTCCTAAATAGGTTTACAAAGATGCATTTGAACAAAGGTTTTTGGAAGATACAAATCGTTTATATACTGCAGAAGGCCAAAGATTAATGCAAGAAAGAGAGGTATGAAGTTAAACAAAATGTAGTAGGAATTGTTCCCAATATGAGTTCATATGCTTGAGTGGGAGTTGCATTAAGCAGAATCATTCAAATAGCTCTATGCATATGAACAAAAAAGTCATAATAATGCATAGCAAAAACTTTTGAAGCAGTTTTGTTGTTAAATATATGCTGTATATATAAACATGGGATTTTTGTATGATATTTGAGGGATTACAGCCAAAGGAAAGCAGTAAAATTGTATAAAGAGCCAATAATCTGGCTTCCACGTGACTGTGTTTGAGAACTTAGATGTTTCCAATTCCACGCAAACAAAATCTCACCTCAGTATAGAGGTTTCTAAATACATTTCTAAATATTTAGTTATTTACAAAGATTTATAAATGTGATTCTGAAGTTGTGTACAAAATTTATAAAACATGCAGTATTTTGTACCTCTCATAAAAGAAGCTGAAGTAGTTATGAATGTGAGTACTGAGATAGCATGGCAGAAGGCAAAAACCTCTTCAGAGAGAGGTTTCTTGTTGACATCATGGATGCCAGGTCAAGGTCAGCAGTGCTGTCCACAGCCTCCTCCTGCTGCAAACTTGCAGAGCTGTTTTTCTGAGAATTCAACCCTGCAGATGTGTCTGGACTGAAAGCAGTGTGTGCATTTCTGGATTGTTCCTACTGCTGTAAAAATATTAATATCTCCTCAATTCTCTCTCTCTCTCTTTTTTGGGGGGTGAGTATCTGGCAGGTTAGATTAAAACTACCATTTGTGTATTTTGAGATTCCTTGCTGCAATAATTGCTTTTGGTTCATAGAAAAAGGACTGAAATCACAAGGGATAGCAGTTTTACTTTCTCTTGTTATTGCTGCCTGCCTGTTGTGAACGAAAGGTGGGGTGGGATAAAAGAATTACTACAAATAAATGAGCAGAGCCATCAATGCATATAGTTTATTATTACATGAGGTAAGATCAGACGAGCATATGGTCATGCTGTTTTACTATTTAGTAGCTTTTAGACTCTGTTTGTCTTTTTGTATAACAAAATTTGCTTCCAAATATCTTTTTTTTTAATTTGACAGGTCCCAGAATACCTTCACCATGTTAACAAACGTTTAGAAGAAGAAGCAGATAGAGTAGTGACATATTTAGACCATAGCACACAGTGAGTACCTCTCACCTTTTTTCTTTAATACAAGGTTCCTGTTTGTTTTAAAAGTTGGTTCTATAGAAAACTGTACAACATTGTTTATGTCTAAAGGGGTAGTGGTGCCACCTTTTATAAATTATATATAAATTATGTTCTTGAAGTTATGCTCTTGAAATAGAAGCAAAAGGTATTTGGGAAAGCTTAGCAATATTTGGAGTTTTAGAATTCTATCTATTACATAACACTCAGTTTAGATTATCTGTTCATTAATAATTAACTTTAATGATAACATCTGTAATTGTAGTTACAGATAGCCATAGGGGAAGAGCTGTAGCTTAGTGGTAGAGTGTCTGCTTCCATGCATGGCATCTCCAGGAAGGGAGGGAGAGAACCTTATCTAAAATCTTGGACAGCTGTTGCCAGTCATTGTAGACAATACTAAGTTAGATGGACCTATGTCTGACAGTGTAAGGGAGCTTTGTGTGTTCCTAATTATCACCTGTTTTTGTTCTGAAAGTTACAAGAGGAGCTTTGGCTTACTGGAGCTGCAAGATAACATTTTGTTTTTTTCAATGCAAGTCTGAATTACACCTCCCTGTGTTTTTCAAATGAGGACCGTGAACAATTTCCCTGCAGCACCAGTTCTGGGGAGCTAGTCAGGGCAATAAATATAATGCAGCTGAATATGGGGAGCTGTCAGCACCAGTGGAAAAGCATCAAGGTAGCAAGCAAGTTAGAAAGATGTTTGCCCTGGCCTCCTTACTGTGCTGTCAGGCTATTCCCACACCACTTTTCAACTTCAGAAATCTGAAGCTCCATAGTAAATTAGTAAATAAACAACAGTAACAAGTATGCAGGTAGAAGGCCAGCAGAGATTTGACTTATCCACTGTATTGTACCAAATGTCACTCTAGAACTATATACCTATTGGCAGGAATTGTGTTTGTGTGCTTGGTGCAATCAATGCATTCCTGGCACCCATGGGACAAGTTTGTTCCCTAGAGGCCAACCAAGGTGGCTGATCTAGACAAGCTGAGAGGTTAATAGATAAGGACTTTGGGAACATCTGGCAATGGCAGATTTCAGAGAACCAGGGTGGCTGCTCCTCCGCTGCCATGGAAGATGAGCGTCTTTGGGAAGGAAGATGGGTCAGTGCTACCTCCAGCAGTGGATGCAGTATGCCTCTGAATACCAGTTGCTGAGCATCACATGTGGGGAGAGTACTTTAGCACTCATATCCTGCTTGTGGGCTTCCCGTAGACATCTGATTGCCCACTGTGAGAACTGGATGCTAGACTAAAGGGGCTTTTGCTCTGATGCAGAAGGGATCTTCTTACGTTTGTGTATCCTTTTTGACTTTCCCCAAGATCTTTATTAATGAATGCTCATTACAGAAGCCTTGTATATCATCATTTCTTTTAATAATTTGCTGGTCTGCTTACTCTGTTTGGCAGTGAAATGGGGCCAACTAGAAATAAGGTACTGGTTTATGCATACTTGAGAGTTATGCAGACGTATACTCGTTTGTAAATTTCACGGGGGGGGGGGAGAAAACACAGCTGCTATCTTTGCTCAGTGGCTTCTAGAGCCTATTGAATGTTGAAGGGGTAATTTGGTTGATCTGCTTGAACTCCTAAAATCTTTTAGAAGCTTGAGATAGGGATTACAACTGATGTGCACTCTCTCCTCTCTGCACAACATGGGCAGTTTTCTGGAACGAGGAAAGAAAAAAGGACACACACACACCCCTTTCCGATTCAGAAACACTTCTATTACTCTACAACAATAATGTGTTCAGGTTTGAGCCTGCTATCCTGAACCTGAGCCCTTTAACACAGTAAAGGAAGGTTTCAGGAACAGGGAACAGAGAAAAAGACATCCTTGCTATCCTGAAACTTTCCCTCTTCATAAATAATAGTAGGCTAGACTAGTACTCCTGTAGGGAGCCAAGTATATACTGGGGATACACTAACGTTCTGTAGCATATTGGAGTTCTCAGATGGTTCCCTCTCATGGTGAAGCAGAGCCCCATGATAAAGTAGGATAGACAAGGCGAATCTGCAGGTATTCAAGAAAAAGTACATAAATGAAAAGAGAACTCCGCGGCATAATTCAGGTGCAAGCCCTTGATGTGGCAGATGTCCACTTGCTGCCCTTCAACCTGATGGTCAGTTAATCTCAATTCTGTACACACTTTTCATGGGTGCTTTAAGTAGACAGTATAACACCACCTACAGAACTCTGTAGTTCTCCTGCTAAGTTCTATGTACGTTTAGAATTAATACATAACAGTAAGTGCCTTCTTTCTCATATTTAAGTTTTTCCTTTTGATTAGTGTAAAGATCATGATGATGATTCCACATCAGAAATGGCTGAGCTGTTAATTGAATACTTTCATTCTGCTATATTGTCCCTCTGTATATGTAGTTAAACATAGTTGGTGAACCTAAGATTTGTATTTTACCTACAATTGTATGTGCAACCAAGAGTATACACTTGCACACCTTTTGAAGGCTCTTCCTCCTAAATTGTACAGGTATTCATAGATTCTTTTTCTTGCCTTAAACAGGAAGCCACTCATTGCTTGTGTGGAGAGGCAGCTTTTAGGAGAGCATTTATCAGCTGTTTTGCAAAAAGGTACTTTTTTCTAATTAGCTTTTTTTTTAAGCTGCATAATCTGCTCACATATTACGGGAAACTGAAAACAGATTGTACAGCTGCCTCTTGGGCCTGGGAAAATCCATTGGAACAAACAAGTATTCTTAAAATACAATGGCCAATACACATTCCCACACGCAACTAGCAACAAATAATGTAAGCAAACCCTTTTCAGAGCAATAAAATTTAAGGGATGTGTATAAATTTTTCATAAAATTGTTCATAAAACTGGCTAACATTGTATGTGAAGGAATTGCCAGGAATGCTGGGTCACGGATAGTTCTCTGAAAACTGCTTATTTAATCGCAGACCTCTATAACTGATAGAGCTCTTTCTTGGTGCTGTAGCAATAACAGGCCTGTATTTTTCCATGAACTAAAATCTAACAGCTCCTCTGAAATATTTTAAGTTCAGCAGGCTGATAGTTTTGTTAGGACAAGCTGTTGCATATCTAGCCCATTAGAATTCCACAGCCAATCCATTTGGATATAGTACCTTTAAAATTATGTATATGAGAGACAGAAACTCAGTTTGTATATAAAGCACTTGTCAATCATATATTCTCTACAGGGGGGAAAGTTGCATTGTTTACAACCACCATAATGTCTAGATGCTGTTGCTTTAAACTCACAGAAAGTTCTGTTCCATTTTCTAACAATACTACCTTATTTAACATGTTAATCATTCTCGTTTTAAGGACTTGATAATCTGCTTGATGAAAACAGAATAGCAGATCTCACCCAGATGTGCCAGCTTTTCAGCCGTGTGAAAACCGGACAACAGCTCCTCTTGCAGCACTGGAGTGAATACATCAAGGTATTTAGAAACATGCTGTTTTGTTGCACTTAAAAAAAAAAAGTCAAAAATGATTTGCTTGATCTAGATTCTGAGTAACTTAGAATTTTAACCAATTAATAATAAATCCCATTTTTATTGAATAAACAAAAAGATTGATCAGATACTGAAAGCTAGGCAATATGAATAGTTCAAGTCCTTGAGAAAGTGAAACTTTGCTTCACTTCAATTTTCTCTACTGTTCAGCAGTAGTCCTATCAAAGTTGAATATAGTAGTGCACTTCACATGTGGAAAAACATACCCCAGGATAAGAAGAAAAAATTCTTCTTTGAACCATGGCTACTATATTTTGCAATATGTGCAACAAACCACTTATAAGCAACAAACAGTTTGTGTGACAGCCACCTACTTCTAAGAAGCACTGTTACTGCCTGCAATCCATCCTCGGGAAGGCCACATTTGCATATTAAGAAGGAATACAAAAGAACAATGGGAGTAGTAAGCACCCCAAGTCTTAAGCACAATTTTTGTTTTAGAAAATCATATTTCTGGTGTTTGGAGTGTGGTTTGGCTTCGCAAAGAAGATCTGCCTGAGGAAAACCTAAACCACCTCATAGTTATAAAGAACCTAGGAGTGGTAGAATTCTTTGAGGGCTTTCTCCTGATTGGTAGCTAGAATCACAGAGGCTGAATTCACAGATATTAGAAGGTCGTCTCTCTCGACCTGAAAGCGGAGATGAGCGCAGCACCCCATAGTCAAATTCGACGGGACTTAAGCGTCAGGGGTCCTTTACCTTTTACCTTTTACCTTACCATTTTAGCATTAAATAAATAAATAAAATGTTTAGTATCCCACAGGAGGTATACTGCAGCATGTTGTCACACAGCAATACTTATTAATCAACAGCAGAATTATTAGATGTTTTGAATATTTAAGCTGCATTTACCTAAAATGATGTGTCCCTTGTGTGTATTTCCCTTCTCATACATGACTTACAAAATAGTGTTGCTATTTTTTAAAGTTTCTATTGCAATTAAAGGTATGTTTAGAAGCCGCACCCCTCCCCCCAACACACCACAGCATACTATTTTTCTAAATGTTCCCTAAACATATTTTGCCTTTTCATATTATATAACAATGATCTGTTGCTGTATTCAGACATGCTGTGTGGCCATGAGGAGGCAATAAAATACTTCATTTTCCAATTTAGAGTAATCTCGGTTTAACATGTTATCTGAATCTCTGAACAATTGTTAATCTTGGCTATAGTTAGTGGAAGCAAACTAGCTTCAGAGTTAAGCTAACCACAGTTTTTTGGGTTTTGGATAGCCTTAGCAAATTGTAGTTAAATAAAAAACTGAAGCACAAGCTTCCAAACTCTTTCCTGTGGTTATGCTAAGGAAGTGGGGGTGGGGGTGGGGAGTATGCAAGACTGCTAGAAGAGAAGACTTGTTCTTGTATTACTAAACTATAGTTTTGTATTGTGCCTAAACTAGTACTGTATAAACAGATTTTCTGTGTCACTTAGCATCACATGCTGGAAAAACACTTTAAGTGTTTATTTTTTAAAAAAATGTAATGCGATTCTCATGTTTTGGTGTTTTTAATGTTTCAGGTGCATTAAAGCAACTGTGATTTAAATGATTTTGTTATCAATGTAAATGGTGGGGGAATATTAGGAAATAAGAGAGGTAAGTACTATTGACATGTTTGATCAAAAGTGTTTGTTTTGCAGAACTATGGGACAACAATAGTGGTAAACCCTGAAAAAGACAAGGATATGGTGCAAGAGCTGCTAGATTTTAAGGACAAAGTGGATCATATAATAGAAGTGTGTTTTCAGAAAAATGAGAAATGTATAAACTTGATGAAAGAATCTTTTGAAACGTTTATCAACAAGAGACCAAATAAACCAGCAGAACTTATAGGTATAACTATTTTGCTGAAAAAATACTGTTTCTAAAACTTAGACTGTCTAGGATTAAGTTGCTAAATATGCCAGTGTCCAGCAGTACAATATCTATTCCATGAAAATATTTGCTTGTGTGTGTATTCTGATAAGGATGTGGGCTGCATTCTTAAGAGACGTGATTGTTTCCTCTCCTTGTGCATCTGTGCTTGTTTTTATTCTGGCTGACTGCAGTGCCATTTGCTCAGAAAACTGCATGGAAATTAGAGTGCTTTTACAACATAGTACTATTTAAGGAAGCTCCAAAAGAGGCAGAGGTAACTTTGGTTGTGTTGCTTATTATTGGGGTGATCTGATGAAAGAGAGAAGAGAGGGAGGCTAGAGCTATCCAAAGCAGTGGTCTTTTCTAAGGTCTCCAAAGTAAAGACCTCAGGGGGGCCAAAACAAACTCACCCAAACACATGCACACGTCCAAAGAACACAAACCATAAAGTAGAGATTATTCCTCTATGTGTTGCTGGACTCCAGATCCCATCAGCTTCAACCAGCATGGCTAGTGGGGATGAGAGTTGTAGTTGACATCAGGAGAGCCACAGATTTCTTATCCCTGCCACAGAAGTTGTCCCATTGTCCTCTAACACAGAGGAGGGAGAGAGAGAAAGGGGGGGGGGGGACCACAGCCACCTTAATATTGATTGGAAGTGGGACATAGAAGGTCTGGTTAAATTCTGGATTTGGCATGAGTTTGTATTCCCAAAAGCAGTGGATATAACAGGTAAAATTCTGGGAAGGGCATGCAGACACTTCCTCCAGTATCTCTAACACCAGTGCTCTTGCAATGCTTAACACATGCGGGATGGATTTTTTTTTGGGGGGGGAAGATAAAATTCAAAAGTTCTAATGTTTAACCAGTTTCCCTTTTTGAGAGAAATGTGATCTAATTCTGATTTTACTCTTAGTTTTATTTACCCTGCTCTTTGGTAATATACTCTGATTGGCTAACTAGCTGGGTGTTGTTAGGATACTGATGCCACTCAAGTCCCAAGTCTGTGGGTGACCTCCATTCCGCAGTTTGATGTGGATGTTAAATAGCATCTGCTGAGTAGCAGGTTCCTGCTTTCTTGAATTGACCCTCGAGGCAGGAGCAGAACAACTGAAAAACTGTTCCTGCAGTCCTTAACCTGGGTATCCTATTGCAGAAGTCTTGTGGGACATAGACTTCAATTGATCAGCTTTTGTAATTCGGCCACATCCTGCATTTATTTATTTACTTGCTTAATCATGAACATTTTAAACCTGCCCCTTATCAACAAGCAGTCTCAGGTCAGAGTACAATAAAACAAGTTAAACATAATGGTTACATAAAAAAGTGAATCACAGGGCAGATGAAAGCCATTGACATCCAAACATTAAAACAGCAGTAGAAGCAAACACAGACGAAGGCATCATACATACCTGACTTTCCCCAAATAATCCTGGATGTTGGGATGTTGTTAAGGATGTTGGGAATTATATCTCAGTGAAGCATAAACTACAGTTTCTAGGATTCTTTGGAGGAAGTAATGTGTTTTAAATGTATGGTGTTTACCCTCTGCTCAGCATATGCCTATTCAAACAAGTGTGTTTTTAGCTGCCTGTCAAAGATTCAACAGAGATCGTGCCAGCTATATATTTAGCATTTACACAACCAAGGTGTCACCATAGAGAAAGCCCTCTCCTGAGTTACCATCCAACAAATCTCATTTAGCTGCCCTACCGTCAAAAGAGCCTGCACTTATTTTGCAGCTGGTGTTAGTTTGTGCATAAAGCATTCAGAAGGAAACTGTTATGTCACAATTTATATCTAGAGATTGAAATCTGTGTAGAAATCTCTTAAGAGCTCTGTAATAAGGAGTGGAAAATTCTGTAATTTTATTTGCTTTATTATGTGCACACCCTGCTCTTTCCCACGGGTTCAGGGATTTTGCATGGCTTATAAGAACTTTTATCAGTATATTTAAAAACAGCTTGGTGCTATCTATATCAAGGGGCTTTTGGATCTGCTTTTACAGTGACTGCCTCCAACAACCATGAGTAAGGAAAGGCAGTGAAAGAATGAGTTCTCACCTTTTAACATGCCCTTTTCATTCTTCCTTTCATGTAAGACTCTTTTCTACTTCTAATTGGAGGAGGTGGTCTTTTTATCTTCAGATTCATGGTGTGATCCTGGGGGCTTTTTTTGGCCATCAAGCCATTGGAAATATTTTAAGCCATTGCAATATCTTAGAGTAAAAAAATAAAGAAGTTTAGGTCTTTCATGTAGTGTGTTAATGTTGAAAAATTCCCTAACTTATCTTAATAAGTAGTGCATAAATATGTTAGTGCTTTATATATAAATGTTGAAGCTTTACAAAAATTCAGATTACACGTGTGTGTGTGTGTGTGTGTGTGTGTGTGTGTGTTCCACTGTATAGTAAAGAAAGGTACACAAAGAGGAAATAGTATTTCCTAGTTTTGGTGAATGTGGGCATATTTTAAATTTTCCCGTACTGTTCTCTCTTCCACACTCTTTTCATCAGTTCCCCATATCTGCCAGTTTACTGCCTCTGTTCACTACTATTTAAATTTTGTCACGGCACCTAACCTGTAATATTTTTAACTGGTTTTCCTGCTTCACGTTGAAAGCTTCAGATTTTTGTTCTCAATTCTGCTACTTGTAGTATTATTATTATTATTATTATTATTATTTATTACCCCTCTGATAATATCATTCCCATTATCACTATCATTGGCTTTCTGTAGATTTGTATATTACTTTCAAACTGTTTATTTTTACTGTTAGTTTTTAGCTTTGTCTTCATCATCATCACCACCATTGTTCTACTATCTCTGCCACTCTTTGCCCATAAGTTTCCCTCCTCATATTTTCCTCCTCTGAGTCCCGCATGGATTTGGATTTTTAAAAACCCTGTAAATATTGCAGTTTTATGCACAGACTGGAGTAATCTCACTGAAGTCAATGAAATGCAAGCAGTCTACTTGTTTGCAGCATTTAACAGGAAAACTGCCACTGCTTCTTTTTTTGGCTTTTCCTTTTCCTTCATTTTTTTTGTCATGTTTTTATTAGACTATACGTTTCTGGCATTGAGTGGTTTCTTTCAACTTTTATAAAACGCGTAGTGTAGTTTTAGATGTGTTAAAACTAATATGTCGAAACCAAGTGATCCCCACCCCCAGATTAGTTTTAAACTGTTTATTTTTAATTATTTTTTAGCAAAACATGTGGACTCAAAGCTAAGAGCTGGCAATAAGGAAGCAACAGATGAAGAGCTGGAAAGAATCCTTGACAAAATTATGATAATATTTAGATTTATTCATGGTAAGGAATCTCTTTTTAAACAACTGTATAAAGTGTATCATACATTTCTGCACTGCTGAGTTTTTAACCAAAATACCAAAGGCTTGATGCATGTTGCAGTAAATGACACCACACAGTGGTTTCATGCAGATGCTTGAAGGATAAGATTGAACTCTAAAGAACTGCACATTGAAGGATCCACCCAATGATACCGGTATTTTATAGCTAAAGGAATAGGAATTGTGGCTCCCTCTACAAACATTGCACCTCTGACAAGATCTTTAGCTTCAATTTTTCTTTCAGCCATGCAGAACACAATTTTTCCGCTACTTGTTTTCAATAGAAATGGGACAGGAACATTGTTATAACTTCTGAGAAGCCCAACAGAAGTGTAGGTTCTGCAACAAGTCTATATAAAGCACATTGGTAGTTTTCAGCAGAATGGGAAAGAAATATATATGTTATCTTAATAATCGGGGAGGAAATGAGTCAAATTTTATATTTCCAGCACTTTTAAACTTGCTGTATCTCTGGCAATTTTATCAGCTCAGTTTGAAATTTGGCACTTTCACAGGTAGAACGTGTAGGTCAAGTTTTAAGTTATTTTCTGAACAAGTGCCATTTGTATAAGCTGTAGTATTTTGAGGTTTATAGTGACAGAATCTTGCTTCTGCTACTTCCTTTAAATATAGGATTATTCCTATGCTTTCTCACAGACACACACACACACATATATATTCTTAGTTAATTTTTTTCCTCTGTGGTTCAAAAAAAGTCACAGCATGTGCTTTAGTGATGTTTTTTCTCATCCTCCTCAACATTGTCCATGCAGGTAAAGATGTATTTGAAGCATTTTATAAAAAGGATCTGGCCAAAAGACTTCTGGTTGGGAAAAGCGCTTCAGTAGATGCTGAGAAATCTATGTTGTCTAAGCTTAAGCATGGTAAGCATTTGTGAATTTGGTTCCTTCAGTTACAGGTTTGAGCCCTTATACAGGGGGAAATGGAACAGGTTAGTCCTTTTGGAAATCTATGATGCCAAACAAATGCACTTTTTAAAAAAATCTCATGTTTGGTTTGCTTTACTCCTTCTGAAGAGTTTGTTACCTTCATTGTGTGCCTAAATTGACAGTTCAAGTTACTGCATCCATATTACTTCTTTTTGTTTTTTGTTTTATATAACAGAATGTGGTGCTGCTTTCACCAGTAAACTGGAAGGAATGTTTAAGGATATGGAACTTTCAAAAGATGTTATGATTCAGTTTAAACAGGTAAGATTTCACTTCAGTTGGATGGTTCAGTGAAATTTTGAGCTGGTTTGATATGACTAGTTTCAGACCTGATAAATGATGGTTTAGTGTAACAGAAATGAGCTGCGATGAACATTGGGCTTGCACACTCCCCCCACCCAGACCTCTGGCACAGCCATGAGTAGATTAGAAGCTTTCATTTTTTCGTTAACTGCAGTTTAGTGTTTGATATGAACCCTAGTAAAGGTAAAGGGACCCCTGACCGTTAGGTCCAGTCGCAGACGACTCTGGGGTTGCGGCGCTCATCTCGCTTTACTGGCCGAGGGAGCCTGCGTACAACTTCCGGGTCATGTGGCCAGCATGACTAAGCCGCTTCTGACGAACCAGAGCAGCGCACAGAAACGCCGTTTACCTTCCTGCCGGAGCGCTACCTATTTATCTACTTGCACTTTGATGTGCTTTCGAACTGCTAGGTTGGCAGGGATATGAACCCTAAACTCTGGCTAATTTTAACTGCAGCTTCATAACTCTTGATTTGAAGTTGGCATGTGTCAAACAAATCACAGTTAAGATTGACTACATTTTCCCTATGTTTGGACGAAACTATAAGCAAAAACGTCTGAACTCATCCTTGCAGCTATGCTGAAAGAAGAGAGAGGAGCATTTGCAAATATAGTGGGTTATTTTGTCATTTTAAAATCCATGCTAATTACTATTTTTGTCTGTAGATTATAAAGTAATATTTCACACAGAACATACCGGTAACTTATGTAATATACTGCCATAAGATTTGTCAATCAGTTGAATTCACTTTAACTGACACAGATATATCCTAATGTTATTATTAGGAATTGGAAATGTTGCATCATTAAAAACCGTAGATTCATCAAACTTTGATTTTGAAATTTAATACTTCAATAGGTGAAAATGCAGGTCAGAATTAGGAAAGTACTCGCACCTGAACATCAACTCTAAATATTATTTTAAGCTCCTTATTTTCAGATTGTTTTGAGTTTTAATAACATATTACCATGCAAGTAGAGTATCACTGAATTCAACCTTTGTTAAATAACAGTTTTAAGTCACTTTTTCAATGATTAAATTCAATTTTGCTGGAAATATTGGTGGAAATTGCTACACTATTTAAATAAAGTTGACATTTTTGTAGAAAATAATAATAATAATCAGCAGCAGTAGTGATTTCTTTCCTCCTTCCTTCTTTGTCCCCAGGCAAAACCTTTAACTCATTAACATGACTGAAAATCCTTTTCTTCCTTTCTTATCATAGTACATACAGAATCAAAAGGACCCAGGGAATATAGACTTAACAGTAAATATACTTACAATGGGATACTGGCCAACATATACGCCTATGGATGTCCTTTTGCCTCCAGAGGTAAGTCTTCAACTACACTTGAAGTGTTGGGACATCCCCCCCCCCAATTATTTATGTTCATTGGTTTGTTGGATTTGATCTCTGGAAGCTCATATATTGGGATTTACACATGCACAAACCAGAGCACAGAAGCTTTCAGTGATTTTTGGTGGGAAAGAAAGCTGTTCCATGTCATTAGATCAGGTATTCAGTCTTGCATGCATGTGCTGACGGACAAGCACTTTTCCGTATGGGGCCCCGAGAAGTGAATCTAGTCCACATTGCTTAAATTTTTCGGGTCTAGGAGGCCCAATTTGAGTAGCACAAGTCAAATGGATTAATTTTTTGTTGTATGTATTTCAACAATCCCGAGGTCTGAGAGTCAGTAGCACAGATGTTGTAAAGGTGTGGTGGTCTGTCGTGGAACAACACCATTGGAGAAGATAGCCATGGTTACTCAGACCTCATTGCTGGTTGCCTCATGCTTCAGGGCCCCAAAATTGTAGCTTTACCACTGCTCATAAGGAAGTGTGTGGCTCCTGTAGATGCTATTAATCCCACCACCGGGGTGACCAGAGGTGTTTTGGCACATGAGGCAAAGCATCCCACAATGCAGGGACTGGGAGCAACCTCCGTAAAGACTCCTCTGTGAGATGCCCCTGCCATGGTGGGGGTGAGATCCTTTCTGAATTTCTCCCACCCACCTGGCAGTGAGGCTTTACGCCAGCTTCTCCAGGTGGGGGTGGGAAAATCTCCCTCACCCGCCCAGCAGCAAAGCTGGATGGTGGAATGCCTCCCCTCTCGCCAACTCTGGAGGAGGGGGTAGTGTTCCTCAAAGATTGCTGCTGGTCCCTCTCTGCCCCAGAAGCCAAGGAGACTGGCTGCAAAGATGACCAGTGGAACAAGCATGCCACCCCTTGGGGTGGTCACCTCATCCCACCTTAGGTCAGGTCTGCCCAAGTCTACTTTCCCACCTCAGGTCAGGTCTGCCCAAGTCTACTTTCTCCCGAATGAAGTGAAAAGTGTTTGAGAACTGGGATATTCGCAGGGAAACCAAAATGCTTGCTTACAAAGCTATTGTACTACCAACCTTACTGTATGCTTGTGGAAACATGAACCACTTATAAATGACATCTCCATCCAGTGTACTGGAAGAAGCAAACATCACCAGTGTCAAAGCAATGATACTTCAACATCATCTTTGTTGGACTGGTCATGTTGTTCGGATGCCTGATCATCACCTTCCAAAGCAACTACTGTATTCCAGACTTAAAAATGGAAAGCATGTGCTGGTGGTCAACAAAAGAGGTTTAAAGACTCTCTCAAGGCAAACCTTTAAAAATGTAGTATCAACACCCGACAATTGGGAAACACTGGCTAGTAGTGCAGGGAATGCACATGGCAATTCTTTGTAGGATGCAATAACTTCAGACTGCAGGGGGAGAGGTTGAATACATGAATGTACTCTCATGTTGAAAGAGAGCACATTCTTATCTGGCCTATAATACCTTGTTCCTGAAACTTTTTGCCATGGGAGCATGCAGACATCCAGTCACCCCATGTGTACACATGTATGCACATATTCACACATCATGAATCCTAAAGTGAAGTATCTCCAGGAGTAATGGGTTGTATGTTTTTGCTGAATGCAGTACTGCATGAAATATAGGGGTGCTTTGGCAAAATATACCTTTCAGTGTACTTTTATCTACTTACCTCCACCCCTTAGAACAGGGGTACACAACCTGTGGCCCTCCAGATATTTCTAGACTACAACTCCCATCAGCTCCAACCAGCATAGCCAGTGATCAGGGATGGTGGGAGGTGTAGCCCAACATCATCTGGAGGGCTGCAGGTTGTGCACCCCTGCCTTAGAGACTACTCAATTCTGATTTAACAATTTTTAAAGTCAAATGTAAGATCCTGGATAAATGCAGTGTATCTGCACATTTTCCAAAACTGATTAAGGGCTGTTGAGTTCTTATCCCCTAGTCATTCATATTAATGGGATGTTCAAGGAGAGTATTCATTTCTGTGCCACAAGCAGATATCCTGCAGTTGGAACAAATCCTGCAAATTGTACATATTTGCATTCTTTGCTTCATTTTCTGCTTTACTTACAGACACAAATGAATACATGAAATGTTACTTGTATTTAGCTGCCATTTATGCCTGGATTTGTGTGTTTGCCTGGATTTATTTTTCTTATTCTTATTATTTCTTGTATTTCAGATGGTTAAACTTCAAGAAGTATTTAAGACTTTTTATCTTGGAAAGCATAGTGGTCGAAAACTTCAGTGGCAAACTAGTTTAGGACATGCTGTCCTGAAAGCAGAATTTAAAGAGGTGTGTTTGAATAACTTAATCTTTGCTATCTTTGCTCTTCTACCCTCGCTCCCATTTACAGCTTTTCCAAACCCTCCATTTCTCTTACGCATAGCAGCTCAAGGGGTGGTGTGTGTGTGTGTGTGTGTGTGTGTGTGTGTGTGTGTGTGTGTGACTCTGTTGCTCTTCTGGTTTACCAGTACCCCAAGTTGCTGCTGCTTATTGAGAAGAAGTACAAGGCACAAGGAGCTCAGTGCAGTGAATCAGGGTCAACTCTGCCACTGTGCACCAAGCTCCACACACTACTCACTTTCCTTCTCCATTAAGCCCCAGTGACTCATGGTATTGGGAAGCCAGGAAAGCAACAGAGTCCCACCCATGCTGCCTCACCAGCCACTACTGCAGGCTTGCAGTTTGTCCCCAAAAAGCTTCTTGGTGGCAGAGGAAGAGGAGGACAGATGCAGCAGCAGTATAAGTAGGACTGGAGAGTGGTTGCTGGTGAGCTGGCCTGGCCTGAAAGCCCCTCCATGGATTGTCTGGGCTGCCTGTCCTGGCTAGTTGACTGCTGGCTTAAAAAAGCTCCCCCCTATAAAAAGGTCAACAAGTTCCGGCACCTCTTTTTCTAGAAAAAGAGCCCTGGCCATACATAAAAGAAATTCACACTTCCAGGAGCCAGAAGGATTTTCAGAGGTTGATTATCAGAAATATTTTATGCTTACTAGTTGCCTGCATTGTATAAGAGCAGTTGTGGTCAAATAGGTGTGAAAGAGTACTTGCACTTAATCTATGGAACATAAACACTAGTTGTTTGGTGAACATTCACATTAGACAACATTCTATGAGATTTTTTTATCAGTCCATATATATTATGCTGCAGCTTTGAGTCTGATTCTGCTGTGCAAGCAAAAATATATTGGTAGTCTTCTGATTCACGTGGTATTTTTTATCTTTTCTCTATGCATGGTGCGAGAATCAGATTGTGCCTTCCTGCCATGAAACTTGCCTATCTTGCTTGTGCAGACATTTAGAGTAGAGTGCAGCATTTAGAATTTGATGCATGTAGATCTGAAGCTTATGGTCCTTCCAGAGATTCATTTGAGAAAAAATTAGCCATAGATTTTATCTATGTACATCCTATTAAAATGCTCTGTCTGTGCACAGATGTTGAGAAGTGTCAGGTGGAATCTTGCTCCTTTGTTGCACATAAAGTGAGTCAGGGAGCGTACTGTTTGAACTGGGCCAATGACTTTTGGCATTCTGTTCGGAACTAAGGATGGAAAACAATTTTGGAAATTGCTGGGGTGGGTTTTGGAAATTCCTAGGCTGAATTTCATTTTAGCTCAGGATGGTTTAATGCCAAACCTGTCATCCATCAGTTTCCTTCTTCCTGCCTTTCTAACACTAAGGGAGCAACTCAAACCCAAGATCCTCCTGAACGAGAGGAGTTTAGAATAGTTGGCTCTCCAACATAGAGCCTGTCATCTGGAGATACATTGGCATAAGTCCTTCATCCTGGCTTAGCCAAGGCCAGAGTAAGTCCCCCTAAAGATATGGTGGAGTATGGCAGGTAACTTAGCCCATATATGCTTCATTTTTAAAATACTAATTTTAAAAATCATTCTATCTAGCTGCAAATTGCTTAATTTCTTGTGGGTGTCACATAAATGACATTTGGTGACGAACAGGGGACAGCGCCATTAACAGTTAAGCTTGTGTGTGTGTGTGTGTGTGTGTGTGTATAATGTTATAAATATAAATATTTTGTTTGTTTTAGGGCAAGAAGGAGTTTCAGGTGTCACTCTTCCAAACCTTAGTGCTTTTAATGTTCAATGAAGGAGATGAATTCAGTTTTGAAGAAACTAAAATGGCCACTGGTATAGGTATGTAATAGTTTTTGAGAAGACAGGTGTCTTGTGGATTTGATCTGGCATAAATGTGATTGGATTAAAATACAGTGGTACCTCCAGTTGCAGACGGGATCCATTCCGGAGCTCCGGTCAGATCCCGAGGTTTCCGCAACCGGAGGTGCCTGTTTTGTGCATATGCACGGCGCGGTAGAGCGCTTCTGTGCATGCGCGCCTGGCGAAACCCGGAAAAATATTTCCGGGTTTGCCGCGTATGTATCCCAAAGGATACATAACCGGAGGTGAACGTAAGTAAAGGTACCACTGTACAGGAGAATGACTTGTTACAAGAGCTTTATTAATAGAGGTAAACATGAATACAAAGAGATACCAGTACTACATGTTACCACTGTTGTTTTCAAAATATATTGCGGAACACATTTAGGCTGCAAATAGCAGTTTCTCCAATAACTGCCTATGACATACAGGATGTAGTTGACCCTGGGCTCTGAACTAAATGGAGCTCTGAACTGAATATTGTGCCTACGGATTGCACTGCGTTATGGTAGCTGGCAATTCCCTCATGCTTTTTTCTGTACTTAAGCATAGAAGAAAAGCAGGGGAGGCACATGGATCCACAATAGTACTGCTGTGTTTCCCCAAGCAAACTACTATGGTAGTTGTACAGTGGTACCTCCGGTTGCGGACGAGATCAGTTTCGGAGCTCTGGTCGGATCCCGGGATTTCCGCAACTGGAGGGACCGCTTCTGCGCATGTGCGCGTGGCGGCAGACTGTTTCTGTGCACGCATGTGGCGTGGTAGAGCACTTCTGCTCATGTGCACGGGGTGAAACACTTCCAGGTTTGCCGCTTTCGCAACCTGAAGTTTACGTTACCTGAGGGTAGCGTAAGCCGAGGTGCTACTGTACCTGTATATGTCAGGCTTATATTTCACAGTCTTCTGCACTATAGCAGAAGGGAGGTGGACAGAAGCAGTTTTTAATATCCTGTTTGACATCCTGATCACCTAGGATATTGTTAACTCCCCTAAAGCAAGTAGATAACATGTAAATTTTCAGGACTGAATTAGAGCAACCTCCACCTGCTCCTATCTCAACACTTTTCCAGCTCATTTCCTCTTCAGTCTGTGCTTTATGGCAATTGATACAGGAATTGTAAACAGTTTTCCACTGTGTGTTTGCATTTTAAACCCCTTTCACAGAGGACAGCGAATTAAAAAGAACCTTGCAATCTCTGGCCTGTGGTAAAGCAAGAGTACTGAATAAAAGTCCAAGAGGAAAGGATGTAGAAGATGGAGACAAATTTGCCTTTAATGGTGACTTTAAGCATAAATTGTTCAGAATAAAGATCAATCAAATCCAGATGAAAGAAACGGTATGTATTTGATGCTGACAGCTCTTTGGAATTGTCTATAGTGCGGTGGTGTTTGGGTTTAACCAAGAGAGGTTAGGACATGTATGAAAAATGTACTGTATTCTCAGCCCTGAATAGAAGTGCTTTTGTTCAGGGCTCAACCTAGTGTTGTTCTAGACTCAGAGAGTGGGTTGTTTTGAGGGGTGAAAACTAAACATTTGACATGGTTATGGATTCAGCCAGTTAAATTTGTAGATAATTTGTAAATATTTATCTGACCTTTATTTCAGTCATACCCTGTGCTGCCTTTCCTTTCTGAGAGGCAAATTTGCATGATGCAACCATTAGTTGACTTTCGTTTCACTCCTGCCTAATCCCCAAAAGCATCCCCATGTCATAGCATCAATACCAATTCTTTTGGTATAGATCCTTTCTCCATACTATCAATTTATTATAATTAACCAAATAATATACATGTATGTATGCACATATGTGAGTGCATGTGTGTTTGTGTGTGAGGGTAATTGATGCATATTTTTCATACTTGCCATACAGGTCGAAGAGCAAGTCAGCACAACTGAAAGGGTGTTTCAAGATAGACAGTATCAGATTGATGCAGCCATAGTACGAATAATGAAGATGCGGAAGACACTCAGTCACAATCTTCTTGTTTCAGAGTTATATAATCAGCTAAAATTTCCAGTAAAGGTGAGTGAAATATTAATGTATAATACAGTAAGGGAGAGGCGTAATTGGGAGCACAATTATGGTAAAATTACTGTGATCACAGAATACATTATCATTTTCAGAGAGTTGTCTCTGTCTGTCTGTCTCTCTAGTATTTTATTTCCTTTGTCCTTACATTGCTAAACAGTGTCAACTTATTCTCTTATTACAGCCTGGAGACTTGAAAAAGCGGATTGAATCTCTCATAGACAGAGACTATATGGAGAGAGACAAAGATAACCCTAATCAGTACCACTATGTTGCATGATGATGAGGAAACTGTTTTTATAAAACAGGAGGACATTAGCTTCCCAACAATGGATACTTGTGTTGTTCCCAAACCTTACTTTTAGCAGAACTGGGAATGATGTTCATTAAGCAGCTGCATGTACTGCTGATACTTGAAACATCCTTGCCTAGAATCTGTGGTGGTATTCAGAGACAATTATTTTTAGATCTGCTTCTTGATTTCTTTCAGAATTCTGTTCAAAATTTATTTTGGAGTTGGAGTGAATGGTAATTGTCCTCTGTATAATTCTTTTGCCTGAAGAGTGGTTGTGTGTGTTTGACAGCACATCATAAAAATACTTTACGCTGCCATTTTTCGCTTCAAGAATTATTTGAGTTTCTTTTAAACACTGTTGAAGAACAATCAGTGGTCTCGGGGTACACTGAAGTTTTAACTATGCACCAAGAATTCTAGTTCTGTTAGATTTTTGTTTTTTGTTTTCTATACTTTATCCCTGTTTAGATGGATCAAGTGCCAAGAGGATAACTGCATTAAAAATAAATGAGCTTTCTAATGAGCTCAGATATTCATTGGTGAGATATATTTTCTTCTTGGCCACATGAAGGTGAACCAAATAAGCACTTTCTAGCTCTGGGATAATTGTTTATAACCTTTCATGTAAACAAAATGAAACTACAGGATAATATAGTTTTATTCTAAAAGTTACACACAGGGTAATTACAGTGGCATGATCTTAGAAAAATTCAAAATATTTTTTTAAGGCTTTTTAGCCCTGTAACGAAAACAATCCAGCTCCTCTTCAGATCATACTTGCTGAAACATGAGAAAATATTCCTATTGTGGTAGCTTTCCTCCCTTCTATCCCATACTGTGCATTCATATGCAAAGTTTTTCTGGACTTTCTGCACGCAGGAAGATTTGATTGTTCTCATAGTTTTACCTTGACAGATGAAGTAGCTTGTTTCATATCATTTATATGGAAATTCACAGAACTTTGAAGAAAGAAAGCTATGTTAACAGACAGTTGTAACTGCTGGCTTTACAGGATATGCATAATGATGTATGTTTAAAAGAAACCAAAGGGAGTTTGACCTTTTGTGTCATTAATGTTAGTAGTATCTTTATTAAAATGCTTTGCATAAAATTAGTAACTTGGTTTATTATATAAACTCCCTTGTACTATTTTGACTTCTGCAAATTAAAATCCTTTTCTCATCTGCATTACTATGAGTTAGTGATGAATCCAACATTCATTGAATTTTCCTTCCCATTTTCCTGTTTCCAAAAAAACATCTTAAGCAAATAGAAACTTTTAAATGTGATTTTTACTTAAAGCAGATCTTGTGCATAGTAACTGTTTTGCCACTGTATGAATGTGACAATCTCTTTCCTATTTTCAATAGCATGGAGTATTGTCTATCCAATATTAGTAAAATTGTGTTGCTACCTTTTTAATACTATAATGAGTATGCCTCTTTCTAAAAGACAGGACCTTCATGAGGATTCATACAAGGGATTAGTTCAATGTTTCAGTATTTTTACAAAGTACATCCTCATTTTTCTTTTCTTGTCTCCAGTACTGCTTTATTTCCTGCAACACTTGTTCAGTTTGGAAGCTTGCACAGAAGGCTATTAACAAAGTTATGGGCAATATCCCTACAATAAATATAGCTACATTATTATTTAGACTGGGAAACAAAATAATAAACCAAAACAACATATATCAGTAACCAGAGTCCTACTTTAGTTTACTAGTCAAAACTATTGATTGCTTGAAAAAGTCTAATTTGGTAGATCTGACCAGAAAAACCTAAGAGAAAAATAAAAATATAAAAGTTAATAACATGCATTTATAAATTATTATTGTCAACACTACAATTTTAAATAAACGTAATTTTTCCAGTTAGTACTAGTTTTTGCTTGCACATCAGCCCATACTGATGGCCTGAAAATGGTTCAGTTTACAGCTTTCCAGGGTTCTGTGCCTGGTCATTTGGATGTGGGAGACAACTGCATTAGAGATGCATTTATAGAGATACAAAGGGAAACATTCGACTCCATTTGTCAAGGGATGGGAGAGGGGGAACTCGAAAGACTGCCTCCTGTTTGCAATCATTGATTTCCTTTTTTGTTAACGTCCTTTTTTCTTTTTTAAAGGCAGTAATGACCAGTGACAGCAGTAGCCATTTTAGTGAGATTTCGTGGCATTGGTAGGTTGTCACCTCCATTTGCTGCAGGTGGCTTCAGAAGCCAGAGCAGGTCTTGAAACTTCTTTCAGCTCACCATAAAGCAACTTCAAACTTACGCAGCTTGTGTTTAGGTTTCTGCTGTCTCACTGGCATGTTGTTATGTGACTTTCCCTGCCCGTCGCCCTAAAATGTCTGTAGTTAGGCTCGTAAGAGCAGGAAGAGCCTATCAAGTCACGTTTGTGGCGACAGTACAACCGACAAGCCCACATTTGTTAGGGGCTCTCTTGCTGTTCCTGAGAACCTTCCAGCAGAGGATTTATGTTTCGGAAATGATTTGTTTTCCCTCTCCGCCCACACAATAATAAAATTTCTTTAAAAAACATGGCTCTATCGCGAGAGCTCTCATGTGACATCGGAGTCATTTCCTTGGCACTGAACCCGGAGCAGCAAATCCCAAAGGAAACGAAACTCCTGCAACCTTCCGACCTCCTCGGGCGACGCACGGGAAGAGCGTCGTTTTCCCCGTAACAAATTCTCAGCCACGATAGTGGCTCTTAGTGATTATAATCGCCACAAGCCGATTCGAGCTTATATTTCGGCTTTTAGCAGTTCAGCCCCGTGACGTGAGAACGAACCGAAATCGGTTAAAAAGCTACGGTTTAAAAAAAAAAAAGGAGGGGGGAGAAAGCCCCTCAACGGCCTCAGCCTATGGCCTGCTTCTCTCCGTTCTCGCGAGATCACGGCTCTGGTTCTACCCGGCCCTCTGTTCTCTTTCCCCCCCACTCTTTATTAAAGAGGCCGGGCGTGGTTTATTAAGATCAGGTGACGGAGGTAAAAGAAAAAGGGGGGGGAAGGCGGGGCGTCGACGGCGTCGAACACGTGACCGCGCCCCTCGGCGTTATTCGGTGCTGCCGACGCCGACGTTCCTCAGTCTGCGCTCCCCGCTCAGCTTCGTGTTCTTCGCTCTGTCTCCCGACTCGGCCCGCTCCTGTCATGGCGCCTCGGTACAGCTGGGGGTTGTTCCTGGCGGCGGCCCTGCTGGGTGAGTATCCGCGGCGGCTTCCTTTCGCAGGCCTCTCCCCGGCCTCGGCTCGCTGGTCTCCGCCGCTCACCTGAGGAGGGAAGGAGCGCCCTGACTGCCGCCGCCCCTTGCCCTCCGTTGGAGGCCTGCGCCCTGTGCGTGGAAGCCCCGCGGCGAGGAAAAAGGCGGCGGCCTCCTCCCGTGCGGCGCTGGGCTGGCACTGCGCCTCTTCCTGGAGCAGAGGGCTGGGCCCTGGCCGCGGGGTCGCCGCAGCCGCTTTCTTTTCCCGGCACCTGGGAAGTTAGCGGGCCAGGTGTCAGCGCCAAAGGGCAGGCGGGCCTCCCACGAGGCCCTGCGGGCAGAGCAGCCTCTCCGCGCTAGGGAGAAGCAAGAGGATTGTTTTTCGCCGTAGGAAACGGTGGCGCAGGACACGGCGTACTTAATGCAGTTTTAACGCGGAATTCAACAGTTAAAGGAGCTGGCTCTCCTCAGTTAGGCAGGTGTGATTTGGCTGTATACCAAGCCCATGTCGTCGTCGTCGTCTTCCCCCATCCTTCTCCCCTTATGTGCTGGAAGCCGCCCAGCTAGGGAAACCCAGCCAGATGGGTGGGGTATACATAATAAAATTATTAATCACGGAGCTTTATCTTCAGAGCTGACCACCTACTTTTCCTCCAGGTTACTGACTGACTAGTTGCTGCTGTAGCTTTGCTCCAAGCTTTGCCTAGATTGCACACCCAGGGTGTGGATGGCTTTGTAACCTTAAACCTTGACGCCTAATTCCTTTTGGCTGCAGCTGCATATCTTAAGAAACATACTGCCACTTTATTGTTCTCCTTCCAAGGCAACTGTGTTTTGAAGGCTGCTCAAATCCTGTTTCCCTCCAGCAGCTCTGCAAACAACTTTCTTTCTTTTTTTTTTGCGCGGAAGAGTCCTCTTCTAGCAACGACAGGTGTGAGCAAGAGAACTTGTTTGCCTTCTTGTGCTTGAGGCCTCGCATGCTGCTAATTTGAAATAGATAACTTTCACTGTTGGTATATTGGTGCAGAAAGCACTGAGAGTTTCTTCTCCGCTTGATTGTACCAACAAAACTGGCAATGCTCCCTTGAGGCCGCTCTGGCTGACCCTCAGGACCACCCCCCACCAAGTCACAGTTTCCCAAGTCACACTCATGAGCACTGCTTTGCAGCCTCCTTGTATTTGGCTAAACTCTGATAAGTTGTCTTGTGTCTCTGGATGGAGGATAGGAAGGCTTGTTTGAGAGTGAGAGTGAACAAACCAACCTGCTGTACAAAGGTAAAATTTACATTTGTTGTTCTGCCCACTTTTACCTCTGGCCCCACCCATAATTGGCATGTGGCTTAGGAAGGGTGGCTTAGGAAGGCTTCCCAGAAGGGAATGTGTCCTCCTATCTAAAAGAGGTTCTGCGTCCCTGCTGTTTTGCAAGGCATTCCCCATCTTCCCAAACTTGTGTTTTGTGGAAACAAGATGTAGCAAATGTCAAGGAACTTCGAATGTAATAGGTGACCCAGCTGAAGGTGAAATTCCTCTCTCCTGATAGTAGTTGTCTTCTGGTTTTTTTCTCCCAAGTGGCATTGTCTAGTTTCAGTACCTTTATCACTGGTTGTATAACACTGGTTATATGAAGCTGTTATCTTGCAGAGATTTCTACAGGTAAATATTCATAGGGTTGGGGTTAATCATACAATCTTCTCACTATAGCATGAGGTAAATGAGAAAACCTGGGCATCCCTGTAATGTAGGTCAGAGTATAGAATGAAGAACAAGTATGACTCATGAATTTGTGTCCTTCTATGCTGCTTTGACTTGATATGGTATGGATTTGTATGTGATTATTAGTCTGCAATCACTGGTCTGCCTTATTCCATCCCAACTCAGTAGATGGTAGCTATGTATATCCTGAAGTGTTTCCCCCAAGATTGATTGTATCTCCTTTTCTCACCTTTGTCATTAAAGTTAGCCTTGCCATTATAGGCTGAAGTATTTGGGCCTATTGTAAAAAAGCAGAGGCATTTTAGAAGTCAAAAGCTACATATAGTAAATTCAAGAGTGGTTTATTTACAATGTTTTAAAGGCATTAAAACACAAAGATTAGGAAAACCAGAGACAAACCTGTGACTAATGAGACTAGTCTCCCCTTTTACTGCAAAATAATGAATACTTATTTTACTTAAACTAATTATGTGTACTTGGTGTGTGTGTTTTTAATGGTTTTGAACTTGGATTCTTTAAAGATACATTCATGGATTTGATTGTCAATGGATTTTATTCTGGGTGTGATATCTGCTTTTTCCTGAAATTCAACTTTTCTTTGCTTATATGATGCTCCCTCAAGTTTCACTTTGCAGTTTCCTGCTCTGCACCAAAATAAAGGTTCTAAAAGGACAGGAGAGCATGTTCCTATACTGCCTACAAACAGTATTTGTTGTTGGATGATTTAGTACTCTTTGGTCAACTGCTGTCTTCTCTTGAACTCTCATTCATGCCCATGTCTTCAAAAGACTTATGGGTGCTCAGTGAAATATAATATTAAACTTGTTAACTGATAGCTAATTGTGTGGGAGCTGTAACTTTGACTGGTGGCTTCTCTTGAACTTGATTACTTCAGGATTTTGGAATAAATTTCCATAAGCAACTATAAACGTAGTACATCTTTGCCTACAAGAAAATGGCTGGCTTTCTTAAACTTTCCAGATCAGCTGTCAACAACAGTTGTTTGAACTAGAACCAGCTTTATGGCATGAGATGAGGTTTCTATAACAATTTGAAACTTTGGGCAGTTTGAATGGATCTGCATGGTAAGGAATCCTTGTGCATGTGCACAATAACTCAGCGAACTGCAAGGCCTGGTAGATATCTCTCCAGAACTGCCAAACTCTAGTTGATTTCCTAGGAGCAAACAAAGAAGATAAACAAGGGCTGTAAAAGGAATGATAATCCTTCCAGTGCCCTAAATGAGGCTGAGGGCTCTGGATATGTAGCTAATTGTCGGAGGGTTTTAACTCCCTTCTGCAGTGGACTTTAGGTGTTAAGAAGCTGTATTTGGGAAACATAACAGGAGTTTTTTGCTGTAAATTAATAGCCACCAATTCAGCTTTTGAAAATTGCACAGATAGTGTTTTTAGAAAAGTGTGTCAAGTCTGAACACTGCAGTGCTGCCAAACTCTTGATATGCAAGTTAGGATCTTCCTAGTGCAGTGTTTTGCACTAGGAAAACACTGCACTAGGAAAACACAGGACCCAGGTGGCTCTGTGGGTTAAACCACAGAGCCTAGGGCTTGCTGATCAGAAGGTCGGCGGTTCGAATCCCTGCGACGGGGTGAGCTCCCGTTGCTCGGTCCCAGCTCCTTGCCCACCTAGCAGTTCGAAAGCACGCCAAAGTGCAAGTAGATAAATAGGAACCGCTCTGGCGGGAAGGTAAATGGCGTTTCCGTGCGCTGCTCTGGTTTGCCAGAAGCAGCTTTGTCATGCTGGCCACATGATCTGGAAGCTGTACGCTGGCTCTCGGCCAATAAAGCGAGATGAGCGCCGCAACCCTAGAGTCGGACACGACTGGACCTAATGGTCAGGGGTTCCTTTACCTTTTAGTGCAGTGTTGGCCCAAAGTCCTTGCATATATTAGAGTTGCTGACAAACTGGTGTCATCTAATCTCTTGCTAGAAGGCACTAACTTAAAAGGGCTCATGATGGAGGTGCCGTTATCAGGTGAAAAGCAGTGGGGGAGTTCTTTTTTAAAATGGCTGCTTTATTGGAAGGGTAATATTCATTCCATAGGTTTATCTGCAGTTGCCCCATAGTCACAAGGAAGCAACCTACATTGGTGCGTAAACACTAGAAACATCTCTTTGTACCAGCTCATTTCACATACGTATAATCAAAAACATGAAGCTTACAAATGACTTTCCACTAAAACTTGTGTTTTATGTTTATCCGTAGCATAGAATTGCTTACTCAGGAAGAGCTGATGCAGCATGAAATCTGGGCCGGGACAACTATTTAGCAGGAAGCTGTAATATATTGTCTTGCATAACCATGAACTTTTCAGTTTCAAGACTTACTATTAAATGATGCACTGAAACTTAACCTAGGCCAGGGGTAGGCAACCTAAGGCCCTTGGGCCTGATGCGGCCCAGTTGCCTTCTCAATCCGGCCCGAGGACGGTCCGGGAATCAGCGTGTTTTTACATGAGTAGAATGTGTCCTTTTATTTAAAATGCATCTCTGGGTTATTTGTGGAGCCTGCCTGGTGTTTTTACATGAGTAGAATGTGTGCTTTTATTTAAAATGCATCTCTGGGTTATTTGTGGGGCATAGGAATTCGTTCATCCCCCCCCCAAAGATACAGTCTGGCCCACCACATGGTCTGAGGGACGGTGGACTGCCCACGGCTGAAAAAGGTTGCTGACCCCTGACCTAGGCTTACTCAAGTTAAGATGGGGTGCGCAATCCTAATGTGAACTGCTTTCCCACATACCGGTAGCTGCTCTTCACTCAAGTTGACTAGGTATCTCCATGGTTCAGATTCTCATTGCATGAAACATGTAGCTACCATTCTACTACTCTGAGCATGTGACTGAGTGATTCAGGCTGCCCTGGAGTCTTCCTGTCTCTGCTCTTTATCCACTGCATAAAGGGTTGGAACAGCCATTCTCCCATAGTGCAGTACAGTATTGTGAAATGCACAGGTGGGGCTACAGCCAGACTAGTGCCCTAGTTTGCTGCCTGCCTGCAGATCTTAAATGTGCTTGCAAATACAAAGAAACTTTCCATGGATCCCACAGGTTAAAAATTTCATTTGTCCACACACTGTATTTAAAATGCCTCTTGCACACTATTAATATGGTGTTAGGTGAGAGAGTAAGACAGGTGTGTCTTCTTTTGATTTATATATTCATCTTGTTAGCTTGCATATTGTAAAGCAGCTACCCTTTTCCTAATAAGCAGTTCCAGCTCTGTATTGCATAATGCTGATGGTTTCAAACCTGTGAGAATTGGCCAATAAAAAGGATCTATCTATTTTTAAAAAGGCCTTTATGTTTCTTGGTTCTGGTGCATATCTTTAAAAAACCAAGCAAGCATTTTGGTTAAAATATTATTTGCATGGGGTATGAATATTCAGTGACAAGTCTTTAAAGAAACTGGCATTGAAAATACACTGGCAGACCAATCCAAACCCTGGTTGGGCAGCAGAAACACATAATGGAGCAGCGGAGCTTCCACAACATCTGCAGCTCTATTGCTTTCATTGCCAGGGTGCAGGACAGGCAAAATTCTGCTTCTGGAGCTATTGTAGGGATGGGGCCTGGATTAGGCCAGCTCAGCCCCTTCCCATCCCACAGAGGCTGGTGAAACTGTTTGGCACATCAGGAGTTTGGATTGTGCCCTAAGTGATGTAAAACTGCTTGAAACACCTGTTCTCAAGGTTGGATGAGCTGGACTAGTCTCTTGTGATGAATATGTTCTATTGGTTGGATGCTGTTTTGGAAGTGTAGCTCATTTGTTTCTGATTATGCCATACAATTCAAACAATTCAAAGATGTAGCAGTGTGTTTGCAATTCAGACTTCTGTAGCAGTTTTCTTCCATTTTAGAGGAATCCCTCCATGGTATATACTCCCAATTAAAAGTTAGGAGACCTCTGACAACAAATGGAACACAATTCTCCTGCAGTAAAACTTGTCATTCAGAAGTACAAACAGCTTACAGCCTTCCTGCATTTTTAAGTAGAAGAGGAAAACATTGCAGTGGACTTTGCCCTTCTCTCTGCATTAAGCAGTTCTTGGGAGAAAAAACTTGTATGAATGCACTTTCATAATGGGCTTGAATTGCTGCCACTCCAGCATGTTAAAAAATGACAAAATCAACAAAATGATGAGGTTTAAGTAGGCTGTGAAACTTGCTCAATTTTTGTGTCTTCCAACAATGCTGCTTCATTGGCAGGTCACTACTTGGTATTCCAAGATAGTTGTTTGTGTTTTTGGAGAGGGAAGAAAGTCGCTACAGTTTGGAAGGAAGGGGGAAGCACTGGGGAAAAGTATTATTTAAATAGTATTAAGGCTGTTGGACAATTAAATATATTTTATCTATTAATGGTTTGGCTCTATAGCAATTGAAAACAAATTCACATGCGTAACTTTTCAGTAGTCTCACAGCTTGCACATTGTCGTGGAAGAGAGGACAGAGAAGCACAAATCAGTCAAAGGCAATAGAAAGTTTCAGCAACATACAGGCTAGTCTTAAATTCACAGTACATTATGTTTGTTCTCAAGTCAAATCCACTGGAGAAAAGTTAAGACATGCTGGTTGGGTGGCCTTTGGAGAGAGGATGAGAAGCTTGGTACACCAGACTCGGTGCCTGTTGAACAGTTGACTGAATGGTATCTTAGCCTGAATCATGCAATTGTAGAGTTGGAAGGGATCCTGAGGGTCATCTAGTCCATCCTGCTTGCATATTGCTGGGCAAACCTGTATTCATTCAGTTCACTTTACAGAGAGTTGTTTAGTTTTGGCTATCCAGTTCCCCACCCCCTGGCCTAGCACCTCCCTAACCCTTTCCTGTTCTCCCCTCTGACAAAACATGTCACTGTTGTAGAAAACACCTACCAGTAACAATGTACTTGTGTAAATCTAGAGGGGAAGCATATAAGATTCTAGCTTAAATTAGGGGGGGGGGAGGTTTCCTGTTGAGACTTACACACACACGTGTTATAGTTGCACAGTTTTAAAAAGGTGGAGGTTTAAAGAATTGTCCTTTGTGCAGATCTTCATATGTTGGTGCAATTTGAGTAAATCATTAGCTCCTGCAGGTGGTAGGTAATCTGTAGTTGCCTTTGGCAACAGCCTGTACTGTAGCAACTAGAACCTTATTAATGAAGACATCTGATAGCTGAGGTCAACTTAATATTGCCTGTTCATATTTTAAAAATACTGACCCCAGCCAGAGGTAGAATATACTCGAACACCTTTGTGGAGTGGGGATTTCTACATTCCTTTAATTTTCAGTAAAATGGGAATGAGTATTTAGGTAATATTTTTGTGTCTGTCGTACAGTCTTAATGTAAGCCATAGCTCAGTTACTAAAAAGCCGTCTTGTACACTTGAGTATTGGTATCATATTTATGAAAATATATACTACCCACTCATATAAATTAAAAGTATAAAAAATAGAGATGTGAGTTTTCTGCTTTTGTATATTTTCAAATCAAAATGATTCTTTAGCATGTAGATAAAACTTGTTAGCTTGTGTTTCTCACATGACGAATTTAACAATGTTTGGTAGTTTTGTAATGGGACTCTTATCAGTGTGTTATCAAGAGGACTAGATACAAATAAAGCCAGTGGAGATACAATGAACCATTTTGCAAACAAAGGTTGTAATTCTGGTTGGCGTAAATTGACTTTCCTTACATCATTCTCATGGTTGCTTAAGAGCTTTTCATCCCTTTGGAACATGCTTTGTATGAATGTACTAATACATAATAGGTTCTTAAATATTGTGTGTTTTATAATAATGGCTTAGATTATCTTCACAATAAAATGTGGTGCGAGCAAGAGTTGCCACAGGGGAATCCTCGCTTATGCAGGGGTTCTGTTCTTGGCGGCTGTGCATGACAGTGGGATGCATGGGGGTCCCTTCCACCCCACCCCCTTTGACGCCAAAATCAATTGTGTGCGAGTGGGCAGGCTTTCTAAAAGCAATCATACTCTGCTTCCACAAAAGTCATCTGTCCCAGTGAAGCCCATCGTTACATATGGACATTGCATATATTCTTCAAAGCTGTCTATCGGCATTGCACTTCTTGATATTTATTGTTTTCTGTTTACAGGATTTTTGCAAGCATCTTCAGCGTTCGAAGTAAGAGATGAGAAAAACAAAACCTGCATATTAGCCAATTTTTCTGTGCTATTTACAGTGGAATACAACACAAGCACCAGTAAACAGGTGAGGATGCTGAAGCTTAAACAAGTGGTGGGCCAGAAAGCTGCTTACAGAGACATAACTTTTAAGGTACTATGTTGTGTGGCTAAAAGCAGCAAGATGCTGCTTTCATAGTTGAAGCTGCTTAATTTGCACTCAAGGTTGAGTCTCTTTGAAGAAATTTTGGATTTCTGTATTTGATTGGGAGCTGCAGTTAAACCTTGGTCTCTGATTCGTTAGTATATGTACCGGTATATGTTCATCCTATCCACATGGTAGGAAAATAATTTTAAATGTACGTCATGAAAGTAATGCATGAATTGGCTCAAAACTCAGAAAGGAAAGTACTTTGCTGAAGTGTTTGTGGTCAACTGAAGGCAGAGCTTGATGGAAAACAAGTCTGTAATATCATTTACTGGTGAGGAGATGGGCATAAAATTTAGTTATACATAAAATTATATCCTAACCCAATTCCTTGGGATCAGTAATAATGCCTCAAAGCAAATATGGGATTAAAAATAGCCCTGTTTATAAGGCACAGAATGCTCACTTCACTTTTATAGCTGCTCAAACAACCGTATCCACCATGTGTTCATTAATGCATCAACCTTGAGCAGAGTTTCCCAGACTTAGGTCTTCAGCTGTTTTTGGACTTCAATTCTCATCATCCCTAGCTAGTGGTCAGGCATGATGGGTATTGAGTCGAAAACAGCTGGAGACCCGAATTTGAGGAAACCTTGACCTAGAGGAAGGTCCTGAGTGAAGTATTGCACAGGATCTGTCTTAGGCCCTGTGCCTTTTAACATCTTTATAAATCCCTTGGATGAGGGTGTAGAGAATATGCTTATCAAATTTGTAGATGACAGGAAGCTTGGAAGAAGACAGAATCAAGATTTAAAGTGATTATCACTGGCTAAAACATACCCAAACCAGCAAGATAAAGTTGAACAGTGAGAAATTGTAAAGTTCTATGTTTACAAAATCAAGGCCACAAGTGTAGAAATGGGGGAGACCTGCTTTGAAGCAATACATGTGAAAAGTAGGTATCTTTAGTAACTAAAGGTTTGTTGGTCACAAATTAAACACGAGCCACCAGTGCAGCTATTAAAAAAAAGCCAATGAAAGTTTAGGCTGCATTGGTAGCAGCATTGTGTCCAGAATCATACCAGGAAAAGTAATAGTTCCACTCCGTTCTGCACTAGTCAGGCTACTGCTGTGTACTGTTATGGGCATCACATTTTAAAGAAGACACTGAAAGACGAGAGTGTGCCTCGAGAAGAGTGACTCAAGTGCAGAGGAGTCTGGAAACCAAATTCTATTAGGAATGGTTGAAAAAGCTGGGCATGTTTAGCCTGAGACGAGAAGCTGGGGTGTGGGCACAATAGCAGTTTTCAAAAATATCATGCAGAAAATGGAGCTGACAGTCTGTTGCTCCAGAGGGCAGATCTGGAGCTAATAGATAGAAATTGCAGGAAAGGAGATTCAGCTAAATTTTACAATTTTATCCTGCCTTCCCTCCAAGAAGCTAAAGCCCCATTTTATTCTTGTAAGACCCCTGTAAAGTAATTTAGGCTGAGAGACAATGACTGGCACAGTGTCACAAAATCAGCTTCATAGCTGTGTTAGGATTTGAACCTGAATCTCCCTTGTCCTAGTCCAGCATTCTAATCGGTACACCATTGGTTCTGTCACTATTGTTTTGCTAACTTTCTGTTGCTACGTATGCCTGCCTAGTTTAGGAATGGAGACAGAAATGAAATGTGGTAAGTAAGCCCCAACCTACTCTGTGCCAAATCCTTTCTAAAACATAGGGAGGGATTATTCTTTCCCCAACGCACACCCCACCTGCCTAAAGGTAAAGGGACCCCTGATCATTAGGTCCAGTCGTGTCCGACTCTAGGGTTGCGGCGCTCATCTCGCGTTAGTGGCCGAGGGAGCCGGTGTACAGCTTCCGGGTCATGTGGCCAGCATGACAAAGCTGCTTCTGGCAAACCGGAGCAGCGCACAGAAACGCCGTTTACCTTCCCGCCTTGGAGCGGTACCTATTTATCTACTTGCACTTTGACGTGCTTTCGAACTGCTAGGTGGGCAGGAGCTGGGACCGAGCAATGGGAGCTCACCCCGTCGCAGGGATTCGAACCGCCGACCTTCTGATCGGCAAGCCCTAGGCTCTGTGGTTTAACCCACAGCGCCACTCGCGTCCCACCTGCCTAACGTTTAGTTAATAAATAAAAAGCAAGCAAACACATTTTTACTTGGCATGGGATCCTTCCTTCCCACGCTTCACTCTAAAGCCTTATCCTACATTGTAGAAATTAAACGGCAATTTGATCCTGACCCAAAGGAGCACCACTAAAACTTACATAGGTTGACTTTGTATTCCCACCCCCACCCCCACAAATCTACTATGGCTATTGAATGCCTTGAAGCATTTTACTTACTTTGGATTGTTTTATGTTTACAACAGTTCTGGTGCCCCTATAACAGCAATACTGTTTTTGTCTCTTAGGTCAACGCCTTTTCACTTCCTTCTAATGCTGTGGTACTGCCAGTAAGCACATGTGGCAAGCTAGACAACGCTTCAGAAGTTCTTGCAATTGGATTTGGCAACAACAACTCATTAAAGATGACATTTGTAAAAAATGCAGACTTCTACACTGTCAGTATTCTGACTTTCACCTACAACTTGTCAGATGCCAGCTTTTTCCCCAAGTCAAATGAAAGTAAGTGTTTTGAGGCTTTGCAAAGTACAGTATGATGAAGGTAGCTGGGTTGGTGGTACATAGGATGGTTGTCATATTTATGGAGAAATTGTCTGAAGACCACCACACACTAATACAATTGCACACTTTCTGCAGCTGGAGTAAGAGATGTGTCCAAAGAAACTGATATTCGAGGAGACTTAAAGACAACATATATATGTCACAGCAACAACACCGTAATAAGCATGAAAAATGTGACTGTCCTTCTCAGCAATGTTACACTTGAAGCATACCTTGTAAATAACACCTTCAGTGGAAAAGGTAAGCATTGCATTTTCAAAAAGCTTATGGCATGCCAACTCTTCCCAGTGGAACTAGTCATACCCCAGGGACTCTCATTTTCTCTGTAGGTCTGGGGTTGTGCTGAAAGATTGCTATTTTGCAATGGTTTATGTAAAATGAGTTTCTGATTGGGGAAAGCCAAAGCAGTCTTTGTAAAGCATAGGATTTGAATGACCAACAACTTAACACGCAGAAAGCCGAAGAGTATTGTTAATAAGTTGGGAAGTAGTAAGTATTACTGGCAAATGCAGCTGAAGCCTAGTTGGAAAGGACGAGAGAAGAGCAAACTGGGAGAACCTTCCTCCCAGTTCTTTCTTTCACTGGTCTTTCCGACAGTATAGTGTTTTGGAAGAACAGGAGGAGCCCTCTTTGCTGTGTGCAATTTGTGAAAGGGCAGTGTAGCAGCAAATGAATGAATTTTATCATGGCTTTTAAAACGGCCCGTTTCCAGGAAGCAAATTGCTATCACACCGAGGAGCCTGACACCCAAGTTTAGTTTGAGAGACAGCTTCCTTTAAAATGCAAGGGTGAATTTGGAACAGCAGTGCCACAGGTAGGACAGCAGGAGATCTTTTTTGCCATCTGGTCTCTGCTCCACACAAAAACCCGGCTGGGGGCGGGAGCACCAGCTGCCACTATCCCTGCTATGAGACTCACATCAGTCCTCACAGCTGATAGAATTTGCTGAGAAAGGCCAAGAGCCTTGACTTCTTCAAGCAAGGGTGTGTGTTTTGCTGTGCCAGTGTCAGTGGAGGGGGTAGTATGGGGGAGAGGGCTACCCTATTAACCTTTTAAGGGAGCAATTTAGTGATGGAGTCATTTCTGAGAAGCTAGATGGTGCCTGGAGTTAAAGAAGGGAGAAGGTTTGTTGGCCATTTAGCTATTGCTAACTGGGTGTTTGGGTTCATTGAGTCTTGGTGGAATTTTATCTAGTCTTTTGTGGGGGGTGAAGTAACAGTTAATATCTGGTGGGTGGGTGTTCCTATCAAAATGTTATTTGAAATGGAGATTGAAAAGAAATGTTGACGAATGATTTATTATGCCTATTTCCTCACACCTATCACTTTTATTGCAGTGCCTTAGGTGGGCTCCATAACACTGTCTGGTCCAATTTATTGCTTGGAATTTCAATTATTGAGGCCTGAGGATAGTGACATGGCTCTGGACTAGTTTGACCAACCACTTGTGTTAGGAAGGGTCTGTCTGCCTAGATCCAGGAAAATGTAAATTCATCATTGTGAGAGGGAGTGGACCCAAGCTATACAGCACCTGAGTGAGATAGGAACTTTGCCTAGGCTTAGCTGCTCCAAGCTCTCTTGGATGGCTCTGATTTTCTAGATCCACTTTAGTGAGACATTAGGACTGGGTTTGGAACAGAACAGAAACTGCCTGTGTTTCCCTATGAGATGGTCTCTGCCAAGACAGGTGAAGAGTGTGGCCTAATTGATTCTCTTACCTGTCAACAGCTTTCAGTATCATAGGCCAGCCATTGCCAAACTGGTGTCCTTTAGATTTTTTGTGCTGTGGCTCAGGCTCCTACAACTATAGCACAATCATATTGGCTGCAGCTGATCATAGTCCAAAACATGTGGAGGACACAAAGTTAGCTTGTGGTTGCTTCTAGATCCAGCACTCCACTGCCGCCCCCACCCTGCCCTCCTCCCACCCATAGCACCTTTTATCAGTTTTGGCTGACCTAACTATGACTCAACAAAATTCCTGGTTGGAATACAGCATTGTGCCTTTGAAAAATATTTAGAAACTTGAGTTGGTCCAAAATAAGAGTGGTCAGACTACTGATAGGGATTGGCAAATAAAATCATATTGTGCATGTGCACTAGCTTCCAGCCCCTTTCTGGGCCCAATCCAAAGTGTTGGTTTTAACCTTTAAAGCCCTAAATGGCTTGGGGTCAGGCTGCTTGAATGAGTATATTTTCTCATATAGTTCTGCCCTGGGGCCTTACAATTTTCACTGGCCCTTCCCCACATCTCCACACCTGAGATACTTAAATATTTCCCCTTCCCCACATCTCCACACCTGCTGATACTTAAATATTTAGCTCCCGTGCCCATCCTGTGTTTTGTATTGTTGGGCTTTTTAATGATTGCATTATCGGTAAACGTCTTTGTTTTTGAGCTTAACAAACTATGAATTGCCTTGGAGAACACAGTTGTACAAGGAATATTAAAATATATTTTCAAAAACGAAAAGGAGCTAAATACGCATTTTGTAGTTGGGAGCGAAGCAGGAGAAAAGACTGGGTGACTATAAAAGGACAAAGTGGAAAAAATGAAGCTTGTCTAGGTGTTAATTGACTACTTTCCATGCTATGATTTGTGATCACTGCCTTCCAGAAACTCGCTGTAGTGAAGACAAAGGGTCTACGACCGTCGTTCCCACAACTACAAGTGTGGCACCAACTGCAGCACCAACTGCAGCCCCCAAAACTCCAGACGTTGGACGATACAATTTGACTGGCTGTTTGCTTGCTTCTATGGGCCTGCAGCTTAATGTTACCTACACCACCAAAAACCAGGTAACTTCTATCTTTATTATTTATACATAGAAATACATAGAGAGATATGGGAAGCTAATGCACCTTAGACCAGACTAGTGAGCTTATTAAACCCAGGCTCTTCAGCACCAGCAGCCATACAATAATGTGTTTCAAGGAGGTTAGTGTTGTCCTGCACACTTGGCCAGGATCTCTTATTCTTGAACAACTGCCAGTTAAATTTAGAATAATCATAAATATGGCAAAATCTGGAAAAGTTGATCTCCTGATCACCCCCATGGCACTATTGTTGTTATTGAAAATTCTTTCCTGCCCTCGTTTCCAAAGGAGCCCAGGGCAGCAAAACAAGACAATTAAAAATAGCTAAAATTTAAAAACAATTAAGGAGATAACACTGCTGTGCACCAAATACTTTTTAATAATGTGCTCATTTCAATATCCATACAGATCATATGTCTGTACAGCAAAGTCATTCAATTGAACCCTATTGTGTACTGCTAGGAAATTTACTGAACGCACATACATTATTGCTTGATCTCCAGTGAGAATAAATGTCATAACTTTTTGTTTTTCTGTTTCCAAGACTAAGAAGTGGGAGTTATTGAATCTTCCAGCAAATACAACTTTCTCTGGCCATTGTGGGGATTCCACAGTTACTCTGAACTTGACTTCTCCGAGCACTGACCTGGTTTTTTATTTTGAGCAGGTAAGCATAGTTTGATGCAACACTTACAGAATGCTGATGTACTCCATATGGTATTGGTCTAGGCCCCCCATCGTCCCTGACTTTTGGCCATGCTAGCTGGAGCCAGTGAAGTTGGGAGGACACCACATTGACTGCTTCTGATTTACAGGCAGAGCTGTGTTAGACATGTATAGACCATGTATTACTCTATTTATGTGCATAACTCTGCTTCTACCTGTAATTGGGAAGATCATGGATCAGGGCACAATAGCTTATGTGCAGAACTTCAGTAGCTTTAGACTGTTTTTAGAAGGTTGCTTTAGAGGTTTTCATTATGTTACTATTGGTGTGTTTATCACCCTGGAGGAAGGTGGTGCAGATTAGTAAGTAAATAAATGGCACTTGTTAAAAAATAAAATGGCAGTTTTAGATGACTTGTAATTTTGTGAATGAGCAGATTGACATGATAGCCATTTTGTATTTTTCCGTTTATTTACTTGAGTTTATGAAACAGCCTCACTATCTTAAAATCGTCTATAATTCCAGTGGGATATGGAGTTCACGCCCTTAAAATAGGGCATTTCTACTGTAGTGTTTAAACCATGGTTCTCTGTAGTTGCCAATGCTTGTGGTTTTTTGTTCCTGGCTCAACAAAGGGAGTGAAGCAGGAGTGATTCAGCAGTATGTGCATGCACATAATCCATGTTTTAATTATGGCTTGTCATGATATGCAGATGTATATGTTATGTATGTTGTCTCTTTCTATTAACAACTGCAGCATATTTTACCAGTGACATGGTGGCCCTTTGGAATGCATAGGATAGTCTTTTAAAAGAAACCCAACAAGTGACTAAGATTTCTCTTTCTTTTTAAGAACTCAACTACTGACAAGTATTTTCTGCACCGTATCTCTGTGAGCACAAGTCTGCCTTCTGAATCTATAAGTAAGTAATATATATTTTAAAAATTACTTTAATAGCTTAGATTTTGAAGGGATACAAAGTGTCCAAAATAGCAAAGAGTTCAAAGAAGATAAAGAGATGCAAGTATTCACAAACTGTGTTAATTGCCAGTTTGAAATGCCAGGGTTATTCATTCTTTAGCTTTTAGAAGGCTCACTAGGAGATAAGAGAGAAAGCCATGAACCTTGAAGTACACTCAACTGGTTTGATTGACATCCACACCATGATTTCAGGGTCCTCAAGCCCAGGAAAGCAAATAGCCTATAAAGTTTGGTGCAATAGCTTGTCCAAGACAATGCTGTACTGATAGCAGGGAAAGAGTTCTGACTTTTGGCTTGTTACTGCTCATCAGGACTTCACACCACCACCTATAAAAACATGGTGGCAAAATGAGCTGGTGCCTTTACAAAAGAGTGTGGTCCTACTTAATCTTTCTCTCTCTCTCTCTCTCTCTCTCTCTCTGTGTGTGTGTGTGTGTGTGTGTGTGTTTTAATACAGAAAGAACATTTAAAGCTGACAACGATAGCCTGAGTGCTCTCAAAGCTACAGTTGGAAAATCGTACAAGTGTTTTTCAGAAGAGAGTATTTGGATCTCGAATGAAACTTCTCTCAATATATTCAATGCTCAAGTCCAGGCTTTCAAGATCACAGGAAACACATTTGGAACACGTAAGCTGTATAACTACATATTAAACAGAAGTTCAGTGCAAAAACTTCATTCTTTCAGAGCAATAGTAACTTGGATGAGCTAGCTTGGTCAAACTCAGTGGTGTCACCTGTACACATGTATAGGTTTGTTTCTTTACATTACTGTGGGTGAGCACATGATCTGTGACTTAACCATTTAAATGTAGATTAATTTATTCATCACAACCTCAGGGGTAAATGGTGGCTCATCTCGGCTCTGCCCAAACACTGAAGGTAGTTAAAAGAAGCTTAAATAAGTTTCAGAAGGAAGACTATCACTGATTCGTAGTCTGTCGTACCAGAACACTGCCTTCCCCCTGCCCCTCTGGCTTGTATGGTGGCTTACTCAGCTGAGCAGTTTAAGGAAGCCCCACCCCCATCTTATGCAAGGGGGTGGCGCTGCTTTCGGGCTGTCCGTTCCTCTCCCGCCCCGCCGCGAGCCATGGCTCCGGTGGCAGAGGCATCCCTCTGCTTACGACTGCAGTGGCAGCTGAGGGATCCCACTGCCGGCCAGTGCCTTTGCTCCATAACACGCACAGACTTTCCCCCTTCCTTTTTAGGAGGAAAAAAGTGTGCGTTATGGAGCGAAAAATACGGTACTTCAGACACCACCTGTGCTCAAAGGTGGGCAAGAAAAGTACTTCCACCATTAGAACAACAACAACAACTACTACTACTACTACTACTACTGTCAAAACTTATAAAGTACAATGCTACTTCAAACTCTTAATTTTGAATAAATACAGACACTGTTTTACCAAGTGGTAACGACTGTAATAATACCTTGAGAAGTTGTTCCTCCAAGGTTCTACCAGATGGGAACCTAGAATTCTGATATTTTGGACTACAACACCCAGCATGAGCCTGCCAGGGGTTAGGCATGATGGGAATTGTAGTCCAAAAGTATTTGGAAGGCACCTGCAGTAAGTTAGGAGGCAAAATGGTTTAAATTCACTTTCTGATAGTCAATGTAGATACCCTGACAGATCATTGAAGAGTAGAATAGATTGGGTCCTGGAATGATTATTTGGTGTTTGGCCTGGTTCCTTGCTATTTTTCTAACAGAATTTTAGGATTAAAGCTGCTTAATAGGATTGTTTTTTTCTTTTCTTTCAGCGGAAGAATGCCCAATGGATGAAAACAATATGTTGATCCCAATCATAGTTGGTGCAGCCCTTGCTGGACTTGTCCTTATAGTGTTGGTTGCATATTTAATTGGCAGAAAACGTAGCCATGCTGGCTATCAAACAATTTAATGATTTGCACTTCCTTAAACCAGTGTGGGAGAACAGCAGTTGCAAGAAGCAGATACATCGATCCCCCCCATTTCCCCATCTTCCCCTCAAATAGATTGATATGAGGGAGCACAATCTCTTCCTTACCAACTGTTTCTTGCAGTGCCTGCTTTTACTAAATGTGAAATCCATCTCGTGGCATTTAACTATGCACAAAGGATAACTTCTATAATTCTGTTTAATTTTGCTAATGGGTTAAAGTATTCACCCACATAGAAACAGGCTGAAGTTTTAAGAATGCTTTTCTGAATTGGCATGGTTTTTAATGTCAACTACTCTAAATGGATGTGATGTAGTTAATTCACATTCATTCACTTAAAATTCAGATTAATTATATCTAACAAAGGGAAATTTCCACTTTTCTGATACTACCATCCTGTGCTGAATTTAAACTGCTTAGGTGCAGTAACTACAGTAATGACTGACCAATCAAACTTACACAATTCCCACTTTGTCTCTACCTAGGTATGTATAATTAATAAGCTTTAAATGCTAAGCCTGGTAATATGCAAGGTGTGGAGATACAATTTGGCTGACTTCTAAGATATTTTTGGTCTGTCAGCTTGGTAGGAGCTGGCCCTTTTTTACATAAAAAAAATGGGTGTTACTTTATTTTTTGTAAAGTGAATTTCAGTCTCTTCTGTTGAAGTTCAAAGGAGGTCCTTTTTCTGCACATGTGTACAATACTAGACTTCAGTCTGCTAATTCTTGCTTTGATCTTGGCTGGGACTGTACACTGCAAGGATCAGTTATGGATGCATTGCCTGTAACAATGCTAATAAAGACTTTTCTGTATGTTTTGTCAGTGTCCAGTTGAGCAATTGCAACATCTTTATGTAAAGAGAAGTGGAAGTTTTAAAAAACTGTAAGTGGAAGGGGCGCACTGCAAAACCCAAGCAGCACATTTTGCCTGCCATCTTCATTTCCCTGGTCTGCCTCTGTGCCCCAGAGAAGCTCAGAAGATGAAAGAGCAGTTGGGTTTGCAGTGACCAAGGGAATATGTGCTGTTGTGTAAATGCCTGGCAGCCATTGGCAGCACAGCATATCTCACGCCTGCTGTGCTGGCGGCAAGTACCACTGCCTTCCCCCTGCCCCTCTGGCTTGCCAAAGCTGGAGCTGTATGGTGGCTTACTCAGCTGAGCAGTTTAAGGAAGCCCCACCCCCATCTTATGCAAGGGGGGTGGGGCTTGATCAACTGAGGGGCACAGAAAGCTGCCCACCCCTCAACTGATCAAGCCCCCCATACTGCTCTTGCTCACGTGAGCCACAACGGCACGGGGCTAGGCAGTGTATCTTGGCTGCTTCTTCCTCCCCTAAGGTGGAGAGGAAGCAGCAGCCGAGATACATCGTGATATCAGTAAATCATGGCATTTAGCTGCTGATACATCACAATGTTAATGCCCAGGTAGAGATCCTATATCATACAGTCACAACAGGACAATGCACACACAACTTAAAGTTCAGAGGTGCAAATAGAAGGTGTGCTTGTTCTAGTAGCCATTCATTCGAAGATCTGTATACCAGATGGCTCCTAAACATCTAAGCCATGGCCAAATCATACAATTGATTCCCAGAGGGAATGCCTGGTCTACAACACAAGCAATGTATTTCAAGAGTCAGCCTACTCCTCGGGGGGGGGGGGAATACAGCAAAACCTCCCTGTGATCAATAAAGAGACCACTGGATTTCTTTAAGGTCAGCAGCATGCAGAAGCATACTGAATATTTCCTACTGCTAAAGATTCTTCTTAAATACTTCTGCTAGATGTCTTAGGGCCATTTTACTATGCAAATTCAAGAAGAGGGGATTTCAAAATAGAATTTATTTTGCATTTTTATATTGATATTTATAAATCTATATTTAAATATTACAAAATCTTCTGAAGGTATGCAGTGCATTTGTTCCAAAAAAAAGGTTACCGCCACAGTGACCACATTTTATTCTCACATAACTTAAAGTTTTGTTTTTACAAAAAACAAAAAAATAATCAAATTACCCAGTTCAACACTTACTTGAAAGGCTGGAGAGAATTGGTCATGTCAATCAACACTAATGGAAACTGAAGAAGTGGTGTATCAGTGGAATTAAGTGAAGAAATGTGCCCCCTTTTTTTGCAGCATTTTGTCTATTTTAAATATTGTCCATTTATGTCTGAGCAATCAGATTTGCTCTACAAGTTTCTCGTAGTTTCTCTATTGTAGCCATCCTCAGACTTCCAGGCTCTGTAAATATTTTCTAGAATTAAGAATTTAGAAGTTGTTAGTGTAAGTCAGGACACTGTCATTCTTTTTACAAGTGGTTTCTTCTTTTTACATCCTTGAGTATTCCCATCACTACAATGGATCTTTCCCTTGGACAACATCAGCGAGGCTGGGGAGCCCAGGACCACCTCTATACACACTACCCAGGCATGTGTCCTAGGGTGGTCACTTCAGTGCTGCAAACTATGGGTCAGATTCAGACTTGCGCTTCTGTGAGCAGAAGGTCTCCTATATGCAGAAGGGAAGGAGATCCAGTGAAAATTCTCACCGGAGCAAAGATGCAGTCTCTGGTGCTGCCTCCCATGCTGCTCCACAGGATCCTTGAACATCTGACAGCAACTTTACAGGAGATTAGAGAGAGAGAGCATCAGCAAAAAAATTGCCTCAAACTCCTCTCTCTAGTGGTGTGTCCTATAGAGTTCAACCCACTGCTAGTTATATCCAACCAACCCAAGTTCAAGAGCAGCATGAAAAAGCACATTGAAGCAATACAGTCGTACCTTGGAAGTCTGTCTGACTTTGCAGCCAATCGGAAGCACCGTCGGACATTCAGCTTCTGAAAGAACATTCAAAAACTGGAAGTCACTTCCAGATTTCGATCATTTGGGAGCCAAAACGTTTGAGAACCAGGCTGTTCTACTTTGAAGGTACGACTGTATGCAGAAAAGCAACAGCAAATAAACTGAAGGCTGCCAATGGTCACAGCGTTTCTAGCCAGTTTATAATTCTCTACAACATGGGACGCCTACCTGCATGAAAGTATGACACTCCGTTACAAATGGTCCTTTGGTGATCTCTTTAAATCTATCACAGATATCTGGGAAGTTGGTGGCTTCCAAAATGAAAGCTTGGTGGTGCTTAATTAGTGTCAAGGCCACACGAAATATTATTTTTGATCCCTCGTAGAACAAGCAGTCCCAAATTCGAAGTACAGTCTGTAGGAGACAGGATTTTGTTTAAGGGCGTCACTAAAGCATATATAGCCCATGTCATTAACAACAACAAAACCACACAGCTAAAAATACTATCAAGTTCTCACTTGCCTCTACTGGAAGAATGTCAATGAACAAACATATAAACCAACGCGATACCAGCAAAGTCCACATGATGCCATGTTTCTCCATTAATTCTGCAACGGCGGGAACTTTCATTTTCACAAGCTCTCCAAGAACTTCTTGATCCGTTTTCAGACCCATCATTTCTGGACTATAGTAATCTTTAGAGGGGGGAAACAAAAGCTAATCACCAAAATGATCAATTGCTATCACACATAGAAAAGAAATACAGTATATGGGGAAGGGAAAGAGCTCATTTTTCAAAAGGTAAAATTGCAGCATGTCTTTCCACTGAAGAATAAAGGGCTCAACCCCACCTATTGTGACAGCTGTTAAGAGGGCTCAGATTGCACTGTAACTAGGAGAGGCTGTCAAAATGCCCTGCGTTCCATGACTTGAGCAGACTCAACTCTAGATACACAAATGCACAGTTGACAGATAAACAGCTGTGTGTGACTATATGTGGTACCTTTTGGGATTTAGCCTTCAAAGCATCTCAAACCCTACCTATAACGTGTGTGTCCACAAAACGTTTGAAGGACACATGCAATTGTCAGAGAGTTACTTCAACACGGAAAGGTCTCAGTACGGCTCCATAAATTAGTGCCAGCCTTAGTATGATTTGTCACCACCGAGGACCGCATAGTGCAATAGCTCCTCTCACCTATTAAGTTCTGCAAGACTCTCAGAAAACTCAGGGGAAGGGAGGGTTCTTACTTTGTGCACAGTGATCAGGGGCAGCTGGTTGCAAGAATGGTTTTGTGAGCACTGGTAGTCATCAGAAACTACATTTGTGGGTCCCTGGGTCTCATTCTGGATGGGGTACTGCCTGATAAGCCCTAGAGAAACTGCTCCAAGCTAATTCCCAGTCCATCACAGGAACCTGAAAATATAAAGTTGCTAAATGTAATTCAAGACTACAGAAACTTCTGTTGGCACCATAATAGGCTTGGGGGGCAGGTGGCAAAAAAAAGTTGTCAGATAGGCAACCAAGTAATCCCCCCCCTTTTTTTTACATAAACTCAGTATTTAAAAGAAACACAGAAAATAAACAGATTTTCTTAAGGAAGCCTCCAGAGGGCACTCTGTAACTTGGCATAAGTCACTGTGCATCATGTTCAACATTAATCACTTGATCTGTGGAAAAGGAACAGCAGTTGCTGCTTTCAGTCTTCAGAGCAGGAAAAAAAATGAATGCTAAAGCTCCCACAAGGCTAGCAGGGCACCTTTCCAAGCTGCTAAAAAACTAGACTGAGGCTAGGCGCACCATTATTGAGTTACTGTGCTTTCATGATCAGAAAATAATAGCGCCAACTGAACACAGAGGTCAACTGGAAATTAAAATCCAGTGTTATATGGATTCTATCTGGCATCACTGTGCCACGCAGTGTGCCCCTTATTGCACATGGAATATTAACATCCAGGCACAAAATAGAAAGAGGGAGGGCCCTTTCTGCAAAACAGGCAGTGTACAAAAACATATTTAAAACCAAACCACAACAATAAAAAACAGCAAAACTAGAGATAATAGTACAGTGGTACCTTGGTTTACAAACTATCTGGTTTGCATACGTTTTGGATTACAACCACATAAAACCCGGAGGTGCGTGTCCCAGTTTGCAAACTTTTTTTGGATTACAACCCATTTATTTATTTTTTTGGATTGTGAACAAATTTTTTTGGAGGCCCCATTGGCGAAAGTGTGCTTTGGGTTACAACCTGTTTTGGTTTACAAATGGACACCCGGAACGGATTATGGTTGTAAACCAAGGTACCCCTGTACTAGAACTCACAAGAGCCATTAAAATACTACTGAGCAGAGGTGCCAATTTGAATAAAGTATTGGCGGCGGGGGGGGGGGGCAGGTAGGCCTCACCCTGCAGAATTGATCACAAGACACAGTGCATGCACACCATTTGAATGGCAATGCCCTTCAACTTTAGGGACGCCTGACCCCCGATATATTTTATTGGGGGCAGGTGAAGGGCCCTTGGCCCTTAGGAGTTGGCTCCTATGGTACCAAGGAAAAGCCCAGAAATGAAGAATTGCTTTTACTGAGTGTTAGAAGATGATCAAGTAGGGCACCAGCAAAGATACTGTAAGGGGAGAGATTTCCATAGCCAAGGCACCACTATTAAGACAGCCTTACACCCAGTAGCTACCTATTTAAAGAATCAAAGCCTATGAGTCAAGCCTATGATCAATGTTAGAAACTGAGATATGAAAGCTAGGAGATAAATGACACCTTAAACCTTGGTTATGGGTGCAACAACAATATGTCTAGGTGTGCTTTTTTATAACAAGAATACAAGGCTGAAAATGAATGAACTGCTGCTTAAACACTATGTTCATTTTTCACATGGTCTGGTCCTTCCCCTGCCCACCCCCCTAATATTCTTAAGAGGGTCTCTTCCCCAGTCTTCAGAGAATAGCTGGAAGTGAGGAGGCAGAAAAAGGTCCTTCTTTCTTACACTCTGCAGTTTTAATCCGAAATCTTAGATGCAGTACTGCGCCCAGATCTCAAACTGCACGTGCTAATGAAATTCCCTGTCGCAAAATGTGCCTAGAACAATGGGAGTTTTGAACACTGCCTATGATGGAGATCTTTACCAGTTGAGGCAGGCTCAGAAATGGTATAGGTGGTCCACTAAAAGACTATTATAGCACATCCAATTCTATGGAGTGGCTTAAGCTACAGAGACATTAACTTGTGCTAATCAACAAGCCATCCCGTGTGCATGGACTAGGTGAAAACTCAAAGGGAATGAGTGTCATAGCATATGCTGTCACCTACTGAAGCTCAGTGATCGGAGGAGGAGAGAGACTGATTCACGGCGGAGATAAAAACTTAAAATTAACTGTGTCCTGTTTTTAACAATTCTAATCATCCTAGGTTAACTTGATTTATCCAGTTCATCAGTCGACTATGAACATGTCTGAGATTTATCCAATGTCCTGTATTACCTGCATCTTTCCCTTCTATCTCGTCATTACTTTGCTTGCCATTTCCGCAATTTCAAATATCACCTAATATGATCAATTAAAATCTGAAGCATCCACACTGGCCCTGTGACATTCAAGCTCCTTTGCTTGTGAACAGATTTAGAATGTCCAGTTCCTGGAGCAACCAGCCTTTTAAGTCATGAAGTAGCTGAAAGACTTGAGGCAGCAGGTTTTGTCATAGACCAAGTGAGCTGTATTCGACATGACAAAAAACAACAACACAAAATACACAGCTGCAATAGAGACAAAGGAAAGCTAGCTCACTTAAGTACCAAACCTGCATTTTACTGAAGTGGTTTTAGTATTTGTGTATCAGCTTGAAAGGCTGTTTGGGAAATCGTTGCACAGTGATATTGATGTGTTACTTAACCAATTGTATTAACAGTATTAACTTGCAATTACTGGATGAAAACCAATGTTTTCACCTGGAAGAGTTCAATAGCTTTTGAGCCTCTCTCTCATGCAATTTATGATATAGTCCGAAGATATCCTTGTGAGACAGAGGCATAAGAAATTAAAATGTGAGTGTTGGCCATTGTAGGTTTGCACTGGCATTACAAAACAATTGACGCTCGATATGCGTTTGCTTCCTTTTTAAAAAATGGGTAAAAGTGCTCTAAGAGAGTATGTTCCCTATCCAAGTTGGGGAGAGCGGGGGGGGGGGGGAGAGAGAGATGGCTGTGCTGGACAGAGGTGTGCTTTATACTGCTTCCTCTTAACTCACAATATATACCCCTGATTCAGACAGCAGCTGAAAACTGTGCATCTGCTGCAGTACCGACAGAGGAAAAACTCCTAAGATAAGGCACCTGAGATCCCTATAGGGCTGTGATGATGCTCAGGTTTGTGCATGCATTCCCCTCATCACTGGGACTCAGTATTTTCACACACACAGTGGCTTTTAGGGCTCACAGTTCAACAGAATTCTGCTTGCCATATTTGCTTGAGTCTTGATATTACAATCTTTAATAAAGCATCAATGTAGTTGCAGCTGCTTTCTTGTCCTATGGGAGAGCCAGTGTGGTGTAGTGGTTAAGAGCGGTGGACTCATAATCTGGTGAACCAGGTTCGCGTCCCCGCTCCTCCACATGCAGCTGCTGGGTGACCTTGGGCTAGTCACACTTCTCTGAAGTCTCTCAGCCTTACTCAACTCACAGAGTGTTTGTTGTGGGGGAGGAAGGGAAAGGAGAATGTTAGCCGCTTTGAGACTCCTTAAGGGGAGTGATAAAGCGGGATATCAAATCCAAACTCTTCTTCCAAACTCTTCTATGGACCAGTAATGAGATTTGCAGGGAATAAGGAATACAGATTATAAAGGCTATGTGGACTTGTTCTCTGCCACAAATGGATTAAAAAGAATATCCAGAAATAGAGCATAGTGCAGTTCCCTGACTTTTTCTACTTTTAAATCTCCATCTTCAGATCAACAATGCAAAGGAGCTGAAGAACCATATTTTGAAACACTGCATATGCATGCCCATTTAGACTTCAACACAAGGTTGCTGTATCCACTTTTGCAAGAATGTTTTAGAAAAACTTTGGATGTTCAACTGGGAAAAGATAGCCCAAATACTTAACAAAGACGTCAAAATGAAAATTGGCAAGTTGCAGTCTATTTCTGGAAGATTCTAGGCCTCTGACAACATTCCGCAAACACACCTCTTCATTTTCTCCTACGTCAGTGTGTAGTGATTATTCACTCTTGTGCAGAAGAGATTAAGTGCAGCACTTGAGGACATGAAGGGGGGGCTATTCCCCAATACTTGGCAGCCCACCCAACTTATGAAAGATGTGCATTTATTCAAATATTTTTTAAAGGAGAAAGAATCAAGGCTATGCTTACATTCAAACTTTTAGGAGCATTTGTTTAAAGGCATCTTCTTGCAACTCTTAAAACACCAAAAGCACCTAAATTGTCCTGTCCACTACTCAGGAACTGATCAAATTTCAAGGATGGTGCAAATAGATCTGCACCATGATTGAAAAATAAAAAGGAAAGAATAAAAAAAAAGATGCTTAAAACAGGAAGGCGCATTCAGATTCAGCAGCTTTCAACTCTCTGCTAGGTTGTAGTTAGACATTTTCACCATTAATTGCTTCTTGTTGGGTAGAGCAGAAAGGGGGAAGAGAGACCGCTATCTGGTGTCTTGAAAATTCCCATTATCTTTGGGATAATGGTTAAAAGACTATTTTCAAAAAAAACAAAAACGAGGGATGTAGCAAAAATAATTCAACAGCAAACAAGACTTTCAAGATGTCACACGTTTTGTACCCCAGGCCTTCCTTCTAAAGACATGCTCTAAAAAAAAAATCTAGCAGTTCCAGTTCAAGTCACTGGAAGATGAATGAACCACTAAAGATTCCATTTCCTTTTTAAGAAGCATGCTTTAGAGGTTCCTACTGTACTGCACCTTAACTATTTTAATTAACATGCAAATGAACAGAGGCCTGCAGAAGTGCTCTGGTTCAATTTCGCAGATTCTTTTTATGTAGGTTTTTCCCTTTCCTTCCTGCCTGCTTGCCTCCCTTTTGTAAAGGATGAGAAGTATAGCAAAACACCAACTATGTCTCTATCCATACTGCAGCACTTTATATTGCTGGTGGGAGCTCACATGATGGAATGATGTACCATGAAGAAGACATTCCCCATACATACCGTAGATAGCCAGCATGTCAGAAAAGGCTAGGTGAGAAACATCTTCCCGGTTCTCTGTGGTACATGCTTTTTGGTATAGAGCAGTGGTTCCCAATTAGGGGCATGGGGACCCCTGGGGGTCCACAGAACGCACCCAGGGGGCCACGGCCCCACCCTTCCCACCCACTACAACTATTTTGAGGGGGCATTTTTGCATGGAAATATCACAAATGTTATGGTCTGTTTTAGCTCTATGCAACTTTTCAATATATATCACTATCTCTCTCTCTCTCTCTCTCTCTCTCTCTCTCTCTCTCTCTCTGTGTGTGTGTGTGTGTGTGTAGATAGATAGATAGATAGATAGGTAGATAGATAGATAGATAGATAGATAGATAGATAGATAGATAGAAAGTATAGGATTGTGTTGTGATAGGACGTAGGGCCTCTTATGGAAGGAAATAACCCAAATGCCAAAAAATACTATGCTATGTGCTCGCAGATAGTAAAAAGAGAATATATCAACATGTATTTTGCTACATATACAAAAGGGAAGTGTAAATAGAATGAATACAGGAATGTGGTTGCTATTTCCTACAGAGAACTGCTTTCAATGTAGTAATTGGGTAATTCTCTGGAGCTACAATATTATGATTAGTCTACCCATTTGATAGTCACTCTTACTTAGCACTTAGTTCAAACACAGGAAATGATCTGTGACACCAAGACAGAAACGGTGGGAGTCTGACCTACCAGGCAATATTCGTCCAATGAGAGCATCTAATAACCAAAAGGATTCCTCTTCATTCCTTGTGATAAGAATCAGGTAGCCTGCTATGAAATTCATGCCCTAAAACACAAAGGAACAATTTATCTAACTACCAGTAGCTTGATATAATGTTGACAAAAGTAATCTTAAAAGGAGCCAAGATATTAAATGCAAGGGACAGAGGGTGGACCTAATGGTAATACATGCTTATCAAAAGTCAATTTTAAAAGTGTTGCAAGCAATTTCTGGCTGCAAGTAAAACACTTCAAGTTCCAAGGCTACATTAAAAGGAAAATAATGTTTGGGCCACTTTTATTTTAAAATCCAACAGACTAAGTCTCCATTCATAGTTGTGCAAAGTCTAGAATTCCACCACCTTGAATAATGAAGGATGAAAACTGTGAATGACCACAAATGAATGCATAAAACAAAAGAAGTTTTCAGGGACGTGAATAAGCCCCGTTTTCATTTATTGTTATTTATTAATTTATATACCGCTTACATGACAAAATGGCTTCCAGTTATGTTTTTCATTGAGTGGTCTCACCCCAAGCACACTCCTTTGCTTTCAGCCAATGACAATACTCAAACCTTTCCCAGAATAATTAGGTGTTGTTGTGTTTTTTTTAAATACCAGTCAGGAATTCTACAGCCGACTCTAGAATTACAGCCTGTCCACAGCTTGGCTATTTGAAGTATAACACACATAAGCAATACAGGAAATACAACTGGATTGTTTGGTTTCTGCATCGTAAGATGTAATGTTGTTTTATTTTGTTTCCTTACATTTATGCCCTACCTTTCTTTCATCACAGAACCAAATGCAGGATGCATGTGGTTCCCAGGCAGCCAGCCATGGACCAGAACCAGCTGAGTGCATCATCACAAGCACTGTAGTTTTTTTTTACACATATATTTTGGATTAAGTAGCGAAATGGCAATTAACTCAATGATTTATGATGTGGCTAATTGGCATAGAGAAGAAAGAGCAGACAAAAGACAGTCTCTGTGCAAGAAATGTATTTTCAATGCTGTCTGTGTGGTGGGGAAGAGTAGGGCTGCGTCAAGTATAAGACTTACTTCTGAGTAGACATAGATAGGGTTGTGCTGTTATTCCTATTTCTGCAACATACACACACACAGCCATGAATTTCTTTTGCAGTCATCCTAGTCACACTCACAGCAATTGCTGGTCCGCAAGTCTGAAGTGTACAAGTTGTAAGATCGTTTTAAAACATTCATGGATGCTAGTATCAGTTGCAGTCTGTCAGATCCAGCCTTTGAATGCATCTCCTGTTTCATCTCTTTCTTTTGAAACCTCTCTGAACCTTTCACCAATCACTCTTCTTTACCATCTTCTTCCATGGAAAAGAACGAAGCTCTCTCATTTTTATTTCATAAACAATGCATCTGGTCTCAAGCAGGAAGATGGAGGGGGGGGAGGGAGGGACTCCTGGATAAATAAAGAGTTCTCCCACAACTAGTAGCTCAGTTAATCCAAAATAGGTCCAACTGTTTTGCTTTCTAATTCCAAGAATTCATAACCATCTGTTGGTGCCTAATGGGCATGGTTCAAAAAGGTTTGTTTCCAATTCCTCCCAAAATGTAAAAAAAAGCTAACAGATGTTATAAAAAACAACAACAACAAAACCCTCTATTCTACTGTATTGGGGTATTTGCCCTCCAATTGTGAGGGTATGTTTTCAGTCCTCAGACTGCCAGCTTGCTCAACAATAGCAACCATGGTGACAGAGGGCTATTTGGCACTGCAACAAAAGAGTGCCCCTCAACAGACATTCATGGAGCAAACTAAATTGTACATGCCAGCATAAAAGCTCATGCGCTGAAGCATAGTGCTGCGGCATACAATAGCAAGGCAACACTAACTTCACAGTTCACAGTGATGTTTCTCAGGGAGTTACCTGTCAGGCACATTAACATTACAAGCATTAGGAAGGTCCTGTTGAAACACACACTCGGGTGCCCCAGGTTCGCAAGCATTGTCCCACACTTGGTGGGTGTATGAAAGGACTCAAAGCAATCTGCCCCCACCCCCCGGGCACGCTTTGTTCAGCATGCAATCTTTTACCTTGCTGAAAAGGCTTTGCCTTCTTTTAAAGAAACGTCTAATTTTTGCTTTAAAGAGGTCTCCCAACCGATGTCGAGGTTTGCAGTGCATTTTATTTAGAGAACAGTGGTAACTCACTTTATACCTGTGGCAGTTTGATATGCAATGATGGTGTAAGTTTGATATGTATTGTTCGCATGTGAGGTGGTGTGAGGGTCTCTGAGCCCCAGTCTCAAGAAGCTATTCTGGATTAGGCCTGGAAAGTTCCAAATGAAGGAGCAAAACTGAAAGGTACTAAACTATGGCAAATTTAAGATATTGACTAAGGACTAAAATAGAAGGGTGGGATGGTTAAGGGCATGAAATCTACATTGCTCAAATCTTGCATTGCCATCAAGGCCACCCAAGTAATAAATGCTTCGCTTTAAAAGAAGCTCACGATTGCATTCCTAATGTTACATACCTGGCAGTATCCCACAGACTGATTATGGTGCCCATATGCCACTAATACGTTGTAGAGTGTCTTCTGTAAGCAGGGATCAGCAGTTTTGCGGAACCTTACATTATCTGGAAATGTCCTATTCATGTCTAAAATGTGTAAAAAAGGAAATGGCAAAAATTTAAAATGTATCTATAAAGCAATATGATTCATGGACCAAAGTCTTGGGATCTGAAGTTGCCTTCTCATCCATGAACTCAATAGTTGACAACATGTTATCTATCTGGGATTCCCTGCCGTAGGATTGATCCAACAATACGGTTCAGCTGTCCTATTGAAAGGATCAAAACAGCCTTATGGATGCAATGACTTGTGTGTAGGGGATGCTCAAATACGAACAAGCAGAACAGGGCCATGGTTTTAGCCTCGTCCTCAATATCAGGTTGTTGTTTTTAAACATCTGCACATTGAACATGGTTTTCTGTACGGGAAGAAGATCAGCATCACAGGCTTTAAGAAACCTTTTATTCTTCAGCAATGCAGGCAAAATGCTATATGTCTATAAACAGGGAAGGTTGACTGTAAACAACTCTGAAGTAGACTGTAATTCACAACAGCTCATGCCATAATAAATTTGTTATGTCTTTAAAGGTGCCACAACTGTGTGTCTATTTCATCTGCTGACTGTCCATGGATTTAACATTATCCCATCTCCCTCAGGACTGCAGAGAAGTCTTTTATCGTTTCTTTGCATTCCAGGGATTATCCTTCACAAGATTCCAACAGTCTCTTAAAATGACCTTGAATAATCACCATAGTTGCTTGCCTAGAACATTAACTTTGTGGTGGTATCACTGCAGTCATCTTAATGTTTGTACTGTATTGCTTTTAAAGGGTTGCTGCACACTGCCCTGATATTCTGAGAGGCTTGTTATACTTGCAGAAACTGGCATTTTATTCTAGAATCAACAGAGAAAGAGTATTTTTTTCTATATAATCCAAACATAATCTAGATCTAATGCATTTATTTATTTTTTGCCCCTGAAAAGCATTGCTTGTGAAATTGGTTTCACTCCAAAAATAATAGTTCATTGCAGATCAGTTCTCTGTAACCCCCCCCCCCAGTGTGAAAACCGATGTGAGCAGTTCCAGCAATGGGAACAGGGAGGTACCCACACATTCTACTTATGTAAAAACATGCTGATTCCCAGACTGCCCATGGGCAGGACTGAGAAGACGATTGGGCTGCATCTGGCCCACGGGCCTTAGGTTGCCTACCCCTGTTCTATGGCATTTTAAATGTGTTTGTGGGAGGGATGATACTAGTTTGTTTTTTGTTTTATTATTTATTTTGTGTCCTGATTTTATATATGTTGTGAACCACCCTGTGGTCTTCAGATGAAAGACAATATACAAACAAACAAATTCCCACACTTGTCTCTCTCTATCCACAGAATACTTGGCTACAGGCTCCTTGGTAAACAACAGACTAGAACAACCACATATATGTTTAGATGCTAACCTGTCTTAATTGTGTCCACGAGTTTGTCATTTTTGTCTCCCTCAAGTAATTTCTGGTAGTATCCAGGGTTTTGTTCCATGTGGGACTGAGCACCACTCACCACCATCCAAACCAGTGCACGGTGCTCATTTGGAATGCCTTTCCTGATGTAGCGTTTTACTGCAAAAGAAAAAGCACACAAGTTGATATTTCAAGCATTATTTTTTGGATACTTAAAATACAAAAAACAACAACCACCACCCTCCAAGGGAAGTGAAAGGACATTAAGGTAACTAGTGTAGCTGGGACAACCCAGTCACTGATGGGCGGGATACAAATAAAATTATTATTATTATTAACCAGCAATTGCTGATAATTCCACAAACAAGAGCTTGAAAGTGCAGAACCAACATTTGTGTGACCTTAGTAAGAAAGGTAGGAAACTTCAGTGACAAGATGAAAACACAAAAAGCAGGCAAGTGCCTTTTTCAGATGACCACAAAAAAAGAAAAGAAAAGAAAAGAAAAGAAAGAAAGAAAGAAAGAAAGAAAGAGGAGGGCAAAAAGGAGGTAATTTGTTTATTTATTCCCATCTTTTTCTACCTTCCTTTATTTATACTTGCCGTGGAAGGAGCACTTGTTTCAACTTGGGCTATTAGTACAACCAAACATTCCTGGGTTAATTGGTTTTTAAGATGATTAGTATACCTTCTGTTTTAATACTTTTTAGCTTTCCAAAACGTTTTACAGATTCTAAATGATTATACCCGCACCCTACTTGTGCTGGTCTATGACCGTAATAAAGACTTGATTGACTGATTAAGTTGATTAGGAATATGAAAATCTCCCTACAATTCTAAAATAAATTAAAAATCTGGCTTAAAAAATGCTGCCAATATTCCAATAGCCAAACGATTCCCATCTACAAAAAAAGGATTGGGGTGGAGAATCTATTCATGCATTCTTTGTGTATGGATATTATAGTATGTGGATATTTATGGCTAAGCAAAGCACCATATTTGAATATTGTTTCCATAATGTCACTTGCATTTGCAGCTGACCCTTTCCCATCATGGCTATTGATTTTAAAAGTAAAGCCAGCTAAAAACACAGCTCAATCAGATGCTGCAATCGGATATAGCCTCATGACTTTGGTGGACAGTGGAAGGGGAATGAAACCCTGAGGCTTAACATACATTATTCTTTAATGTTGTTGTTGTTGTTGTTGTTGACAGCAAAGCCACGAGCCCAGGGCCGGCCATAACATGATGTAGAGTGAGGTAGCTGCTCAGGCGGCAAATTCAGAGAGCTAGACATTGGCTAGAAAGGTGTGCCATGTGGTCTGCCCTGCAGCCTCTAAGCTAGCTTCCTGTGCTAGCATGGCTGGCACACCAGTGACACAACCCGCCTCAGGCGGCATGCTCCTCCCACCCCACCAGGGCGTGGGTCCAGATCTGTGGTGATGGGGAAGCATTCATGGCATGCCTCAGGTGCCAGAAGGCCTTGGGCCAGCCCTAGGCAGAGGACTATAATGAGGCAAAGTAAATTTAAGTTATGGAGGCCATGCATTCCTTTCTCAGATACTGTCCTTCATCTGAACATCACAAGGTTGAGAGAGAGAATGTCTATAAACCACAGCAACGCCCCCTTCCCAGCCCTCAAGTCTGCCCTGATGCTGCACTGAGTATCCAGGAGGGCACAGCTGTGTGAGGCCAACTCCCCTCTGCTCACCTACCCAGGTCTCAGTGATATGGACCAGACCAGCCTCCTCATCTACAATCAGAGCACGGAAGAGGGATGAGGGAGGTCTTACTCAGAGCCAACCTGGCATTCAGCAACAGAAGCCACAGACCTAAGGGCTGGATGAAGGGACAACAGCAATTCCCCAGGTTAGATGAGGGGCTGGCACACAGCACAGTCACCAACAGCCTGTGCCGTGTGCCTCTTACCTGGCCTGCCCCACTTCCCCCTACCCTGACCTGAACCACTGCGATTGGAGGCCCCCATGTTCTCTCCAGTTCCTCTCCTCCCAGACACACCTGCCTTCCCTCAATAAAAACAAAGAACAAAAACAAACCCACACAAATTTAAAACAGTTAAAACAATTGTGTACATGTCTTTTAGTTTGGTGTTTGTACTGATTGGAAAAAGTGATTTTATTTTTTAAACCAACAACAGTTAAAACATTGTTAAAACAATTGTAGCAGTCTCCGCTTTTGAAGCTGGTGCTGCAGCCGGGAAATATACTATTGTATACTTCTACAATCTATCTTTTCAGGGTGTTTTATAAAAAATGAAAAATGTATGTATACGTAGGGGAGAGCAGAAGAACCCAAAACACCTCTCAAACTGTTCTATTTTGGGTTTGAGCCAACTACACCTATTAAGGATTACAAAATTAAAACTTTATCAAGAATCTTTTAAGGGGAGGATTTTTTTGCTTTCAGTTTAAATGGAAGCCAAGCTTCACAAATTTAGCACAGTACTGGGACAACCCCAGCAGGAGGCACCTGGGGTGCCTAGAATATTGTGCTGCAATTTAGAAAAGCTGTGTAGAGCCAGCACCTAATGAGACACAGGCACAGAAAATATTTAAATATTTTGCCAGCTCTGATTAGCTTAATCACTTTCCAGTTTGGCAATAAGCCAGTGGTTGGGCCTAATTATGATAAACAGCCACTAATAACCAGTGGCACCTTACTCGCCCAACTGGTTATAGCAGTTTCGTATGTACAGGGAAACTGCTTAATTGCAAGTTACTTGTTACCATTCCAGCAGTAAGCTGCAATTGTTGTGCAAACACCGAGTCATGAACTCGCCCAGTTCTCTTTATAGAGGAATAAGTTACGCATACCTGACTTGTGAAATCCCCCTTTTCCTATTCAGCCCATGAAGGCTTTGAATATGCAAACGTGAAAATATTTTAATTAGCTTCAGTGTCACAATTCGTCATTAACTTTGTCCTACTCACTAAACTCACTAAATGAGTTTGATCTCATTAGTTTGGATTCCACCTTCCATGACCTGAGAGCTGTTCCAAGGAATGGGGCCCTTTCATATCCTCTTCCTGCTGAATGCCCTATGTATTTCCTGAAAATCTGCCCCCAAGTGTTGGGGAACCTTCTAGAACAGTATGAGATGCAGCACAGGGGGAATCTACAACAACAACAACGCCCACCAACAACCAGAGACTGAGAAGAAGTGCCTTGCTGTTCATCTCGGAGGAACTTTGGAATCGATATTCGGATTGATTAATTAAACTTTATTTTATTGCTTCAGCTTCAGTAATGTACATTTAAAGGAACAAGCTTATATACTTCCTTTCAGCATTTACATTTGCTTTTTATAATGACGCATTTGAAAATCTACATTTCCAAACATGCCATATTTAAAACGGTGAGGGAATAGAGACATTGGGGAAGAAAAAGAGAAGAGTTTCTATTCACGGCAACTCAATGTGCTACACATTTGCAACAAGTAGCTGCTGCTACCAAACATCCGTAGTAGCTGACAGATTATTTCTTACAAGGACAGGATTTACGTAGAAATGAAAGCAATTAATCAGCAGCGATCAGGGGTTACCCTCCTTGCACTTTCCCCATAAACTCTATTCATTTAGGCTATACCGGTTATTTGTATGCCTACTTACCTGGGAGTAAGCCCTATTGGACTCACTAGAACAGGCTTCCTCAACCTCGGCCCTCCAGATGTTTTGAGACTACAATTCCCATCATCCCTGACCACTGGTCCTGCTAGCTAGGGATCATGGGAGTTGTAGGCCAAAAACATCTGGAGGGCTGAGGTTGATGAATATACTTCAGAGGAGATTTGTATAGGATCACACTGTTTGGCCAGAAAGAATCAAACTAAGGTCTGAAGTGGGGTAGGTGTAAGACATTGGCACTACAATAAATGTGAAAACAATGTCCACCTCCCCCTATTGAAAAAGTCCTATTGAAAAGATTCAAGCAAGATTTCATACAGGAGAAGGAAACAAGGAACAGCTTCATACTGGAATATTACCTTTTAAGCTTTTCGGTACACCGCGGTTACCCTTTAAAAGCTTGGACCATTTAATTGCTCTCCTAGTGAGTATCACTAGGTATCTAGAAAAAAAATCTTCATATGATGTGTAGTCAAAGTTTGCTGGCCTTTCAAACCCATATGGATCCACTCTGCAACAGAAGGGAAATCATTGTACAGACATATTAGTTTCATGTAGTTATATAAACTTCACATACTTAAATTAAAACTTCCCCCCCCCCCGAAATGCAGCTTAGAGGGAGGAAAAACTGGGCTTTAAAATGTCAGAATAAAAAAATGTTTATCAACTGGAAATGCCAGAATGGGCTCAAGAAACCTTCCGGAAGTTTAGAATACGAGTCTGTTTTTGTAGACGCCCAGCTAACACCCATTAGCTTTGGTGGTGGTTGATGCTAATTAGGACTGATAGGGAAGGAGACAAAGAGGCCAACAGTAGGTGGAGCCAGAACAAATGACAGGAAGAGCAAATTTAGTTTTGCCCCCATGATCCTCCCTACTGAGTCTACAATGGCAACACTAAGGAGGAAGGTTACAGTTGGTTCTACCCTGAGGGATAACCACCCTCATATAACTACCGTGTTTCTCATAATATAAGACATACCTAAAATATAAGGCATAGCAGGATTTTCAAGGGGTCGCAAAATATAAGGCATACCCCGAAAATAAGACGTACCGGGTACTGGTAGTGAGATCGGGTACCTGGTGCAGAGCTGTCAGCCCTCCCGTTTTTGGCGGGAAACCCTCCTATTCTAAGCCTTTTCCCGCTGCTCTCCCTGAAAATTTATATCCCTTGAAATTCTCGGGTTAAAGAAAACAGCTCCTCTCCCTCTCCCCCTTCGGCTCTTTGCAGAGAAAAGCCCTGGAAGCGATATCCATTGCCGCTGAAGTTCCCCTCAGCCAGCGATCGTAGATAACAGAGATCGGAGATAGAGATAGCACAGATCTCCCCTGCGCTGAGGTTACGGTAGCTTGGTTGTGGGGGAAGGGAGCAGAGCCCGTCTTTTTGCTCCGTGTGCTCAACCCTCTTTGTTTACCTTGGATTAAGTAATTAGCATATCAAAGGAACAACAAGGCAAATACACTCTGTTTCTGTTCCAACAAGTTAAACTCCAGATTTCTTACTGCTGCAGCCCTGCATATAAGAGCAGCCAGCTTTGCAGCTTTAGTATATTATTTTATAATTTCATCATACTTTCCTTGTTCCCAATAAACCTTGCATTTTTGGATTTCTCCTTTGTGTTGTTATAAGAATTTTAAGGTGTTTCTCTGCAAGAAGGGAGGAGGTGAAAAAACCTTCCCATTTCCTCCAGAATTAAGTAATTACCATCTCTCTCCTGATCAAGTTTGCAGATGACACCAAATTGGGAGGGGGTGGCTAATACCCCAGAGGACAGGATCACACTTCAAAATGACCTTAGCAGATTAGAGAACTGGACCAAACCAAACAAGATGAAGTTTAACAGGGAGAAATATAAAGTACTACACTTGGGCAAAAAAAAAATATGAAAGGCACAAATACAGGATGGGTGACACCTGGCTTGAGAGCAGTACATGTGAAAAGGATCTAGGAGTCTTGGTAGACCACAAACTTGACATGAGTCAATAGTGTGATGCAGCAGCTAAAAAAGCCAATGCAATTCTGGGCTGCATCAATAGGAGTATAGCATCTAGATCAAGGGAAGTAATAGTACCACTGTATTCTGCTCTGGTCAGACCCCACCTGGAATACTGTGTCCAATTCTGGGCACCACTGTTCAAGAAGGATACTGACAAGCTGGAACGTGTCCAGAGGAGGGCAACCAAAATGGTCAAAGGCCTGGAAATGATGCCTTATGAGGAATGGCTTAGGGAGCTGAGTATGTTTAGCCTGGAGAAGAGAAGGTTAAGGGGTGATATGATAGCCATGTTCAAATATGTAAAAGGATGTCATAGAAGAGGGAGAAAAGTTTTCTGCTGCTCCAGAGAAGCGGACACGGAGCAATGGATTCAAACTACAAGAAAGAAGATTCCACCTAAACATTAGGAAGAACTTCCTGACAGTAAGAGCTGTTCGACAGTGGAATTTGCTGCCAATGAGTGTGGTGGAGTCTCCTTCTCCTTCGGGTTTGGAGAGTTATGATGATGTTCCAGAAGAAGACGACTTTATTATAATGGAATAAATGTAGATTGCTGTACCACACTTAATAAAAATAAGACATCCCCCAAAAATAAGCCATACTGTGTTTTTTGGAGGATAAAAAGATTATAAGACGGTGTCTTATTTTAGGAGAAACACGGTATCATGCTTAAGTCTAATTAATGCATGAAGGGGTTAATGCCATAGAGTAAGTGGTCCTGCCAGGCTTAGTTAGGTCACTACCACTCCCCTTGGGAGGAAGATAATTGGGCCTATTGTTGTACCTAAGTAAACCTCAGAAGCTCAACATGTGAGGTCTGAGCTGGTTGCTCCAAGATCAGACCTCATGGCTCTAGTAAGCCTCTTTTGAGTTCCTACACCAATGATTTAGGAACTTTCACCACTGAAACTAAGCCAAGTTTTACTGCCTATGCTTTCTAAATGCTGTGTGGAAAAGCACATGAACCTAAACTTTGGAGAGTTTAACTTACCAAGTTTGTGGACTTTTTCTATGCTAAGGGAAGATGGGGGACTTTGGAAGGAACTTAGAAGGACATATTTTAATGATTTATTTCACACTTTGCTGCATATTTTGTGATTTTTATGTCTGCTGGGGTTCTCTCACCAAAGAGTACTTGCCCCAAACCTGGATCTTGGCATCCAGGGAATTCTTTTACATACAGTCATACCTTGGGTTGCGTTCGCTGCGGGATACAAACGTGCCAAACCCAGAAGAACCGGAACGGGTTACTTCTGGGTTCGGCGCTTCGCACATGCGCAGAAGCGCTAAATCACGCTTTGCGTATGCGCAGAAGCACCGAATCGCAACCTGCGCGTGCGCAGATACGGCGCTGCGGGTTGCGAACGCGCCTCCCGCACAGATCGCGTTCGCAACCCGAGCATCCACTGTACTTATTTTTTCCTTCCAAGTAACACTTTCAACCTATCTTATAGGGCTGTTGTAAAGATTACACTGTATATAAAGCACATTATAACCTGGTAATTATTTTTATCTAACCAGGACATTAATGGACCATTTATACAGAGTAATATCATTGCATGTTTTGTAATTTTAATCCTGATTATTTTTCTTTTTATTAGTACCTGTTACAAATCAAAGATCTTTTCAGTGACCAGAGTTTTACCTCAGTTTTACAGTCATGGTTTACTCAGGCAAGTGATAGCACACTCTTGCACAGAGTAGACAAGGCCTTTTTCAGGTCACTTGTGTGTTTTGCATTAAATTCTGAACCTCATCAAGCTCTGTATAATGGGACCAATATTGATTTACATGGTTGCTTATCTAAATGCATGCATAAGGCAGGTCAATCAATCCATTTTCAGCTCTCTTTAGCCTCTGGCTATTAGCTGCTTGAAAACATATAGGCAAACGAGCGAATAAAGTATCACCGCTTAAGACATTTCCAATAAATAATATCAGTTTCACCATGTACTTCTAAAGGGAAATGTTCAGCTACAGGGACATGTGCTTAAGTGCCATTGGTTTCGACTGAAGTTAAGCATGCGTAACTGTGCAGATTTAATCACTGCAGAATTTCAATAAAGCTCAGCGCTTCAGTACAAACAAGTTGTATATTTAGCATTCAAACGCAAAAGGCACAACTTTCTCAAGCCTCCCAGAAAAGCATACATGGGACTTTGGATAATAATGTAATGCTTAACAAGTACTCTTCCAAAAGAGATGGCCATAATACCTCCCAATTGCTCAATAGCAATTTATACATACAGCACTGCGGGTGAGCATGCCTTTCCTGGACTGCACTACTAATACAATACGTTTCTATGCAGCATCGTTAAAAAAAAAAAGTATCGCACTGTGTTTCCTTGTAACTTAAGACTTCATGTTTCCACATTCCATTAGGTCTTTTCAGCCCTGTTGGGAGGATGGCATTCAAACAAGCCAGGTTCCGGGTCTTGGTACAGCTCAGGAGAAAAGCTTTTATTACTGTCAGTGGCAGCTCTTGGGGTGTCAAATTAAAAAATCGAGCGCCTCTCATGCTCGATTCTAAATTGCAGCTATGGAGTCCCCAAGGCTCCACGCCTAACTGGTTGCGCTCTCCTAAATCTGCCTCTGCTATTGTATTGTATAAATGGCTGTGCCTGATAATATTCACCAGGACAAATAATACTGCAGTGGCAGTGTTGCTCTGAATCCCAGTTGCTAGGATTCACAAGTGGGGAGAGAGTGTTGTTGCACTCAAGTCCTACTTGTGGACTTCCCATAAGCCTCTGGTTGACCACTGTTGAGAACAGAATGTGGAACAATTATGGATCTTTCATCTGATCCAGCAGGGCGGCTCTTCTTATGTTACATCCTTGCATAGCCATTAGCCACTGTCTGGTGATAAACAGGGAAATGCTGGTCAGCCCATCCTTGATGTTTCATCTATCTCTCTGTAGAAATTCCACTGAGCCTTTTTTTCAGCTACAAGGAAATTTATAAACATAACTTCCATCTAGACAGTATTCAGCCTTTCCATATTCTCCAGTGATTACTGACCTCTGTGCTCTCTTATTTATAATACTTCTGTATTTATAGAGTACTACAGTACAGTACAGCGGGTGGTGCTGTGGGTTAAACCACAGAGCCTAGGGCTTGCCGATCGGAAGGTCGGCGGTTCGAATCCCCGTGACAGGGTGAGCTCCCATTGCTCGGTCCCTGCTCCTGCCAACCTAGCAGTTCAAAAGCACGCAGTGCAAGTAGATCAATAGGTACCGCTCCGGCGGGAAGGTAAACAGCATTTCCGTGCGCTGCTCTGGTTCGCCAGAAGTGGCTTAGTCATACTGGCCACATGACCTGGAAGCTGTACGCCGGCTCCCTCGGCCAGTAAAGCGAGATGAGTGCCGCAACCCCAGAGTCGTCCGCGACACAAATTGTTTTGATATTTCTTATAATAACAAGGGCTTCTTGTTTAAAATATTTTAGGCTGCCTTTCTGGACAGAGTCTATTATAGTTTTAAGTTTTATTTTACAAATTAAGAGTTTTCCTATGTAGTAATAACAATGGGGATGATGGGGGGTATTGGGGAGAGATGTCAAAAAATAATACTGTAATTAAATCTCGCTATTTTATGAAGTTAAGATGCCATTAAATGTAAAGAACTGAAATAAATTAATTTTCAAGTGGATTGGTTTAAAAGCAGAAAGAAAAGTTCATTCTTTCCATGAAACGTTCCAAAGGGAGTAGGTGTTTATTGTGGCAACGACTAATAATCCTGGCAGTGAAAGGTAAGTTTTATTACATGAAAACCTGAAAGATAGTGGCAAATCAAGATCTTTGGTAACAGGGTTTTGAAAGTTTAATTAGGGGGGGGGGGAATTTAGTTAGCTTAATTAACTTATCCACTGAATAAAACAGCCATACCAACATTGCCAACTGAAACCTGAAGGGCAGAAATAACTGCCCCACTGTGTACTCAGAAACCAAAGGGGAATTCATGCGATACAAACTTTAGCTGAAAACCACACGCACGTAGCGCTTTCTGTAGGGAAAGGGGCACTCCCAGCATCGATTTACCCCAAACGTAAATAATTTTTCTGGGTTGCCTTTCTCAATCAAATCCTGCTGCTGCGTTCTTTTTTTTTCCCACTTCCTGTTGTATCATGCCCCAAACGTAAATATATATATCTTCCTCCTGGGTTGGTGTTAAGTGGCCCCTCAGGTGTATCTGTGATAGAATATTACTATATAGAATATTAAAGGCACACATACAAAAAGCAGGAGGGCAAGCCAAGAGTGCTCTCCATTATTCTGCAAGGGTGCAACCTACCTGTGGACGTTGCTCTCGCGGTTCTCCTGCTTCGCCCGCCGCTCTTCCTCCCCGTCCATGGGAAGGGAGTACTCCGGGTTCCTCCAGCACAGAATGGTCGAACCCCCGCCCGGCCCGGCCCGGCGCGGCCTCGCCTCTGCCGCCTCCTCCTCCTCCTCCTCTTCCTCCTCCCCTTGCTGGAGACGAGTCAAAGTCCCACCACTCTTATCAAGGGAGAGCGCGCCTCCTCCCTCTTCTTACGCGCCGAAGTTTGTCTGCAAAAAAGTGCCTTTGGCGAGGTGGGAGGGAAGGGAGCGGGCGGTTTCCAGAGCAGGGCAGCCTGCAGTAGAAAATGTGTTCACATTGGATGGGGGGGGGGAGGAAAAAAGAGGAGCGGGGAGCGTCTCCGAAGTTCCCCAGCGTTGCCCTTCAAGGACAGGGAACAGAGCGGCGCGCGGAGCTTATCCCTTTCTGTCCGCGCCCAACGCTTTTTCAGACTAGTCTTTTTTTCTTCTCCCCGCGCCTGTGAGGGAGAGTTTAGCTTATTTGTGGCTCCCACCGCCAGCCGAGTTGGGAATTGCGCCTCCTTAAGGATAGCGCCGGCTCCTGAGGTAGAGCGACTTAGGAGCGCAGCTGAGAAGCCTCCCTTTTCCCTGGGTGGCTGAGCGCGCGTCTGGCTCCTCCTCAACCTGCTGCTTCGCTCCTTCTTCGCCTCGAGTTGCGCGCGCACTTCTCCAGAAAAAAGCTTGGGGAGGAGAAGGAATCCTCCCGCCACGTTCCTCTTGTCGCTCGTGTTGCCGGCAGAGGAGGCGGCGAGCCAAGCGGGGAGGGAAGCCTCGCCAGGCCAGTGAGGGCAGCGTTTCAGTTTGCAGCAAGGCGGAGGGCCGGGACTCGTTTTCCGTTTTGGAGCAGGTGCAGTGGGAATAAAGGAAGCGGCAGCGTGCCTTCCTCTCGTGGGTCAGCGCAGCCGGCCCACGCATGTGCCTCTGGGAAGTCCAGAGCGAAGGGTGTGACCTCCAGCCCCAGATGTCACTCAGCCCCCTAATTCCCATGCACGCCCTACTGTAACACAGCTTATAACCAAGCCTGAGCGTATGCAAACAACTACACCTCTGCTTTCCTGTTTACCCCTGCCTCACTTCCCACAGCTGTTTGTTTTAGACTGTAAGCTCCTAGGGGCAAGGACCTGTGCTCTTAAAGCAACACACACCCTAGGGACACTGTATAAACAATAAACACGTCGCCATCTACGCCCCTGGAAGTAAGCCCCATTGAAATGAACTGGGGGTGGGGAAGGCATTTACTTCTGTGTAGGAATTGGATGGAAACCTGTGTTGGTCTTTTCCTACATGCCAGATTCCTGTTGGTGGGATTTTATTCTATTTAGTTATTAAATTTGTATACCGCCCTATACCCGTAGATCTCAGGGCAGTTCACAACATAAATCATCATACACTTGTTGGCTATGGTGGCATGTGAGGGTTTCCTGCAGATTTTAAACAGAGGTAATTTGGTACACACGCCGTTAAGAAAGATGGCAAAATAGTTCAGTGCACTTGGCTGTTAACCAGAAAGTTGGTGGTTTGAGCCCACCCAGGACAGGATTCCTGCACTGCAAGGGATTGGTCCCTTCCAAGCTCTACACACTTCTATGGAAGATGAGCACTCTATGAAAGAAGCTTACATCAGTGGCTACTCACCTGAGTGATGTAACTTCAGAAAAGGCTATATCAAGAGTAGTGTATCTGCTTCCTTGAACAGAATGAGCTGCAAAAGTGCAGTTATCTGTGAGTACCCCCTTCTGATTTTATGTTGCTCATCCGAATAGGCTGCTTGTGCTGGCCACATGACCCGGAAAGACTGTCTGCGGACAAACGTCGGCTCCCTCGACCAGTAAAGCGAGATGAGCGCTGCAATCCCAGAGTCGTTCACAACTGGACTTAACTGTCAAGTGTCCTTTACCTTTTTTTAATGCAGTTGCCACCTAACAGCTAGCCAGATAGGGATTCAATTGTTTTGGGGACCAGTTAGTAGAAAGGCCAATCCCTGGTGGGATTTGAACACAGGACTTTGCCTCTCCGAAGCCAACATTCCACAGAGTCACAAGTGCTTCAGATAAGGAGCAGAAGCTGAATGAATTGGCTGCTTGGAATGGTTGCTGTGCCTGTAGTTTGAACCCGAGATGCTGCCTGCGGAGTAGAAGATACAGATCCCACTAAAGAAATTCATTCAACAGAAAACCCATTTTCCACTTCCTCCTTTTTGTGAGTCATTTACCCAGCAGTTAATGGTCGATGCTGAACTGTACTGCTTTGGTGTTTTTTTGTATCAAAGTTTCATGCTTCTGGCAGAGTGTCAGCTCCAGGGTTCTTGCCCAAATCACATGGGATTAGGTTGATCAGGGAGTGTCTCAAGATCAGTAAGAGCTAAGATCGTTTTTTTAAGTAGCTTAAGAATTTTCCCGGCTCTGAAATAGATGACCTCCAAATAACAGCATTTCGCTAACACTAAAAGCAGAGCCGCTTAAGCTTCTGGGGCAAGTTAAGGACCCTGAGCTATGTTTCTGTGCGAGGGTTTACACACCCAGAAGGGTCTGTAAGATAACCAGGATTAGTGAGGTCTCTACTATTACCATTTAAAAAAAAAAAGTGAAACCAAAATGTGACTAACGTTTTGACTTGCACGCTTTCATTTGTCAAGCTCAATGAAAAACTATTGCATTGATGGTCTGTTAAAACCCTTATTTTCTGCTGTTAATGCAGATAATTATTGATAGACACACGCCTTGTGAATGATATGGCTTTTGAAAGTGCTGGTTTCCTAGTTAAAAATATATAGTCAAATTAGAGGTCTAATTTGCAAGACTGTTTCTGCTTTGTTCCCAAGTTGAACTCAATAAAGTGAATTAGATGCTATAAAGTCCCACTGATTTCACTGGGAGAGTTAAATACATTATTATTATTATTATTATTATTATTATTATTATTATTATTATTATTGCAATTGCTATTACTATTACTCATTATTATATATTTATTTCTATCCCGCCTTTTTTCCTTGGCAGGGAAGGCGGCGTACTGGTAAGATAGGAACAGCTAAAAAATAAAGCGAAAACTGAATTAAAAAAAACAATTCAACATTAATAGAATTAAAACGCTCTCTGTATATAAAAGATCTAATAAACACATACAGATCATTAACAATAAATGCAACGCAGCAACAGCCCTTTCCTTAAAAGCAGTCAGTTCCCCAAAGCCTGTTGGAATAAGAAATTCAGAAGGACAACAACATGGTTAACATAGCTGTACCATGCATGTTTATACAGAAATATCACTGTATTCAGTGGCACTTGCTCCCAGGCAAACGTGTTTCCAATTGGATGTGCTGTTTGAATGTGCAACTCCATCCATGGCACGACTAGTCATACACAAAGGGTTGTATCCAGTGGCGCAACTAGGGCTGGACCCTGGGGACAAAAATTCAGGATCCTACACCCTGGGGGCTTCCCAGACGACCCTCAGAAGAATGGTGGGTGATGATGGACAGTGACATGCAGGCCCCGTGGTCAGAATCCTGCATGCCACGAGCAGTGCTATTTTTGTAGAAAAAGAGGTGGCAGAACTCACCATGAACACCTCCCTTGTTCTCTTATAATGGCAATGGCGCCCAGCTGACAGGTGCCAGAATTGAGTTCTGGATGGGGGGGAAAGGCCTCATCAGGAGCATTGTGGGACCCACCAGGGCTGATGCTGGCTGGCCAATGCGGCATCCTTGCTTTCTTATTTTTTATGAAGGGAAGGGCCAGCTAAGCATTTAGACATTCACTTTTCAGACATTCGCCCGCTTATTCTTGAGGAACTCAGGACAGCGGAAGCAAACCCCATTTTATAAGACTGTAAGAAGGGCATTTTATTTCTGCAGTCATGGTGATGCCATGGTGTGTGTTTTTTTCAGTGAGCTTAAAATGGGTTTCTTTCTTTTTATCAGAGTTGGCAAACTTTCTTTTCTTTTTTACCCTAAGGAATACAGTTTGTAAAAGAATGGAATGACTAGGGCAAGGGTTTTGAGGCACAAGAGAAATGTCAGTTGCATGCTTTACAACCGAAGTATTATTCATGGCAGCCGTAAAAGTCTAGGGTCTTGGTGCACCACCATGAACTGGCACTGCTGCGCCACCAGCTTTTACCTGTCAGAAAGCACTTCCACTTGTTCAGGTGGGTTGGGCACCTGATGTTATTTTTACCCTTCTCCCCCTGCCTACTGCAGCCCCTTGCTTCATATCTAATACTAATGCAAAATGTCCCCCAACCCTGAGGAGCAGCTTTGCATGGGGTACAAGGGGTTGCAGTGGGTTAAGCAAATTAGAAGAGTTTGGATTTGATATCCCGCTTTATCACTACCCTAAGAAGTCTCAAAGCGGCTAACATTCTCCTTTCCCTTCCTCCCCCACAACAAACACTCTGTGAGGTGAGTGGGGCTGAGAGACTTCAGAGAAGTGTGACTAGCCCAAGGTCACCCAGCAGCTGCATGTGGAGGAGCGGAGAAGCGAACCCGGTTCCCCAGATTACAAGTCTACCACTCTTAACCACTACACCACACTGGCAATCAGGTGTTTTGCACAGGCAGATGCACTTTCTGCTAAAGCAGGAGTAGAGAGCTTCTCCCCCATGGCCCAATCTTGCCTTACCAGGGGGTTCAATCTGGCCTACAAAGCCATTTTCCCCAAACCACAACCATCAGCTGATGGCACTCGAGCACAGGGTTAAATCCTGCTCAGTTTGACTGCACATGCCCGTTCCCATTATATAACATGCTTTCTGAGCTGAGCATCTGGCTTGGGGACTAGCAAGTGGTCATAGGAAAGGTCACCAAAATATTCTCCAAGCACAGAAATAAAACAAATATATACCGTACTTTTCCGTCTATAAGACGCCCCCATGTATAAGGCGCCCCCAATTTTGGGGGACTCAAATTTAAGAAAATGTGGGGAGATGGCACAAAGTTGTTGAGCATTTTGGGGGCACCCAGGGTTGTTGAGCTTTTTTTAGGGGGGATAAATCCGCCTCCCGTCTGTCCCATCACCAGCAGATGACGCAGCAACCAATAACACACACAATAGCCACTGACACCCTCGGAAGAAACCAATCAAACGTCCACCCTATGCACTACCCATGTATAAGATGACCCCCACTTTTTAGCATGATTTTTAAATAAAAAAACATAGTCTTATACACAGAAAAGTATGGTATTTCTGAGTTTTTTGTTGTTTGCTTGTTGTTGTTGTTTTGCTCTTGGGCACTTCTGATCTCCAGTCTTTGATGTCTGAAATGTGAATGGCCAAAAGCAAAAATAGCCCTCAAAAATAGAGAGCAGATGTTGCTGTCAGATTATGTCTTGCATTTCCTTTTAATGGCCGCTTCATTGATGAACGCATGTTTAAAACAAAGGAACTTGCCCATGCTGGCATGCTTAACAAGATGGAAGTAAATCTGTTTCTCTTTTCTCTGTAAAAGTTGCATACAAAAAGAGCACATATTAATGTTTCTATTCCTCTATTCCTGCATTTGTCTTGCAGAGCAGACAAATCAAATAATACTTCAACACAGACGCACCGACTGTAGCAAGTAGGTGGGTAGTAGGCCAATCCAATTCTTCTATATTAAAAAAAAAAATCAAGCATGATGCTAGCAAGTCCTATGACCCCCACCTTTGTCTATGCTATGTTACCCTAGAGGGGACAAGTAATCTCAGGGAGACAGATTTGACCCTTGGGATTTCCAGTTGCTGAACCCTAAGCAGATATGTGTTTGCTCCCTTATAATTCTCAGCCATCACCCAAGAAGGAGAAAACAATAAGATAGTTTCCAGACTTGTTATCTGATGTGATATACTACAAATCTCTTAATTATTGTAAAACATTGAGAAGAAGAAACTAACAGCCAAACCTCGGTTCCCAAACGCCTCCGTTTTGGAACGTTTCGGCTCCTGAACGCTGAAAACCCGGAAGTAACTGATCTGGTTTTCAAACGTTTTTCGGAAGCCAAACATGCTATGCTGCTTCCGTTTTGAGTTTCCCGATTGTTTTGAGTCTTCCGCTTTCAGTTTTCGGTTGTCAAACGTTTTGGAAATCGAACGGTCTTCTGGAACAGATTACGTTTGACAACCGAGGTTTGACTGTAATGTGTTTTGGGAGAAGAAATGCTGGGGGGAAACCCAGCTTTAAAAAAAAAATGGGGAGAAGCTTGAATTGTCTGTGCCATTCTCTATGAAGATTAAAGAAAGCTGACATGAAAGAAAAAAGCGCAATGCACCCAATTTCTTCCCACCTTATCAATATTGATATGTTTTGCATGCAATGCACACAGTTTAGCTAGATCAAAATAGCAAACATAGCCAGAGGTACGGTGCAGTTATACTGTATTTACCATAGAGAAAACTCAGAAGTGGTAGCACCACTTCTTTACACCACTGCATTAGCCTAATTACACTGCATTGTGACTATTTATTGACTTAACTCTGCAGAGAAGTTCCCAGGCAAAGAGGGACTATTCAATATTTTTCTCATGAACTTCAAGTTCATGAAGGGGACCATTGTTTGCAAAATGTCTTGGACATGACAGATAAAAAGGTTTGCTGTTTCTCTGGATCAACACTGAATGAAAATATTAGACTCCCCTCTGGCCTCCGCCCCCACAAGCACTTCCGTGACTAAAACCAGGCAGAGGTAGTTGTGCATGCCCTGTGGAACGCCCTCTCAGCAGATGTCAAACAGATAAACAGCTATGTGATTTTTAAAAGACATCTGAAAGCAGCCCTGTTCAGGGAAGTTTTCAGAGTGTGATATTGCATTGTACTTTTACTGTTGTTGTTGTTGTTGTTGTTGTTGTTGTTGTTGTTGTTGTTGTTGTTGTTGTTGTTAGCAGCCCAGAGTGGCTGGGGCAACCTAGTCAGACGGGTGGCATATAAATAAATATTAGTAGTAGTAGTAGTAGTAGTAGTAGTAGTATTAACACTGAGACTTCCGTGTGACCACAACACCTTTTTTTCATACACTCAAGAAATCAAAGGCAATAGAGAGACCTAGAACACATATCTCACAAAATTAAAACCCATCTTTCTTTCATTTACTGTATGTCACAGTGGGGAACAGTTTTTAGCCCGGGGGCCACATTGGCTTCCTGGCAACCTTACAAAGGGCCACATTCCTGTGGTGGGTGGGGCTAGAGGCAAAAGTGGCAGGAACGATTAAAGTAAATTTTACCTTGGTACATTAGGCTAGTTTCTGCACAATATTCGAGCCAGGCAAACAAAAGGCATTCAAGGTCACTTTCCAGCCATTGTGGGTGAGAGGCAGGCCTGTATTCCGAAGGTTCCCCACCCCTGATCTATATATTTGCTATATCCGGGGAATGAAAATTATTAAGGCAACTTTGAAAGCTGCTACTGAAAAATACTTCCGATTCCGTAATTTAGTTTAATCTCCATGTGACTTAGAGCTTCAAAGTTTCCTAATGTACTGTGGCATATATAAGGTTGCTCTGGAATCAAGGAATAGCCTGGGGCGTCAACATTACTCTAATAATTCTATGCAGAAAAGAAGAATGCATATAAAGGCGACTCTTTAAAAAAAAAAATATGTTGGGACGGTAAGAAAGGAAGCGGAAGATGAGGCGAATACTGTCACTGTTAAGTAAGCCGCATTGAGCATACTTAACATGCATACAATACTAGTGTAGGTTGGCAGACAGAGCCATTCAATGGACTTCAACTCTTTGTATTACTTGCAAGGGAAGGGATAAAATTAGTTTCTATTTGTCTTCATGCTAGAGATGAGGCCTGGCCAGGGCGGCTTTCCTTTTATACCTTCTGGGCTTGATGAGGCATGTGACCCTCACCTCCTCCCCAAGTTAGCGAGCCCCACCAGGGCTAAAGAGCCTCACTTGGGTCCTTGCCTGCCTTAGCCTTCTAGAGTGTAACTCCCATTGCTCAGAGGTCACCTTGTTCTGGCCTGAGACCAGTAGCTGTGAGTCTCGCTGGACCTGCCCCCAGTTCCATCTGGCCCAGGAGGACAGCAGCTGAGGCCCTGACTGACTGATGAAGTACAGCTGAGACAACTGAATGGACCTTGGGCTTGGGGTATGCTGGGGCAGGGGCAGGTTCTAGCACAGTTCCAGCAGAGAATAGCTGGGGCAAGTTTCACAGCGCGGGAATGCATCAGGAAACCCAAATTTCAGTGGTCCCACTCCCAGGAAGGAAGAGGAGTTAACGCTATGACCAGACCATGTCATTACCAAGGAGGCAAGTTTAGTCGTTGTCCCCGAATCTGGGTCTGGTCCTGACAAGAAGGATACAGGTATCAACAAAGGTGTCCCACATGACCTTAAGGTGACCTTAAGACCACCGCCATCCATGACTTGATCGTAGATGGATGAATGGACCTGGCATGCGTAACAGAAGACTTGGTTGGACATGGCAGATGGGCCTGTTCTTGCCGCTGCTTGTCCACCAGGTTTCTCTTACACACTGCAACCCTGGGCATGTGGGCAGGGAGGCAAGGTTGCAGTGATTTTAAAGAAGTCCTATTAAGGAAACCCAGTTTTCTGAGTGCATGTTCTGGAAGTTGGGCAATAGGGGCAGTACAGGATTCCTATTGGCGTACCGACCACCCCGCTACACCAATGATTCCCTGCCCGAGCTGCCTGAGCTGCTTCAGGTTTTTTGGCCCTTTACTTCTGAACCCAGTTTGAATGTCAGTTGCTCGGGGGGGGCAGTTTGGAGCCAACTGGACAAGGTTGGGTTGGGGGGTGTCCCTATGGCCCCCGGTTTGAGGATCAATTACTCCATTGGGGGGCAGCACAAAATGTGGGGTTTGCAGCACAGAGCAGCACAAAACTAGCACAAAACTTTGGCAACAGTTTCAGGGGGGGGGCCCAGAATTTCAGGGTCACACGTTAATGAAGCTGTCAGAGTGAGAGGAGGAATAGGAAAGCAGTGCTGAGCTTGAAGACGGGGAGAACCAAGTACTGCACTAGGAGACATTTTTGCCCCAACAGCATTGGGCATCTCAGCAGAACAGGGAGAGCCACCTGCCCCGGCCCCTGTTGCTTTGAACCTGAAATACACAAATGACATGCGCAAAGGGGTCATGTCAGGTGTTGAGACAGCATCTTAGCTTGTGCCAACCATGTACCTTAGAGCTCTGCTTTGAACTCTTGAACCCTGTAATCAGTAATCTGATCTATGTTTAAACTGTGTAGTGATTCTTAGAATAAAGCCTTCAGGAATAATTGAGCCGAGTGTCCGTATCCATGAGTGGGAGCTAGGGCAGGTCCTAAGAGTGTACATGTATTGGAGGGGGCATCTTTTATTTTAAGATGATTTCATAGGCAGAACTTGGAAGATACCATACAGTTTCCCCGAACATAAGCAAGCAAGTTCTGTCTATGGATCATCACATAGGAAAGTCTCCTCACCCGCCAATTTCATACACGTAGGTACAAAACAATGGAACCTATGGGCAGAGTATTTCTTGGAGCAAGTTATGGCATCCTTATTGCATCCTCGCGGTTGAAGGAACAGCACATGTTCAGTTGGGAGCAGGACATACTGTATAAGAGGGCGAATGGTCATACAATAGGAGACAGTCCCTTAACATGTGATCTGACTTGGGTCTAATTGTGGCCTTTAGCTGTTCAGTTTCATATGTCAGAAGAAGAATTTTATTTCAGCAATATTGATTTCAACTAGAATCAGTAGCAGATTTTATTTTTGCTAGACTTAAGAGACCATAAGAAGAGCCTGCTAGATCAGGCCGGTTGTCCATCTAGTCTGGCATTCTGTTCTCACAGTGGCCAACTAGATGCCTATGGGAAGCCCCCAGACAGGATCTGAATGCAAGAGCACTCTCCCCTCCTGTGGTTTTCCAACAACTGGCATTCAGAAGCTTACTGCCTCCGAACATTTTCTCATCAGAGAGAAATGGTGGGTGTTGTACATGATATGAAAAATAGGAGGGTGTGTGTGTGTGTGTGTGTGTAAAGCAGGAATAGGCAAACTCAGCCCTCCAGATGTTTTGAGACTACAATTCCCATCATCCCTGACCACTGGTCCTGTTAGCTAGGGATGATGGGAGTTGTAGTCCCAAAACATCTGGAGGGCCGAGTTTGCCTAAACCTGGTGTAAAGACAAGGCCTTGTCTGGTTGGCTTGCCATTTTGAAGACTGAGAATTTTGTTCCAGTGTGGCTGATTTCCTGCAGTGCAAATGGGCAATGCAATCAGATGGGTGTTTACCCTGAAGCAACTTACAAATGTGCTGGGGTGTGTGTGTATTTACCTCATATAAGCGTGCCTAGGATTGCAGCCTCAGTATAGGTTAAATGCAGAACATGTTCCTGGTTGTGTGTACAGCTGACCACCAAGAATACAGGAAGCAACTGCCTGGACCACAGTCTAGACAGCGCTATGAAGATGTTACCCATTTGTGGATTTTGGAGGGGGGTTGTTATTGACCACTGCACAGACACCTTTGTTTTTAGCACATGTTGATGTTGTTGTGACTAGAGACAATATGGTGCTTCACAACTTCCCTCCTTTTACTTATTTCTCTCTTTTTTTGCAGCAAGTTCCCAGGAGATTACGGTGGTCAAAATGGCATTTCAGTGCATTTATGTAAGCTTATGATGAGTTGGAGTTGTGCAACAGTGCTATCTGCTTTAATGCCCCCAAGCCTGGTGTTAGTTAGTTTTTTTTTTTAAATACTATGCTCACCTTGGAGACTATAGAGGCTGATGTTTGCATCGGGAGCAGTAGTTACCCCCTTCAGGCGCTTGCAGTAGCAAGTACTGTATGTCTAGTTATTCCAGTCTGGTGGTAGCATATCATGCTTGAGCGAGAAGATCTGTAGCTCGTCATAAGAACCCAGAAAAAATAAAAAAATTGCATTCAGGAAGATCTAGTTCATAGGGAATGTTTAATAATAAGAATAATGTATATAAGAATAATGACTGCATTGAGATGAAGTGCAACACCTTTACCTGAATCCCATACTACGCTGCATCTGTTATTATATGTAATGTGTTCCTGTGCAATTTTATGAATTGTGTGTATGTGGTCCTCTGACATTCCACTCTGGAATGTTCGCGGCATTCACTCCTTTTTTTTTTAATGACTGGTTTGTTAAGTACTTGCAGGCAATATGCAAAAGCGTAATTGGGTAACTACATTGTTAAGGAAAGTGACATCTGGTAATAATTTCACAGGATGATGGCACCGGATCTGGAGGAATGGAATGGATAAATTGGGAATTACCAAAGGAGAAGGGAAACTCATTAGGATATTTTTTTGAAACGCTTGCTAAGAGTATTTATTTAAAGCATGATTTTCCCTGTTCTTCAACCAAAAAGGGCCCCCCCAGAAGAGCTTGCAAATGTAAATGACAGGACGGTAGATTTGCAGTGTAAATCCCACCTTTCTTCCATTCATGACTCAAGGTGTGTGTCTCTGTCACCTGCCACAAGGTCGATGTCCCAAGCAACATAGCTGTGGTCTTTCACTGTGTACTCAGAAGAGCCTATAAAGGGGACAACTACAGAGACATTTGTATTAGCCTGATTTCCCCACTACTTCATAAGAACCCAGGGCTCACAGAGCAATTCTATACCTCCCTGCTGCTCTCAGATACCAGTCCTGCTACAACATACAAAGTTGCTAGATTCTGCACAGCAGTGCTCAAAATTTGTCGGAGGATGACCTGTGCCACAAACTAGATTTAATGAACATATCAGAGTGCTCTGTTGGTAAAGTATTTTATATATCAATCTTTTATGCTCTTCCACACCCGCCCAATGCTCCTATCCCTTCTTTTAGATTCTTTTAGCGTCTTTTAAATTCTCATAGACTTTTATATTCACCTTCTGTTTTAATACCTTTTAGCTTTCCAAAACGCTTATCAGATTTTAAATGACTGTATCCTATCCTTTTATGCTGGTCTATGACCGTAATAAAGATTTGATTTGACTCAAGGTGGTATACAAGGTGGGATCGCCAGAGAGCCTCCCATCCTGGCACTTATCAGAAATCAGAGCTGCTCAAGGCTTTTTTTCATCCGGAACTCACTGAAAATAAGTTCCATCACCTCTCAGGTGGGCACCATTGCCATTACAAGACAACAAGGGAGGCGTTCACAGTGAGTTCCTGCACCTCTTTTCCTAGAAAAGCAGCATTGGACCTGCTTATCTTTAGCAAGGTTGTTGTACTGTTTACCTTCTAGCCATGTCTTGAGACTGGGGCATAAACCAAATATTCAACACCTGTTGTTTTTCTACTCTGCTTGAACTCGTTAATGTTTTTTCAAATCTGTCTGGTTGTTCTTTGGTCACAAACATTTTTAAAAATCAAATATAATTGTATAATTGGGGAATATATATTGTTGTGGGGTCAGTGTGTTATGCTGGGTGACCTTTTGATATCCCTTCCCTGCAGAGGAGTTAGCTGTGAGTTTAGACAGGACAAAGAAGACAAAGAGGACTAGAAACACTGTTGTGGATGAAAGAGTGCTTTTTCTAGCTAGGCACTTCTGGAAGAGGACTGGCCTCCATCCTCCCTCCAATTCACTTCTGGAGGCGGTATGACTCTGTAAAGGAATTACAAGTGGGGAGAGTGTTGTGCTTTTGGCTCTGCTTTTGGACTTCCCATAAGCCTTTGGTTGGCCCCCGTAAGAACAGGCTGCTGGACCCGATGTGTCTTTGGCCTGGTCTAGCAGGGCTTTTCTTATTCTTAGGTCCCCCTCCTTCCCACACCAGCTGTGGAATATGCAGACCGAGCCTGTATGAACAAAGGTAGCATCCTGAGTAGTTGCAGCAAGGAAAGGGTCTGTCTGCAGGCAGCAAAACGGGTCAACTCTCACAGGCCTGGGATTCTCATCACTTGAGGAACTGGACCAAAGGATAGCGGTATTTGAGAGTTACTTTGCAACAGCGAATTTGTTGAAAACTCTCCTTTGAATTTGATACTTGGAATTATCAAACCCATCACCCAAAAAGACAAAACACACTACTGCCTAAGAGGCTACCCATTTGCATAAAATGGGCATGTGCTGATGTATATGTACAGACAAATTTAGAAATAAGTACTGCAATTTTAACAGGAATACAATGTACCTCGCCATAGTGGGGGAAACCATGAGCAGGTGATCTCTGTCTGCTATCCATTCAGCCTCCTATTTGTGGATGGGCAGATTCAAGGCCCCTAATCTCCCTTCATGCAGTTCTTTACCTTTAAACCAGACTTAGCCCTTCAAATAGAAGGATTCCTTTAAATACAGGACTTGCCCCTGACAGACCTTCCAATGCAGAACTGTTCTCTGTAAATAAGAGACATCACCATCCAGAGGCTTGAAACGAAAACTTCAGAGACTTAGCCGATTTTAGCCGAGACCACATAACACCGGTCTTGAAAGACCTACATTGGCTCCCAGTGCGTTTCCGAGCACAATTCAAAGTGTTGGTGCTGACCTTTAAAGTCCTAAACGGCCTCGGTCCAGTATACTTGAAGGAGTGTCTCCACCTCCATTGTTCTGTCCGGACACTGAGGTCCAGTGCCGAGGGCCTTCTGACGGTTCCCTCGCTGTGAAAAGCCAAGTTACAGGGAACCAGGCAGAGGGCCTTCTCAGTAGTGGCACCCGCCCTGTGGAACGCCCTCCCACCAGATGTCAAAAAGAACAACAACTACCAGACTTTTAGAAGACAGCTGAAGGCAGCCCTGTTTAGGGAAGCTTTTAATGTTTAATACATTATTGTATTTTAATATTCTCTTGGAAGCCGCCCAGAGTGGCTGGGGAAGCCCAGCCAGATGGGCGGGGTATAAATATTATTATTATTATTATTATTATTATTATTATTATTATTTTATAGATGGTGTGTGGGAGGGCTGCAGAACCAGCATCACACAGAAGGTAACAGAGCCATGCAACATCAGCAAGTGTGGATTAGCTTCTGGTATCCATAAAAGGAAGCAGGCCTTCTGCCTGTCCCTGGTCAAGAAAGTCGTGTTTTCTTCTTTCTGGGCTCCAGGGCTCAATTCCTAGTTCGAGACACTGACCTCATGAGTCACTGACACTGACTCAAGAGTTTGGAGACCCTTCAGGGCTAGATTTTAATGCTAGCCTGACCTTGGCATTCTGCTAGCTAGCTATAGTTGCATCTACTAAATATAACAAACTTTTGTGTTAACACATCTCCATCATCGTGGTCCTCAGGCGGTCCAAATACCTAAAAATGAGATCTATCAAAGCTAAAAAATATTTGACAATGCATCTCTCTGTGTATCTATGTACTCAGAGATGTATATATGCACACATGCGCACACACACATATCTGGATAGTCTCTGTCAAAATGAACCCTGCGTCATGGTTCAGAGATCACAGCACATGTTTTCAGAGAATGTAGTGAGGTGGAATAATTGAATCAATAGCCTAGATGCTACATGTATGACAGGACTCTTTTTAGAGGCGGTATCTCTACTTTAACCAGCTGGAACAGACAATTTAGTTGCGGCTACATTATAGAGTACAGCTGTGCTGTGCTAACTGGTTCTGAACATAGGCTTGCCAACAGCAGGGAAATGATAACGTGCTTGAAAATTTCATTTTGTGCAATTATTTCTTTTTCTTTACCTATGCAAATGTTCTAAGGAACTTAGATACCTTGTGATGCCTTTTTGCTGCTCTACACCCAGATTGTTCTGCTAAATGGAAAATGCACCATCTAGAGGCAGAAAAGTACACTGCAGGAGGGGAAACAGTCTGCCTACAAAAGAAAAAAAAAGGATGTCATCCATTCAAAGGTTAAGTGGGTAATACTAGATTATTGTATTTTAATGCTCTGTTGGAAGCCGCCCAGAGTGGCCGGGGTATAAATAATAAATTATTATTATTATTACTACCAGCAGTAAGGCAGAATGGGAGAAATCTAGAGAAAATGAAAGCCCTCCCCCGCGTTCTGTTCCTTTCAGCATTACCTAAATTTTATGTCTAAGTTTTCCCATTAGCATTATATATACACCAACCTCCTAAGTCCTGCTTTCTAATATATTTGCCCCCACAGCATTCCAGTTTTTAGCTATTACAGTCCTAGCTGCTGTAAGCAGGAACAGTTTGAATAGCCCATCAGAAATCATATGTAAAATCAATTGAAGGCTTGGCAGAATCGTTTGCTTATCTTATTTATTTCTCCGAAAACAGTTCGCTGGTACTCTGCAATTTCCTTGCATGACCACCACATGTGGAGAAAAGTATCCTGCTTCACACACCTTTTCCAGCAATTTGCTAGATTTTATTATTTTGATGCAAGCTGTGGGGACAAGGGGGCTTTGCCCTGAAAGGAGGCGTTTACCTTTAAAACAAACAAATAATGCAAGAACCCCATAGAAGCTGCAGTTTTGTCTGGGAGTGAGACAGACCAGGAGAGAATCAGAAAGAGGATGGAAATGAGCAAGATGCTCCTTTTGTGTATGTGGGGGGTGCTTCTCTCTGTCGGGAGGGAGGCAGTGGCTTTGGCTCCTATTGGAGTGTTTAAGCCACTCTTCAAATACATAAAACACCATGAGCCTTCAGGGACCTCTTGAAGATGACTTAGAAATTGCAGCTGGTTCAAAATGCAGTGGCCAAATTACTGGCTGTGGTGACACTCAGAACTCCTATAAACCCTGTTTTAAAACAGCTGTATTTGTTGCCAGGTCATTTCCAGGTCTGGTTCAGGGTGCTCACATTTGTGGTTCAAGCCCTAAACAAGGCAGGCCCCAAATCTCTAAGGCTGCCTCCTTCCCTACAGATCCCCTCAGGTGTTAAGATCAGCAGGTCTTGCCTACCTCTTGGTAATTCCACCATCCTCATAAGTTTGGAGGGTTCGTGTGACAGCCTGGAAGAAGGCATCTTCAGTGGCAGCTACTAAGTGGAGGAATCTCCTCTTCCTGGAAGTGCGTCCGGTACTTTTGTCATGCAGTTTCCATTGCAAGCTGAAAATCCACTTATTTACCCTATTCTTTGACAACTTGCATATAATTGTTGGCATCCGTCTGTCCCTACAGACAGTAGAAGAGTGTGCCTTTAGGGGTAAAGTCAAACGGTTGGAAAGTTACCGCACCTGCTGTGACTGTAGAGAGGAATACAGTGTTATATTGCAGCAGGGGTAGATGAATACATCCCGTTTTCCTGCTACAGGTGCACCGTGGCGTATCTTCTCTCTGCAATCATTCCTCCTCTGGTCACTGCTGTGGGGATATATATATATATATCAGGACCCACCCCTATTCTTTCAATTGCATTTGTTTTAAACCGATTTGAATATTGCATTTTTGAATTGCTGGAACCACCCATAGAACATAGAGGTAAATGGCTGGTAAGAAATCAGTCAGACAAACAAACGAAGTGAAATTTAAGGTTGCATATTCGCTGAGGTGGCAAACCTGTGTCAGGACTTTACCATACCTAGATAAATGTTCCTCCTTCCATAATCCATACAGGAATCCTTGCATGTAAAAACGAACAAAACTAAAAAACAGTGATCAGCAGAATGGGTTCCAGGCTAGGCTAGCCTGCTCCCTGATACCAAGTCACCTGTGTGCAAGCATTTATTTTTTACTCTGAGGAGGAGCATATGAGCTACCCAAAGTGGTACAACCCTGACACAACTGTTACTGCCCTTTTGAGAACTGGACCTGAGTCAAATGATGTTGGGAAGTAGCGGGGCTCATCCATGCTTCTGCTTGCCCTGCCTCTTCCCCCCAGGGAGACCTGATCTTTAGCACTAAATCAGAGCAAACGGCAATTGGGTTTTCTCCGTATTGACGTTTGCTCTGATTTAGCGCCAAAACAGCAGGGCAAAGGCAAAACCGCTAGATACAGCACTGGGCTGCATCTAAAACTGCTTGGAACCATGCTTTCTAGGCACAGAACAAGTGGAATTATGGAAGAGCCCTCTGCTCTATTAGAAACTCCCAATTCAGAAACATGCAAAGTTTTATTATAGGCATAGCTGTGCACATAGGAAAATAAGAATGCTAGCTCGTTATCTTTGTGTAAAAAAAAAAAGTATAGACCAGTTTTCATTAAAAGCAGCTCAATGTGTCCTCCCCCCCCCCCATCAAGATTTGTACCTCTGGGATTTGGATGTCTTAATTACATGTAGTTGCTAATTTCCATTATTTACTTATATCCTGCAATATAAATCAAGCCACATGATGGAGCCTCTCCACTGCAGCTGATAGTTCCTGTACATAGCAAAAAAAAAAGGGGGGGGGGATGACTGCTTATACTAATAATACCCACTGGTATCTGTTACAGTTTCTGTGGAAGTGAAACGCGAAAGGTTAAACCTGTAAACAGCAAAGGTATCTTCGGTGCTGGAGTCAGTGTGGTGGTTTGACGGATAGTTTGTGTTGTCAATAGGCGAGGAGACTTGGATTCAGAACTCGGCAATGGAGCTCGTTGGGTGGCATTTGACAAATTGCTATAGCCTGGCCTACCTTGTTAGGGTGGTTGGGAATAACCTTAGGGGAAGTCATTGGAGGAAGAGAGGAATGCAAATGGAACAAATAAATAATACTGTTTTTCTTATAAACAGTGGGCGCATTGTGTGTAGAAATGCACAATTATGATCATAACAATAATCTTATTTATTTACTTACAGCCCTTCATCAAAAGACGTCAGGGCATTTCACAAGATAAAAACACAAGATAAAAGCACAAATAAACAGTTAAAACAGAAACAACAAAACACTAATGCCCCCACCTACAAACGCATTTAAAAGGCATTTATTAATCAGCCAAAGGCCTGGGACGTTTTTGCCTGGCACCTAAAGATATACAATGAAGGCGCCAGACAAAGCTCCCTGGGGGAGAGCATTCCACAAACGGGGAGCCACTGCAGAAAAGGCCCTGTTCTCGTGTTGCCACTCTCTGAACTTCTCCTGGGAGACACACAAAGAAGGGGCTCAGATGATGAATTCAGAGTCCAGGTCAGTTTATATGGGGAGAGACGGTCCCTTGAGGCATTGTGGTCCTGGGACGTTTAAGGTTTTATAGGTCAAAACCAGTGCTTTGAATTGGGCCTGGAAGCTAATTGGCAGCCAGTGCAGTCAGGCCACGATCGGTGTAATATGCTCAAACTGTCTTGCCCTGGTAAGGCACTGAGAGGTCAAGGAGAATTAACAAAGACATATTTTCCCTGTCTCTCTCCCAACAAAGAACATCATGCAGGGCAACCAAAGTAGTTTAATTGCCAAAATCAGGCCTAAACCCTGATTGAAATGGCTCTAGAAAATGAGTTTTTAATGAAACATTTGTTAGGAAAACCTTTATAGAGAAATTTGAGTACAATATACATAAATTAGTTTAGTTATCTTCACTTACAATTTGAGCACTTTAATTCTTTCAGAAAACTAGAACAGAAAAACAACAACACTTTCCCTTAGGTCAATGCTTTAGCAGTTCTTCAAATCCTGGAACTGTGCAACAAAACTTGTGTGTTATTATAATTATTTATTGCTTAACACGTGAACACCCCGCTTTTCTTGACAGTACAAATCTCCTAACCAGGATGCACAAAATGCAACTGCAAGGACGAGGAACAAAAATAAGTAAAAAACAAACAAACTACATCAAATATTTGCTTCAAAACAACGAGGAACATTAAAACCACCAGCAGGAGTTACAGGCAGCGAGTAAAATCCGTCTTGGAGTAAAACAGCAACAATAAAACAGCTGCAATAAAATCTAAAGGCAAAAGTTGAAGATCTTCCTAAAATGGAAGGCTAATACAGAGGAAGCCAGACGAGCCTCCCTGAGAGGGAGCAGTCTAGCTCCCTCTTCTTGTTCTGAGACCTAAAGCAAGTGCCTGGGCCTTTCTCCCTCGCCTTTGGGGGTTCTCCCCAGGTCAAACACCCTCTCCTCAGACCACACATCTCACTAGTCCTGCTGTGTACTCTACTTGAATATTTTTGGCTGGATGGAATGTGTCCTTGAATTGTTACAATGCCTCATGTATGCCTGGATGGAGACAGAGGAAGGGAGAAACAGTCAGCGACTTCTGTCTTTCCATGGCCAGAATGTCATCAGCACTACAAAGGTAAGAGTCACATCCATTTGCCGTGCCAGCTGCACTGGCCCACATCTGCCATGGTCATGCGGCCCCCTGAAAATTTGCCCATGTGGCCCTTGGAATGGAAAAGTCCCCTCCCCCCGGCCCTAGTGGTAGAACTGGAACATGGTCTTTCAGGTGCCATGTAAATAAAAGTTGCTTAATTCTCTAGTCTGAACACTCTGTCTAGCAGAAATATAGGCAGAGGGCCTTCTTGGTAGTGGCACCTATCCTGTGGAATGCCCTCCCATCAGATGTTAAGGAGATGAGTAACTATATAACTTTTAGAAGACATCTGAAGGCAGCCCTTTATAAGGAAGCTTATAATGTTTTATTATGTTTTTATATATGCTGGAAGCCATATGCTGGGGCAACCCAGCCAGATGGAAAGGGTACAAATAATAAAATTATTATTATTATTATTATTATTATTATTATTATTATTGTATTATTTAAAAACAGCTAAATGCAGACTGTTTTCAAAAGGCCTATGTCTCACCTCCAGTCTGCTATTTGGAAGGAAATAAGGAGCCTAGGGAATTGAATCTTAGGGAATAACTTTATCTGTAGATAACCCAGTGGATCAATATCCTGGCTTCATATATTCAGGTTTTGCTGCTTGGCATTGGACCTAGATCCTAAGGCTACTGTCCCAGTGAGCCCTGTTTTAAATTAAGCCCGTGTTTATGAGATGTGTAGGCCAGGGGAGGGGAATGTTTTTCTGATGCCAGGAAGACCTGCTAATCCTCTGACTTTGAAAAAAATGTAAAACTGACGCCTTACTTAACGTCCCAGGGAACAACGTGTGCTGTGTTATGTCTTCAGTATTCCTGTCTTGTCTGTCCAAGAGCTGTAATATATGTAACTGCTCTTTCAGTCTTTGATCAAGGGTGAATCTGATCAACCTTTCCGCCTTTTGACAGTGGCTGTCCCAACATTTTGAACAATAACAACAAGAAGCTAATAAAAGACGTTGCAGATTTCATTTGGTTGTTTACACCATTGGCAAAAAATGCTAAACTCTGGCAAAGACTGCATAGGTCTTGGTCTGATCCAGCAATGAATTTTTATATCCTTAAAGGTAAAGGTAAAGGGACCCCTGACCGTTAAGTCCAGTCACGGACGACTCTGGGGTTACAGCGCTCATCTTGCTTTACTGGTGGAGGGAGCCGCCGTTTGTCCGCAGACAGCTTCCGGGTCATGTGGCCAGCATGACTAAGCCGCTTCTGGTTAAACCAGAGCAGCGCACGGAAACACCATTTACCTTCCCGCCAGAGCGGTACCTATTTATCTACTTGCACTTTGACATGCTTTCGAACTGCTAGGTTGGCAGGAGCAGGGACCGAACAATGGGAGCTCACCCCATCACGGGGATTCGAACCGCCGACCTTCTGATCAGCAAGCCCTAGGCTCTGTGGTTTAGATCACAGCGCCACCCACATCCCCTTTTATATCCTTATTTATAGTATAAAAAGGTGACAAAATTTAAGAATTACTCTTTCCTATAAATAATTTTACTTATTTATTTGCTGTACCTTGTGGCTGTCTAAGGGTACACTTTTGTGAAGCATGTTGTGAACCCCCCCCCGCCCAATCTCCTTGTACTCATGCACCTGCCATTCATGAAAAACATCTGAAACATCACATAACACCATTCAGCCCTCACTGAGGTGGTTTATTGTGATGATCTGCAAAATGGTGGACTGTGTCACGGCATAAAAAAAAAAAATTCAAATGTGATTCCCACAAGAACCCATTGTTATCTAGGCCTGGATGGCTATGAAATAAACTTCAGAATAAATAAATAAATTCCTATTCAACAAAACCACATAAAAAGATAAATCATTACAGTACCATATAAAATGGGGAATTTTTTTTTAAAAAAGCATACACTATATAATACAATAAAATGAGAAATAATTGTGTTTTAAGACAAATTATGAAGTCTGACACAATAGTCTCATTCCAAACTACACAAACAAGTTGTGCAAAAGACTTACAAGTAAATATATTACACGAGTCCAGATTTATAACATAATTCATACAAAACTTGCTGTCATATCCACAATAGTATCTGCTTTGAGCTTACTGTCATGTTCTTCAAAAATACTTCCAGTTGAGATTGTAGTCATGCAGAGATTCTCCATCAACAGAAAAAAGTCCTTTTCCTGCTCATCAGTGTTGAAAAACAGTATCTAAACATAAGTACCTACTTTGACATAGCATTTACAAAATAAATTACAGTGTGTGGTTGTCTCCAGTTGGTTTCTCAAAGACCTCCCATATTAGTTTCCTGAAGACTGGTTCAAAGATCATTGCACCACCCCATGTACCAAATATAGATAGCTGAAAAACTTTGCATTGCCACCTAGAAACATTTTCAGTGACATCCAAGTATAATGGAATGAGCCCTAAGTCTTATATTCAACTAGCAATTCCAAATAATTCATACAAATAACCATCACAGCAAAGTCCTAGGAATTCCCAGAGGACATTTACCTGAGAGGTAGCAAAAGAATATCGGTGCACAAACGTTGCATTATATTATCAGTAGTAAATGCTTCAGGGCCAAACTAAAAGGGACATTAATCACATATTTAATGACCTGGCCACTTTTATTTTATTTTGTAAGACTCCAATCCTGAAAACAGCTTACTAAAACAGCCCCTAAAACAGTTTACTGCTATTCTATCTCAAAGGTGTAGTTTACAGTAATCAGCACTTTTTTGGGGGGGTGCAGAAAGCAGCCAGAAGGGAGAAATTTTCAGCAGAAAACTATCAACCCCCCCCCCCCGGATTGCATGCATATTGTGGATCGGTGCCCCCATTTCCCCCGTCTCAAAGTAAAAGCAACATGGTTAACTACAGGGCTTTTTTTTCAGCTGGAACTTTCAGGTGGGTGCATTTGACATGATGAGAGAACAAAGAAGACATTCATTGTGAGTTCCGCCACCTTTCTTTCTAGAAAAATAGCACTGGTTAACTACGGTATATGATACTTGTTTAAACATATGACTAACATCACATCTAGTTTTGCCCCGCAGAATGCCAATAAGCCATCTGTGAGTCTCCGTCCAGCGCTCAACTTATTTACTAGGATGAAAGTTCCACGGAGTTTAATGGTTTTATTTCCTTCTGGGCAGGCACAGAAGTCCACTGCAGCCTTAGACTTATTATCTAGAAGCATTTTTTTATTTTTTAAGATAAGATAACCTTTATTGTCATTGTTCCCTTGCGGGAACAACGAAATTACTCAAATTTAACTGAAATCAGTGCAGTATATCCCTGCTCTAACAGATATTGTAACTAATATCTGAAAGGATCAAAGCAAACACAGGACCTTCCAGAACTTGATAAAATGTATTTCTTTGGACAGGGGTTAAATGTGTTTGCTTTTTGAATTGTGAAAGTCACCTTCTTTTAAGACAGTTCAGAGATCCTGGTTGCTTATTATGTAGTATCAAGTTTCATTTTGTAGACCAGAATTCTGTTGCTGTAAGTCTTGACCTTAATGTGACACCTGGGTCCTGTCTTGGATTTTTATCCTTCTGATATGTTCACATTACAGAAGTGCCTCTGCTCCTGAACAAGACACTCTCACTTTGGGGACAAAGAAGTTGGAAGAAGGGAGACCAAGAAGATGATCCTTTATTCTGCCCCATAATTTTAGGCAGTGGATTCAGGCGATTTTTCTTATTCCAGATTTCACAATAATGGCTTTCATCATTTTCTGCAGCGCCTTTTCTGCATATTCCAGGCAGTGCTAGGATCTGGCATGCTTGCCACATTCTGAATCTTTATTAATAGGCTGATCACAATGAGGAATGTAAGAAATGTTGAAGGATAAAGCTATACAGGAATCTGAATGCATTGAACACGTGGAAGATACCAAATTACCTCTGGAAGAGATTTGATCAATATTTTCCCCGTGATAAAATATATTTCATCCAGGATTTTACTGTATCATCCTGTAGAGCAGATGTATTTGTAATTTAATTGTCACAAAGAGCCTTTAATTACAATACTCAAAAATGACTTGCGGTTTATTACAATTAGGAGCATTGTTAAGACCTTCTTACAGGCCTCTTCTATCTTTATATGCTTCTCTTATTTATGCACACTATTACGCATCACTGTTTTCACTTTTTAAAAAAACAACAACACACAATTAAAACACACAAAAACTGTATATACAGGCATGATTTCAGTGGCTGAATAGCCTGCAAGGTCCAAAGCCTTCCAGGAGCACTAATAAATAGCATTATATTAGAATGAGTAATTAGAATGAGAAAGTGCACTCTCAAAAGGGTCACTCTAGTTAGTTATACACTAACCTCAGCCTTTAGCAGAGAAACACACTTTGGGTACGATGCAGCTGAAGTTAAGCACTTTTTATGCCCCACTGGTTTCACACCCAAGACCTGTCTAACCCACCATCATGTTTCCAAGAGTAAGCTGCCAGCTGCCTCTAAGTGACTCACAAAAAGTGAAGGACTGGGAGAAAAGAAAGCAAAGCCCTAAGGACGGATCTTCTGAACTGTCATCCATCATGATTAATCCCAGAAAGCTATCTGGCAAAGACTTGTGAAACCTTAAAGTCTGGTACCTTTTATTATAGAATCATACAATTTCAGAGTTGGAAAATGATCTTAGAGGTCTAATCTCCTGCTCAATCTTGTCTAATCCCCTACTGAAGGCAGAACCTACAATGCAACCATGACAGACATGGACAATATGTGGCCCTCCAGGTAGTATTGGACATGAACTACCATAAATCCTATAATCTATCTATCTATCTATCTATCTATCTATCTATCTATCTATCTATCTTACCCTGCCCATCTGGCTGAGTTTCCCCAGCCACTCTGGGCGGCTTCCAACAAAATATTAAAAATACACTAAAACATCTGTTATTAAAAACTTCCCTAAACAGGGCTGCCTTCAGATGTCTTCTAAAAGTCAGATAGTTGTTTATTTCCTTGACATCTGATGGGAGGGCGTTCCACAGGGCGGGTGCTACTACCGAGAAGGCCCTCTGCCTGGTTCCCTGTCACTTCGCTTCTCACAGCACAGCCAGTGTTCTGGGGTGATTTATAGTCTAGCAATATCTACAGGTTCCCAACGAATGAACTGCTGCAACCCTGACAGATTCAACCTCTGTTGAGATACCTCCACTGAAATATTTTACAAAGAATAACAATTATCATTACTACTTTGTCAGCTCTACCTTATCTAAGGATGCTCGTTTATGATGTAACATTGTCTCCTTCCTGCATTCACTCTGTATTCTGTTTTGTTTTTCTTCTGTAGTTTTATGGTTTTGACTTGTAATATCTGTTATAATGGAAAATTCAATAAAAATATTTTACCTACCCTCGCAAAAAAACAAAAAACAAAAAACCCAACCCCTTCATTGAAGGAAAGTGTCTCCCACGGCAGCCCACTCCACTGTCAGACAGCTTATTGTTACGAAGTGTATTCTAATCTGCTTCCTTGCTATTTCCACCCATTTGTTGTCACCCTGCCCTCTGGAGCAACAGAAAGAAGTTGTGGCTTTCATGGATATGCCTCAATAAATTGGTTGCTCTTTAAGGTGCCGCAATACTTCTTTGTTGTTTTTACTGTTTAAGTCTCTCCCATTAAAAGTGCTTAATTTCGGCTGAGGGTTCCCATACAGCAGAAACAGGAGGCAGCATATTGAGGAGGTAGGGGTAAACACAATCACTTCCATCTCCCAGGTGAGGGGCACAGTTTTAGGAAACTTTCCTCTGTTAAGCATATCTGGAAGAAAGGTTCTAGTCTAGTCTTTGCCTCCTGTGCTGCCTATCTGTTTATTTCTAACATAAATAAGTGTTACGATGGCATGAGGCCACTTTATTCTGCCACATATATTGACCGGGCCTTTGTTCCCATAGTTATTACATCTAAGAGTTACCATACGCGAATCATTGGCTTCTGATTATTCTGGGTTGACATGTAATATACTTGAGGTTCCAGGTGACACCAATTTTAATGACCGCTAAAATCCAAAACTGATCAATGGACAGCCAACTCAGTGTGATTTCAATGCCATCATTTAAAGCTCTGAAGTAAAACAGTGGCCAAAGGATGAAAAATTCAGGTCTATATTCCAGTCATTTGAGCTGCATTTAGTTATCAAGCTTAATTGTATCAATCGCACGAACAACCATTGGTTTAATAGACAAAGGTGCTAGTTCTTCACTGTAGCTTTCTGCTATGTATTTTTCCAAGGCTAGTGATCTAGCTTTCTGACTTATTGCATCAGCCCCGTGCTTTTGAGATTCCCCACTTCCTTGCTCTGATAGCACATTTGCTGATAGAGTTTGGTACTTGCCAGGAGGACTACGCTGTGGTTTTCTCTGTTCTGCAGGACATGTCTTGTTCGGTGAGCCCAATTTGGGACCGGTATCAGTCTCACATAGTGTTTTCTTCTTTTGCATGGTCCTATCGTGACTTGAAAATGGAGCCAAGGAACCCTTCCTTTCACTAGCGTTCTTTTCATGCACTCCCAGTTCATCTGAGGCAGGAAGACGATACTTCTCAGATTTATGATGCATATGCTTTCCATCTCTTATACTAGATTTAGGCTTGACATAATCCTTTGGTGGTTGTGGTTGCTGCTGCTGTTTCCCTGCTGTGACACTATATTGATGGCTCTCCTGTTTCACATCTGATAAGGGTAGCTGCTGGTTCTTAGAATTCCTTGAAGCCTGTTTTTCATTCTTAGCAATATCCTCATGGTTTCTAGAGTCATTCAAGGATGGTTTCTGCGGCTCCCCTGATGCAAGATTTACTGGCTCAGTCTTTGATTCATTTGGTGCTGGTATTTGATCTTCCTTAAGGTTGCGCAAAGTACCTCTCTCCCTTACAGTAGTCTCTTTACTCTTTGCAAGTTCATTTCTAGAGTCATCTAAGGATGGTTTCTGTGACTTCTCTGCTGCAGGTTTCATTGGCTCGGCCTTTTTACTCTTTGGAAGTTCATTTTCCAAAGGTAACTGGTTTTGCGCAGAATTACTAGTGTTCTCTTTTGTCTTCCCCAATTTGCTTACAGTAGTCCCTTTACTCTTTGGAAGTTCATTTCTAGAGTCATCTAAAGATGGTTTCTGTGACTTCTCTGCTGCAGGTTTCATTGGCTCGGCCTTTTTACTGTTTGGAAGTTCATTTTCCAAAGGTAACTGGTTTTGCCCAGAATTACTAGTGTTCTCCTTTGTCTTCCCCAATTTGCTTTCAGGTTTCACTTTCTTGCCAGATAATAGTATTTTGTCATTCTTAAGGCTATCCTGGGCATTTCTTTGCTTAGCATTATCATCACATTTCACTGGTTCTTTGAGTGAGGACAGCTGGTGTTTTGCAGTGTTTTCATCTTTTGATGCAACCGTTCCACCTTTTTCTGGATCTTTTGATGGCGTTTGACATTTTGAGTTATCCGGGGAATGTAACACCCCCGGACTGCTATTTTGATGCTTTGGTGGGGTCAGCTGCTGTGATCCTGCTCTTTCACCACCACCCTCTGCAAAGTCACTTTTTCTTGATTTCTGGGGCATATTGGAATTACGCACCAACTTCTTACCTCCCACTATAGAGTTTCTCTCTTCTGTTACCTTGTCTTCTTGCTCCTTTCTGTCAACAGATGATGGAATTAGACATCGTGGTTCTTTCAGTAGATTTCTTTCTCCTCCTTCACCGTTCCCCTGCTTCACTGTTTCATTTTGGGAGGGAAATCCGCTTTTCTCAGGCTTTACTTCTGCCATCACTTTCATGCTTTCATGCTTCCCAGTTTTGTTTCCCAAGGGCACCTGCTGCTTCTCCACATTGTGCACGGGGCTTGCCTCCCCTACAGGACTAATTTCATGCTTTCTAATCTCCTTTGTTGAGGGTGGTTGATACTTCCTGGTCTGGGGGCTCATACCCTCAACTTCTACAGCATGGTTTTCACTCTTAATTAAATCATTGCAGAAATTGCTTGTTGTTGGTTTGTTGTCTTGCCCAGGTGCCCCCTTGGGCTTCAGCAATTCAGCTGGAGAAGGGAAATTGTGTTTCTCAGAATTAGGACTAGCTACATTATCTCTTACAATACAGCTCTCTGTCTTTTTCACTGCATTTGATGTTGGGGTTTGGAGGTTTCCGACACTGCACCAAGGTCTGTCGACTTCTGGAGTATTGCCTTCTGGATTTGCTGAGTGGGTCAGTGAGGATGAGTGAGATTTTTCAGAAGGAGGCGCAGGATTCTTTTCCAGATTGCCAGTTTCGTGGCTGATGAATTCTTCCGGCAGCCTCTGAGAGCTATCCAAATGGCTCAAGCTACTATTTCCCTTTTTGCTCTTGTTTTCAGAATTTGTCTTTTCATTATCTGAGCGCAGTTCGGCTTTGCTAGTATTCTCTGCTGCTCTAACGCAGCTGGGTTTATCTAAATCGCCAGTCAAAGGGCAAAGGTCTTTTTCAAAATCATTTCCTTTTACATCATTGTTGTCTTTCTGGCTCTTATTTGAAGTAGGAGTTTGGTGTGGTTGATCTATAGTCTGTTTTGATATGTTTGAGCTAGGGTTGTTTTGTTGGCTCAGCTTTGGACGTGCTTGTGGCTCCTTGGGCAAATGCTCACTTTCTGCCTGATGATCAGATGGCTCACCTTGGCTTCTCGGTGGCTGTAGCACCGCCTTTTCTGCTTTACCCGCATGGTCACTTTTGTTAAGGCTAGGAAATAGTTCCTCTTTATCAGGCAGCTTTTCTTTGTTCTGAACCACGTCAGAAAACGTGCTCCCAAAACCTTGTGCGTTATCTTGACTTGGCTTAAGCGGAGGCATTTTGTGAACAGCTGCAGGTTCAACACTTGATTGCTGGTCCTTTATTGGAGGCTCTCTGTTACAAGATGCCTGAGCTACAGGAGAGCGAAATGGTGGAATATTTTCCAACACTTTCTTTTCAGAGAAACATTTTTGGCTGGTGAATGGGGGATCTTTTATAGGCTCTGCTAATTCTATTTCTGTCTCCTTTGGCCTGAACATGCCTTCTGGTATGCCAGGAATCCCATCCCCTTTCATTTCCTGGTGACTATGTGCATGAACTCCTTCAGCTGGATTAGAAGAGAGGTCGTTAGTAGGTATGTTTTCTCTATTCATGATTTTCGCTGCATTTTTGTCGCTGGACCTGGAAAAGGTATCATCCACAGGTATGATGTTCTCTTTGTGATCTAAGCTGTCCTTAGATAAAGGAGGAATGCAATCAACAAGGGACACACTTTCACGTGAAGGAAGAACACTGTCTTGATTAGAACCTGGGCTTGTAGGAGTTACATTACTCCCAACAATGTCCTTTTTGTCAGCCACTACCTTAGGCATTTCATGATGCTTGTTTTGCAACTGTCCTCCCAGTTGCCCTTTATGTGCCATGCTTTCTGGTATCCTGCTGTCATGAGACCCAATGTCAGGTGCTTTCTGGATGTCTTTTGGTCTCCCCACTTCAGAAGGCTGAGTGGCGGACTTGGCATTTGTAGCCCAACTCAAAGGGTGACTAATTTCAGTAGCAACACAGAATTTAGGTGTAGGGACAGTTGTGCATACCAGCTGTTCAGGCTGAGGGCTATTGACAATTGTGGTTGTCCTCAGTTTCCTTTCAAGCACTCTTATTTCAGGTTTGCAAATCTTTTTTCTCTCTGGGCCCTTTTTGCTCTTTCTCTCACCTTTGCACGGCAGCAAAGATTTCACCTCAATGGTTGAACAGATATTACTGGTTTGTTCAAACTTTTCTTTCAGTTTGGACAAGACAGAGTTTTTGTTGATTATCTTCGGCAGGTTATCGTTTGGTGTCTTCTTTTTTGGAGCCACCTGCTTTTCTCTATCTTTAGCTTCTTTTTCCTCAGCGACTAAGAATTTCTTCAGGATATTCTTCACAGTATTTTTCCCAGTTGAGCAGACCCATTTGACTTTATCATGGGGTGTTATCTCTGGGCTTTCTCCTTCTTTTGAGGAGCTTTTGTCCAGCTTGCTTACAATGGAGTTCAGCCCATTTCTGTTCTGCTTTTCTTTAACGACCAGCTTGCCAACCTCTCTCGACCTTTTCCTGTAGGCCTCACGGTTGTTGTTCATGAACCTCGATTGCAGAAGCTGGAATTTGGTGGGACGAATGCCGCCATGTGCACTATGGCACTCGCGCCTCAAGTTCACCTTGTTCTCTATCCCTTCGAGCCATTTGGCCTTCTTGCTCTCGACCTGGGGTTGGCTGGATAGGAGGTCCGTGAGGTAAAGTAGAAGGCTGCTGAGGACAGCAAATGCACCTAGTTCTGTGGACATCTTACTGAGCTTCTTCTTCAGCACTATGGGGTCAACCAGCACCTTATCACTGCCCAGCTTTGTACCTTTACTTCTGCTGCATAAAAGAAAACGAATGTTGTTGTTTTTGTCCAGGGAAAGTCATCAACATTGCTTTTACTTCCTTACTGGTTTTAATGTGTTTATATTTATTTAACAAGATTACATACCGCTTTATTTTTTATTTTTACACAGGAACCTGCCTGAGTCAGGCAATTAGTTCATCTAGCTCAGGACTGTCAACACTGACAGGCAATGGCTGTTCAGGGTTTTAGGCAAGGGTGTCTCTCTGCCCTATCTGGAGTTGCCAGGGATTGACCTTGAGACCTTCCGCATGAAAGACAGGTGCTCTACCACTGAGCTACAGTCCTCCTCCTTAAAAAACACACACTATAAAATACTCACATTACCAAGAAAGGTGAACTTAAAAACAGGTAGACATAATAAAATGTATCAAGATATGGATAAAATCAACAGGTTTTTTTTTTAAAAAAATTGAAAAACCATAATATATGCATAATAAAAAATGAGCATTAATTTTAGAAGTAAAATTACATCGGCACTCCTCTTAATGTGCCAGGCACATTTATCCAATGCAGAAGATGATATACAACAGCTGTCTTAGCCATGACTGTTATTAACAGATGATTGCTGATACCTGTCCAGGAATGGCTGTTATGAACAGTAAGCATACATAGTATTAAAGGTAAAGGTAAAGGGACCCCTGACAATTAAGTCCAGTCGCGAACGACTCTGGGGTTGCGGTGCTCATCTTGTTTTACTGGCTGAGGGAGCCGACGTTTGTCTGCAGACAGTTTTTCCGGGTCATGTGGCCAGCGTGACTAAGCCGCTTCTGGCGAAACCAGAGCAGCGCACGGAATACATAGTATTAGCAGAGTTTTTTTTACTTTCTTTGAAACACAGGACGCACCTTTGCAGGCAGATCCCAAATAATGGCATAGTGGCTTAACATGCAGCTGAGATTGTGAGGGGAAGAAGTAGCAGAAAACAAAATATGACTATGTGTCATTTCTGGAGCATGACACTATGTAGTGCGAGGTTCTGTCTGTATTTTTTTTAATCCTGTGCATTTCTGAAAGGGGCAGAAAACAGAGGAACAGGATACTAGCAAAAGATTACATAGTTCATTCATTCAGTGGGGTTTATAAAATAAAACAACAAAAAAACTTATTTTATTTTAGCCGACTCTCATGCCATTCTAGAAACTGCTATTGAAACCCTCATTTCTAATGCAGTTTATCATGTGAGAGTAGGGTGTGATGAAGCTACTGTTTGAGAAATGCAAGTCCAAATCCTACTTTTTTATGCACAGAACCCTTTGGAGCCTGGCCTGCTCTCTACAGGGAGCTAGCAAAGTTTGAAAGCTTGCAGCATTCCACTGTGCAATAAAATCCATCTAGTCCTAAGCGAAAATCTGATCTGCTTTCCCATCAATTATGCGGGAAAATGTTCTCTTAAAATCCCTTTTCTGAATCCCAATGAAACCAGGAAAGCCAGAGATAAAAGCATTGTATGCCATGATATCCAACACAATATCAATTGACCTCTCTATCCTTTCATTTATTAACATGGGTAGAGATAGAAGTCTGGCATGGTTATAAGTCTACTTCTGTTTGAAGAATTAGGCCTACAGGCAGCTGAGGATTTAGGAAATGCTTTAACTGGTGAGGATCAGTTACTAAATAAAATAGTGAACTCAGTGTGAAAGCTACATGGTGAAGTCAACAGTAATAGACAATAGCCCGGGGGGGGGGGGGAATGCACCAGAGGTTTCAACTTTCTAGCACCATAAAAAAAACTTGGGAGGTTAATTCATGTAGTAATAAAGTAGTATGTGAATGAGATTCAGTCTGCATACCAGGACAGTATTAAGTTTTTATACCTCTTCATATACGAGCAAAAGCAAAGACAACAAATCGCCTTGGGATGAAATCCTGGCGCTGGTGAATGCAAGGGCAAATGCCAGCTTTGATTCCAGCAGATCAGGAGTTCATCCTTACCACATAAGATGCCCAGACCATACAGATAAGGTGCTTTCCTGATTTCGAGAAGCAACATAAGCTGCTAAATTCAGATAGATTCTGCCATCCACATCACTATAAGAGAGTCAACCATTTATTTATTTATTTATTTCCTTTCTCAACAAGCTGTGGCATTTTATGAAGAGTTGTTGTTTTGTGGTAAAAAAAGAAAGAAAGAAAGGTACTTTTAACGGTCATGTCCTATCAACAGGGGTGCCACCTCAGGTTTGAAGGAGGGAGGAGCAGAAAGAGATTTCACAGCAAGAATCAAAAGACTGCTTTTTGGAAAGATAGATCTTCAGACAGATATACACACAACAACATCGCATTTTAACAGCACATGTTATGGTGACTTTTTTATACTTCACAATAACCAGAAATATAAATGTTCCTGAAGAACAGTGTCACATGGAAGTGGCAGACTGCCCCTCATCCCTCTGCTTGTAATTGAAGATGGCAAAATCTAGGCCTCAGAGCTTTTCTCACAGGTAAACATTGCACACAAGAACATCTGAATGAAACAGTTGGCTCAACATCACAGGTTCTGCTTATAATTACCATTGTCATAATGGGAAAAAAAGACAACAAAGCAATGAAAACTTTTGACAGTTGGCCAGCACTGAATACAACAAACAATATGCAGCGTATGAGGATAAGGATGAGCAGCTAGATGTCACTGTGTTTCGGGGTTTTCCCCATTGCACGACAACACATGTATATAACACTTTTATAAAAAGCAGCATCTGCTGAGGCCATGCCTGACACACACATGAAAGAATGGATAACGTCACTGATTCGAGGGTTGGATTTATTGGAACCGGTGTTAATCTCAAGCCATGTCACTCACTGGATTCTCTTCCCGTTACCGAAGTATGAATTCAAGGACAAATATAAAATATACCCGATGATTTTAAAAATTTGCCCTTTCAAATTATAGGAGCCTTCAGATGGGAAGAATACATCAAGAGTTTTATTTCAAAAAAAGACTATGATGCATTTATAAATCTAGCTTCAGGAATGAAGGGGAAATATCTGTTCCCCATTTCTTCATTCCCTCTCCAATCTCTCCCCCATATGATATCCTTGTATCATCAATGCCCCCACACAAAAGGCATATTCAGGAGGTCTTGAAACCAGCATTGCGGGCCAGTGCCTCATTTAATTGTCTTCTGGTGTCACGAGGCAGAAGATTTCAATTTCAACCGAAGAACTCACACTTTGGGTCAGAATCCATAGGACCCACTTCAGTGTTACCTCAGCGGTGAGGAAACTCTTTCCTATGCTGCTGTGGTAACATAAGAACCCAAAGATCACATTAGAGATTTGCTAATGATATGGCAAATTCCTTTTCCTTTTCTGGCCAGAATTAAATCAGCGTCTTGTCATGAATGACCTGTTTGTATGTTTCAGCACCTATATTCTTCACTTTAGCAGTTTCAACAAATGAAAGCAAAATGCATATACTCTTAGGGCAACTAAGTATAGCTGCCGACAAAGAGTTAGGAATAGGTATTCTATGGAAAGAATTAAAGTTATGTGTTAGGAATGCAATCCTATGCATGATTACTAGGAAGTAAAGTCTCACTGAACTGTGGTGGCTACTTCTTAGTAAAAGTACATAGGAATGGTCTGTACGTCCTATTTACTGTAAAAGGGAACTGAGGCACAAAGCTGATATCAGATATCAATCAGACTTCAAAGCAGTTTACTCAGAAAGTTAAAATAGATTGGGGGCGAATAAAATAAACTGCCCAAGGCACTGCTTTGAAACAAAGGTAATAATATAAAACAGCAAATGTGGCTTCATAATTTGGATCATATTATACAGAGATTGTTTTGTAGGCTGCCTCAGCCACTATTCATAGTTACAAGGTTACTGTTACAACTTACAAGGTGACTGTTTAAGAGAGTACGTTCAACATGGAGAAGGAGAAAGAGGCCATCAGTGTATTTTCATGTGGGAATCAACCTCTGACTGGCAAAAAATAAATAAAAAAATAAAAACCCTCAAAATTTCAGGAGAGAGTGAAGGACCTGACCACAGTGAAGAACTAAGGTGGGAGATGGTAGTGTATGTCGAAATTTACACACAGGGCCGGCCCAATACATTTTGGCATCTGAGGCAAACCACAAAATGGCGTCCCCCTTACCACCAGGGAAGAAGGGGTGAGGGAAGATCTATATCAGGAACAACAGAGGGAATAAAAATCTACATAGGGATCTGCTGCCTTGGTTGGATCTAGACTAGGTTAGGCTGCAATCCATCCTACTCACCTGGAACTCGTAAGCCCAATTGAATAGGACTTACTTCTGAGTAGACATGGTAAGACTTGCACTGTTTAGGTGGTATTCAACTAGATTCAGCTCCAGGTAGACTGATTGAAATTAATGAACCTGACTAAGTGAGGCCCATTAATTTCAGTGGGTCTACTCTGAGTAAGACTTAGTTGAGTGCCAACTTTGGTTACACTTTAAGTCCAATGGAAATCAATAGGACTTAAATTAGTCACGGCTAACTTTCTGTATTGATTTTAACAGAATCTAAATGCTTTTAACTTACACCACAACTACCAGCCATCTCCATATTTACTCAGAAGAAAACCACGTTGAAATCACATTGAAATCCACGTTGAAATCCAAACTGAATGTATATAAGATTTCAGCCTCAGTCTGGATCCAACCCACTAACTTTGAAACTCTTTATCTGCCACTGTATTTCCTACATTCTTTCTACACCAGAACAACACTTTCTAGATTTCGTAGGAGAGATTCTCAGCACCAAGAAACTCACTAACCTTGACCAACAATGACTTAGTGACAACTGCAAGCAAGAATTCCAGCAATGACACAGTAACATGCAATGCACACAATGTCAAAATAAAGAATGATGCTTATGAAGAGGCATAAGATTAATTTATTTACAAGTATTTTAGCCACCCAAATCATTAAAAAATTTGTAAAGGTTTTGAAAAAAAATCACCACAAAATATATAGGAAACCAGGAATAGTTGTAGTGTTTTGTTACATTGTGTGTGTGTGTGTATATATATATATCTCAGATGCTAAATCTCAGATAACTTCCTAGAATATTTAGCCACTACAGTTCTGAAAAAGAATATACATTTAACTGATTTTCAGTTAGGTGATGTCACAGAAAAGTGGATATTAGGGACTTGAGAGGAAACCGGAAAGAGTGCATAAAAATGGACTGGGGGGGGAGAATCTCAGAAATACTTCCTTCAAAGGGTGATAAAATTAGTTTGCCTTAAATAGGTGTGCAGACAGCATTAGTTTTGCACATATATAATTGGCAGTCACATTTTGATGTGATACAGAATTTTATATAAAAAATGGGTTCTTAGACTGCTTCATCCCTCCCAAAAAATTATAATGCCAAGGTGCTATAATTAAAGTAGTATGATTAATATTAAAAGACATTCTTAAGTATTGAATACTGACAGAATTTAAATACCCTTAATCTATTTTATTTACTATACCCCTTTTCTTCAAATAAATTATTGGAGTGGCTTACAATAAATGTAATAGTATAATTCTACTATTCTACCTCTGCGCAGCATTTTATAATGCTGCCTGCAACAATATTGGCATAGTTTGGGAGTTTTCCATACATTACATGGAAAAATAGATTTGCAACCCAGCTGCAGCTGATTCTGTCCTATATTTGCTAACACTTGTCTCAATTCATACATTAGATTTTTAGGGGTCCATTAAAAAAATCTCAGATGTACCCAAAAATGTAATGTGTGAACTGGCCCTTAGGTCGGGTCAAGAAACTCCTATCTGTGGAGTAGTGGGAGTACTTCAGTGTAAATGAATAAAATAACATCATGTTAAAGACAGTGTGACTTCACTGAGACTCAGGGGCACACAATTCTTTTCCTGAATTGTTACCAATCTGTTTAGAGTTGCTTCTTAGGAATTTGGCTGCAGGGTATAATATAATATTATAAAATGAAATGAAATGGCAAAAACATCTTTACTTTTCCTCTGAAGAGAGTCGGAAGAGAGCCTCTCCCAAGTTTTCTAGCTTCTCCCTCTGTTCAAGATCCTGGTACAAGCCTTTAGGGACCTTGTTGAGACCATAGAGCAAGCCATACAAACAGCCAGCAATAGTTCCAGTCGCTGCACTCTCACCTGTAAAATAAAGCACAAACGAGAACCCAGTTTCATTAGAATGCCCTTCTGGCTTCTCCATGAAATAATATCATATATATTAAGAGCAATCTCAGTTCTCTGAGCACTGGTCCAAATTGGCAGCACCAAGAGACTAGTATCAGGTTGGCAGAAACATTTTTAAAAAGTCATTTGGGGAGGGAAACAACTCTAAGGTGGAAACAGCTCAAAGAAGACATGCTCAATTGCTATGCTGACAATTGGTCTTTCATGTCACAATCACATCATACCTTTGAAGCATTCTTAGGCTACATAATAATAATAATAATAATAATAATAATAATAATAATAATAATAATAATAATAATAATTTATTATTTGTACCCCGCCCATCTGGCTGGGTCTCCCCAGCCACTCTGGGCGGCTTCCAGCAAACATTAAAATACATTAACACATCACAGATTAAAAACTTCCCTGAACAGGGCTGCCTTCAGGTGTTTTCTAAATGTCATGTAATTGTTGATCCTTTTAACCTCTGCTGGGAGGGTGTTCCACAGGGCGGGCGCCACTACCGAGAAGGCCCTCTGCCTGGTTCCCTGTAGCTTTGCTTCTCGTAGTGAGGGAACCGCCAGAAGGCCCTCAGCGCTGGATCTCAGTGTCCGGGCTGAATGGTGGGGGTGGAGACGCTCCTTCAGGTATACAGGACCGAGGCCGTTTAGGGCTTTAAAGGTCAGCACCAACACTTTGAATTGTGCTCAGAAACGTACTGGGAGCTTTAGCAGTCATGACTTCTCCTAAAGAATTCTGGGAACCATAGCTTGTTAAGGCCAGTGCCTTTAACAAACGTTGTCCACTCTGCCCATCATCTCCTTCTTGAAACACCCCTGCTGTAAAACTAGTTGTGAAACATAGGTGTAGATAAAAAATAATAATTCTCACAATTCTTGTGGCTTAACTTTTCTTAGATAGTAGGATTGCCACTTCCTTTATGGGAATAAGAAATGAAGCTTTTCCCAACCAGCACAACATTACTGCAATAATTACTAATTGGAAAGTACAACAAGTGCTTTAGATGCAAGATACTTCAATGGATGTAGTAACTGGAAAGAGCTAGAATTATTAGTGAGTCACCTAATGTAGCCAAACTGACCCTAATCAAAAATTAGAATGGTCTGTATGTCGTATATATTTTGCTGTTATGGTTACAAGGAACCGGCATGAAGGAACTACTAGATTACTCACCACCATGGAATATTGCTCGGTTGCAAAGTTCGGTCCAATCACTACCACATCCTAAGAGAGCATCATATGCAATCATGGGAGCATCATGACCTCTCCTTCCACCACGACCTTCAGAACTCCATCTCCTATAAGTCTGAATGGATAATTAATGAGTTTGGTTGGGTGAATCTGATGGCAAGGCAACCCAGAATATACAGATTTAAATGCCACTCTTTTACTTTGCCTTTTTTTCTTTTTCTTTTCATAGCATGGCACAGAAACATTGCAGATTGTGTTTTAAAGTACTCCCTTCTTTGTTTCTTTTAAAAAAATATTGGAGCTACATTTGCTCATTGCTTATTTCTGTGTGTAGTCAAGCCTTGCTTTAGCATACATTAAATATATATTTTTTAAAAATATTTAATCTGAAACAAGACGGAAACAGCCTTTCTTGGCTTTGGGGGGAACCACACTAAGGCAATCTCTTAGACAGCTCATCTTTCTTGGGTTCCTTCACAAATAAGAATTCCATTTGCCTCCATCAGTTTATCTGAGATTATGATGAAGATAGTGGTGATGATGGTGATGATGATGTCATTTGCTTCTCTGACATTGCCATGATGGCATTTGCAACATTGCCTATGAGTTTTCAAAACTTGCCTACAGTTTATCACTTAAGTCTATAAAAATGTGGAATCCCACAAGATTGCTTCCTCAGAGAGGGAACTGCATGTTACCGTTTTTGTTGTTCTTGGCAAACCTTTTTATTTCATTCACTGACCGTTGAACACTTTCTGTAAAGAGGTGGAGAAAATAGAGAGACAGAGAGACAGTGTGTGATCCAGAAAGTTTTAATCGGGACTTGTCCTGTCTGCTGATTGAAGGTTCTTATTGCACAGATGATGGTTTCCTGCATGGGTATCACATTATACTGAGCATACATGTATATTTCTACAGAAGATGGTCACAGTTAGTCAACTTTTTTTGAAAGCTGTAGCCTTCACAGAATGAGCAGCAAAGGCCATATAGAAGATCTTAATGTACTATAAGTGGTGCCCCAAGTAAACAAGCAAACAAACATCCTGACCGCTAAGCAATTGTCACATCTACATCCAGTGATACTGGAATTCTTAGTAATAGTTTTTCTAACAGCAGTTTATGCTGTATTGTGACTTCGTGAAATGCTGAAATGTAAGTAGATACTACTATAATGCTTTTGGCAAAAATTTGCATCCTATTTAAGTGCTGTTGCCTTTTACTTGGGTGCAATCTGTTTGGGGCAAGTCTCCAAGTAACAGAATGGATTGTGCACATTGTAACTCCGCATGGAATACTGGTGAGGAAAGGGCTTGCATGAGTGACAAGAGAGTCATTTCATGAGGTAGGTCACCTGATCTCGTGGAGAGTCTTCGTACACTGGAATAATGCATTAAAGAATACTGGCATTGTAATGAAGACTTTCTATGCAAACCCAGATGAGACAGGTGGTGAGGGGGTTTCAAATGTCAGAGGCACCCCGTGGAGTCATCGCCATGCAGGAGTACGATAGTCATAGCATTTGAATCAGATCTCAGTTAAGAAAATAAAGAGAGCACAGCAGCACATGGGTCTGAAAAACTGCAGCTCTCATAGAGTGCCTGGGATATATAACTGGAACTGCCAGCAAACATACATCGACATCTTACCTCTTGTGCTGCCAACTTAGCATGTCTGCTGAAAGGAGTGGTAGGCAGAATTAGATTGCTAGAGGCACGTTTACAGTCCTTGCTACCCAACCTCAGCATCTGCTTGGTGACCTGGGCAGCTAATTCAGTTCCATCTGACCCTATAAAACCCCAGCTTTGTTAAATTCTGCTCCCCAATCTAAGCATATTGTTTTTCTGTTGAGAAGACTGCCAGAATGTCTGCTTTCCACCATTTCCCACATTCTACCTCTGTAACCTGATCTTTTTCCTGCTTTGAACTGCAATGTGTGCCGTTCTAGTCCATCTGCACGTTATCTGCACCACATCTGGAGCCCAATATTTTGACCACCTTAAGCTACACCGCTGGCTCTTCCCTTCACCTCCAGCTTCAATTGTGTGACCTTGGATCTCCTATTCCCCTTCTCACATGGAATATGAAGTTGATCCAGCAACTTCAAGAGCTGCTGGATCCCAACTTCCATCACCCCTGGCCAATGTCTATAATGGGGCTGATGGGAATTGGAGTGCAATCATATCTAGAAGCCCACCCCTACACTAAACCTAGCACCAATCTAAGATTTATTCCATAGGCTTGAGTCATTCAATAAACTTATACTACTACCATTTTATGGTACTTGGTTGCAATTGTTTCTAAATTAAAGAAAATAGGACCCACTTTCAGATGGAAAAGTATCAGTACATATTTGTCCCCAATACTTTCAGAATTTTTGGTTGAAGAGTTTACCTTTTCTCTTTCCTCAGCATCATAATTGTCAGGAAAGTTGGGTTTATTCTGGTTGTCTTCATTGATTTCTCTCTCCTCCAAGTAAAATTGCCATTTTGCTTCATAGTAAAACCAATGCTCCTGATATTCTGAATGAAAAACAAATTAATGGTGGTACATTTATTCTTGAATAGGTTCTTTCAGTGCAACAGCATGAATGACAAAATCCAATTTACAGAACTCTCATGAAGAAAATTAAATAAAACCTGTCCAACTATTCTTAGCCTCTCAACAATACTAATTAGCTAATATTCACAATGTAGAAAGCGGGAAAATAGATTTTAATTTTCTATTGTAAATACAAATAATTAGGGCCACCAAACACACATTTTGGAAAACGAGAATGTAGATCACAGTGTCTATTAAACCTGCAAACAAACTTTTACTGTAGTTCATTCAACAATTACTACCGGGTCCTGAATACTGAGCAAAAGCATAAGAAGCCCTCCCAAGTCTCAACAGGAGCTATTTTGAGTGCAGGCTGTATGCTACCTGATAAGGCAGCTGGCAGTAACACTTTTTTTTTTTTTTTTCAGTACGATCTTCAGAATGCAGCCTCTACAAATAAACTAAGATGGGCATCTCTACCCATTTGTACAAGGGCAGCTTTTTCCGAGTCTGCACCCAAAAGATCTACTGCTTAAAAGTGGAGAGGGTGCACTTTGTAAACTGGTGGGGCTTCACATGCAACATTTTCCTACAGGAAGCAGTAGCTCTGCCACTTCTGCAGCGTCCATTGCCGTAGCTTTGTTTCTGCCACCAATATTCAGCATACCTTCCTGAACCACTGTACCTGTAGCAAAACAAACATTTGCAGCACCGTTTATACATTGAGTCTAGAGCAGCTGTTCTCAACCTTTGGTCCTCATATGTTGTTGGAATACAACTCCCATCATCCTTAGGACCAGTGGACAGGGAAGTTGGGAGTTGTAGTCCAAAAACATCTGGGGACTCAAGGTTGAGAAAGGCTGGTCTGGATGAAAACTTGTTTTCTGCTATTGGGGTTCTCCCCAAAGGCACTTGAGAGATGCTTATTTCTAGCCTCTTGTTATTTACCTATGGCCTTAGACATATGGTTTCCCTCCCCATCTTTCCCTTGCTTCATTACCCTTCCTTTCTTCTTTACAGCACTGAAACCCTTTGCATTATGCGGTCCCTGAGCAGAAGACTGACTTTTGTCAAAGAAATACTAGGCATCATCTTCTGCAGCATATTGCAAACATCTGTCTATACTAAGTGCTACCATAGGCGATCACTTGTGGCTACCTCTGAGAACTACAGAGGTAAAGCTGCCTCTGAGAACTACAGAGTAAGAATATGCAGAACAGGGAACATTAAACAAATGTGGGGTGTTTTTTTTAGAAAATAAAAACAAAAGAAATTGACTGAATAATTCAAAAGGATAGATCCCTTGAGAAAAGGGGCTCACATTTGTTTCAGGCAGGGTTTCTAAAATGTCGTCCTCTTTATTTATTTCTAAAATAGCATTGCACTTCACTCCATAATGACAGATGCATGCTTTAGGAGTCTTGCATATTTTACTCAGGGTTGGAATTGTGCAAGAAGAGTGACAGCATCCTTCTGTCAAAAGCAGACCTATACAACTTAATCCTGCACCTGGTCTAGTCAGAAGAAGAAGAAGAAGAAGAAGAAGAAGAAGAAGAAGAAGAAGAAGAAGAAGAAGACTTTAGCTAAAAGCCAGAGAACTTCTGAGAAAGAACACAGGGCCTATTGTTTGTCACTAGTCGCCTGCATCACTATCCAAATATGGGTTCCGTTTTTCAAAATTGTGTATATGGGTATATTCCTAGAGCAAGGATTCAGAGAAGAGGGAGAGAAAGCAAATTTACAAATACAAATAACTTTATTGGCATTACAAGTTAAAACATTTCAAAACACTACGATAAATTTAAAAGGGACAGGAGTGAGGCTGTCGAGGATCACAAGGTACTCGGTTGTTCTGCTTCACCCTGTCTATTCCCTAGAGGGATGATTCATTAAGAACCCTTTCAGGTAAAATGGAGATTAAAAAGGAAGCCACTGGGGCAGTAACATCCTTGTCCCTATCTGCTAGGAGGAACCACATTTGACAGGTAGCATCTCTCTCTCTAGGCTCATGATAAAATCTTCTGAGTTCCAGATTGAAACAGACAACACCTGAAATGGCAGGTAGGGAAATTAAGCTAACAGAGCATAAACACTTCAATTATGCACCTTATGTGTGATTTTGGAATTCCATATTATGCAATGTTACCTGCCATGTGCCGAATCGTCTTCTTGCAGTATTCTTCAGCCATTGGGACAACCTTCATCATTTCTCTTCCCCACTGCACCAGTGGCTTTCCTTGTATTGCGTATGAAACAAACAGAGCTGTGCACAGTGATCCTAAAAACCCTGAAAGGAGAATAGAAAAATGATGATGACGACTATGGCACCAAGTAGCACCAAAAAGGAGGAGTAATCAGCGTACAGATGCATAAGAAACTAAGTTTATTAAGCTCAAAGAAATACAACATGCACACATTTCAAGCTATATGCCTTTCTTCGGGAATATTTTTTTGGACCAATAAAACAGGTATTGAACTTCAAATGGCATTACTGTATGTGTATATAACTGACTGGTGCAATGCCTACTCAGAAGTCCTGTTGAACCCAGAAGGGTTTATTCTTAGGTCAAATGGAATTAGGATTGTAGCCTTAATCACTACTTTCAACCCCTGACCACAGAGAGGCGTTCCAGAGAGGGTGCCACTACCAAGAAGGCCCTCTGCCTGGTTCTTTTACTTAGTGTATGTGTGGAGGTTTGTGTCAGCCTCACTTGGGTAGGTTCTTTTTCTATTTGCTTATTTTAAATGGGGATTTTTAGTTGGAGGTTTCGCCTATGAAATGCTGGTCAGGTGCTGGTGGCACTGCTGTGGACAATTACTTTTCCTTTTCAATTATGGCATTGATGTCCTCCAAAGAATGAGTGATTTGGCTGTTGTGTTAATTACAATGTGCCTGTTATTTTAGTGGTGTATCATGTCGAGATACTGTGCCTTTAACACAGAAACCATGTGAGCCTTTTTTTCCACCATTTAATCTCCATTGGAGGAGATGCTTCATCTACTTTAATTTCTGAAACCTAGACTGCCGATAAAAGCGCATGAGTAAAAAAAGAAAGGTGACAATTCTGATAGATTTACTGAATCCAGTTAATCACTGTCATCCTTAGCATTCAATACAGATCCTTTATGCAGTGTGCCAAACACTTAAAAGTCACATAGTTTGCAACTTTATTTTGCCATTTTAAAAGCTAGAAAACAAGCAAGACTGTGTGAGCTTTTATCATTTAAAGTAATGAAACTAGATTGGGGCGAACTGGCATAATGGAATACTTCAGCAAATACGTATGACTTACAACTTGTGTCTCTGCTTAGGAGGGAGCCATCTGATATGTGATGATTGTTGGCTGAGATTAACATTCCAGGGTGATGACTTATTTTACATGTGTATGTCCAATTGATCTTAATGAGGATAACATTAGAATGGTGCATAGGTTTAAAGCAACTGCTTTTATGGCCCTTAGACCTACTGAAAATGAAAATCATGACAACGAACTGCTGAAAATTAAAAGGAATTCATAATATGTTGCATGTCATTCAGTGATCAGAATTTTAACCATAACAGTTTCTTACTCTAATTAACCAGTGTTTTTGCACTGCAACCCTGTTTTTATGTCAGACTGGACTACAGCCTAACCTGGTCTCAGAATGCAACTGTGTCTGGTTATTGCTTCTACTGACCTACAATAATTTTGCAATTCTGATGGTGGGCATATTGCATTGGTTTTTTTCTCAGACTGGTGGCAGGTGAAGCTGCAGAACAGATGTGTGCCCCATGCAATGGCTCTCACGATTGCAGACCACTGCTGTTCCACTTACCAGTCTAGTGGATAGAGAAAGAGTAATAAATGAGTGTGGCTGGCTGGCTGGCTGGCTGGCTGGCTGGCTGGGAGAAACAGCATATCCTCATCCCCCAGATCTCAGAAGTAGGAGATACAGTCAAGCTGAGGCTTGTCTTTACTGCCAGTGGTTCTCCAACCTGCTCCTTCTTATTCCTGTCGGTCCAGTCATCCCATTAGCACTTTTCTTGTCTTTCCTCCTCCCCGTTTTTTCCTCCAGTGATCCCACCCCTATTCCTATCTTCATGCGTCAAGAATTGCAGTTGGGGGGGTGGTTTTAGTGCAGAACTTGAATCTGACATATTGCAATTGTGATATGGCACACTGCAGAATCCTTACATGAAAGAGCCCCCAAGCACTTATGCAGGCTAAGCTCCAGCCACAACTGCACTGAGCAAAAAGCACCTTAAGTTTGCTACAGGTCTATGTATGCTAATTTGAGAGTTATGCCCACTGAAACAATAGGAGCTTCTGGGTGAACATGTTAAATTTGTTGTGTGTGTACACACATTTCTTTCTTGTTTCATACTTGAACACTATATTAGGTTTCCTCCGTCCAAATGGTACTGCAATCCACCCCACCCCACCCCCTTGACTGGGCTTCCTTCCAGTTTAAGAGCCCAGATGGGGATGGGGAACTATTAAAAACTACACAGGGCCATTTGCAAGGGAAAACTGAAGGGCAGAGAAGGGTTAAACACCTCTCCCCACCCACCAGCTTTCCCCTGCAAGTGTCTCTCCACCCCTGCATTATGAGAAGAACACAGGGTAAGTGTAGTTTATTGAATACAATTTAGTTTATTGAATTTATGTGTTGCTTCCCGCCATCAAATAAGTCTTGAAGCAACTTGCAAAAGAAATAAAAATCTAGAAGAGACATTTCCATTTAAAACAATGCAACATACTAAATGTGTCCGCCTACAATAATCACTTGCAAGGAACCATACCACCCAAGAATGGTCCCAAAAGAAACAGCTGCTAAAAGCCAGACTGTTATTGTTGGGCAAATGCCAGGGCAAATAAATACATCTTCTCCTGGTGCTGAAAAGATGACAATGTTAGCAGCAGACAAGCTTCCAAGAGGAGAGTGTCCCATAAGCATAGGACTACCACAGAAAACATCTGTTTTCCTATTGCCACCCTCTGAGCATCTTTGGAGGGAACATACAGAGATTCCCTTCTTCAAATCGAGGTAGATTCATATGGGGAAAGGTCATCCTCGAGCTACTGGGATCCCAAGCCATGCAATACTTTGGAAAGTCAAAACCAGTACTTTGAATTTGACTTGGAAACAAATTGGCAACTACCGGTAGTGCAGGTAAGCAGGGGCGTAGGAAGTGGGGGGCGGGGGGCCGCCCCAGGTTCCATCATGGAGGGGGCTGACAGATGATCAAGGAATAATTACTGCCCTACTAGGGCGGTTCATAAAAAAACATTTTTTTAAAAAAAATGCCTGCTCCAAAGGTCTTATCTTACTACACTAGGGATTATATAGCTATATATGAAATTTCATGCATATCAGTTAATATCTTGACCCTCCTTCACGAAAATAGCTGTTTACTTGACCGTTTTCCTAGGTCGTGAAGGCTGAAATTTCAATTCAGTGGAGCACTTACTGTTCCCAACCCTAACCCTGCAGAAAGCCATCTAATTAGACTTTAATTTGATTTTGACATGTTTTTAGGAGGTAATTTAATTATTGTTTGATTTTATACCAATGTTATGTATCTGATGATAGCTGCCCTGAGCGCGACTTTGGCCGGGGAGGGCAGGATATAAACAAAATTTTATTATTATTATTACTTATTATTATTCCTTTGTAAGAAAATATGAAATAACGTAAAACCATTTTTGCAGGCAAAAAATAAAATAATAAATGTGTGTGGGCGGGGTGACAAGAAATTTTTCGCACCGGGTACCACCTGACCTTCCTATGCCTCTGCAGGTAAGGTAAAAAGATGAAAGGTAAAGGACCCCTGGATGGCTAAGTCCAGTCAAATGCGAATATGGGGTTGTGGCACTCATCTCACGCATCTCGCCGAGGGAGCTGGCATTTGTCCACAGACAGCTTTCTGGGTCATGTGGCCAGCATGACTAAAATGCTGCTGGCACAATGGGACACCATGACAAGTGCCAGAGCAGAAGGAAACACCGTTTACCTTCCTGTCACAGTGGTACCTATTTATCTACTTGTACTGCCATGCTTTTTAACTGCTAGGTTGGCAGGAACTGGGACAGAGCAACGGGAGCTCACCATGACTGGTGTTTTATGTTGAGATTGCCCCATCTCTGTCAACAACCTGGTGACTGCGTTCTGTGCTATTTGCATTTTTTCCAATTGTCTTCAAATGCTGTTAACAGACCTCAAGCCGCACACACAGATCGACCAGGGCTTTGGCAGGACTGCCAGCCTTGCAAGGGGCAGGGCAACCCAGAGTCAATACATCCTAACCAAAACAGGTCGATTTCCCTAGACGTTACCTGTAGGATGGTTATGAGTCATTCGTCCAACTTCAATGCTCACTTCAATTAGAGTTTCCAGCCTGTCAGGCTTCCAGTATTTCATCCCTAAGCACATGGCTTTTGTAGCTGCTCCAAATCCTGAACCTATCGTCAACAGCAACAAAAAGGCAAACGAGTCATGAACAATAATTTGAATCACGTTTGATTGTAGCTGATGGTGTTAGTGAATTTTGAAGTGGTGTGGGAGCCAGAAGGCTGGTGGAAAGTTGGTAGTTGGAGTCCGAGAACTCTGAGGATGGGAGGCAGGCCCTTGAAGAGGGGTGGGAGAAGACAGGTACACTTGCCCTAGACCTCAGGGGGCTAAGCTGACCAGGGGGCCCCCACCAGGGGCATGCCTGACTTAAACCATCATGTCAACAATGCCCCACACCTCCCAGCCACCCTGGGCCTGAGAGAAGCTCTGCACGGCCCTGGTGGGGGGCAACAGGTGGCTCATCGCTAAGCTGGGAGGAGGATAGTTATTATAATTCAGTATACATACATATATAGGGTGTGGTAATCCAAAATGAAACACCTTTTAAGTCCTGTTGATGTTAACATGAGAGCTAAGGGTATGACCAGGCCCGTGCAGAGCTTGCCTGAGGCCCTAGTTGGGAGTCTTGTTAGAATATAGTTATAAACTCAAACAAAAAAGCAGCTGGTCTCTTGGCAGTCCAACCCGCCCTGCCCCCCGGCCAGCCAAGCCCTCCAAGGCCCAGGGCAAATGTACCTAGCTGCCCCCACCCCACTCTGCATAGGCCTGGGTGTGACTATACATTTCTGTAACCCACTTATTTGGGAGTAAGTCGGTGGGACTTGCTTCTCAGTAGACATATTCAGTGTTCTCTCTTGCTGAATTTCCTAATGAAATCAATTCAATAAAACATTCACTTTCGCTGGATTGTTATATAGGCCTATGTAATATATTTTGAGTGCATTTCTGTTTATATCCCATTCCCCCCCCCCAACTGAAGTAACTTACAATATTTTGAAAAAATTATAAAAGCTGGAGGTTACTGATTTGGGGTCTCAGAGGGAAGGAAAGCAACAACTTTTACACCAAGCCTAGAAACAGCTCCTAGCAGAGAGTTCCCTCTCCCCAAGCACCAATGTCCATTGCTTAGACCGCAGCAGGGAAGGCAATAACACCCCTCCATTATCCAGCTGTATTGCTACCCAGACTATCTATCTATCTATCTATCTATCTATCTATCTATCTATCTATCTATCTATTTATTATTATCATTATTACATTAATTGAAGTGACTTTTATCTTGATATTGTTAGATGACCTTTTGCAAGCCACCTTGGAGGTGTTTAAAGGGCAGGAATGTGGAAAACAATAATAAAACAATAATAATAAATAATAATAAATAATAAAACAATAATAAAGAAATAAAAGCCAGGCTGAATCTACACATATATTTAAAACAATGCTGTGAAAATGCTTTTTAAAAAAAGTTTAAAAATATATGTGGAATTTGCCATTAGTTCACTAGCGTCATCTAGTGTCACATTTGTATAATGCACTTAAAACGTTATATTTGCAGCTGTATAGTTGAGTTCCCAGTCAAAAAACATAAATTAATAAACAGCAGATTAAACAACAACAATAAAAAGCATCCACAATAAGCAATACCATACAAAAAACAACAACCCAAAATCCAAATACTCGTGTAGGCCGCCTCTTAACACAATATAGCTTCCATCATATAAAGTTGCAAGATAAACAAAACATTTTTTAGAAAGAATTGTAACAGCAGCATTGAAATTGGTGATAAGAATCAATAACAATAAAACAATGAGCTGTCTAGAGGACAGCACTGTCAGTGCCAAGCAGCCCTCTTTGAGGAGGATTTTCCAAAGACCCAGGACCATGACAGAAGAGGCCCTGTCTCCCATCACCACTCACAGCATCTCAAAAGGGCAGGCATCTGGAGCAAGGCCTCTGATGACAACTCAAGTGTCATCAGCCTAAGTTCATACAGGGATAAATAGCCATTCATTGTTATACATTAAAAAAACAAGTAGCAGAGTTCATTTCCATACCAGAAATACAGAGACAAGGTTTCCAGGTTGGAGAATAAGGTTGCCAGGATAACCTTAAACCCTGACACTTTTCAAAATTCAGCACTAGGCCTATGAGGCCTTTTTCTCCATAGAAACTGTGGGTGCCAGCCATTTTTAGGAGTTCGGGATGCCAACTGTGCTGTTTCCAGCTTGTCAGGCACAGGAACGTGCTTCAACCCTAGTAGTGGAACTTAGTCCTGGTATTTGCTTATTAGTTTAATGCTTCACACCCGACTGAATGGCTTGGTGCATGTTAAGCTATGAATAAGATTAAGCTGTTAGAGTCTCATAGTCTGTTGTCACCTCATAATGGATAGGCAAGGACTAGGTAAAAAGGTTGTTGTTGTTGTTGTTGTTGTTGTTGTTGTTGTTGTTGTTGTTATATCCCCTAGCCAATGTAACCTTCAATTACATTTTAATGATAGTCTTTTCTATGTTTTAGCTTGTTTTGTTCTCTTTAAGCCTGGGGCTACACAAAAGGCGTCTGGCTGTTGAATTGGTTGCCCCTACCCATTTATATATGGGTGGTATAAGACATGAAGCTGGAAAGAGAGGGGGGCAGAGGCTGACTTTTTAAGGGACAGAGCCTCCAAACCCAAGTCTCCCATAGCCATGCTTTATAGAAATAGAAATTACCAACCAAATGTCTGCTAGCATTATAGTGGCTATGAATATATGAATACATAATTTAGCCATTTCTCACTTCACATGTCTTCATATATACATCATTTAAGAAAGCAATTCCAGAAGACAGCCACTTTTGCGGCACCATTCCTAAAGTCTGGCTTATATGGGTTTAGTTGTGCTCACCTTATATAGATCCTGTGTGGAATCTCAAATAGCTATTGTGATTTTGCTTTGAGAGATACACATACCTTCTCAAAACACTTTCTGAGGTTTCTATTCGATCTATGCATAAATGAGAACAGCGTGCTTGTAACTGCTTCACTACCAACCTGCTATTCATCCATGGAACGGGGCCAGAGGGAGAAAAGTGAGCTAAAACTGCCAGGTATTTTTCTTTTCTTTTCTCTTTCAGCAATTGCTGTGAGAAGGACAGAGTGGGGGGAGAGAGGCAGCAGCACTGTCAAACGAGGATGATTGCAGAGAGACAAAAATAATCATCGTATTGCATTACAATGTTTATGCCATGATGTTGCATCAATATATGATGCTGGTGTTGAGTGGTTCTATATTCCAGTGATATAGTGTCACATCAACACAGTGCTGGGTCTGGAATCTGCACTTTCCTTGTGAGGCCATGTGCGGCCAGTGAAGAAGACGTACAATGCCTCTTCTAAATGGTCAGTACTAAAGATTGGAAAGTGATCTCTCTGCAGAATGTATATGTTGCATTTGAAGCCTGAATAATACAATAAATACCACAGTGAAGTTGCATCTCGGCACATACTCTGAGAGGCATCACATATGCCTCGTTTTGCTCCCTGGGGAATTTGGTTTAAATAGATCACTTTATGGACAAAATGTCCAGGTTAGTGCAGGTCCTTAAAAGGATCCATGACAGATTGTATTCCTGAAAAGAAACACAAATTCCAGAACAAAAAAAATCTGGACCAGAAGGCATTGTGCCAAGAACTAAGACTCTTTAAATAGACATTTAAACTGGACAGAGATAACTTACAAAAGGACACAGTGCCCTACAAAAGGAATTCCTGGCAGCTTGCTTTTAGCATCCCAGGCAAATATGGAATTGCTGAAAAACTATACAATGAGTACCATCTTTGCCCACATGGTCATAGTGCCCATACAAGGAAGAAACCTGCCCTTACGCATCAACACGTGTAACTATAGGCAACTTATAAAGCATGTAAAGAATCAAAATAATTATATACTTCATTACTGAGTGAGGCATTATTGTCAGAAGTAGATTAAATGAGAATGTAGGGGGAGGATCGTAGAATATCTGTTTTGCAATGCAGAAGGTTCCAGGTTCAGTCCCCGGCATCTGCAGGAAGGCATGGGAGACAATCCTGTCTTAAATCCAGGAGAGTCACTGTTCATCAACTGTAGATAACACTGAGCCAGATGGACCTATAATCTGACTTAAGTATAAGGCAGCTTTCTATGTAAGAAGCTGTGGTTGCCTCCAGAACTAACAGTACTTCTTTGGGGCTATGTAAAAAAACAACTACGTAATGGACACTGATTTAAATCATTTAGTGCTGAGATAGCAGCAAAATGGGAAACTATTCAGACTGCAAAAATAATGCAATCACATTCATGTTTACTCAGAAGTAAGTCCTCCTTTGTGCAAGGGGCTTTCTATCAGGTAAGTGTTCATGAACTCGCAGCCTAACAGCGCAATCCTACACTTAGAAGGAAACCCAGTGAATTCAGCGGCACCCCTAGTCTGCTGCCCTCAAGTGTAGTACTGGAGTAGGATTTTAAAGCAGAAGTTGGATGGCCATCTGTCATAGATGCTTTATCTGGGATTCCAGCATTGCAGGGGGTTGGACTAGATGACTCTTGGGGTCCCTTCCAATTCTACAATTCTATGACTCTACCAGTCAGATTGGCTTCTGTGTATGCATTTGGTGAGGAGGGTGCCACCTTGTTCTTTGCCTCAGGCAGCAAAATGTCTTGAGCTGGCCCTGACTTTATTATTCCTAACCAATCCACTGTAAAGTAAAGGTAAAGGGACCCCTGACCATTAGGTCCAGTCACAGATGACTCTGGGGTTGCGGCGCTCATCTCGCTTTATTGGCCGAGGGAGCTGGCGTACAGCTTCCAGGTCATGTGGCCAGCATAACTAAGCCGCTTCTGGTGAACCAGAGCAGCGCACGGAAACGCCGTTTACCTTCCCGCCGGAGCGGTACCTATTTATCTACTTGCACTTTGATGTGCTTTCGAACTGCTAGGTGGGCAGGAGCTGGGACTGAGCAACAGGAGCTCACCCGTTGCGGGGATTCGAACCACCGACCTTCTGATCGGCAAGCCCTAGGCTCTGTGGTTTAACCCACAGCGCCACTCTGTGTATACACTTCTGTGTATGCATTTGGCATTGGGGGGAGTGCCACCTTGTCCTTTGCCTCAGGCAGCAAAATGTCTTGAGCTGGCCCTGACTTTATTATTCCTTACCAATCCACTGTAGGTTACTTTAAAGTACAATGATGTAGGATAAGTTTCAGCTCAGAAAAACCACCACTTTACCTTTCTCATTAAATGGTGTGTGCCAAGCCAGGAGATAGTTGTCTGGCTTCAGTTGGGAGCAGGCTTCGATAGTAGCAGGATCTGACCGTCTCCCAGGAAGTTTGTCAATAGCATCCACATAACGTTTTACAAGTTCCCGATATAGGTCTTCTAAACACCAGTAATCTGTTCAGGGGAAGAAAAGTGTTATATAGTCAGATGAAGCAGCAGGGAATGTTCAAAAGGAGAAAAGGAAATCACTTCTCCTGCTGCATTTTCATTTGTCAAGGTTGCTAAAGATGGATCAGTGAGACCTTAACACCCTTGAACTACTCTGTCATCAGTGCTATTTTTCTAGAAAAACGAGGTGCTGGAACTCACCACGAACGCCTCCCTTGTTCTCTTATAATGGCAATGGCACCTGAGAAGTGCCGGAACTGTATTGTGGTGAGTGCCAGCTTGGGGGGGGGGGGATGGACACCTGCCCATCATAAACACAATTAGGAGGTTAAATAATGTACAGTGCAATTCTATGCATGTTTACTTAGAGGTGTCAGGTGAGAGAAAAGCCGGACCTGGGGCATATACATTTGCATCCTACCTTTCTAGGCAAAATGCCCACTGTGTGGCTTACACAACAATATAAAGCAGGGGTAGCTAACATAATACTATCAAACACAATACCATAAAATTTAGCAAAAGCAGAAGAGCAAAAATTATAATCCGAGGAAAATTAACCTTTAAAACAGTTGAAATAATATACAGTGGTACCTTGGTTCTCAAACGCCTTGGTACTCAAACAACTTGGAACCCAAACATTGCAAACCCAGAAGTAAGTGTTCCGGTTTGCGAACTTTTTCCCCAGAAGCCTAGCATGCTCTGTTTTGAGTGCTACACTTCCGTTTTGAGTGTTATGCTGAGGTCTGTCTGTTTTTGCTATTTATTTTGCGGTTTTGCTTTTGCAGCTCTTTTTTGTTTTGTTTTTGTGACTGTGTGGAACCCAGTTCAGCTACTGATTGATTGTGTGACTGCAGTACATTGTTTATTGCTTTCATTTTATGGATCAATGGTCTCGTTAGATAGTAAAATTCATGTTAAATTGCTGTTTTAGGGGTTGTTTTTAAAAGTCTGGAACGGATTAATCCATTTTGCATTACTTTCTATGGGAAAGCACGCCTTGGTTTTGGAACGCTTTGGTTTTGGAACGGACTTCAGAACGGATTACCACTGTAGCTTTTATTGCAAGGCAATGAGGGGACAACTGTAACTCTTTGGGGTTCTTACTCCATAAACTGGATACCATGGTGGAAAAAGCTCTGTATATAAACAGGGGAGCTTTTGGGATCTCTGTATCCCCCCAAAAATTGTAGAAAATGGAGTGGCTGAAACGGGGATGCAGTTTTATATAGTAAAAAACCTTTATTACGGTCGTAGACCAGCAGATGCAGTTTTATATATTTATCCTGGTGTATTTCGAGGGAGATTAGATAACGACGACATTGGTTATTTAATGAGCTTTCATTCTGATGTGTTTGTAGGGATGTTAAATGACCTTTCACCAAACAAGTTCTGTCCTCTGTGTTTCAGTGCATTTCCCCCTCACTTTCCTTATTAAAGAAGTGGGTTTGCAGCACAAGACCTCTCCATCAGCTATAAAGGTGCAATCTGAATTAGTCCAGATGTGCTTAAAACCCACTCCAAAATAGCACCAGTCTGGAAGCGCCCTGCAAAGCCATTTTTAAACATTCCAACAAACAGAACTGAGAGATACATACAGAAAACAATGAATAAATAAATAAAAATGAATGGAGCTGGCATTGGGCATCACCCACCCCTCTCCCAACCCTACCCAAAAGTAGTAATGTTGAGAAAGAACTCTACCTTCCTGCCCCCAATGCAAATTCCATAGCAAATGTAGCCCATTGTCCCATATTGCAGGTTGAAAGGAACTCTGGCTGGGAGAGATTGATTTATGTCAGCACAACAGAGTATTGCACACTGAATACTTCAGGTCAGGCTGTAAGTCACTTATAACAAACTTGCAATGTTGGACCACTATCACAGTTTCAACTGAAGCTGAGAGAGTAGTTTACAGCCAGAATGCATTGTTTTTCCATTGGTTTTATTCCCACATTGCAGGTTGGGATGAGATACAACAACCCTGCAGTGGTTTATTCAAGGAAAGGTAAGTGGGGATAAGCCTTAAGTATTTTGCCCTGGCATTAACATTCCCCACCCTGCTGTGAAGTGTTAGCTAAGTTAGGACGCTCTTATATTTATAGTCCTGATTTTAGGTTCCATTACGTCTTCCATAAAGAAAACTTCCCTTCATTTCCCTACTTTATTCACGTGAGCCATATTATTGCTTGGTACTATCCTACGTGAATATTTAGAGGCAGCGAAGAACGGTGAGGATGGAAAGACCAGTAGATTAAAGGTGTGTTACTGTTAAGCCATTCCTGATTCATCTCTAGTCAAGATGTGAACAGGTAAAATCATTCTCAACCTGGTCAACACTCCTGGATGTGTACACAAACAGAAACAAATCCAATGGAGCCAGGCTGATGGGAATAGCTTGGGGGCAAAGTGCTGTGAAACATTCTGGCTGGGAAGGGGGGAGAAACATTTTTGGATAACATCATGTGACAACAGGTTAAGAGCCCAGCACTGGAAATGCACTGAGTGCATAGTAAACAGTAGTATAACAATAGTATAAACACAGCCAAAATAAGGACTTAACAGTTTCCAGTTCTGTTTTTCTGTTAACTCTATATATGTGCCTGAATACAGAAATGCTGGAGGTAGCTTCCAGGAGGTTTCCAGAGCATGGCTATCAGCTTCAACCACGTGTGTGCACCTACTGCCAATATAAGGAAGCAGACACAAGTTTTTGAGCTTGCGTGAGCAGCTGCTTCCATTGTGTGCAAATTGCAGCTTAAAGGTTCGCAACCATGTTCACTGGTGCTTTATCTACTAGCTGCGCCTCGAACTTTCTCCATCAGAACTGATGCAGTGCTAACGCTGAAAAGGGCCAAACCCAGGGCTCTTGGAAATTCAGACAGAATTGTATTGGCCATGATGGGGGAATATAGAGACCTTTTTGCCTTCTCCAACTTGTTATATTTGTACTTTCAAGGCAGCCCATCTCACTACAGCCCTTCTGCCCACTGCAGCTGTTGATTTAGGTCACATTGAATCCTGCAGTATGAATACAGATACACCTGATGCACACCACCTGGTCAATGGCTCTGATAGCATCGTAGGTCCTGGGCCACTCTGCCATGAATGCCAGTGGTCCATATGCCTTGACGTAGGAAAAACAGGTGATCACATGTCTACATATTGTTGCACGCCACCCCTATCTCCCAGCAACGCGAGATTCCAGGGGCTCCAGGCGCTAACCCAGGGTATTTGTCTCCTTTTGGAATGAGGCACAGTGCAGACTGTGGTTCCTTTATACAGTTTATTTATACATACATACAAACTGAGCCTACAATGGAGGGGTTTGCAGCATTAGCAACCCAAAAGGGTCTTGTTTCTCCCATAACTGCAGCCTTGAATTCAAACAGAAATCAAACATTGATCTGACTCTCTCCCCAGCTTGCTGTTTTTCTTCTAAGTCACATCTCAACTCTGCTTTTCATTCTAACTAACCATCCATTTCCCATCTCACGTACACCTCTTTCCTTTGTTTCCTTTAATGGCCCATCACCCAGGCAATCACCTCACTAGGAAGCTAGCTTGGCTTATATTATAACACTTGTGGGATCCAGGGGTTTAGGAGGGTCTCTGCATACAGCTTACTTTTTTACCTTACCACCACCACAAAGCCATAATACTATCCTGGCCAAGAGATGGCACAATTGTTTTGATCAATGGCAGCTATATATTCAACTTTATGGCCTAGACACGGTTGATTTTTCACATTTGGAAAATGGTAAGGATATGGAGGGAAATAATATTGTATAGCTGCTGTAAGGAGGGAGGCAACTGAAAAGTGCTGTTACCTGCTCTAGAAAACATTAGGACTGTGAAGCTGCAGAAACAGCCACTCTACAGCCCAGCCTGAGATTTTTATGTTCTGGTTTCAACAACCCTAAAAGATAAGTTATGGTAAATCAATTTAGATATCACCAAAGGACAAAGGAAGAAAGGGTTTAGATAGATGCCTTACACTTAAGACAAAACCAGATGCCATTATTAGATTTCAAATTATCTTTCATTCAATGCTCAGTCCAGTAGACACAAATGGTTATACAGGCAACCCCCATTTACCGGGGGGGGGGGTGTTACGTGAAATTGTGTATATTTGAAACACCATTGGAAAAGCATGCAAAAACCCTGTTCTGCCCCCGCCCCACCCCTTTTGGTGATGTTTTTGGGTCACTTCCAGACAGTCAAGCACATATCGAACATGCATAAATGGGGGCTTGCTTGTACTATCTCAACCCATAATGAGCAAGTTAAGGTGCATTTTGCTTTTCAAAATGGGAAATCATGTATTGTCTTAAATGGCTAGAAACTGTTTTTATCATGTTCCTATGTCTAAAACAGGAAGATCATGCAGCACATATATATTAAACAACTAGTGCTTACAATTGTAATTGATGGAATTAGGACAGAAGTTCAAAAACGAGATTTTGAAACAGCAGCTACCCTGCTGTATGTGCTATAGGCAGAGGGATATGTAGCTTGCTTTTGTACAGCTAAAAATGGTTGCAAAGCAGCTTGATAAGCCTTGCAGATAACATTTATGCTCATACAGAGGTCAAGAAGCAGGAAACATGTGACATGCATTTAATCACTGACTATATTCAGAAGTATGTTAGTCATCCTTTCCCATGATAGGTTGACATCTAGCCATTATCTTTAGGGTATTAGCTCCTGCTCACATCATTGGCTAACCAGTAGCTAGACACGAAATATCCCAGATTCTCTTCAACAGGCCTCTGGTGGCTAAATTTAGAGCATCTCAGCAGCAGTCAGATAAGAGTGGAATGTCAGAGAAATTTCATTGACTTTCCTGATTCTAGAAAACACACTGAGAAGTGCAACACATTTGGAGAGCACATTTGTCTTCAGTGAAGATACAGATGTTTTGTTGAGCAGTCATCTTGAATGTATAAAAATAACACATAAATTGGGTTGTAAGATACCGTTGCATTCGATAACTTGGCAATATTGGATGCTTTTTATACAAAGGGAGTTGATACTTACTATGATGGGCAGTTGTCTATATACCAGTCAGAAATAGGCAACTCTGATAAAGGAAAATGGCTTAAGGCTTTCTTTTTCCCATCCATGTTTCATTCAATACAAGTTCATGTCAATGCATCCAGTGAAAGAAAAATGTGTTCTCTTAGTTTATACCTTTCAACAATAAATTTTATACAACCAACGAAGAGAATATGCAACCTTCTTACTGTGAATGGAAATCTAGAACATTGAGACTCAATTATTCTCAGTAATAAGGTAGACCAGTATTCTCTTCTCCATATTGAAATAGAAAGATGAGAAATAGTTGGCCACCTAGCAAGCTCACGCTTGAGGTGGTATTTGAAGGGAAGACTCCTTGTATCATTTACATTCTCAGCAACCACGCTAGTTATATGGCAAAACCAAGACATCATATGCATTGATAACTGAAGGTAGCATGAATTTCTGCACAAGCTCGCTGCTTAGCTAGCAAAACACTACAATTACAACTGTTCTCCAGTTTTCGCCTTCCCCTCCCAGCTTGCGTACAACCTGAAGTTTTTCCTACCTGTGACGAGAGCCTCAGCTGTAGCCATGTGCATAAGAGTATTATCACTGATTGGCCATTTGTCAGATGACAGAACCAGGTTATCGAGTCCTCCAATTTCTTTCAGTTCTCCTTGAATCTTTGCACCTAATGCATTATTTTCCCGTGTGAAATTTCGATAGCCCAGAGCGTCTCCTACCCCTGCCAGCAACAGAGCAGCCTTAAATTTATCCATCATAAGGGGACTTCAATGCTTCTTCAGTTCTCAAAAACTGTCACTTCTTGTTTCTTTGTTCCTTTGCCTTCCAAGCTCAGGTCAAGCAACACTTTATATCGGAGCCATTGTGTCATTGCACAGAGCTGTCTGTATAAGGCAAGCCTTTCCTTTTCTGGCTTTGCAGATGCCACCACTTGTCTGACATCCAATGAAGGGATAGAAATTGTTAGTCCAAGAATTTTCTGACTTATTTTTAAGCTGCAAGCTCCCAAAGTGTGCAATGCACTAGTCCATGCAAGTAGCAAAAATCAAAAACCCTCCTAACAATCCTGGACAAAGCAAGCCAAGAAATATTTTGGCTATCCAGTTCAAGTAACTCTACACCTACAAAAACACATGCTGTAATCAGGAGGTTTATTTTTACAGCAGTGCAAATGAGCATATTTTTCTTTGACTTTTCAGTTACTTTTTTGGGGGAACAGAGAAAAACACAAAACAAGAGCAGTGATTAAAGACACCAGAGGAAGAAGAACATAAAGGTGAGAAGGAAGCTAGCAATAAAAAGAAGAAAATGGAAAGCCAATTCATCAATGAACTGAGCTAGCTTTAAGTTTGTTTGCTGCTCTGCAGCACACTCATAAATGTTTTATTGCAGTGAAACAACACTGGGCCATACAGAAGTAGTTGATCAGTGTTTCCTTCCTAGTGCTCCTGCATGAGAATCACATTATGTATACACATAGTTAGGTTATTCTGGGGCAACTAGGCATTCCCCAAATGATGCTTAGCTTTGGTTTCTATTTCCAGCATAATTCTAGGTTCTCTCTCATTAAAAAAATCTGGCAGGATTCACACTTGAGCAGGTAGGTAGGAAAATACTTTTACATTTTATCCACTGTGAGAAAATACAGAAGTGTAAACTTTGAACGACTTGGTTTAAATAAAATGTGACACAAAATTTCACAGTACTGTGAAGGAAAGGGGTAGTTCCGTAAGGCAACTCACAAGCTAACAAAAAGGTGCCACTCATTGCTAAAAGGAAAGGCCATCTTTTAATATTCTCTTCATTCCACCTCTGAGAATATAAAATTATTTCCTAATATAGTAATACAAAAACAGCTTTACAAGCCAAACAAGATGATAATCCATTGGTATTTTGGAAGATCCATATTAAAAAATATGAATTAGTTATGGCAACTGACCACTTCCTGTTTTAATTCCCTGAAGTGCATAGGGTTAAGAAGAAAAAACCTGGCAGTTTTAACAAAGCATGGGTTACATTTGGGTAAGATTGCCCCAAAACATATTTCAGAGATTATGGTAATCTTCATTCATACGTTTTCTGCACAGAATTTAGCACTCAAACCAAATTTTGGTGTTACTAATTAAATGAACTTATTTCATCAAGTGAACTTATTTTGCCATCAAGATTGCTGCTATTCAGTTGCACAACTGTCATGCACATACTAGATAGTCCAATTGACACTACTGATAAATCAGTTGGATTTGCTTTGAACACCTGAGTTTGGAGTCCTTGTTCTTGAGCAAGCCTTTTTCACTCCAGCTTATGTTCCTGTTACATGTACTAGAAATTATAACCTGATTCAAAAGCTTGCTGCGATTTGAAAATAATAAAGATTGTTATATTGTGTTTTGTGCTTATTGCCTTTAATGTATAAATCCACCCCCATTTTATGACTTGTTTAATTATCATTTTTGGTGCACAATAACAAGTATTTTGTTGGCTCTGATGAATGGAGACAGTGCTATCAATCATCATTCTCTTGATTGCTGTTTTAAGGTTAACCGAACATTAGATGTTGCAGAAAATTATGCAGAGTATATTTAGGAATTTGGCCACCATTAATTAAAATCTTGTCCCTCGATCAGCTCTGCGATCCCCATGAAGTTCCAGAATTCTCAATGTATCAGGGAGATGTTAAATTTTGTGAATATTGCCCATCATACTAAACTGTATTAAGGACATATATCCTCAAAATATAAGAACAGGAGAACGTAAGGGTTGTGATAACCATCTGCATGCTCAAATACATTAAGCTGCAAGTTAAATTCTAATACAAACTATCAACATGCTGCTAAGATTTTCATGTTTAACCTGCAATACATGTCTGTATCCAATATCACATTTTAACTGTCTAACACTTAGATTAAGAAGTGGTAGACAAATGTAACTGGTTATTAGAAAAAAAGCAAGGGTTTAACATTTGAAGACAAAGCATTTGTATCCCACTGATCTTGCAAGGACAGTTTCAGACCTAGTGCAACCTGTTAGGGCCTTTTTTTTGCTGTAGACCACAGATAGCAGTTGAGAGTCCATATGGAGTGCCACAGATTAGCTATCAGCCTCAGGCAGCATGGCCAAGACTCAAGGATGATGAGAATTCTAGTCCAGGAACATCTAGAGAGCCACAGATTAGGAAGCCCTACTGTAGTCCCCATCTGAATACATTTAATGTTATGTCCAGATACATTTCTGGGCAAATGCATTAAGGTAGTTGAATGACCTTTTGAGAATACTGTACCTGGCTTTTTCACAGTTCATAGCCTAACCACCTGGCTAGAAAAGTAAGAGATATCTAAAAGCTGTCATACTGGCATCTAGTGGTGAAATGATAGATAGGCAACATTCAATTCGCTACTGTTGTTTGTAGTTTCAATTTTTCTTACTGAACTGAAGTTTCACCTTAGCAGAACACAGGTGATGTTGTTAACCTAGTCTAAAAGTGAAATCTGTCACCTTGTACTACATAGTCTGACATTACCCTCTTTTGTAACTCACAAGGCTTGTGAAATCCACCACTTTACATGCTTTCAACCTTATCAGATGCAACATGGAACCCAATTTAATTTATTTACTTTATTTATTGCAAATGTTCACCTTCCTCTATTTCTTTCTAGGATGACAAGTTACAATGAAGAGATGGGCTCCTGCAACTTTGACTGTCATACAGAAGAGGAAATTTAAGAAGCGAAATCATGCAGGCTGAGAAAGATATGTCTGCTGAAATCACTCCTACATAGGAGGCACAACAGTCCTGTCTTCCTTTGCATCTATATTGTTAAAGAAGATAAAATGATGCTGGTACCATTTGTGGAACCCACTTTAGGTCAAGGCGCAATGCATTTCTCGGTCCTAATCTATGAGTTGACAATCAATACACCTTGAGTTCTCGACCACCATTTGGCAATCACTCAGTATCGGACTGCTGCATATATAACGACATAATCAAATGAACTTAAGCACTTTTAAAGTGACTTTGATTTCAGTGGGAGAATTAAGCATACGTATGCCTTGCCTTCCACTGATATCCGGGGCACTTAAAATAGTCTTGAGCCAGATTGTATACATAATATACTTAGAAAATTCAATAGGCAATCATGAAATATCAAAGGATTCTTGAATGTTTCCTCTACATTCAAAATATTAACAATAGCCACAATACAGATACTTGGTTGCCTCATTATTGATCAAGTACAAACAAATTCCCATAAGGTCAATGTGGAATGAGGAAATCAAGCTTTTTAAAAAATTGTTCAGATTGGCCTTTCCATAAACTTAGAATCTTGGCACCATGCTGAAGAGATGTGTCAATAAACATTTCACTGCAATCTCTCATCAGCTTTAACTTCATATAAAAATACCACATACCACATACTTTATTTAGGGATTTAATTTATATACCACAAATACTGCTTTTTAATATAAGTACAATATAATACAGTTGTAATTATGTAACTGCTGGTGTTCATGAACTGAATGGCATGCTGTGCTGTCAAAACTTTTACTAAAATGGCCTCTAGTTAAACTTCTCCAAAGTATAAAATCATGCAAAATCTACATCCTATATGATACAACCAGTACAATAATTGAAGCCAATTTCCTACAAACAGCCTGGGCTGTCTTCTGAATTTCTTCTTGCAGTGTCCATGAGTCAGCCATCATTTTCTTGAAGCAGAAGTAGTGATTCCTGTTTCGTCAGTGGCATCCCACCACGACTATCGAAACCAGTGACAGTGCGCACAGTTATTGGCCAAAATGTCTTCATTACCTGATGCAGTTCAGACTGCAAACTTATTAAGTCCACTGAGAAGAGTCTATGGTTAGGAAGCTTTACGTTTTCCTCCTGTGACTACTGGTCGTGCGTATTCCACAAAATCGTCTATTAGAACTGGCCATGCTCCTTAAAAAAAGAGAGAGAGAGAGAGAGAGAGTTAAACAGCTTTGAGTCAAAACCTTTGAATGTTTAAAAAGCAATGAATTTATCTTTGCACACGTGTTCACAACTAGATTTTATTCATATGAAATCTTCCAGAGGGAAGCCAAGTTGCATAGCCAAGTGCAAATTACAAAATGCTTCAGCTACATTTTAGGGTCAACATTATTTTGCAGCGCACACACACACACTCCGTCTAGTGGACACACAGGGCGAATGTTTATGGACAGTATTACTTCAGCACCACTCCATTTAATTTTGAACATCCACATCAGTTACCTTCTTCGTCGTAGTTTGACATATCATCTGCAATCATATTTCCAAAGTCTAAAAGAAGATTCCAAGTATCTTTGGGGATTGATCTTTTATGATGCTCCTACACAAGAAAAATAAGCTGGTATAAACTATTTTTAGATTTTGCCACAAATTTTGTAAAATCTCAACTGGGCAAAACATCTGAGTAAAAAGTGAGCAGATCAATCCCAAACCTGGCTTGGGAGCAGCGGATCCACTGCTGCATCCAAAAGCCCTGCTGCTCATGCCAGAGATGGTGGAAGGGAGGGCATGTTTATCCTCTCTTTTTTGCTTTGTCAGATCTGACGTGCCCAAGGACCAGGCCCCTTAGGGGATCCATGGGGCTTTGGATCAAGTGGATCCAAAGCTACTAATGCCTCCCTCACACATATTTCAGGGTTTTCTGCTGCCAACCTCCAGAAGGAGCTTATCAACTGCTTGGAGAAAGCTGACATATTCACTGTGACAGAACCCCGCCAGCAGCATTCTTTTCTGCCAGGACACTAACACACTATCCTGAACCCCCTTCCCCATCGGGGAGATTAGGACCAAGCTCTAGGTTTGTTGCGATGTAAATGCTTAATATGAAAAGGTAAAGACTTCAGATGCCTCTATGGACTTCCAATATTGTACTTACCAATAAAAATTTATTCCAAAGATCTAGAAATTTAAATCTCCCTGATAAAACTAAATTCCAATATGCGATTGCCATTTCTAGATCTGAAATACATAAGCATAACATACAATATATAATCATATGAAAGATGTTGCGCTATAAGCCAATATAGAATGAGTAATTTTTAAACCAAGATTTAAAAAAATATAGGTTTGGAGAGATCCTTTGGTGATTCTACAGTAAAGCCTTGGTGTTTGTATGTGTGTGGCGCTAGTCCCAAACATGGAAGACTTGCTTTTAAAAACACTTTTTTTGTGTATTCATTGTTTACCACTTTAGGTTTTGAAAGAAGAAAATACCTCTGGCATAAGAACAAGGCAATACAACTCATTGAGGAAAAAAGGCTGAAAGATTTCAAGTTATTAACTTTTAGCAAAACACATAATTATCCAGTACTAATTTCCAAATGTGATTTAACCTGTGACTCTGAGTGATTATACCAAAATAACATGCGTGGCCAGGAGAATAACCTTGTTTGAACATCAATGATGTTTCAGTTTACGTAAGATGCAAAAGTAACAATTCATTTATAATTCTTATAAACCAATCTTATGAATGTTTAACTCAGAAAAATTTCCCATTGAACTAAGTAACAGAAACAGGATTGTAGCCTTATCTTGGGCTTTGTTACAACTAGGTTTACGAGAGGTCAATGACATTTTGATGCAAATGATCAGTGTGGTCATAGATAGCCAGGAGTTTGGCTACTTCCAAACCTCATTTATGAAGTAAGTTGGGCTCCCTCCATTTAAACCTGTTTTCTCCTCCATACCAGCACCCACTAAGACAACATGAGAACCGAATTTAATTCTGTACTGTATTTGCTTCTCATATTGCTTCTTCTGAGGTTTATATTACTAATTCTAGCTTTGACCATTCCCAGTTTTGGTTGCAAGAAAAGGCTGGATTAGCAACAACAAAACTACAGTTTTGGTTCCCAGAGCGTGAACACAAATATTTCCTTCTCAAGATAGTACACATTATATTGTTTGCCATCCAGTATACGATCTTCACAGCTACTATGTCTGAGCCGCTAAGATAAAACTAGCATTCCTTTGGTGTGGTAGATAAATTTAAAGACACATTAAAACAAAACTTAGAACCAGACTATCTTCATCCATGTGCAGTCATGATAATGGTGAAATACAGAATAAGCTGGCAAGAAGGAATGATTTAAACATGCCCCTGTAGTAAAGTATATAAGTCATATTTAGGGAAGACTATTACAACCCACATTTAACTTCTTATTCAAATGTGCTACACTATTGTTCCGACATCATTAAACATAAATTAGTTGTTGAAGATTCTGCATTCCCCTGTAGACCTGCAGGTATAGGGAGGTATTTATAAATTTAAATAACGCTAAATCGTGCTTCACGCATATGCACAAGCGCCAAATTGCGCCGCGCACCTGCGCAGATACGGCGCTTCAGGTTGTGGGCTTTTCACCTTGCGAAAGGGTCTCTGGAACGGAACCTGTTCGCAACCAGAGGTACCGCTGTATCTGTATTAGTAATAACAACAGAATAACACTTTCTGGAGAATTGTGCAATGGCTACAATCAATTTGGGGTATGATTGTGTACGAACGTCCTTTAAAACCTTTCTGTATCTCTGAAAAATTACCCTCATATGCTACTGTAATGGAGCATATGAACAACTGCAGTTCTAAGATGGTTCTTGGCATATAATATCATTTTTCAAGAAACTAATGTGGTCATGAACACATTAGTCTTATTGTACACAAGGGCACTAATGTACACATCTCCCATTTGTGTTAATTAGAACATTATTTTTGGCAGGCTTACTTCCTTACTTAAAGGCTTCTTAGACAGCAATTTACTACTACTACTACTATTGCTGGCAGTGACCATTTTAGGTGTGTCTGATATGTGTGTGACAGCACACACGTGCATTGCACCGAACCCAGAAGTGTCCCCAAAAGATTCTCAGGCAACCTTTCACTGAAATTGTTTGCAGAGAGTAGGTGCAACTGTAATCTAAAGATAATGCTACTTAAATTGAAGCCGCAACTGTATATCTGAAACTTCAAGCTGAAGATGAAAACTTGGGGAAGGGAACTGATTACAGTACAGAAAGAACATTACAGTAATTGATTTTCATGTTCAACTTAAAAAGAAACACAACTCACCTAAACCTTTTTGTCCAGGGTTCTTAGCAAAGTTAAAGGTAAACTGATAAAAATCTTTAAACTTCATTGGATCCTTTAATTCTTGTTCCAGCCTTGGCAAAAGAGTTTTTAGCTTGTCCGTAGTATCACACCTGGTGAAAATATTATATTCTTTTTATAACAAAAAAACCCTACAGTTTAAATACACCAACAAAAACATGGCAAATATGCTCTCACTGTTCAAGATACATTCTTTATTAAAAAGAGTGTAATCATCTTTATTTTTAAAAAGTTTTTATATACAAGGCAAGGATCATCTTAAGACTAACTGGCATGATAATTTAACAGAACTAGTGACTATGAATTATTCCACAATTCTTCATTAAAATGCTGTGGCTGGGATGCAAAAAAACCCTGCACAACTGCTTTATTTTCATTTTCACCCTGCCTCTAGGCCACAAAACAGGCATTTAAAACAGCTAAAATCAATAAAATATTATTAAAACCATTTAAAAGCAGGACAGAACTACATGCGCACCAATCAGCATTTACCATGGTAACATGAATATTGGATTGAAACATTTGTACAGGGAAAAAATGACAGACAGGAATGTTTAAATTTTCTCTTGAGCCTGCTAGTTGTCTCCAGGTCCATGTTAGCATTCTGAGACAAATACTTAGTTAACTTAATATATTAGTTTTACCCCACATTTCATCATCATCATCACCTGTATGCCACTTTTGAACAAAATTGTGCCCTGAGTAGTCTCTGATTTATCAAATGAGTGGTAAGAATAACAATTTTTTTTAAAAAAAAACCCTATCAGACAGAATCATGTTAATAAATAAATACCAAAATATCTATTCAACAATGTATAAAAATATAAATAAAATAAGCTGACAGCGTAAAAACATAAACAGGAGGAATAACACCTAACATAGAAATAAAACAGTAGTACTTTACTACTATTTTCAGCGCAGGGAGACTCAAAGTGGCATATGAGATTAAAAATAAAACACCAAAAAAATCCAGCAATTTAATACAGCAGCAGATAAAAAGCAACCAGCTATTCTCCACCTAAGCTATTTTTGGTTATCGTTAAGCTCAGCCTTCCTTGGCAAAGCCCAAGCCAGAATTTTTAGATCCAATAGGACTAACTTAGCAGCATGAATGTCTAGTTGAAACAGCTCTACTAGGAACTATCAGCAATATACAAGTCTGGGGAGAGGCTCCACCCAGAGCCTTCTCCCCTTTGTCATCAGGCACTACAGACTCCCTAGCTGTCCATGTGGGGAGATACTGTCTTCCAGCACCTCTAAAAGGTAAAAGGTAAAGGACCCCTGACAGTTAAGTCGAGTCGCAGATGACTCTGGGGCTGCGGCACTCATCTCGCTTTACAGGCCGAGGGAGCCGGTGTTTGTCCGCAGACAGTTTTTTCCGTGTCATGTGGTCAGCATGACTAAGCCGCTTCTGGCGCAACGGAACGCCGAAACCAGAGCAGAGCACGGAAACGCCGTTTACCTTCCTGCCGGAGCGGTACCTATTTATCTACTTGCACTTTTTTTGGTATGCTTTCGAACTGCTAGGTTGGCTACTTCTTCCTAATTCTTTCATTCATTTCTGCTTCATTCTTGCACCAAGCGTAGAAGATCTACTTCATGTATTATGATCCTGTATTTAAACTCCTGTTTTGAATGTTAAATTCTACATCTGTGGGGAAGTGTGAGAGCTCAAAAACCATTCAAGGTCTCACTGCCCCAGGGCAACAGAGGAAAATTAATTCAAGCAGGCCTTATGAAGAAAATATAAAATCTATTTACTGAGCAAAACAAAAACATCAAATTTTGTCCATCTTGTGATAAACTAATTGCATGGGTAAGAATGGGATAATTTTTGACCTTTTTTGTCAACAAAGCCAAATATATGTTTAGTGACTTCAAATGACATTTTAAAAAACATTTGGTCACATGTTTGAAAGAGGCAAGAGGACATTAGACTCATTGTAAGATGAGGAGGATGAAAGCACATGCTAGTGAGCAAGCATTGAGAGAAGCATGTGCTACTGAGAAAGATGAGCCTGAGCATTGCCATCTTACAACATTATGTGTTACATAACAGGAAGAAATGAACTGTCTTGCTCTGGTTCTGTGGAGGAGCCAATGGAGTGAGGCAGTTGTCACAGCACCATGGAGAGCTCCTAGTGAGCAATGTACCGGTACTTCAAAAGGGGTTGGAAGTCAACTGGGACCTTTGAGGCTTCTGTTTCCAGTCCACCTCTCCTAGTCTCCACCCTGTTTTGGAAAACTATACAGAATCATAGAATTGTAGAGTTGGAAGGGACTCCGAAGAACATCTAGTCCAACTCCTTGCAATGCAGGATTCACAACATGAGGTTCCGCCATCCAAATGGAAACCATACAGGACTCTGCTTAGCTTTGCAAATGTGCTAGCATTTTTATTGCTGCACCACTAAAGGACCAATTCTTAAATGGGCCAAACCTCTAGCTGGAGGTCTTCTGTGTTCCATGAAGAAGAAGAAGAAGAAGAAGAAGAAGAAGAAGAGGAGGAGTTTGGATTTGATATCCCACTTTATCACTACCCGAAGGAGTCTCAAAGCAGCTAACATTCTCCTTTCCCTTCCTCCCCCACAACAAACACTCTGTGAGGTGAGTGAGGCTGAGAGACTTCAAAGACGTGTGACTAGCCCAAGGTCACCCGGCAGCTGCATGTGGAGGAGCGGAGATGCGAACCTGGTTCCCCAGATTATGAGTCTACCGCTCTTAACCACTACACCACACTGGCTCTTCCATTACACTTCAATTGAATCCAAAAGAGCTGTAAATATGGTCTTAACTGAAGGGAACAGATCAGAAGGACTGGGGAACGAAATTGTCCCTACTAGGAAAAGCTTCAACTCTAGAAATTCACATACATCTAATGAAACCATATGCATGGCTAAGAGCATCTTTGGGTAGTTTTTACTAGGACAGTTCCCATAGTGAACTAGCAAAGCCAATGTTCGATTTTAAAAGTGTCTAGACAGTTAGCTATAGGAGATTGAGCAGCAAATGAAAGCTACGCAGAAAGCTCTGGATACAAGCACAGTTTGTTTGATAACAAATAGCTTCTTTGGACCACAACTCAGGTAATGTATATAAATAAGATATGTGTGATTAAATAATACAATTGTTCAGTATGCACATCTTTAAAATATTTCAGAAAGTTACTTTTGGTCTACTAAGAACATTTTGAAGTCCTATTAAAGAAAGGCATACTCACCCCAGTTCTGTCATGCCATCTACAAATTCTTTTTTGCTGAATTCACACTGCGTGGCTGCCCTAAATTTCCATGCTATGACCAAAACGCTGATACTAGCAGGGTCCAAGCTTAAATCATCACAAAACTGTTGAATCCCATCAATGCCAATTTTATTCTCATCTTGCGGGTCTGTATATAGGGGAGGAAAGAATGTTAATATTTTTCATGAAGAATCACAGTTCAAAGAACTGCAGCTCTTTAACCATCAGAAAACATCCTGCTATTCAATTTCCCCAAAACTGAGGGGGCCGGGGCTCACACACACCATGGGGCGTGGTGACATTGCACAGCCACGGCCCCCTCAATCATGAGGGCAGAGCAGAGCACCTGCCTAGATCTGCAATCCACAAAGTTTTTTAAGTTAAAGCACTTGAAGCCAAGTGGTCAAAAACCTTAAATCCAAGTACTCTAGCTTAACCCACCTACAGATGTGGCTGTAAACACACAGCTTTAATCCAAGAAACTTCCAGACATACTCCTGTTTTCTGTGTCTGATATGAAAGCAATTTCAGACTTTAAAGAAGAATACTCCTGTTGTCTTCTTTACACTTAAATGTTTCATATGTCAGAATGGAATTATATGAAGTTACAAAATTCAACTGGGTTGTGAATCTAAACCAGGTATCTTCTAGATAGGCTACCTTCCCAGGTTCACAAGCCCCATCTGCCCCTCACTTCCATCTATAGCATGGGTAGGCAAACTAATGCCCGGGGGCCGGATCTGGCCCAATCGCCTTCTAAATCCAGCCTGCGGACAGTCCAGGAATCAGCATGTTTTTACATAAGTAAAAGGTGTGCTTTTATTTAAAATGCATCTCTGGGTTATTTGTGAGGCATAGGAATTCGTTCATTTTTATTTATTTTTTCAAAATATAGTCCTGCCCCCCACAAGGTCTGAGGGACAGTGGACCGGCCCCCTGCTAAAAAAGTTTGCTGACCCCTGTTCTATAGCATGTGCAGAATTTGCCTTCTTGACCAATGGACCCAATATTGTCTCGTCCGTTCAATCCACCAGAGCCTGTCTTCCTATGCAAGGGAAGTCCCTAACTCACCAAGGGTTTGAGAGCCATCGGCTAACCTCACCTGATTTCAAAGGAGTATACACTTATATAAGCATCAACATAGGCTTTCCAATGTGAATGAGAATGCACATTAGAACACATGTTCTATGGAAAACAATGCAGGGAGTATAAACAGCACCTCCATTCTTACACCCATAACTCCAGCAAGTGATTGACAATAGGAACTGGATCAGGGTGATGCAATTTAATTATGAAAAGTCTTGAGTTTCATGTGTAATGAATCAGATACTACAAAATCCACACAGTCAGTAGTGGCTGACAGGGCAGTGTGGGTGGGGCTGCATTGCGCTCCCGTTTTCCCAACTTGCTGTACACTATGAGGGGGCAGAATTGGGATCATTGGATTGACCCTGCAGCTGCACCCAGAACGTGCTGATGATCTCACTACATTACCCCTCCCACCCTTGGTAACCAGCAATGACCTGTGGCACTGGGAAGGCCAGAGAGCAACACAGCCCTACCCATATGACCCTGCTAGCTACAGCTATATATAGCACTTAATATACTGCTAGTACATCTCACACATACAGTGTATCTGAAGAAGTGTGCATGCACACGAAAGCTCATACCAAGAACAAACTTAGTTGGTCTCTAAGGTGCTACTGGAAGAAAATTTTTTTATTTTATTTTGTTTTGATACAAATTTAAGCGACTAGATTGCTTTTCCTTAGCACGCATGCTGGATTTGCACTTACAGTGTTTTCAATTTTAAAATAAAATTATGTCATATTGAATGGTAAAGATAAAGCAGGGGGGAGAGCTTTATACTTGGAGGTTGTGATTATTACAGTATATACAGAGATCATTAGAACAGAATTCTACATTCATATTTAGTTTACAGCCTGATACTATGCATGTTTACCCAGAACCAAATGCACCGAATTCAACGGGTGTTGCTTCCAAGTAGATATGTTCAGGATTACAGATTCTCCAAACCCCAAAGATTTAGGCAAAAGCTGAAAACAAGTCCAAACGAAATAATGAAAAAATAAACCTTACCTTTGTACCTGTTATACAATTGTTCTAATTTCTTTCTGTCTGTTGAAATTTTCATGGATTCTTTGTAGTACAAGTCTGGGTTCTGGAAGTAGTTGTCTGTTGCCACTTCTAGTTTCCACTCATTCTGCATTAAACAGTATATAGCAGTCCTTTCACCAGCCTGGGTAACTGCCATAAACTGGCGGACCTTGTCCTTCTGAGATGATTTAAGTTTATGCTTTGGGATGCAAAAGAAGCAGGAAAGCCAATGAAGCTAATCCAGTCGTTTGTTTCAGAATTCTACTATAAACTGCCTATCTTTTAAAAGGGTTTACTTCTCTTGTTGGTAACAAATTTCACTCCAGAATAACCCAAAGAAATCCTTGTTCTTCTGTAGTTAAAGACAGCACTCTCTTCTGAAAACTGAAATGACAGCATCTATATGTATATTTTTAACAAACAAACAAAATTCTGAGTGCAATTCATTTCAGTCTTAGCATTGCAATTCTAGATACATCAGCTTTCCTCATAAGAATACCCAGTTTATCTACACAGTAGCTATTTATTAAGGGCACCAAATCTTTAGTCAAGCAACTTTTAAGTAGTGGTGTTATGATAAACGTAAGAATAAAACTGTGCCCTTATAAAGCATGAAACAACATGTAATTACCCTACAATATATTCAAGGGTCTAAAAACATTGAAGATACAATCCTTTACACATCTACTTAAGTAAGTTCCATTTAAATTAATGAGCTACTTGAAAGCAAACATGCATAGGATTGCACTTAGTTGCAATATCAGTGGAGGTGCATAATCATAATCATGATAAAAATCAGAAGCCGGCATTCTAAAAGTATTGTTTCAGGTTAGAAACCAAAATAAATAATAAATAAATGAGTCATCCAAAAACACAGTGACATGAAGTCACTTTAACAGTACATTCCTATTGCATTAATGTTTCACTTGCATTTCTCTACTGCCAGTACAGTCTTGAAATATCTCTCAGTAAGATGAACACAGTTGTGATATTTTCACGAAAATTCACGATGGCATTTTCTTTATCAAACCCTCTTAGCATACAAAACTGCACGACTAAAACTACAGCAAGACTTCTCTCCTATTCTAAAGAAGCCCCATGTAAAAAATGTTTGTGAAAGAGTCCTGAGAACCACCACATTGGAAAATAAATCCAAGTAAAACATGGCTCCTGTATCCTTACTTGCCAGCCAATTTCAAGATCCAGGAATTCAAGGTTTTATCACTGAAGTAAAGCGAGCCTTGCTTGTTTTGATTCATCATTCACTTTGGGGGATAATGTGAGAAGTTGAGCCTTCACAGGCAAGAATAATGAATAAAATATAAATAAATAGATAAGCAAGCAGTTTACTGAACTTCCTGAATCAGGGTTTTTATTTATTTTTTATTTTTTAAATATATTTATTCTGATTCTAATTTGGGATCCTCATTTAAACTTGGCTTTCTCTCCAAATAAACCACTCATTATCATACCTAGCAGGAGACAAATGAGGGAAAATTGAGCGATGCCAGATCCTAACAGAGTGTGTGTGGGAACGATTTAGTCTTAGAAGCGCAAAAGGAAGGAGGGAAGAGCAACTTAGCGGCTCCCCGGCAACTCATTCACCTGCGGATCCTTGCCCCCCGCGGGACAGCTCACCCCGCACCCCGGCCTATATCCCCCCTATAAAACCTCCTCTCCCCAGAGCCGCTCACATAACAGGTTGAGGCTTCTGAGAAGCCAGTGCGGGTGGGAAGAGAGGGAAGAAAGGCAAAAAGAGAAGTATAGCTTTGGGGGCCAGTCTGTAAGAAGCGGGACAAAATCGGGGTGTGTGTGTGTGTGTGTGTGTGTGTGTGTGTGAGAGAGAGAGAGAGAGAGAGAGGCTGCAGCACCCTGCCAGCTTCTCCCCTGCCCAAAAAAGGGAAAGGTACGTGGTGGAGTTAGTGGTGGTGAGAGCCAGCCAGCCGTGGTGGCAGTAAGTACTGTAGTTGCGGTGCTTCTGCTATTAGCTTCGCCCCCAAGAATCCCATTACACACACGCACGCACAAAAGAACAAACCCCACTTCATGCACACGAGACGCACACCCGTGTGTGCAGGTTAGTGTTACAGGACCGCCTCGGGGCGTGAGGGCTCCCGCTTGGAGAGCTTCGGGGAAAACCTTTCAATGACGGGGAAGGAGATGGGGGGGGGGGGGAGAGAGAGAGGAAGGCAGACAGGGTTAAGTCTCAAAAGAGCCTTTGCCCCCCCTCCAAAAATAAAGCCGGCCGCCTCGTGACCTTCCTTGACTGAGGAGCCGGGGCGGAGGGAGCACAGCAGACGGCAGAGACCTAAGGGGGAAAGAGGGCTACGCTGCACTTTGCCCTCAGGCGGCAGCCCGGCGGGAGGAGCTTTTATTCCGCTGCTTCCTCCTCCTCCTTCCCGCTGCTTTCCAGCTCGCGGAAGCGGGAAGGGGGGGGTGTTATTAACAACCGGTGCAGTTTTTCTCTCTCCTCTCCCTCCTCACTCACCTCCCCCCCCCCTCGCCGGCCCGTGCGCAACCTACCATTTTATCAGCGGCGCTTTCAACCAACTTCACTATCCAGCGCCAGCGCTGCTGCTGCCGCCGCCGCCGCTACGGCGTCCTCCTGCGCACGCGCGTACCGGGCCGCCTCTCCTCCTCTCACCCCCCCCCGCTCCCTCACGACCCTCAACCGCTTGCCATCGCCCCTAGGATCTTCTTCGGAAACTCCCGCCCCCAAGTTGTGTTCTTTCCCGCGGCTCCAATACTAAAAGGTGCAATGCTACCGCGCCTGTGAGGTAGCGCTGGGGGAATCATGCAAGGCCCGACAAGAGCGAGAAGGGAAAGGAGGAACTACGTTACCCATGGTGCACTCCGCTACCAACCGGCTGCTGCCATAGATGTGTAATAGTAGATTCATGCGTAGCGTCTCACTTCTGGGCTAACTTTGTTTGCTTGCTTCGAGCGTCACAAGGGAGATAAAAAGTTGGAGAAACTCGGGATTCCCCGTCCCCTGTAACTGGGCAAGCCCTCTACAAAGGATTTATTTTCTTCTTAGCGCTGGTCTTGCCGTGTTTTCTCTCCCTTATTTTTAAGTGTTTTGTATGGCTTTTACTGCTGTTAAATGATTTTTTTAATTATTTTATTATTATTATTATTATTATTATTTTAAATCCAATTTCGTTGTACTTGTACAATGACAATAAAGATATATACATATACATATATACATGTTTTGTTTTGTTTTTTAAGTTATTAACCATTTTAAAGTGGGCAATGCACTCGTATGCAGCTTGTTTAACCACAAGACTACTGCATGAAGTTCAGTGTTGGATTTGGGCTGAGAGGAGATCTAAGGTGGGGACTGGTTTTTTTCCGTAACCTGGAAAGGTCCAGCCTCCTTTTTAACCTACAGTATTATAGATGGATGAGATGGTTGGACAGTGTTCTCGAAGCTACTAACATGAGTTTGGCCAAACTGCGAGAGGCAGTGAAGGATAGGCGTGCCTGGCGTGCTCTGGTCCATGGGGTCACGAAGAGTCGGACACGACTGAACAACAACAAAATTATAGATGGGGATGCTGAGGCCAGTTTGCATTTACAGCCTCGAAAATATCCCTCGTACAAAAACACCATGTTGCAACAAGATAATCCCGCCCTCAGATCAGTTCAGCGCAGAACTGCATGTAGAAGCATAGATTCGAAGGCAGGATACGATGGCTGTTTTGGTACAGTCAATGCAATTTTAAGAATGTTTCCCACCCACATTTCCCACACAAAATAAGAGCCGAGTCGAAAATAACATGCCCTTTGCTGTTACCTTCTGTTTCTGGATAGGCATACTGCTGCTCATTAGCAGCTATACCCAAATACTGCCTTTCCCCATTGTTTTTTCTACCGACGCCTTCCCCTTCCGTCATATAGTGAAGCGGCAAAAAAGAGCGTCAAAGGAAACCAGGAAGTCCCACCTCCAATCTATTGTAGCTCTATAAATATCTTACCTCTATGGCCGATGCGAGCGTGGGAGGGGTGGAGTGGGAATTCTATACTTCCCACAATGCACCGCAAGGGAGGCGGTTGCGATTACCCCTCTCTATACTGTACACTCAGTACATGTATATACTGTAAACAATCCCGTTCACTACATTTCCCACAGCGCACTGAGGCAGTCCACCAGGAGGACTACATTTCCCACAAGGCGTTAAAAAAAGAAGAAAGCGAGGGAAAGCGCCGGCGAGTCGCTCCGCTGTGCTCCTTCACGCTGAGAGAAGCCGAGTTGGCGATAGCGGTGGTATTTGACGGGTGAGGTAATGACAAGGGGTTCGTTATGGAGAGGGGGCGGAGCCTCTGCTTGGCTGTGGGCGGGGCTCGAGCTTGGCTAGGCGGCGCCTCCGAGGGATTCTATTGGTCACCTGAGAGAACGAGGAAGGGAGGCGGCGTGGAGGTGAGGAGGATGGGGACGTGGCTCGGCTTCTCCGCCGGCGGCTCGGCTGCGGTGGGACCTTCCCGTGCAGGTGAGGTGATGCGAGGTGGGGTAGAGAGAGGAAGAGCTATGTCGTTCGCCCCCCCCCCAGCCGCCGCCTTCTTTCCCTCACTTTCCTATCGGCCCTGACGAGACTGAGGGATCCTGGTTTGCGGACGGTTAAAATGAAAGAAGGAAGAGGCTCCGAAACCGGATCCTGAATCGCCTTGCGGCGGCCCACCCTCGCGTGTGATCTCACGACACGGTGCAAGCACACGATTTGAGTGGCATTGTCCATCAACTTTAGAGCCGGGGGCCCTTTAGACCCATGGGGCTGGAGTCGCTGGACACCCCCACCCCCGAAAAAAAAATCAAGTAAATAAATAAATAAAATAAAATAAATAAAAATAACTGACCAGTTGCGTCACAGATAACTTGGCTCTGCCTCCCCTAACATAATGCCTGTCCCCCCCAAAATAAATCCTGGTTACACCCATGCCTGGACCCCTCCAATGAAGTGACCTCAGTCCCAGGAGTTGGCTCCTAAGGTGGCGTCATAAAGGGGGCAGTGCTGGACCTGCGTTTGTTGTTGGTTGTTTTGAGTATGGGACAAGAGGGTGGCTGTTAGCGAGTTGGATCCTTCCCCCCCCAAAAAAAGAGAGGTGGGGTGATAGTGGTGGCTTCTTCCTCTCCCTCCCTCCTCCCCACCAAATCTCCACCATTCGTTACATCTTTAGCACCAAGGGAATAATGGTGTGTCTTGCTTCTCTCCCTTCTGCTGGACGTGCCCTGCCCAGCCCTTTAAAGCAAGCGGCGTTGGGAGCTTGGGAAGTGGACGCCGCTTCAGAATTTCTTCCTTCCAATGGACGGAAAGGATATACACCTTTATGCACCTTGGTCAGGGCTGATGTAAATGGTCTGCTATAACTACCGGTAGTGTTTTAATGACCGTTTCATAAACACCTTTCCTGGGACTAGATGTTCTCTCATATATATGTAAGTAGTTGGTGCCAGCAGCAATCAAGGTTATCAGACTACTTCCTGGGGTCCATAGATGTTTGAAGGGGATGCTTGATTGTACTTACCTCTCAGTAAGTAGCCATTTTACTTTTTTGTTTTGAAATGCAGAGTTGGGATCATCATTTATTGTCCATATAAGAAGATCAAGCAACCATTCCATTAGTGAAAATTAATTGAAAAGTATTTGATATAATTCAAGGAAAATATATTAAAATATTTTTCAGTAGAAGCTCTTTCCATCTTGATAGATGTTAGCTAGTGCTATGTTTTGCACAAAAAGCAGACCAAGAAAGAAGATGTTTTTCATAAAAAACAATGTAACCTTGAAGAAAGAAGAGTGTGCAGTGCTTAAGGTATTTTCATCTCCTGGTTTCTGGAATTTGAATTTATATTTGGTTCAGTGGTTCAGCAGTATACTAGGAATGACAGCTAATTTTTATTAATTGATCACACTGCATATATATTTGAGATGCAAAAAGCATATGATGGAAAGTTTGGGATAATTTTTGACTGCTTTCCTATGATTGGTAATAATTGGACCATGAAGGCAACTGGATTTATTTCCTTATGGGTGTTGGCTTCATTGTTTTGCTGTCAACTAATAACACCTGTGGAACATGAGGATATAGTGAAACATGCAATAAAGCTGCATCGTGGTAGAGGAGTTGCTATTACACAGAGGAAACAATGGCTTGTAGAAAACTGCAGAAAGCTATCTGGACTCCTGCGTCAAAAGAATGTGGTTCTCAACAAACTAAAGAGTGCAATAAGAGCAGTAGAAAAGGACTCGGGGCTGTCACTTGCAGAAAGAACTTTTCAGGTCCACACATTTGAAATTTTTCAAAAGGAGCTGAATGAAAGTGAAAACTCTGTATTTCAAGCAATCTACGGACTCCAAAGAGCTTTACAAGGCGATTATAAAGATGTTGTGAACATGAAGGAAAGTAGTCGGCAGAGATTGGAAGCTTTGAGGGAAGCAGCAATAAAGGTGAGTTCTCTCTACAGTTTAAAATTTAATGTTCTAAAACTAAAGGATGTCAAGGTAGCTACCGCCTATAGACAGGTTTCAACATTGTATTAGGTTGGTTTCAACAAACTTGCCAACTGTGCTTGGTGGAGGAGGGGGAATCACACGCATCACATTAATTTTGAGAATGCTTTGCTTAGGGCAGGCTTCCTCAACTTCGGCCCTCCAGATGTTTTTGGCCTACAACTCCCATGATCCCTAGCTAGCAGGAACAGTGATCAGGGATGATAGGAATTGTAGTCTCAAAACGGCCGAGGTTGAGGAAGCCTGGCTTAGGGCAATATCCGGTGTTAGTCATACTCTGAGTAGACCATTAAGTCTGTTTATTTCAATGGCTCTATTCTGAGTATGATCAACATTGGATATCACCCTTAGGGCCAAAGTTGCAAAAAAAAGCCAATGCATGTAGAATTTCCCATATTATCAGTGGTCATATTTGGGCTATAGATGCTATGCATCTATGTATGATGCCCAGAGACAGGACAGGAACTCATGACTGATTGGGCAGGCTGTTGCATACACCACAACCAAAAATACCTAGTAACTGACCCATAGTGAGTTATGACATTCAGTAGTAAGAACTACTCTTCTGCTTTCAAATGCAATATTATACTCTCTTAAGTGTCAAGCTCTTGTTCCATCTGTCTAAATAGGAGACAAAATATTTCTCAAACATGTTCGGTTCTATCATTTGTTAAGCTCATAAGCCTTTGAAAGGAGCAAACTTCATTAGCTCTTGACAAGGTGGCCAAAGCCCCTACGTTAAATCATCCAGAATTAAAAATCTGTTACTTCCGCTGTTGCTGGGCAAGGAAATGCCTTTCTTAAGTAAGGAAGGAAGAAGTGCATGCATGCCCATAAAGGTTGCTATGACAGCAGGGGATATACAATCAGTGAGACTGCTCCTTTGTCATTGTACCGGTAACTCCTTTTCCAGCAGTGTGGTCATCGGAAGGGGTGACTGCAGAATGACAATAACCACATAATAAAATGAAAAGATAAATATTGGCTTGGATTTTTATACCTAGAGAGATGTTACGTTGTACCCTATAGTTCCCCATAAAATCACTAGTGATGCTGAGTAAATTGCTATATTTCACCCTTAAAACATGTATGTCATCTTCTACTTCCTGGGTGAAAATTGGGATATAAATACCGGTAATGACTACTGAAAGGAGTAAACACACTGCATATGTTGACTGTCCTTATTATAAAATGGCCTTTTTAAGGATTTCACTCCAGCTTCATTGAGGATCTAGACTCTAGAGACTGAAAGGCAATTCAAGGACCTCAGGAAGCTTTGTTTGAAGTATTTGTTCTGCAGCTTTTTAAAAGTTATGTAAGAACTTTGACAAAATGAAATGTTCATCCTGTGAATTTCAGCTTTGAAAAAATATATCAGAATTTTTTTTATGAATTCTTAACAGGAAGAAACAGAATATGTTGAACTTCTGGCAGCAGAGAAACACCAGGCTGAAGCCCTGAAAAACATGCAGCATCAAAATAAAAGTTTATCCATTCTTGATGAGATTCTTGAAGATGTAAGAAAAGCAGCTGATAGGCTTGAAGAGGAAATAGGAGAGCATGCCTTTGATGACAACAAGTCAGTAAGTTTATCTAAAGAGGGATTTTTATAGCTATTGAGTTCTGCTCCTTACTATCTTATATAACAATTTATCAAAAGTATTCTTATTAAGTATTTTTATGTTGTGTTCTCCAGTTAAGTGGCATATTGGCAGAATAAATAAGAAGTCTTTCATTTCTTCTTGTTGCAATATAAATTCTGATTTGAAATCCAATGCAATGGGGAGGATTCCAAGACAGCAACTGCAAGTTTTCTTCAGTGGTGAGAGGCAAGAAATACATAGTAGCTTGTATGTAACCCACATAACTGTAGAAATTAAAAGTAGCAAAACTAGAAACTTTTAGAATAAAAAATGGCAATGTAACAGATACACAAGATTGATATCTCTGACCTAGAGGTTATTTTAAGGCCATACAAACAATTTATAAAAACTGAAATCCTGGTGTTGTAAGAATAGACTGGATTACTGTAACATGTTATATGCAGGGCTGCTTCTGAAGACTATTTGGCAGCTTCAGCTGGTGCAGAATTCAGCAGCTAGGTTGCTCACTGGGGCAAAATGGTTTTAGCATATTAAACCCATCCTGGCTTCCGGGCCCAATTCAAAGTGTTGGTTTTGACCTACAAAGCCTTAAACAGCTCAGGACTGCAATACTTCAAGGACCATCTCTCACCATAAAAACCAATGGAGTGTCATTGGAGAGACAGACCCATGGTGGTTTGTTCAGCCACAATCAGAAGGCTTCCAGGGCCACAGAGAGGGAGGTCCACACTGTTTTGTGACCTCTGGGGATGCCCTCTGAGACCATAGGATTGCTTGCTCATTATTATTATTTCCTTTTAAACTCTGAAAACAAACAAAAAAATAGTATAATCAATAGATGACAATAATGAAAAACCTTTGCTTCCTTGATAGGTGAGGGGAGTGAATTTTGAAGCTGTTTTAAGAGTAGAAGAAGATGAAGCAGATACTAAAAGAAATATTTCAAGACGGGTAGTAGAAGATGATTTGGGTCTAAGCATGCTTATTGATTCCCAAAACAATCAGTACATACTTACTAAGCCCAGAGACTCTACCATTCCACGTGCGGATCACCATTTTATAAAGGTAATGTATGTAAAGAGGGCTGAGCATATTCATAAAACATAAATTAAAAGTGAGTATTGTCTGTATACTTACATTTCAAAGACAGAAATCTAAACAACAATTATGAACATATTAAAGTTATTTGCCAATACCAGTTTGTAATCGTGTTATATCCGGGTGTCAGGAACTTTTTATTGCTGTCATATCTTAAAATTTTACTGGGTTTTCCCAAATAAAAAATGCTGCTATTGAAACCTGGCAAAAATGGCAGAAAATACTAAATATGAATTTGCTCTATTTCTGATAATTCAAAATTGTGGCGTTAGGTGCTACTTTGGACCTTGTATGATTATCTTGTATGATTATGTCAAGATCCTTCATTATTTTATTTGAAAGACTGTGAAGCATCTTCTTAGACTTTACCTTGGATGGTTGTTATAGACATTATACAACCACAAACTTGTGTTTGCCACCAGGAGTACACTCAACAGGGTAATTGCCATATACAATGTAACTATTTGATATAGATATCACTCTGCCTTAACTGAAAGAGACTTCTAGATAGGCTCCATTTTTAAACATGTCAACCTTTTTACATTCCCATTATGTATATATGAGAAGTCTGAGTTCTGGTACTAAAAGTGGTATAAAACACTACTATGATCCCTCCATCTGCTTTTAATGAAGAAAAAATTCTAGGGTGGATCTAGGGCTCCAAGTCAAAGCTCTTTCCCATCACCCTCAGTTTTGCGGAAGCTTAGTTTATTTTTGAGTTGCCCTTGACCAGGCATAGGCAACCTCGGCCCTCCAGATGTTTTGGGACTACAATTCCCATCAATTTTTGTAGTCCCAAAACATCTGGAGGGCCAAGGTTGCCTATGCCTGTCCTTGACACTAAAGGCAGCAGGGAAGTCCTTTCTCATATAGGAGTTCCTGCGTATGCAAGAGCTTCCAATCTGAGCTCTGTGTGCCATAACTACAGTAGCTGTTCTTATAGAGCTGTACTGGGTTAGTTTTTAGTGACAGCTGGTATAAAAAAAAGAATTTAGAATTTGTGATCTGATTCCATTCACAGTTATGGGGGGGAATAAACCCAAATAAGAATGTGATATGCCCCATAAATGTCAATGCACCCTGGGCTGCTCATCCAGCTCACAAATGAAACAGAATTGTTGTGAAACCCGTACCAACAAAGGGCAATATTAGTAGTGGTTTTTTTCCTAGAGAGAAAGGTGTCTGAATGCACATCCCTCAGCAAAACCCACCTCAGAGATCCTCTTGGGGTGGGAGTGGGAGATCTCTTTGCCAGCCCAGAGGCTTGTTGAGGCTGCTCATCTGAGGCAAGGGGAGCCTTCCACACCACAGCTGACCAGCTTAATGGCCCCCTACGCATGCACCTCTCCGGCTCAGCTGAAGTGTGGAGAGGCTTCTGTGCCTCAGCTGACCAGCTTAATGAGCAATCCCCCCACCCATATGTCTCTCTGACTAGTGTGAGCCAGAGCAGCTCAGGGCTTTCTCAGCTGAGGCATGGGTTTCCCACACATCAGCTGTTAGCTAGGAGGCTGAAGAGCCTCAGCAAAGCCCTGCTGTGCCTCCAGCTCATGAGGAGACCCTCTCCAGAGCCCTCATCTTCAGGGGGGTGCAGTGAGGCCTTGCTAGTCAAGCCTCTACCCCAACTTCAGGCGCCCAGCTGACAGGTGACGGAACGCCGTTCCAGTAGAGGGGAAAGCCTTGGATATTAGTATTAGGAGTTAGCCAGAACAAATGAAAATCAACACTTATAAGGACTAATGACAAAAATACAGTTTTGTTTTTTTTGGTTGCTTTTTAAAAATGTTGGAACAAGCATTTCCCAACTGATATTAACACCAGCTTTATCTCCATTTCATGTTTCATATGTGTAATGAGTGATACTTTTTAAAATCTCTCCCAAGAGGTTTCACTCTCTTGGAGAAAGAGCAGAGGGAGAGCATGTGAGCCCAAGGCTTGCTCCTCGTCCCACTCAACTCCAGGTAGTGTTTCAGGTGTTCCCTGAAAAGGCCCAGTGATGATCCATGAAATCTCTTCCTTCCTGGATCAGTAGTATGTCCCCTTGCTTTGCATGTTGTCATATGTGTGTGGAACGTTTTTATTTTATTTTTGTTTTATTTATTAGGATATTGTCACCATAGGAATGCTATCTTTGCCTTGTGGATGGTTATGTACAACAATAGGATTACCAACTATGTTTGGATACATTATTTGTGGAGTACTCTTAGGACCATCAGGATTAAACAGCATTAAGGTAAGAGTTTGGAGAGGTTCAATGTTACATACCGGTAAGCTGATATTAATTTATGCACCAGGGCTCTTCCTCCCCCCCCCCCCCGGCAGTCCTGTACAGCCCCAAAATCTGCTCTGGAGAGGTAAGGGCATTAAGGGGTTTATGTATGCTTTCCTTATTGTGGAAGTAAGATGTAAGCAGATATGTATAGCATGACTGGACTTCTTGTTACTGCTTTTGCAGAAGTTGACAATATTTTGAGACAATTAAAAAGATTCACCTGTGGCAACTGAATAAACTTGTGTTTTTCAGTCAATTGTGCAAGTAGAGACGTTGGGAGAATTTGGTGTATTCTACACACTTTTCCTTGTTGGCTTGGAGTTTTCCCCGGACAGATTAAGAAAGGTATTGCTCCATAAAATGTATGTGCATCAGCATTGCAAATAATCCAAGAGAAAACCAGCATTTTGGATTGTTAAAATTTGCATTATTTTTTTTTTAAATGTTGCTTGACTAGACATTAAATTTTATTATTATTATTATTCTCTTAACACCTCTTTTTAAAAGACTTCTACAGTTTGCGGAGGGTTTTTAAAAAAATAAATAAACATGTGTTCTCCTAGAATACATAGACGCAGAGACCTAGTTCTCACTGAGGTGGCAGATTTGTGTCTGGGTTATAGCACTTCAGATGGCAAGTGTGGGCTCAGATGCTCTTCTGTACAAAAGTCTGAAATGGGTTGGACTCATATTTAGGGCATGATTGGCCCCAGGTGCAAAGGCTGCAGCCACCTAGGGACAAAAAACAGAGCTAGAGACTGAGAGAAGAGAGACTATTGCAACTGCATCATAACTGGGCAAGTCAGAAGAACAGTAAGGTGGATGTACAGAAACAGCTCTGAATGGGAAAGTACCTCCAGGGCAGTACAAGTCTTGAAAGTCTGAAAGTGGGGTAGGCAGAGTAGGTGGTGTAAACCTGGCAATTTAATATTGCTCTTCTGCCTGGGTTCTCACCGAGCTGGCAAACCTGTTTGACTGTACCGTTTTTCTTTCTTCTCAGTTACTCCTTTTTACATTCTCTTTCCACTGACCTTCCAGCTTGCGCTCAGCTTTTAATTCTTTCCAAGCTTCTTTGCTAGAGCATAGCTGTGTTCATCACAGCCCCTTTAACACTTCGCTGAGTTGTCATTCCACATCTTGCTCTGCCTGTGGACTTCACTTTGTGAGCTGAAAGAGTCCATCAAGCTACTATAAATAAATTTTATATGGGAACACTTGCATGCTAAAGAGTTATTGCCTTACTGACAGCTTATTTACTGTTTGAACACAAGTTAACAATTTACTCAGTATTGTAGGATTGTTTGTTTGCTGCTTGTAATAATATATATCCTAGCACTTTTTAAGTTAAACATTGAGGACAAGGGTTGCAATTAAGCAGGTGTGAGTTTCCCAGTTCATAATCTATAGCATAATATAATCTATTTGCTGGGGAGGGGGAACTCTTATTTATTTTTTAAAGAATTCATATTGTTAAATAGATCCAGAAACAATGACATTTAAGAACAGTTTTGGTTGTCTAAAGAACTCTCAGGATCTATATATTCTGAGGTTGTATTGCATTAAATTTTAGCATAAAATTTAAAGGATAAATACAGTTACAATGTTGAAATAGTATTATGCTAATCTAAGTGACCATTCTTCTCAAAGGTGTGGAAGATATCATTGCAAGGACCCTGTTACATGACATTCCTGATGATTGCATTTGGCTTACTGTGGGGACACTTGCTACAAATTAGAGCAACACAGAGCGTTTTCATTGCTACTTGTTTATCACTATCAAGCACACCATTGGTATCCAGATTCCTTGCAGGGAGTGCTCGGGGAGATAAAGAAGGTAGGTGGATCCTTAACCTACTGAACTCTTCCGTTTAATCTTAGCCCAGACACATGGGCAAAAAGAACTAACCTTAAAAGGTACTGATGAACTTTTGATTGTTGTAGAAGGGTGCTCTTAACTATCAGTTAACTTCCAGTTAAATAAAAATGAGAGTTTTGCATAGTGATAGTCCTGACCTGAGTTCTTTACCCATTAAGTTATAGGATCCATTTATTTTTGCCGAATTTTCCAATTGCCCTTCAATTTTCATAGTATTCTCCAGCCTAGTACCCTCCAAATGTTTTCAACCACAACTTCCATCAACCTTTGTAAGAATGGCCAATGGTCAGAAATTGTGGGAGTTGTAGTCCAAAGTGTCTGGAAGGCTAGATTTGAGATCCAGTGCCTTCCATGCAGTTAATAATTTCTGAAAATTCTATCACTAGTTTCTCAGCCAATATCTGAGTTAACAGAACTTATCCTGCAGCATGTCTAATCACAGCACTCCATAATGCTTTCTGTGCGAAATAAGTTGGTTTCTATGAAATGCAAGCCTCAAGAGACATGTATGGTAATAGACTTCTAGAAAAGCATAGATGCAGGCTTTAGATATAATCTATTGAAAATATAAAAGCTTGAGAATAAGACACCTTCATAGACTCCTGCTAATACCTGTACATCTACACGTGTAGCTTTATATTTTCAATGGTATTTTGTCATCTGCCTGGTATGATGAATGGGCTAATTATGGAACTGAATCATGAGTTGCGCACAGCTGTTGCAGATGAGAGCTAGAGGAGTTTTTCTTCTTCTCCCATAATACTACAAACTGAATTGTAGGAGATTCAGGACACCCAATAGGAAACAGCACATAGTTAAACTATGGAATTCACTGCCACAAGAGTGTGGATGGTCACCAACCTAGATGGCTTTTAGAGGAAATTAGACAAATTCATGGGGGATAAGACTATAAATGACTACTAGTCATGGAGATATGCTACAGTGCTGGACTTAGGGTGGTGCGGGCAGTTCCCCTGCACAGGGCACTGAGCCAAGGGGGCACAAAATAAAAATTAAAAAATAATAATAATAATAATAATAATAATAATAATAATAATATAAAACCAATATTTATGCTGGTACCTACTCAAAGTTAGGCCCTGGTCAGACAGGTGATTGAGTTTCTGCAACTATGATATAGTGCACTTAAGAGCAAAATGGAAGGCAAGAGGGGGGAGGGCACCAAATAAATATGTAGGGAGCCAAAATTTGTCCTCGCTCAGGGCGCCATATGACCAAAGTCCACCCCTGTATGCTACCTCCAGGTTCAGAGACAAGACAGCATGCCTCTGAATGTAAGTTGATGGGGAACTACTGGATTTGTAAAATTTCCAAGAATTTTGAAGCCACAAAGAAACCCATACCTTTTTGGGGGGTGGGTGGGGAATGGACATTTTCAGGGGGGGAATGCAGTACTTTTAAAAAGTACTCTTTACATATATTGAAAGTCAGTTTGATATGGATAGCTTGGTTTACCATAGAAATATGACTGGTATATTAAAAGTAGATTTTATGAGCTGCCCAGTCCCGCCTAAGTAGGGCTCATCCTGTTGGGGGTTGCTCCCAGCCCCGCTGCTGGCCATGGCATACTGTGGGCAGTGCCAGAAGGTGCAGAAAGTGATGGTGCAGTCCATCAACCTCATCTTCAGATACCTACAGAATAGGTCCAGAAGTCAGGTGTGGCTGTATGAACAGGTGAACATGAGGATAGAAGGCTGTATTATTAGATTTGATTATTAGATCCAGAACTTGGTTCTGGATGATGCTGAGGAGATTCACGCCAAGACAAAATCAAGGAAACAGCTGAGTCGAATCATGTTAAATGGATACAATATTACTCTTCTACAGAGTGTTTCTAACTAGAAATGGCTATTGAGTCTGTTTGGCTTATTATTTTAATCTTTTAACCTATAGAAGAAAATATGCAGTGGTTTAATGGTATCACTCCCAAGTCTACCATTGGTGTCTGAAGAATGAAGCCAGTTACTGTACTTAATTTGTACTTGCATAATTTTCAATTGCTTTTCTACATTGGTGTTGAACTGTACTGTAGTTCTTTATAAATAAAACTTTTTGTTAGCAAAAAAAAGGAGTAGATTTTATTCAGACAATAATTACTCGTTTGTTTTTTAAAGTCTTTGTTACAAATTGAGTTACAAGCTGCTCAACTGTCAGGAAGTTCATCTCTATGATTTTGCAAGCTTCTGTGGAGCAGGCAAAAATAAGAAGAAAAAACATCAACATTATTGTGAAACAAATGACTGTTCTGAAAACTATTACGTCTTCTCCAGTCCTCCAGTGTTAAGCAGACATAAAAAGAGCTGAGAAAAAGCGGAGAGAAGGAACAAAACTTACTGAACCCCACGTGAAATTTAGTCTTTATTCTATCAATAAGTTTCGGTTTCTTCATATTTCCCATCATATTTATCATGGACATCTAAAAACTGAATGTTTGCCCAAGTTGAAACAAGCTTCTACCCTTTCACATGTCAGTTTATTTCTTGTTTTGGTGTGTTTCAAAACATAGACCAGCTTCTTTCATGTGCTACAGAAGAGGGAGGAATCTGAAGTAGGTAAGAGACAGGAGGTGTCAGAGGCTGTATTGTTCATAGGTCTTGCCACTGTGTTGCAGGAAGGTTATGCTTGGCAGAATCCCAGATGCTCTGTCAAATATGTTGGCCAATAGGTTCTATACTCTGCAGAAAGTAAGCTTTCCTCATCAGGCCCTAAGTGTGCTGCTTGCTTTGTAATGCAGTCAAACACAGAAGCAGTGCAGTCATCACTTACATTTCTGCCCTTGAATCTTGAATCCAGCAGATATGCAGCAGCATAAATTGCATGGCAACAAAATTATGTTGGAACTTGTCTTGTATTTGTATTGTATTGGCTTGTATTTTGGGGCTCAAAATGACCTTCCCATTGATTTGCCATTCAATAATAGATATTCTGAAAGTCATGCTTTCTTGCACACACTTTCTTAGACACTCATTTTATTTTTCTTTCTGTAATACTTTCACATGTATGAGTTCAGACCAAATAGAAATGATATAACAAGTTCATGATACGTGGCAAATCATTATGAAGGAAATGGACACTATTAATATTGCAGTTCTTGAACATATTTAACATCTGCCTCTTTTTTTTAATCTCCCAGGAGATATTGATTACAGCAGTGTTCTGCTTTCAATGTTGGTTATGCAGGATGTACAGCTTGGCTTGTTTATAGCTGTTATGCCAACTCTTATTCAAGCAGGTGTTGGCACACATTCCAGGTAACAAAGTTCATTTGTTTGCTTTTATTCATTACATTTTTAGCCTGCCTTTTCTCCAAGGATTTCAGGACTTGTGTACATTATATGTTTAATTTCCTTCATGCTGCATGTCTCTTAAAGTGTGAATGCAATGAAGTGTTTTATCATACATCTAATAACTAATTTACTGCTGACATTCATGGTACATAATTACTGGCTTTCCATGCTGCAGTTCAGAGGTGCAAATGAATTGGAACTATAAATTAATTGGAGTTTCTATGTCAACTTTCTTTTCATTAGTCCAGCTCCTCTACCTTCAAATTGCTCTTTGAACTTCCCTGAGTTTGATATGTAAGTTCCTGAAGAGGGGCTGGCCACGAAATTGGTACATGCTATCATTTGTACATGCATAGGGCTTAGATGTTAAATACACCCTAATACTCTTTATATTGTGACTCAAATGTCAATTTAATTCGGTTCTAAATATTTTTAGTAGCTCATTTAGTAGCTCATTTTTAGTAGCAGTTTTGAATGGTTCAGTATACCAGCTGGATTCAAAATGGTGTCCAGTGGTATCCAAATATAGATCAGATTCAACATGGGCACTGTCATGCTAAATTGGGCAACAGTAACTTCAGTGACGTCCAAATTGGTGCAGGTTATACAGTTCAGTCTGACATCTGGATTCCTAAATGACACGTGACAGTATCCAAATGCAGGCCAAAACACACTCCCCATTCTCTGGAACCATCATGCCAAGTGGGCAGTGATATTTTCTGATCCTTTGGCACTGGTGCAGTGTGGAACGTTTTGGTTCACCATCTTGATTCAAAATGGCGGCCAGTGCTAAACATAGACAAAAAACTGGCTCCTCCTCCTCCTCAGGAACTTTCACATAATATCTCTAGGCATTCAAATGCTTAGAGGGCAAACAGACACAGCACTTTAAAAAATATTTATTAGATAAGGCTCAACTTTTATTCTAGCTTAACTATTCTCCAAGTCTGCTTTTCTTTTCTTTTTAAGACCAGGTGTGGCTAACCTGTGGTTCTCCAGATGCTGTTGGAATCCAACTTCCATCAGACCCCTTCAGTGTGGCCAGTGATTAGGAATGATGGGAGTTGTAGTCTAACATTTGCAGGAATTGCAGGTTAGGAAACTGTAAATGACAGATATAGATTTATGCACACATTTTCCTGTTTAATAAGAAAAATCATTTTAAGAGAGCTTTTAGAATGACACTGAACTGACTTTTTGTTCTTTTTTCCTAGCACCTTCAAGGAAATATTGAGAATATTGATGCTGATTGAGCAAATTCTCTTTTCTTTGGCTGCTGCCTTGCTTATATGTCTTGTTTTAAAGACTTATCTAATAGGACCATACTACCGCAAGTTGCATACGGAAAGCAAAGGAAATAAGGAAATTCTAGTTCTGGGAATATCTGCTTTTATGTTTCTTATGTTGATGGTAATTTCCCCAAATATATATTTATTTTTAACTTGCACATGATATGGTGATATATTAATTTTGAAAATAATTCCAGGAGAAAATGTAGATTTCATTCATGGAAACTGGCTTCATAGGTGAATATGTAAATTACATAGAAATTTATGTCAACAAATTTAATAACCATCTTCATATGTAAGTTTTAAATGAATATTGGACCAGTCAGATAGCTGGCTGCTCATAAGAATGCTTGTGCATAGCTTAAAATGCTTGTGCATACATAGTCCTAGCTTAAAGTTCCTTTATTGTATAGCTAAAGTTCCATCCATATAGCTGCCATTATTGCAGATATCATAGCCTCCCATGTCTGAGTCAAAGTCTGTTATCTGGGTTGTCTCTGGGAAGTTATGTCAACTTGATGAGAAGGAGATATGTTAAATCTCCTGGTGCCCCCCCCCCCAGTGTTGGCTGGTACCCATTTGGGCCAGTAGGACAGATGACAGGGAGGTCAACAGCAGGGGACACTAGAGCCAATGACAGGCAGAGCCAACTTCTTTTCTGTTGGATTCTAAAGCTAAGACTAAGGAGGAGGAAGCTGATAAGCAGGGCTACCTCTCCTTCCTGGATTGGCTATAAGAAGCCAGGCAGGTGGGGTTGGAAGGTAAATGCAAGGTAGAAGGGAAGAGCCAAATGTTAACTGATTCCATGCAGACTAGTCCTGCCATGCAACCAGGTAGATTGAAGAGATGAGTGATGAAGAGGCATAGAAAGATACAGAATATAAGCAAATACTTTGATGCTTTGACTGGATCTTATGTTCATTTTTACTCTTCAGCTATTTGACATGCATTAGATCAGAAGATGTATCTAATCGTTTTGCATTGCCTTTGGCCTCCCTTTCCTAGAAAATATTGTTTTCTCTGTATTCATAACATATTGTCCATTTAGACAGTTACATCATGCATCTGAGAAAGTGCACTGTTGCTCAGGAAAGCTCATGCCACAATAAACTAGCCTTTTAGATGCAGGAAGACTCTTGGTCCTTGCTGCTACAGATTTACACAACAACCTCTCACTAATATAAAACAAGCTTCTAAAAGCAAATATATTGGTGTTAAGGCATTTTTGCTGAATGACTTGTGTCAGATATGACATAAAAAGTAAGTTTGAAAAATTCATATACTGTACATTTCTTAAAATCAAGTCTGCATGGCCACTTGCAGTTAGATCATTGCATTGCCATCCTAAATACATTAATATGGTAAGTTTCCTTTGTTTGTATTTAATGAGAGACGCTAGTGTGACTAATTTGGATTTTAAGTGGATTTACTACAGTGAAATTGTGTTTAGGAACTGGGCTAACAGGTAATCAAAGATGGTAGAGACCATTTTATAACTCACAAAAAGATTACAATTTAGAAGTCTTAAAATTTCTTATTTCCTCTAATTTTACTTATTGAAGTTATAGTGCTTTCATTAAATAAGGATAGTGTTATAAAAGATTTGCATGTAATATTTAATTTTTAAGCAAGGTGGTTAATGAAAAGTTAATTAATAGACACAAAATAATAATAAAAATATTTTCCACCCCTAACAGATCACAGAGCTATTGGATGTTTCAATGGAATTGGGATGTTTTCTAGCAGGAGCACTTATATCTTCTCAGGGTCATATGGTTACTGAAGAAATTATGTCCTGTATTGAACCAATACGTGACTTTCTTGCCATCATATTCTTTGCATCTATAGGTAATTTATTACAAATATATAAAAATGATTATTATTTTTACCAGCATAACAGCCAAAGGGAAAGGAATGTACATTTGTAATAACTAGAATAAATTTCAATTGCATTGTGCTTGTTGCAATTTCAATTGCATTGTGCTTGTGAAGCCTATTGGCATCAGTTGGTGATGGTGTGAAGGCACAGAATGTTTATGAGTATTCTAACTATTCCGGTAGACAAAACTATTGGACTAGACTCCGAAGAACTATGGATCCTCCAAAGTCATTAGGCTTATTATTGATCTGCAACCACCATGATACATGGCAAACTACCGTACCTATGATATTAAAATGACTTTCAAGCAGTTTGTGATATGGCATGCGGAACTGTATAAAAAGAAAAAGAATTGAAGAGCTGGATTGATAAAAGTTCCTTATGTGAACCTAAGTAGCTCTTTATGTCCCAGAGTGTTTGCAGTTCACATTCTCTGAGGGAAAGGGGAGTTGTCAGTTTGAAACCGAACTGAAACATCACACAGCTCAGGGACTGGAAAGAAGTCCCAATAGTTACAGGAGCGAAGGTGACATGGTATCTAGGAGCAAGATGGATCAAGAAATTGGAACCTATGTAACATCCCACAAATCAGCTTCTATACCTGATCCAGTTGCCATAGTGCATCTGAACTTTTAAAATGCTTTTGACAAGGTATCTCATGAAAGACTCCTGAGTAAGCTTAGCAATCATTGACTAAAAGGCAAGGTCCTCTTGTGGCTCAGGAACTGGTTAAATAACAGGAAGCAGAGAGTACAAATATATGGATAGTTGTCCTGATTGAGGAATGTGGGAAGTGGAGTCCTCCCAAGGATCTGTATTGGGCCATGTTCACAAGCAATGTAGAGTTAGAGGTGGGCAGTGAGGTGGCCAAGTTTGCTGATGATTCAACACTGTTTGGGGTCGGTTCAAAGGGATTGTGAAATGCTTCAAAGGGCTCTCTTTAATGAGCGAATGGGTGGTAAAATGGCAAATGCAATTCAATATAAACAAGTGTGAAGTGATGCATGTAGGGGCAAAAATATCTTAATTTCACATATGCACTCATGAAGTCTGTGCTGGCAGTAAGTGACCAAAAGTGAGACCTTGGGTCATAGTTGATAGCTCATTGGAGATAGTCACCTAGTAACATCACTGAAAGGATTCCCACCCACCCACCTAATTCAGGAACAACCAGCTAGTAAGCATCACCACTATGCTTTAGAGACAGCATCTACAGCAGACTCTGTAGGCTGAAATACTGCATCTGGTGGGTGGTACTTCCACCTGAATTATGAAACCTCTCTAATATCATGGGTAAAATGAAAACATCTAAAATATTGTTCTTTAATATGGCATGCTTAACTCAATAACAAGCTTTAAGAAAGATTCCTGTCAATATTTTATCACTGTGCTCTTTTATAAATATTGCAATGTTTAGAAAAAAGTCACAATAGTGGTAAGATGCTTCTTTTTCTCTTGCAGGCCTTCATGTTTTCCCTACATTTGTAATATATGAACTCACAGTCCTGCTGTTCCTTACACTTTCATTGGTAATAATGAAGGTATGTATATTCAGTACTTTAGAATAAAATTGAATAAGGTTGATATTTTGTATTACGTTACTATAGTTACTGCAACCCCACTCCCTGCAACTGGTATTCTGTGGCTTAAGAATGCTAGATGAAGGACACAACTGATGGTTTTTTTCCACAGGTTTCTATGTTACAATGCAATCCTATCCATGTCTACTCAAAAGTCCTACTGAATTCAGTGGGGCTTACTCCCAGTTTTGTGAGATTAGGACTGCAGCCTTGGCTCTGGTTCAGGCTGCTGAATGCAGATTGTGGGAATGCAGTAGTAATTTATTAATCATTACTACAGTGGTACCTCGTGTTACGTACTTAATCCGTTCCGGACGTCTGTTCGTAACCGGAAACCGCTCGTAACATGAGGCGCGCTTTCGCTAATGGCGCCTCCCGCTGCTGCCGCGCCACCGGAGCACGACTTCCGCTCGCATCCCAGGGCAAAGTTTGCAACAAAGGGCATCTACTTTCGGGTTAGCGGAGTGCGTAACCCGAAGCATTTCATAAGGGGGACGGTACATAACACGAGGTACCACTGTATCTGTATTAGTCAAAGAAACAACAACAGTATGACACCAATGTGAGATATATAGACTGAAATTCTATATTAAACAATTTAATATTTAAAAAGTTATCAGATTCAGTTATCAGAACAATTGCCCAACTACAGATAAAATGTCAACAATGACAGCAGGAAAACTAGCAACTAAATGTCTGGGAACAGAGAAATATATTCACGTAGTATATACTGAAAAGATACCTGCATCGGTCCCTAATATATTATGCTTAATATATTGTTTTGATCTCTAATGATGGTATAAAGCACTAGATTGGCTTAAAATATACATAGAGAAGCTATATTTAATCCCATCAGAAGTGTACAAACTGCTGAAAGAATTGTAACTCACAAGCCAGTAAGTTTTTTTTCTTATTTCATATACATTTGTAGAGGGTTGTTTTTTTTACCAGACTGAAACTTTTCCAGAACTATAAAATTTAAGCAGGCATTCTAAGTTAAAGCCCATGTTTATTGAAATTAATGAGAAAGAATTGTGTCCAGTTCTTTTAGGAGTTGTTCCACTTAAGCAACAACTTTCTTATTAAGTCTTCACTACTGCAGCTACCAGCATTGCAAAAAGCTTCTCCTGGGAGCTGGAATGTGGTACAGGAGTTGCAGTGGAGTGGGAAAAATTATTTGGAATCTCCGCAGTTTTCACTAATTCCACTCACACTCAACATCCCCTGTACCACATTCCTGGTCTCACCTATGGGACGCCTTGCCCCTCAGCAGAGGCTCTGGAAGGCAGTGTGTCTGCATTGGAAAAAAGGACAGCCTTATTGTGTGAGCAGCTTTCTCATTGATACAACCCTAAACACTTTAAATTTAATCTAGTATGCTGTGTAAAGACCTAGATTACAATCTGACCTGTTCTGTTCTGCTAATCAGTATAAACTAGATAACTGTGGTTAATTAAATAACTTCTTAACCTTACTTTATTTTAAGCAGCATAAACTTTCCTGTTTTTTTCCACTGTATTGTTAAAAACATTCTCTCTCAGTTTTTCCTGGCAGTGCTTGTCCTTTCTATGATTCTTCCAAAGAGCAGTCAGTACATCAAATGGATTGTATCTGCAGGCTTGGCTCAAGTCAGTGAATTTTCCTTTGTCTTGGGAAGTAGAGCACGCAGAGCGGGTATAATTTCTAGAGAGGTAAGCTATGACATCATAAAGTCATTTTACGGAGAGCCAGGCTGGTGGTGTGGTTACAGCACCAGACCTAGGGGTGAGGAGAGACCACAGTTCAAATCCCCACACAGCCATAAAGCCATTTCACATGTAATAAAACCGTATGGTAAAATGGTTAACTTAAGTGATGTTGAGACTGGATGCTATATACACAATTGTGGGTAGCTTCTTTAAGCTTTTCCCCCCCTTTCTAAACAGAAACAGCTTGGGCATCTTAATGCTTCATTAATAGAAGAAAGGGAGGGGGAAGAGCTGGTTAACGTTTTACCTCCATTCTAGTTCCTTTTCAAACGCACCCAGCTGTTTCCCCCCTTGCAAAATAGTGGTAGGCCTGCATTCCCCACCGTGGGTAGAAACAAAAACTTCAGACGGGAGAAGAGATTCTAGCTCCTGCATTTGCTTTACCTTGCTTTACCAAGGCTGTTTGGGGATTCATTCTTCTTTAATGGGAAATTTGCACAAAAGTTCCGTTAGGCCATGTCAAATACATGTGTTCCAAAAGCTGGTCTCCACCAGCCTCAACTTCTAGTAGCATTTTAGCTGTAGATTGACAAATATTAAATGGCATGTTGGATGGGTAATAATTAAAGGAATAAGAAGGTGTGGCTTGCCATAAAATGTTGTTTGTTGCATATTGAGCTTGATTGTGCTATCTTCCAAGTCCTGGTAATAGAACAATAATGACAACCCTTTTCTTTTTAAGCATTGTGTGGTGATCTACTTGTGGGATTGAATAAGTATCTGCTGCATAAGTGGGGTGGTGGGTTGCATTGTCTCTAGTTGCCATTGTCTTAGTTACCTTCATGCTGTAGCATCACAAGCAGCCTAATGTTTCTGTGAGTGGAAAGCCTGAGGCTGGGTCCCAGACTGATGAAGAGGACTGCTGAGATCTTAAGAGTTTTCATACTGAGGTCCGTAAGCAACCTCTGGTAAATGAAACTATATTAATAATGCTTGCAGATAATGGGCAACCCAGTGGAGCAGTTTCAGAGCCACTTGATAAAAAAGGGATAAAGAAAATATAGGGCGAAGACTATCAGATGCCCTGTTACACTGTTGTACTATCTTCATTACTCCAGTAATATTTACTTCTTCATCTGATCTCTCAAACTCTCTTATTGACGTTGATCTGTCTGTGCATTGTAGGTAAATATGTCATGGCTTCTCCAGATGGAACTTTTATGACCTGCTAATTCTAAGTATTATTTTAGTACAAGAAAAATTTACACCCATTTAAGTGATGCTTTTGAAAAGTATTGTGGCAAAATTATTCAAAGGCTGCAACACGGCAAATGTCATGATTTTGGGGGGGGGGGAGGAAATGAATTAAGACTATCACAAGTGTGCAAATATAATTATGTCATATAATGTACTTTGCATGCATAGGAGCATGGCTGGGAAAGACCTTTGCCCAAGACCCTAGCCTAGAGCCACTGTCAGAATAGAAGACACTGGCCTTGGTGGTAGGATCTCTTTGAATGCTTTAGTGGGTTTCTGCTAAGATTGTTTTTCTTCACAGAAATAACACCTTTTGCTTCCCAATTTTTAGGTCTACCTCCTTATATTGAGTGTGACTACTCTAAGCCAATTGCTCGCACCAGCACTCTGGAGAGCTGCGATTATGAAATGCGTACCAAGACCTGAAAGACGATTATTAAGTTCCTAAAGTTACTTAGTACAAATCTTTCATGAAGAAAGCATCTTTATAATCAACAAATGTAGAATTTCCCACACTACATAGCCTGAATTTGGGAGGAAAAGCCTGTGTGTCGTCGTCCCCCAAAAAAGCTTTATTTCTTTTACAAAAAGTCTGCAATTCCAATAACTGACTGGTGTGCCTTTTTGTGAGAATCAGGCAGAATCCAGCACTGTATAAGAAAGACACTGATCACACAATGGGACTTCACCAACCTTTCTTTCCCCCTTTGCTCCCCCCCCAATCATTCCTGGAGCATCCCCAACTCTGTGGAGCAGATTTTGAGGTACACGGGCGTGCGAGAGAGGAAAGTGAAGTCCCATAGTGTGAGCAGAAGTCTATTCCACTTGCACATGTGTAGTGCTGGATACAACCTGTTATTTACAGTCAGTGTAGTAAGTTTAATTAACATTTATAGTGCCTGTGGCACTGTTAAAGAACTATGTAATAAGTTAGTATCCAAATCTAACGGCCACAATATATATATATATATATATATATATATATATATATATATATATTCAGTGCTATACAAACTTTAATTTTTTTCATTCAAATACAAGCTTGAAAACTGCTACAGCTATCAAAGGACTGAAAGTTAATATGCCTAAATTTATACTTAATCGATGCATTTTAAATAATGTAGTTATTTGTAACATTGATCTGTGTCATTTTTTTTTGACAAAAATGTTTGTTGTGATCAGAAATGACTTTTTTAGTATGAATAGCAAGAATTTATTGTGTTGATCATGTTAATAGTTCAAAACCAAAACATAGACATTGAAACTAAATTAAAACTATTTTTGGAAGATACGTTTAGGTTTGTGTTGCTTCACTGGATAAACCATCATTTATATAGCAAGAAGGAAAAACTCAGAATCTAGTCACATTGAATAAATACTGGAAACTTCATGTCTTTAATTCTTATAAAGATACACATACTAAATGGTGAACTATTCCACCTTATTTGATTCCAAGTCTAATATTGAAAATGTGATTCTTTAACAATCTTAGTGGTATTCTATATGGAGCTATAGTGGCTCTGAGCAGCTTCCCCAAATTCATACTTTGTTGCTCCATGTGCTGTGGCCAGTGGCGTAGCAAGGTCAGGTGGTACCCGCTGCGGAAAATTTCTTGTCACCCCCCCACACACATTGAAATTATTAAAAGAAGGAAAAATATGATATTTACAGTTGCAAGTGTTGTTTTCTGTTTTATTTACTTAACATTGTGAGCATAAGCACTTAAAACCGTTTCCCCTAACTTTGTTCTCTGCAAATTTTGAAATCACATAATCAAAATCAATTCCTTTCGCTACTTTCGGCGGAAAAAAACACCCCCTGTGACTTAGTTGGTTTTTAACCACTGTCCTAGAACCAAGTAATGCCCAGAGAGATAAAGATGAAAAGATAACTTTAAAAAAGTTATGTAATTCCTTCTGTCCAATGAAACAAACCATGCTAACAAATGTGCTCTCTGTGAAATCAGTTTTGATCTCCATAATATGGCGAACACACAAACGTGCAATTGTCACTTTCTAGTGTCTAAAGAGGAATGAGACATAGTGGCTTGCCCAGCACTACTAACGGTCTTTTTATCACCATTGTTTGGCACACCTGGCAACAATCCCCCTAAACTCTGATAAATTAAGAAGAGACCTGATGTATAAGGCTAAAGGCTGTTCTCTCAGTGTCCAACCAGATATGAATGGAAGGCAAATGCAGAACATAGGATATCTGCACAGTCACAACCCTCGCATTCCTATGTATGCTTACTTGAAATAAAAACACAGTGCACTGAACATAATGGCACATACTTCCCATTGCATATGCTCAGATGCCTTCTTCTCCAGTCCTAGCAATGTAGTTTCTAACAGAACTGGGCATGGGTGTAGCCAGGATTTTTGTGGGGGGCAGGACTTTTTTGGGGGGCAGAACCAATGTGATTGTTCAGTTAAGTATTTCTATTATTTTACTTGATGGGGGCAGCTGCCTTCCTGCCCCCTCTTGGCCATGCCCATGGAACTGGGTAAAAATGTGCAAGCCTTCCTACACAGAGGAAGTCGTCATTCATCCCCCCCCCCCCCAATATTTCTGCCGATGGAAGTAGTCTGGCCAATTAAACTTGGTTGGCAAAATGAATGACATGGTTTTCATGGGGATGCAGGCTGTACACTCTTGTTTTGAGCCTTTTCCTCGCTCAAATTCATGGAGCGCTAAGGGGGCTTTCCCCCATGTGTTTTGTTCTTTGCCTCTCTCACTGTTTGTGGAGGGCTCATTTCTTATTTCTTTGTGTTTAAACTAGCGGGCGAGCAGGCAAGGAGCTTTACGTTCCCCGCCTCTCCCCCTCCAGCTATGGGACAAAAACAAAACAAAAATAGGAACACAAAGAAATCTGAAGGACAGAGCAGGCCAATATGTCCTCAGAGGATCTCTATTTCCTAAATAACTCATAGGAAAGATATTCCTAGTCCAGCCTCATGTTTCTCACATTATATAACCTCTTCCCTTCTAATCCCTCTTTCCTTTACTGTTGCATCTTTCAGTTTGACAGGCTGAGGGCAGGGGAAGTGTCTTGCATTTTACTGAGCTGCAAGCTGCTCTGCGAGCCTTTTTACTGAAGAGGGGGGTAGAAGTGATTATCGTGGTAGTATTAATTAATAAATTACTATAATTGGAGGGGGGAGGTCGCCCTCGAAATGTCTCCAGCTGACTTCCATTCTGCGGTTTATATGCCCCCCTCCCCTTCTGCCAATCACCCCTTAGGCTGCTGCCACCTACCCATTCAAGACTGAGCAAATCTGTACACTGTGGTCTCAGGGTCTCCTTCCTCCTCCAGGGCCTTCACCTTCCTCCTCCAGGGAGGGGGCTGCCTGGCTCTTCTTTTGGCTTGTCCTCCTTGCCAGCCACTGTCGTGGTGATCTCCGTCCTCAGAGGATGACTGTTGGCACGGACAGCCGCCCAGCCATGGGGGGCTGGTCCATCAGGACGAGTGGGGCAGCAAGCACAGCGCATTAACTCTCAAGGCACCCATAACTGAAACAACAGAACAGTGGCATAACTAGCCGCTCAGGTGCCCGGTGCATTTTGGAGGTCCTGCAGGCGGGGGGGGGGGCTGCATGGAGCCTCTCCACCGCCTCCCCCTCAGCTCTAGGGTGGCTGAGGGAGACGCAGTGGGCAAACACAAGCCCCATGCTGCCGTTTCAGGCGGCCCCGAGCCTGCAGGCGCCCCGCGGTAAGTGCCGGCCCCCGCCGTGTGGCACCCAATGCCAGCCGTGTTTGTTGACTGAACTAACAAGTTTCGTGAGCCCAATTTTATTTTTTAAACTCGTCTTTTTGTCATTTTGCCACCCCTCAGTTATGACACCTGGAGCGGAACCCAACCCCCACACCCCCTTCCTCTGCCACTGCAACAGAATAAAAGGACTCAAAACTCACTTAGCAATTTCCTGTTGGTCCCCTCACCATTTTCACAGACATTAATCTTCAGACTTTGATGATTGTCACTCCTGCTTTCTCGCTGTGTAATATGTTGTGGATTTTAAAAATAAATTAAAGCCCCAGTTTTTCCGATTCTGTCGCAGCTAAGCCACCCAAAGGTTGTTGAGCCAAGGCTGGGGTTGGCCTTAACTGCAAAGTGAGGTTGGGATTCTGAGCCGATGTCACAGACAGGTTCCGATCAGTCCATTTCCTCTAAGGGGGGGGGACCTGTTTTCCCTTAGTGTGACCACTTAACACACCACCCAAGAGAAAAAGGGAAAATGGAAGAACTTTCCCCTCAGCTATTTTTCTATCTTTAACATATTAAGTCAAATATTCATTTTTATAACTTATCTAGGACATTGCTAATGCTGCTTATGTGCTTGCCTAAACTTTTTAAGAAAATGCTCACACTAAACACAGCTTCTTTGTACCATTTGCACTTGAAGCAAGTAACTCTCTCTGTCAGTGCATCTTGATTTGATTTAAGTCTCCAGCTTTTGGAGTTATGTTGTGCCTAGTCTCTCCTATAAAGAAATATGTCAGGTTTGTTGTGTAAGTAGATACAGTAGATTATATTTGGTAGTTAGGTAAATGTATTTGCTAAAAAAATGGGTTATCACACAATGTAGAGAGGTACAATTTTGCATAGATGATTCCCGTCATGTTGGACTCCATTTTGTGATAAATGTTAGTTTGATCTGTTGGGCTGCGAGAACAGTATTTAACATATATTCCTAAATAATAGATTTGTTTCCACTAATGTACAAAAGAATCCATGTAGAGAATATTGTTCAAAAACTGATCATCAGAGAAATTATATAGCGGGGAAATGCAATATATATATAGTGAATAATATATTTCACTTACCCCTTCCCACAAATGCGAAAATTGTGTTACAGGCTTTCCAGCTTATCTCCACTCTATGTTGTGGAATTTCAAAGCAGTAAATGCTTTTCTACTTGCACCAAAAGATATTTAACCGAATAATATGGAAGACCATGATCAGATTTAACAGAATGAAATTATGCAATTTTCATCATTTGAAGATGACATCTAGTTAACAAAGGGTCCCTATTATTAATATCTTTAATGCATTCATTTGCATTATAAATAGCTCAGGAAGTCAGCCCATAATTATATGGGTTCCTCATTTATTAGCCAAGCTTTGTACAGTTCTGTTTCTATCCAGCTCATGAAGTAGTTCAATACACAGCAAGACCTTGGGAACTATAACAATAGGATGCCTTATTTTTGGCAACATTTCTCCAGTCCCACACTTCTTTACTGTTCACCACTTACAAGTTTCACACTACCAACAAAATAAGTGTGGGGGTTCTAAACTGCGTCCTTGAAGGTGCGTGAAGTTTAGTTTGGCCTTAGATACCTATAGGATTCAATGTAGATTCAGGAGGTCCTGATACATGATTTGATTGAACAGAATTCCCAGAATCTTAAAACCTTTTAATTCTTTTATAGTGATATTACCTATTGTCCATTTATCTGGCTAGGCATTTTAGCAAACAAAATAAGCTTAGTTCATAGATGTTTCTCTTTACAAAATGATCTTACTTCTCTACAGTGCCTCATACCTATTGTAGGAGTAGATACAAGTGCCTAGTGGTGGAGCTTCATGCTCCGGCACTGGGGGGTGGAGAGCAGGCAGGGGCGGGGCTGCTGCTCGTCCCGGGGGTGTGGCGTGCCGCCTGCAGGGGCATGGCGTGCGTCCTGGGGGCGTGGCACACCCCGGGTCGTAGGAAGGTGAGTGTAGGGGGTGGTCCGCCCTAGGTGCCACTCTGGGAGGGGTGACAAGATGGTCCCAGCCTCCCCCCAGCTGTAGAGCAGCCAAGGGTGCGCGCCATCTGTCCGGGCTGCCACTCTCGCACGCCGTCCATACAGACTGCCGCGAGTGCGCAGTCCATACGGGATGCCGCTTGTACAGCGTCTGTAGGGGCTGCCGCACATGCGCAGTCCTTACAGACTGCGCCGTCCCGGGTGCCGGAGAGGGTTCCTCCATCACTGGGCACGCCGCCTGTGGGGGTATGATGCCCAGCATGGGGGGGGGCAGCCGCGATGTGCCAGCCGCGATGGCACCCCACTGGGATTGCGCTGCTGGAGGCGGTGCGCTCCCCCTGCACTCTTTCTCCGCCAGTGCAAGTGCCACACCATCTGGATAAAGCGGTATGGAAACTTGTGGATCAAAAACTGTTAAGAGAAGTACTGAGGGCTTTGGAGAATCTAGAAAATGTTATTTATGTAATAGCAAGGGGGCTAACCTACACTTCTAATTTGTAGGATGTCCTGTTAAACCCATCCTAACCTTAAGACTGGTGTGGGAATAAAGATAATTAAGATCAGTAATCTCTTGTCATTATTTGTAGCATGAGGTACTATTATTAGCTCAAATGAAACATGCATTGAAGGGGCTGCTGACCCCCTCCCCCACCTGTCTTCTTTGTACAGCATTTGCTTTATCACTTAACTGATGTATATTTGTTTGGACAAATGTCCACCCACTTCCAAAATAACTTGTTCCCTTCCCCACCCGATGTAAGTGAACCATCTCTGTTCTCTCATGTCAAAGTAAGTCGCGTACGTACATGCTTTGCAAAGTCACTTTTACACAGCTCGTTATGCATGCTTACTGGCAGCAAATAAACAAAGGTGCAGAAACATCATTCTGTGCCAAAACATGCATACTGTGAGCTCAATGCAGCGGCTCATTTCTGCAAAGGAATAAAAAATGGGTTTAGATGGGGGGCAGGAGGGGAAGCGGGCTAGTCGTTATACAGAACACTTTTTATTGCCTGCATTATGGGCACGAATTATACATTTCCCCCCATGGGACTGGCGGGAAGAGTGATGGCAGCACACGCAAAAGCGGAAGCCGCGAGGTTCCCGAGGGCGGCATTGCCGCCGGCTCAACGGCCGGTCTCGCGCTGCAGCTTCCCGCGCTCTCAAGGCCCCGGGAGGAGCAAGGCGTGAAGGGAATCCCGAAGGCGCGAAAACCTCGCGCATGCGCGGGCCTTTCGCCTGCGACAGCCCAGTAGGCCGGCCGAAGCGAGCGTGCGGCAGAGCGGCGATGGGATGTGGGAGGGAGCTCGCTCGTCGCCCCGCGTGTGCCTATGTGGGGCACGTTACAGCCCCGTGACGTCAGCGCGCAGCGTCACGCCGGAGGGACGCACGAAAGTGTAAGTTTCAATTTTTTTCCCTCCCCCTTGCCTTCCTTCTGTGCCAACCGCCAAAAAGCCAAGAATCGCGGGACCGCCGGCGGAGGAGGGGGAGGGCGAGCGGAGGCAGCGGCAAGCCCCGTTCCTCCCCATCCGCCCCATTCCGTGCAAGGAGCGCGAACAGGTGTGAGAGGGGGCAAACCTGCGGGTCGGCGCCGGGGAACCTCCAAGCCAGACAAGCGGAGCGGAGCTTTGGGGGTGGGGGGGAGGAGGCAGCAAAGCGAGGCAGGAAGGAGAGCGCGGCTTGGCTGGGTGAGCTTTGGCAGGGGCAGGGAATGATGGCGCTTTCGCGAGGAGGAGGAGGAGCAGGAGGGGTTGTTGCCTGCAACCCGATCCCGTGCATGTTTACCCGAAAGTAAGCGGGGTGGGGGGGCTTGCTTCCAAGTAATCAGCAATTGTGCATCGGATCGCAGCTCTGCACCCCGATCCCTAACCCAAGTACGGTAGAAGAAGAAAGAGCGGCTAATTTTAAGTGCGATTTACTCCCAGGTAAAAGCTTTGTTTAGGATTGCGGCCGATCCTTTATTATTATTATTATTATTATTATTATTTATTATTATTATTTTGCATGTCTGCTTTTTTATCCAGTAAGCATGCAAAAGTCTCGGCGGAGCTTGCTTCCAAGTAAGCCTGCACACGGCTGCAGCATTAAGGGATGGCTGAAATGTACTCGTGTTGTGTGGGGGGACGACGACACCCCCCCTCCCAAAAAAAGTGTTCCCTCCTTTGCTTCAGGAAAACTTCACACTTTCTTGAAACTGTTGGAACCAAGAAAAGAAAAGAGGCTTGCAAAGCGAGGGGTTGGGGTGGAGAGGCGCTTGAAGGGGTGAAAAGACGTGTGGGAAGGGGGGCAACTTATTATCATTTCCCATGCACACTTATTTCGCTTTATAATTATTGGCAGAGTTCATTCCGGTGCAGTTGCACGAGTGTGTGCATGTTTGTGGCCGGAGGTTGTGTGGGGGGGGAGAGCAGAAAGGTGCCCCCCTCTCAAACCTTATCTCCCCACAAACACAGCTGCTTTGCCTTGCAAGGGGGGGAGCGGAGGAGGAAGCCGAGAGGTGATGGTGTTGCTCCTCGGCTGCTTCTCCCCACCCCCGAGGGGGTTTTGAGGAGGGCCGTGCATTGCACATGTGCAGTTGGCATCTCTCTCTTTCCGTGCAAGAGCGGCGCTGTGGGTGGGGGATTGCTCGGGAGTGTGTTGTGGGGGATGGAGTTTGCTCCCTGCTTCTCCTCCTCTAGTTCCTCAGGTACCGTCGGCGCCTTGGGCAGGGGAGTGGGTTGCAGAGACCGAAAAGGAAGACAGGTGGGAGACGAGGAGGAGGAGGCAGCGGCGGTGCTGCTTGCTGCTGGTGGGAAGCGCTTAGGCGGGACGGTTTAATGCGAGGATCCTCTTCCTCCTTCCTCCTCTCTCTCCTTCTACCCCGGTCTCTTCCCTCCCCCCTTCCCCGGGGCGGGCGGGCGAGGAGGAGGGTCTGCTGAGGGTGAGGTTGGTGCCTGGGTGGCCCCCCGTCTCTTCCCTCCAGCGTCAGACTCCCCGGGCTCTGGTCGGGCTTCTGAGGCCCTGGAGAGGGGGCGGGAAGGTGCAGGAGGCGGGGGCTGGCGGGAGTTGATCTATGGAGCGCAGATGCTGCTTCGCCTGGTTTTCACAGGGACTCTCAGGACCAGTTTCCTCCCCCCCCCCCGCCCCCGAAGCAGCATGTAAATTTCCTGGGCCTGCTTGCATGTTCGCATGGAGAAGCAGTGTGTGTTTTGTTCAGCGTTGGGGGGGGGGAGTGTAGTAGGGGGTTGGGCCCCTGAGGCCTAGCAACTGTTCTGCAGTTAATGGGTCAGGAGCAAAGCCCCCCACCCCGCTCCCCCTTCTTCTTGGAAGGGGATTGCGTGCAGATTTATGCAGGAGGCATATTTATGCTTTTCAGTCATCCAGCGCATAGCTGGACAGGGTGCAACTCCCCATCCCCACCTCTGTGATCCTGTCAGTTCAGGCCATCTTGGCTTTATATTCTCAGAAGATCAGGGGCCAAACGCTTTGGAGACGGAGCTGCTCTTAATTTATGAAGGCTTTAAGTTGGGTCTTTCAGACTGTAACTTACTTTTACAGCCTGGTGCTGAAAGTGAAGAAAATGTAGCCATCTCAATTTTAAAATGTGTTTCCCTACAATAACCAAGTTCTTCTCTTAATTTATCGTTTTTAGAATACAGTACTACTGTTCCTGTACCTGTGGCAATCAAGCAAGTAAAGAACTGATTTCTTGGATTAAGTAACATGGCAAAAGATGTAAGTATATTTGTAAGTAACGATCCTACAGATAATGATTTTGTTTATTTTATTTGTATCCCACCTTTTTTCTCCAAGGAGCTCAAGGTGATATATATGGTAATCCCCACAACTACCCAGTGAGGTGGGTTAGCTGAGAGGCGGTGACTGGCCCAAGGAAACACTAGCATTAATAAATATAGGAATTCACTGTTACCCTGTGTATTCATGTAGCTGCATCTACACAGCAAATAAGCATGTGTTTATCTAGCTGCATTGACTCCATCCTGTGCCGCATAATGGCAGTGCAGCATATCAGTTGGAGCATATCATAAGTATGTGTGGCTACATTCCCACCATTTAGGCTAAGATGCTTTTAGCATAGTGTCATAGAGATGACAAGTCATCATGTCTTCTAATGATGAGTAGTGGTGCATCCAGTATATTGTAGTGGTGGTATATATGCACATAGCAGTATCAGCCTATACTGCTGTACTAGGGTAGCATGAAACACTTAGCAGAATTCCATAAGTTACTATGTTGTGCTCTCACTTTCAGTTACACTTTATTCCAAACTAGGGAAGGCCATTTACATGTTTGTGGATCAGAATCAGTTTTATTTGAGTCAGCAGCCCCCAAATAATTATGAAGGTGTACTAATTTTTTTGCCCACCATTTCACTTGTGAATAAACTAGGGAAAGCTTCTACCTTTCAGGATGTTTAAGATGTTGCTAGCCCACTGGCTTCAAGTATAGGTCCAATAATAGCTTAACACTTGCTTTGATTTGCTTTCTTATAAGCAATATAAATAGAAGGTTTACACTAAAAAATTATAGGCTTGACCTGTAATAGGCTGTTTGTCCGTCATTTGATTTTGTGTGATGCTGACTTTGATCATCTGGCATGAATGAAAAATACTTTTTTAGTGTTGTCTTTTTAAGTATGAAGCAGTGAATTCTTACTGCTTTCGTTAGTACTCTACTTTCCATTATATTGCCTGGCTGAAATAGAAGGTACACCTTTATCCTTCTATTAATCTAGCCCTCTTCTAGCAGAACCACACCTTCAGCATTGAAAAGCATATGACAGTTTGGTTGTTTCTTTGTGCCCTATTCTTAAAAATAAATAGGAGAGTTGTTGAATTTCCTATTAAGGTATTTATCATAGACTCAGATCGTGACCTAAAATTGAAATTGCAAAAAACTAGTTACTGGAATCTATAACTTCCTCCCGTTGTTATAATTGTCCTGCAAACTAGAACAGTCAGTTCAGTTTCATCAATGAGCACAAGTTTAATCAGTATGGGTAATCCCATTGATTTAGAGCAGGCTTCCACAACATCAAGCTAAACAGTTCATCAACCATGTATTGTGGGCTGGTGTGTACTTGACAAACCCTGTTTTACAATATCACTCGGATATCACAAACAGACAGAGGGGCTGTGCTTAGTTTGGCGGGTCCCAAATTCTGCATAGTTAATTTAAATTAGGCAATTAAAATTGCAAAGAAAAAGGACAGAAAAATAATTGTTTTAAATCAAGTTTCCCATTTTGAATTCCCCCCCCCCGAACAACTATGCATGCTAACTAGTTAAAGACAACAAAACATGTTGGTTGGCAACAAAATTGAGCCATCATAAATGCTATAAGTATGATGGAGAGCTTTTGTGGTCTTGTAGCCCATATCCACTGTAAAAATAATGTGGGCTTAGAGACAAGTAACAGATCTTTGTTTGGATCTCTGTACAGATACAGAAACACCAAGGAAGGTCACTTACAGTCATGGGAAAAAGAAAGTACACCTTATTTGAATTCTGTGGTTTTACATATCAAGACATAATAGCAATCATTTGTTTCTTAGCAGGTCTTAAAATTAGGTAAGGTAAAGGTAAAGGGACCCCTGACCATTAGGTCCAGTCGTGACCGACTCTGGGGTTGCGGCGCTCATCTTGCATTATTGGCCGAGGGAGCCGGCGTACAGCTCCAGGTCGTGGCCAGCATGACTAAGCCGCTTCTGGCGAACCAGAGCAGCGCACGGAAACGCCATTTACCTTCCCGCTGCAGCGGTACCTATTTATCTAATTGCACTTTGACATGCTTTCAAACTGCTAGGTAGGCAGGAGCTGGGACCAAACAATGGGAGCTCACCCCGTCGCGGGGATTTGAACCTCCGACCTTCTGATCGGCAAGCCCTAGGCTCTGTGGTTTAACCCACAGCGCCACCCGCGTCCCGGTTAGGTAAATTAGGTAATTAGGTAAATACAACCTCAAATGAATAAAAGTACATGACATATTACACCGTGTTATGATTTATTTAACAGAAATAAAGTCAAAATGGAAAAGCCATATGTGAAAAACTAAATACACCTTATGATTCAATAGCTTGTAGAACCACCATTAGCAGCAATAACATGAAGTAATTGTTTTCTGTAGGACTTTATCCCTTTGTCACATCATTGTGGAGCAATTTTGACCCAATCTTCTTTACAACGTTGCTTCAGTTCATTGAGGTTTGCTGGCATTTGTTTATGCACAGCTCTCTTAAGGTCCCACACATCATTTCAGTTGGGTTGAGGTCTGGATTTTGACTGAGCCATTGCAACACCTTGATTCTGTCATTCTGTTGTAGATTTGCTGGTATGTTGTCCTGTTGCATGTCCCAATTTCAGCCAAGCTTCAGCTGTTGGGCAGATGGCCACACATTTGACTGTAGAATACTGTGGTATACAGAGGAGTTCATGGCCAACTCAATGACTGCAAGGTTCCCAGGTCCTGTGGCTGCAAAACAAGCCCAAATCATCACCCTTCCACCACCGTGCTTGACAGTTAGTATGAGGTGCTTCTGCTGATATGCTGTGTTTGGGTTTTTTTCTAAATGTGGTGCTGTGCATTATGGCCAAACATCTCCACTTTGATCTTATCTGTCCAAAGAACATGGTTCCAGAAGTCTTGTGGTTTGTTCAGATGCAACTTTGCAATCCAATGTCATGCTGCCATGTTCTTTTTAGAGAGATGAGGCTTTCATCTGGAAACCCTTCCAAACCATACTTGCTTAGTCTTTTTCTATGGGTACTGACATGAATTTTAAAAGTTAACAGGCTAACTGAGGCCTGTAGAGCCTGAGATGTAACTTGGGTTTTTTGAAATTTCTTTGAGTGTTGCACCGTCTGACCTTGGGGTGAATTTGCTGGGCCGTCCACTCCTGGGAAGATTGGAAACTGTCTTGAATGTTTTCCACTTTTGAATAACCTTTTTCGCTGTAGAATGATGGAGTTTACATTGGTTGGAAATGGCCTTGGAACCCTTCCAGTTTCATGGGCAGTAGCACTTGTGTCGTCTTTCCTCCTTGGCATTGTGTTAAAACACACCTGAATGCTCCAGACTGGCAAGCTTCTAAAACTTTGGCTTTTATGGAGGTGGGCAGACTTGCTGAAGATAAATTAAGCAAGGGCATTTGATTAGCAGCCCCTGTCTGCTACTTATCCTCTTAATTCCTATGGAGCAGTAAGGGTGTACTTAGTTTTTCACATATAATTTCTCCAACTTGAATACAAGATCACCTATGTGGACTCTGGATCATCCTGATGAGATGCAAGATGGCATCTCTAGAATACTATCTGTGAAAACTTGCTGCTTCTGGATCCAGTAGGCCTCCACAACAATAAATTCAGTATATTACTTTTATGATACCGGTACTTAAAATTCAGAAGTCATATTTTCCACTATGGTTCTAACTAAATCTGTTTGATAAACTGTTGTGATTGAGTTTAACAGGTAAGTGTGGACTTGACACTTTTGTCTTAAATGCAGATTTCCTTTATAAACGTTGTTGTTCAGTCATTCAGTCGTGTCCGACTCTTCGTGACCCCATGGACCAGAGCACGCCAGGCACGCCTATCCTTCACTGCCTCTCGCAGTTTGGCCAACTTTATAAACATACACAATTAAAAAGTGTTTTATAATACAATTTCCTCCTGCCATGTTGAGGGCCTCAGGATATTACATGTCCTTGTAAATGCAGAGAAATATGAGGCTTGTTTTTCTTTTGAAAGTACACTGCAAATTCTAAAATGTATTGCTAATATCCGTGTTCGACTTAAGCTTTGTTTTTAGAATTACAGTCCCATTTGGTTTTCGAATGTTTTGGAAGTCGAACGGACTTCCGGAACGGATTCCGTTTGACTTCCAAGGTACGACTGTAGTGACGATGCGGGACTCAGCCCTATGACAATTATACCATGGGGTCCTGCAGGGATCTGTGCTATTTAAGATCTGCATAAAGCTGTTGGGAGCCATTATCAGGGGACTTGAGGCGACGTATCATCAGTACGCTGATTGTACCTTGCCTCATCTCTTACATTTATTGGAATCGGGTGCTGAAGGGATAGATGCGGGCCAGTAAGCTGAAATTGAATCTAGAGAAGATTGGTTTCTGGGTCCAGAAATTAGGATTGGAGTGTAGTTGCACTCTCCCTAAAGGAGCAATTGTGTGATCCAGGGGTACTCCTAAATTTCACCTTATCATTGGAGACTCAGATCACCAGATACGCCCGCTTCCCTAGCTGTTGCCATTCCTGGATAAGTATAGTTGGACTTTTGATGACTCTACATTGGGCCTCCTTTGAATATTGTTTGGAGGTCACAGCTGTTGCCTGGGTGCTGTCAAGTTTAGGTGCCCCAAGCATATTTAACCAGCTCTGAGGCAACTTCACCAGCTGGCTATTTGTCGAGGTGTTGAGTTTAATATATGAAGCTCAAATGGCTTGGGGCCCACCTACCTGAAATAGCACCTTCTCAGGATCATCCTGCCTCTGAATTGAGATCTGCAAGAGATTCTTTATTGGTTGTGCCATCAGTGACAGAAGTAGGTTTAGTTGACCCAGAGCAGGGCCTTCTTGGAAGTAGCACCTTGACTTCAGAACTGTCTTTCCCCTTGGATCAGGACAGCTCCCACTCTCATTTGGTTTTAGTGGCAGGTTAAGACATTTTAGTTCTGCTAGGCCTTTGTGTTGTTTTCAGGCAATTTTTGTTTTGGATGAAGTGTATTTTAACAGCTTTTTATTCAGTGATATATGCCATATGATGTTGTGGCCCACCCTGTGACCTTCAAGTAGAGGGCATGGAATAAATGGCCACAAATGAAATACACAATATTTGATACACAATATTTCAGTTTACCCATAGATTTATTTTAAGTGAATTTGCAATACAGTATATTAATCTTGTAAGAAGGAGTTCTGTATCCTCTGAGGAAGCAAGCAGTACCTTGCACAGTTTATAGTTATTTGCTTTTGTACACCTACGTTTCATGTGGCCAGGTTCCAAAGAGCTGCTCAAGTAATCAGTGTGCAGTAGGAGTCTTTGCACTTCTATTCTTTGAGTAATAGCGCACATCCTATGCAGTATGGCAGATTCCTTTGAAACTGAGGGCACTTTCCTAAGTAGGTTGTGTGTGGCATCGGTTGGTTGTTGTTTAAAGAAAGAACATCCCAAGTCCTATGACATACTTAAAATAGCTTTTGAATGGTTGCTGCTATGACTGATGGGAGCAGAACTGACATTGCTATATGTCTCTGAAGATAGAGAAGGGGGTAAAGGTGCCAGTCAGATTGACAAAGAGGCAGTGTAATTAAAGGAAATGTGTCAAGGAAGTGGGCAATGGACTGAGAAGGAAACTGAAAAAAAATAATTTCTGATGGATCTGTGATGAAAAGAAAAGCCAAGGAGATTGTAGGGTTGAGGCACAGCCTCAGCAAGGCCCAGGAACAGAATAAGCTACCGTATGCACTATTGGCAGGAAGGAATTGTGTGGGGGCAGTAATCCAGGAAGTCAAGGGAGATCAATTTGCTACCTCTACAGCCTAAACTTTGCCAGCACTATTGTACTTTTGAGTTTCGTAAAAGAGGACTCAATCTTAAGGTGGAAAAGAGTGGCAAGTTGTGGGGGCAGTCTTTAGTTCAAATTAATATGTTAGCTACTGTATTTTTCCGTGTATAACACGCCCCCTATTTTGGGGGACTCCAAATTAAGAAAATGGGGGGAGATTTTCAAGAGTTGTTAAGCTTTTTGGGGAGAGGATTGCCCAGAGTTGTTAAGTTTTGGGGGGGGGGGATGATTACCGAAAATCGCTTACCCGCCGCTGAAAATCGCACGCGTTGCCGAAGACACCAATCGACCGCCCTATTGCCACAGCGGCAGCCAATCATCATCAACCCTTGACACAGCCACCAATCACCCACCCTATTGCCGCAGAGAAATTCCTGCTCGCGGCTGCAACAAATCAACTAACCCCCCTCTGCACTACCTGTGTATAAGACGAGCCCCAATTTTAAACCTAATTTTGGGGTAAAAAATCCTCGTCATACACAGAGAAACACGGTAATTAAATACATCATTTATAGAGTTATTATTGTTGGCAATTCTTTGTTGCTCAACCAGGTTATAGAGTTCAACTGTATGCTGTTATATAATTATGTCTTGTGCTACCCAGAAGTAAAAGTGCTTTTTAAAATGTTGCAGGTTCTCGAGTGCAAAGAGACTGTCCTCTCTCAGAGAGGGCTGCATACTATGCTTATGCTGCTTATATTATCAAGTTATAAAGTAATAATTGAAACTAAATAATTACAAGAATAAGTGGAAACAAAATAATTTAAAATCATGGCTAGCCATTATGTCCAAACTGGGAAACATGGTTTGTTTCATTCAAATCATGATTGGTATGTAAAGAACAAACCTTGACTTAAGAGTGAACAAGCCAAAATCCCCAGTTCTGACACAGCGCTAAGTTGTTGCTTCCACTCACTGGCGAGGAAGAGCAAAGAGAGTAATCTGCATATTCATGTTAAAATATTACTCATAGCTTACTATGGGGTGTGAATGCAGTCACCATGTGCAGAGAAGACGCAATGTAAGGGACATAATGCATATTGGCATATCTGTTTTAGTATCCCCATAGTAGTGCGTGTATCTCTGGCCAATAATGTGTAATACTTAACAAAAAGCATAGACTCTTTCTGTATGTAGCATGTAGCTTAATTGAATTTACCATTAAAGTATATAGAATTTTAAGCAATGTTGGTTGGGCTATCACTCAAAACATTTTTGTTGTTGCTTTCTACATCTAGTTCCAAGCAAAGCACGGCAAATAGCATTTTTTTTGCAATTGGAAAATAGATGCATTCAGTAAATGTCTGTGGAGTAATTTGTTTGTTTGTTTGTTTGTTTGTTTGTTTGTTTGTTTGTTTATGCAGCTTCAAGAGTATTATGTTCCATATCTAACTGGTATACAGTATCTGACTTCTGAGGGAATTCAGCTGGTTTCCTAATTTTGATAGAAAATATTTGTACACATCAAGTCTTTACTTAAAACTACATCAAAGCATTCTTTTTTTATTCCAGTTAATAAGCCTTTCTCAAAGGAAGGTTATATTGTACCAATGTTAAGAAATTTAGGGGGTGGGGGTTGTACATTGAAGATTTTGCATTCTGGATTTGGGCGCTGTTCAGTCATACCTGCTTGAGGAGAAGGGCAAGTTAGAAGACGCTGTATGAAAGATGTGAATGCAACTAACTGCTCAAGTTTTCCGTGTAATTTCTCACCCTGCTGGAGCTAATGCAACTTTTAGCCTGAAATGATGTGGTGGGAGAGGGGCTTTATCTTACAACAGGAGGGGTAAATTCAAATTTCTTTAGAAGTGGTTTACATGCCTAATTGGTCATGTTTAAGATACCTGGTTCATTATCTGTCGTTGCATTTTGTGGAGTTCAACTAATGAAGAACACTTCACATATTGCTACAAAAGACTTCTAACCCCCAGTTCTCTTTCCCTCAGTCTCAATCATTGCAGATAATTTATTTTGTGTTGAGGGAATTTCATTTCATTTATTATATTTCCATGCCACTTTTCACTCACACGAGAAAAAAAAATAGATTTAAACTTAGTTTTGATCATTCAACAAGTGTACAAAATAGTAAGAAAATTGGATGACATGAGGTAAAAAAGTTGGATCACTTGATATGGAATGACCCACCGGTAAATGATAACATTCAGCTAGTCTGTAGTATTGCATTCTTGAGCGAGGTGATTGAGCATTCAGCGCCAATGTTCTTCGTTGAGCTGGATTCTCTAGATTCATTTCAATCTAACTTTGCTTGTTGAATGGAGATTGTGCAGTTCGAAAGCACGTCAAAGTGCAAGTAGATAAATAGGTACCGCTCCAGCGGAAAGGTAAACGGCGTTTCTGTGCGCTGCTCTGGTTCGCCAGAAGCGGCTTAGTCATGCTGGCCACATGACCCGGAAGCTGTATGCCAGCTGCCTCGGCAAATAAAGCGAGATGAGCGCCGCAACCCAGAGTCGGACACAACTGGACCTAATGGTCAGGGGTCCCTTTACCTTTTTATCCTTTAATCTGGGCTCCATCTTTGCTGTTAACATGTTGACTTATTCCAAATAGTATTGTTAACTAAATCATTTTATTCTGTTTCTAGTTGCCATAAGGAGTTTTGATTTTTTTTAAAATCTCCATGATAATTTAAAAAGTGTGGAAATTGTTGCCCTAGGGAACCACAATAGAAGTCTCACTTTTGAAAAATGAGGGTTTTTTGGGGGGAGTAAGGTAAGAAAATACAAGAAGTTGCTAAAAATTTATTCCCTTGTGCTTACAGTACCTTTAATTTTTGCTCTGCTTGTAAGCGTGTAAAAGGTTGAATATGTAGAGCTTTATAATGCAGACTGCTGGCTTATTTTAAAGATATGCTTCTCTTTATTATACCTACATTTTGTTTGATTCAGTCCTAAGAGTTCACAGCAGTCCTGACTTGGAGAAATAATTCCCTAGTTGCTTTGCTCATGTGCTAGTCAACAAGAAGCAAAATTGGTGAGTTGGCTGGCAGTAGACTCTAGGGTACAGGGTAGGCCTATAAAGAGCTAGTAAACAACTGTGTGTACTTCAGATTTCCAGTGCACCTGCTGTGAAGTTCTGGTGATGGCAGTCAAACCCTGGTCTGACCTCCAGGCGGAATTCCTATGAGGTCTTATGGCAACTGTATTCCTTGTGAAGTGCAGCTTTGATGACATTTTAAAACGTTTTGCTTTCCTAAGTTGAAAAAGAAAGCTAAAACTCCAATACTCACTTTAGGGCCAGAGGGAGGCATTTGAAAGGATAATGTATGTGATAGTTTAACTACTTTGGTGTAGGTAGCTGATAGAAGCCCATGACCCTGGTAAAGAGGACAAATGTCAACCATGTATTGATCAGAGCATTCTACATAGTTGCTTGCTTCTATGGTATGTGTGTGTGTAATGGGTCGGAATATTGCATATTTTGTTCTTACTAAGAGCTGGGTTACACAATTGCCAGCTGATAAGTCTGTATGCATAATGGGGCATTGGGAGTGTGTATGTGCCTATGTGCAAGTCCCCCAACTCCTTAGTACAAAACAAGGTGTGTCCTGAACTAAGGGGGAAGGCTAATGGGGATTTTGTGCACATAGGTAGACCTGGAGCAGAGTGCTATGATAAGCCTGCACAGTAAACATCACATATCTGGTTCTTGCCAAGACCACAAAAGAATCCAAGGCACAGACCCTCATGGAACTTAATTATTTTTTATAGAGAGTGACAACAATACCACCAACAAATCACAGAATACATTTGTGGACACAAAGGCAACCTACGGTGTAATTTGATGATGGATTTGGATAGTCCCTTGCAAAACCTATTGGGACCTGGGAATGTAATTTGTTTGCAAAGTACTTTACATCTAAATAAAATGTGTCTTCTCTCATAGGCTGGTCTAATTGAAGCTAATGGAGAATTAAAGGTTTTTATAGACCAAAATCTTAGTCCTGGAAAAGGTAAGAAACTCTTGTTGTCATTGACCTTCATATTTAATGAAGTAAGACTTCTGTGTGCATAGTAAGGCTGGCTTCAAGTTTGAGGAGTCCTGGGCAAAGAATGCTCTGGTGGGTCCCATTCCTCTATCTGAAGACCCTGGTGGGCTCAACTTGGCTGCAATAGCTGTTTTCCTGGCCACACTTGACACCTGGGCCTAGTCTTTCTCACAGTGACCCAGATCTATTAGTACTTTGTAAACCTCTTTAAAATTTCACAGATGAAAGGCAGCATTTACAAATTTTAATCAGTAAATATATCCTAGGCATGTAATGCTACCTGCACAATATTGACCATTCAGTCTTTCTTATTTATAGGTTTTCACTGAATTTTTAAAAGAAATACTTTATACAAAAACAATACAATAAACAATATTTTTTTAAAGTGCACATGGTCAGTGGCAGCCTATTACACAAATGAATTTGTGTAGGGAGTCCATGTGCCCAATAATTTTCCATTTTCCCCTTGTGGAAAATGCATCTTCTCATAGTAATAATAATTATAGGCGGTGGCTGGTATCTTTGGTCTATATTGTATGATTAGGGAGAGGATCTCTCCTTCCATTATTGGATTATTATGTGTTTAGCTATCATGAGTGTCCACAGCAGCCAGTCCCATTGTTCCACACTCAGATTCCAGAATGGTATGTAGTTCATCAGCAACATCTTTGAATCCCATGGATGCGTCTAAGGCCTTATTTATGCAGCTGTTTATCTTTGACCCAAAGGGTGCAGCTTTTGAGCAACACCATGTTGTGTGACATGGAGTTGCTTGAGGGGAGCCACAGCGGCAACCTATATCAGTTTCATAGTTGTTTATGAAAGAGACAGTGTGTTACTCAGTACTCTCTGAAAGTGAGGCTTTGGAGTGTTAAGTCTTCAATTGAAGTGACCGAAGGGGATAGCATCCGCTCAAAAATCCAAATGTGCCATAGACCTTAAAAGTTTGTGACCCCTGCCTTAGCAAATAAAGCTTCAATTTATTTACTAATGTGTTTGTATCCCAGATTTTTAATAAAATTATTTTTATGGGACCGGGCATCCAAATGTGAGTAAGAATATGTTTGAGACAGTTTTTTCTCAGCAGAACAATTCCACTTTCGTTTTCGAGCACAATTCAAAGTGTTGGGGCTGACTTTTAAAGCTCTAAAATGCCTCACCCCAGTATACCTGGAGGAGTGTCTCCACCTTCATCGTTCAGCCCAGACACAGGTCCGCCTCCGAAGGTCTTCTGCTGGTTCCCTCACTGCAAGAAGCGAAGTTACAGTGAACCAGGCAGAGGACCTTTTTAGAAGTGGTGCCCTCACTGTGGAACACCCTCCCTTCAGATGTCAAGGCGATAAAAGAATTACACAACTTTTAGAAGACATCTGAAGGCAGCCCTGTATCGGGAGGTTTTTAATGTTTGATTTTTTTGTTATGTTTTTAGATATGCTGTAAGCCGCCCAGAGTGGCTGGGGAAATTATTATTATTACTATTATTACTATAATAATAATAATAATAATAATAATAATAATAATAATAATAATAATAATAATTTATTATTTATACCCCGCCCATCTGGCTGGGTCTCCCCAGCCACTCTGGGCGGCTTCCAAAAGAACATTAAAATACAGTAATCTATTAAACATTAAAAGCCTCCCTAAACAGGGCTGCCTTCAGATGTCTTCTAAAGGTCTGGTAGTTGTACTTTAGTTACTTTAGTTCCATTAATCAACTCATTGACTTATACCACAAACATTTCATCAGGATTTGGTTGCGACTGCAATTTTCTAATTCTCAAAATAGGCGTATAATGCCATCTGCACAAAAGAAAGACAATCCACTAAGCTATACCGGTGTCTCATAAAGATTGCACTTTTAAATGCTGCACACTAGAATAGTTAATGTTAAAAATCTCTTCCAATCTCAGATGCTACTTGCCAGAAACTGATTGGTATTTTTTTATTTCCTTTAGTCATCAAATCCCTCCTGAATTATTTCAGACAACACTGCATTTAACTACTTAGAAGGGTGGGTGGGTAATTTGCTGCATATACACCATCCTAATATTCTGTAGCTATTCAAGTGAATAGAATACTTTTTCACTTTACTTTCTACTATTCTAAAATTTTACTTCTATAAAATATTTTGTACCACAGGGTGGCAGCATTTATACAGAAATGTATATACACATTGGTCATATAGAAGTTTTAAAAACTTCTGTCTTCATGACTTGGAGACACAGGCTGCAGTTCTGTGTATGCTTCACACTGACTGTTTCCAAGTAAAAATGGATATGATTGTAAAGTGTGGTGTTGCATACCTGCACCAATGAAACAGGTCAGAAAACTGGCGAGAGATGTGGAAGCTTCCTTCATACTGACTTGTGGCTGACAAGATTTATCCAGGACCTTGGTAGGGAACCTGTGACCCTCCAATTGGCATGGTTAATGGTCAAGGATGATGGGAGTTCAGTCAGTAGATTTTATTGTTTATAGCTAACGGCCATCACAATACAGTACGAGCACAAATCACACAACTACAAAATGAAAGACATTACTAAAGGATGATGGGAGCTGTAGTTCAGAAATATCATGGAGGCCATAGATTCTCCAGCCTGGTTTGGAAGTTAATCTTCAAGCAAAGCAGATGTTTCTGGTAGTAGTTTAAGTCAGTATGTCAGATAAATTATAGTGAGGGATTCTAATCTTGGCACGTTGATTTCTCTGTCTTCAGAGATTAAATCAAGCTATTATGTTTGAGCTCAATGGTTTATCTCGAGGACTTCATCCTAACATTTGCTCAAGTAAAGAATGTCTCCCGGTCTCACATTTAAAAGCATTTTAACTTGGACATGTGCAACAGAATTAGGTTAAATATTAGACTGACCTCTTTAGTTTGCCTAGTCAGATGCTAATTGTGTTGCCAGATATTTGTTACCGTTTTGTAACTTTTCAATTTGTGTATTTTAGGTGTTGTTTCATTAGTAGCCGTTCACCCTTCCGCTGTAAATACACTTGGAAAACAACTCCTACCGAAAACATTTGGACAATCTAATGTCAACATTGCACAACAAATGGTAAGAGGCCTGTTGAGAAACCTACCGATTCTTTTGTGATACGTAACTTGTAGATTTTGAGGTGCCACATTAATCCTTTGTTGGAGTCAGCCCCAACATTGGGACACATTCTGAGAAAACATGCATAAGATTTTTCTACATCAGGGGTGACTAAACTGTGACCCTACAGAGGTTGGTGTGCTGCAGCTTTTATCAGCTTCTGCTAACGCACCCAGTGATGATTGATGATGGGAGTTTTAGTTTGGAAACCACCTCTGTTGTACATTAGAAATTTTTGAGATCGACATAGGAACCATGGGGTGCATTTAAATTGGCAGCTTTCAATGGAGAAGAGCACCATTAGACGAGGTTCTTTCAGCAGCATGCCTATATAATATAAGGTAGAGTTTGATTCCAACTTAAGAGTTTCCTGGTTGGGCAAAATACCCACTAAAAATGTAAATTGTGGTTTGACTTTTTAAAATGTATCTAGTATAAAATTACGGCTTCCATACTAAGGAAGCTAATATAATTACAGTGTTACCTCGGTTTTCAAACGTCTCAGAAGCCGAACGTTTCGGTTTTCAAACGCTGAAAACCCAGAAGTAAATGTTTCCGGTTTTTAATGTGCCTTGGAAGTTGAACGGCTTCCGCGGAGTCCCCCCCCCCCCATTTTCTCCATTGAATTTGCAGGCCTCCCTTTGTGCCTCGGTTTTCAAACGTTTCGGAAGTCGAACGGTCTTCCAGAACGGATTATGTTTGAAATCCGAGGTGCCACAGGTGGCATTAACTGACATTTTGTATTAACTGTAGGTTATTGGTACACCTCAGAGACCTTCAGCCCCCAATACTATTCTGGTATCAAGTCCACATACACCCAACACACACTTCGTACCGCAGAACCAGACTGCAGATTCTTCGCCTTGGTCTGCTGGGTGAGTAAAATTTAGTTAGGTTACAACATATTCACAGGAAAATGTTACAACATATTCACAGGAAAACGCATGCCTCAAAAGCTTTATTCTTGGTAACTAAAGTTGGGCCTCATATCCAGCTAGTTAGCTAATAGCTGAAAAATATTGGGCTGAATCCAGTGATATCCCTGGAGGCTTATGTTAGCAGAATCAGGGAAGGAAGTGAGCTTTTGCCAGTTTCCCTGAGAACTTCCCATGTGATCCAGATACTTGGTGGACCCTTCAGAACACCATGGGAGGTGGTGCAAGGAGCTACAGGGGAGGGCATTGGCAACCACCTCACTCCCTGTCCTGCCAGCAAAAGCCTCCCCTGGAGCAAAGCGCTTTCCATCTACTTGAGGACATAATTGCATACAGTTCTCTTAAACTTGTAGTTTGTTTCTTCCTCACATAAAGGTTGGTATCTGAAGGTAGATAGGTGTGTATTTCTATAGAGTTTCCTTTGAATAACGTTATAAGCAAATCCAAAATGTTTTGAGTAATGGGAGTGTATGCCTATTGTCATAATAATTGCCTTCTTGGTAGTGGCACCCTCCCTGTGGAACGCACTCAGATGTCAAGGAAATAAACAACAATCTGACTTTTAGAAGACATCTGAAGGCAGCCCTGTTTAGGGAAGGTTTTTAGGATTGATGTTTTTAGATATGTTGTAAACCCAGCCAGATGGGCAGGGTATTATTATTATTATTATTAATAATAATAATAATAATAATAATAATAAATCCTCATATTTTAACTGTTTTGTGTCTAGGTCAGACTTGGGAGTCCAAATCAACAAGTTACGTTCATTAAAACAATTTATTCAGTTCCATTGCATTTCTTAAAAAATACTGTTTTGAGGAGTTCTGCTTCTGGTTTTGGCTGTTTTTGTATATATTTTATAGTTTTATATATGGACGTTTTATGATGGCCTTTATTTGTAATGCCTAAAGATTTGGCAAAGTAAGTATGAGTTCTGCTTCTATGCAGACAATTTCCTAAAGGCAGGGGGCCAACACTGCCACCATTAGAACATATTTTATCATTGATGAAGCCTTTTGCACAAGGTTTAATGAAACGAGTATGTGTTCTCTTAAAAAAAGAAACCCACCCTAAAGTCGTCTCATTGGTTTTGGGGATTCGTGTGTGTGTGTAACTCATTGTATCTGTATTTATAGGAAGCGCAACAAAAAGGGTGAGAAGAATGGCAAGGGTTTGCGGCACTTCTCTATGAAAGTTTGTGAGAAGGTTCAGAGGAAAGGAACGACCTCATACAATGAGGTAGCAGATGAGTTAGTTGCAGAGTTTAGTACCGCAGATGCACACATCTCACCAAATGAATCGGTAAATATATTCATGTTCTGAATTTAGTAGAGACGAAAAACCCTTTTCCTGCATGCTACAAATACCTACATGCAGACACAGCCCCTTTCTTTTTGCTTTCTCTCTTAGGGATCATCCCAGTGTGTGCATTGTGTGTTATGAAAAATTCAAGTTCTTGTTTTCAAGATTAGAAATGCTACTCTGTTAACTGACAAAGTTGCGATATTACTTCAGCTGTTCCATGACTGGATAAAATCTTTAAAATAGTTTAATCAGAGATATTTCTAATACTCTTAATTCAACAGCAGGCTTATGATCAGAAGAATATTAGACGACGTGTCTATGATGCCTTAAATGTCCTTATGGCCATGAACATTATTTCCAAGGAGAAGAAAGAAATAAAATGGATTGGCCTACCTACTAATTCAGCTCAGGAATGTCAGAATTTAGAGGTAAAATGTGGTGGACATTTCTCATTTGCAGCATTTATTTAATCTTATTTTCTGATTACTTGGGATGAACAGATTCCCTCACTTCTGTTCCAAAATGGTGGCATGCCTTTGGTTCCACACAGGGTTTCATTCTGGCTGGAGATCCAGATTTTGGAGTGGTGGAATAATTGATTCTGCACATGTGGCTTTCAAAATTGTAACTATCTTTACTTGAAAATGATTGTGCATTTGCAAAATTTCATAAGTAAAAATAAATCTGCAGGGAAAGAGTCTCCCAAGTGCTGGCAGAAGAGAGAGGGAGTAGACAGTTGACACTTCCTCCCACGTTCTGGAAATATTCCAGAATACTGTAACTAATAGTGAAAATTTGAGTTCCACTTTAGGGAATATTTACAATGAAGTAGAACCTTAGAATCTAGTGCAGAATCTAATAGGTTCAGATTCCATAAGCACCTCTGTTTAATACCCTTCATTCTATCAATCACTATAAGAAACAGATACATTTTTGGTTGAATTATTTTGATTGTCTTTTAAATAACCTCTGAACAGGCTTATGTATCATTTGATGGTAGTTAGCTCTGGGTGTTCAATATTTTCTTGTATGCAGAGAGAGGGTTTATGGCTGTTGCCACACTGTTGTTGTTTAAGAACAACAAATAATGTTTGGAATTCATTTCAGCAGATATGAAATCTTTGATATTAAAAAAAAACCCTAAAACAGCTGATTCCCATGCTGTCTTGTGAACTGCTTTGGAATCTTGCCTATGTTTCAAATGTATATATTACTTGAGACAGGGTGCTGCTTTTTGAGAACCAAGTATAAATCCCCCTTAGATTCACAGAATGAATTTCTTGGTTTCTTGGATTTTAGCCCACACACAGAGCATTATGTAGCTACGGTACTTCTCAAATTCACTCAACTCCTCTCTAAAACTAACAAAGTTCCTTTTCTTAAGGTGGAGCGACAGAGAAGACTTGAAAGAATAAAGCAAAAACAGTCACAACTACAAGAGCTAATACTTCAGGTATTTTTGGAACAGTTGTTTGCCTTGCCAAATCACTTTATATTTATTTATCAATTGTCTAATGCTTTAAGATGAGCCAATTTCCCCCTGAAGCACTTACTTTATCCTACATAAGTAAATTACATGACTGGGAATAAGAGAATAATGGACTGGACAAGTCAACTAAGCAGGTGGGTTAGCAGAAGCCAGGGCAAGGGCTCCTGCTACTGCAAAGGTGCTTCCCCCCTTATCTGCCTCAGATCAGCTCTGGAGGGTTGGGAGAACACCCCCAGAACAGTGCATGGGGATTGGAGAGGGGAGATTTTTCTGTCTGGCAAGGCGAAATGATTTCCTCCCAATGGTTTTAATTCACGTTAGCAATAAGGCATTACACAATTTTCATTCTTGATTATTGCAGGCACCTATATGCAACTTCATCTGATTCTGTTCTATATACTTTGTGTCTCCTATTTTTATTTTAGGCCTGCCCCAAAAGATAGAGTAGAATTAAACAATAGAATAAAAATAATAATTAACTGGAACAACTTCAGGGGTGTTTATTAGACAGTCGTCTTTGCATTTTTCTGGGGTTTCAAGAACAGCAGCCTTTTTACTTCTGGGAAGTACTTCCTCTTGGTAACCAAGGCAGTATCTGCATATATGAACTGGTAATAAGGGAATAGGCTTTTCTTCAGCTACCTGATTAGGCAGATTTTTCTCTTCCCTAACCCCCCACTGCCTTTCCTCATCTTATTTTACTTCTATTTTACAGATGATCTTATGTTTAAAAAGTTTGTCCAGAGGTTATTCACTTTGCAGAAGTTAGATTTTTCTCCATGTTCTGGACTCTGTTTTGGAGCTGGAGGAAAAACCCCTTCACTTTGGGTGTGTGTGTGTGTGTGTGTGTCTGTGTCTGTGTCTGTCTGTCTGTCGACTTAGACACATAACAAACCAAAAAGGAGGCATTTCTCAAAACCTAAGAGTGCCTAATCCAGAAACACTTGAGAATAGATACTAGTGTTACTAGTTTAATTATTCTTAAATATTCTTATTGAAGAATTAATGCCAAACATGCCTTCACAATTGTTTTCCTATTCTTAAAGAAAATGAAGTTGTTTATATTTAAATCCCTTAACAGCAAATTGCCTTCAAAAATCTTGTTCAGCGAAATCGTCAAGCAGAACAACAAGCAAACAGACCACCAGCTTCTAATTCTGTCATTCATTTGCCATTTATCATTGTGAACACCAGCAAGAAGACTGTGATTGACTGCAGTATTTCTAATGACAAGTAGGTTGCTAGTAGGGAAACGAGTGTTTTCTTCTGTCCTTGCGAAGACACTGGCTGCATTTGCATGATAAAATATAATAAGTGGTTGGCTCGCGCTTTGCTCCTCCCTCTAGTAAGCATGGGAGCAACAAACTATGGTACTTGTCTTGGCATTATATATGAACTGGGGAACATGGTTTGTTTTGCTCAAACCAATGTCTGGCAAGCAAAGAAGAAATCTTGCCTTCATGTTGTGGTTTATTTGAAGCAACAAACCAGGACCCCCAATTCAGTCATAACACAATAAGCCAGGGAGCATAGTTTCATTGCTCATGCTCTTGCAAGGGGAGAGCAAAGCTGCAACCAGTTTACAAGTATAAAAACCAATAGAAAAAATACAAACACACATAATGAAAATCCACGCTAAAACAATTCATTCAACATGTTAAAAACTTGCAATTAAAATGTACAATAAAGTAAACCCATTAAAGCAGCACAGAGGTTAAAACAGGAGGTTCAGTTCAGGATATTGGGGGGCGGGGATGCTTCTAAACAGGTATGTCTTCAAGAGCCAGAGGAACACAGTTGAAACTTCTTGTACCATGTTTCTCCTAAAATAAGACACTTGTCTTATATTTTCCCCCCCTCAAAAAAACACAGTATGTCTTATTTTGGGGGGATGTCTTATTTTAACCGCTCCGCGTCGGTACGCTGCATAGCCACGCCTATCCAGACCATCTTAAGGGAGAGGCGCCGCGTCACTATGTCTTATTTTCGGGGTATGGCTTATATTTCACAAATGCTTAGAAATCCTGTTACGGCTTATTTTATGGCTACGGCTTATTTTAGGAGAAACGGTATTTAAGCAGGTGGAACATTCTATCACATTGGTGCTACTAGTGAAAAAGCTGGCCTGAACATTCTATAACCTGATGAGATTATAGCTGATTCTGTGAGCTGCACTCCTCAACACTGATTTCTGTAGGGCTCCCCAAAAGACCTCTGCCAGTGAGACTGGACAGTGTTGGTCTTGATGGGGCCAACTATCTTACTAATATATGAAATATTGAAGTATTTGAAACTACTGCTTCCTGAAAGACAGTGTTGGAATTGTATAACAGCATCAAAATGTGCTGTATCTTTTAAAAGTTGCGTATTAATAGAAGATACGCTTTGGAAGAAAATTTTATAACCCTATGTGCATAGCTTTTTGACCAGTTTCTACCCACTTTCTGTAGGTTTGAATATCTATTTAATTTTGACAATGCATTTGAAATACACGATGATATAGAAGTGTTAAAGCGCATGGGAATGGCTTTTGGGCTAGAATCCGGAAGTTGCTCAGCAGAAGACCTAAAAAATGCAAGGAGCTTGGTTCCTAAAGCTCTTGAACCATATGTGACAGGTAAGGTTCTGTGAAAGATTTCCTTATATTTGAAACGTGCATGGAAAACAAAACAAACTGCCATTGGAACTTGACACAACTGCGATATGCAGTGCTATAGGATACAGGTAGTTTGCAAAGCCTTTTATCAGTACAGTTTCCTAAGCAAAGCATTTTCTGAGTGAAAAGTTCTTAAGAACTTCCCTGCCCCCAAATGATGGAAATAAAAGTTCTAATAGTTCAGAAACTTCCAAATCATTGTGGAGTTACCATCACCAACATAGAGGTGGATTATCAAGCAGTTGATTGTGAAATGTTAGGTGCCAGGCCAATCCTAGAAATCATTGCAGAAAGGAGAACTGTTTGTAAAGTGCTATGGTGCTATCCTCAGTTGGTGTCAAAAAGGACTGCAGAACATCAGAAAGCTGTCCTTGAAATAATTGTTAACTGGATTGGAGTGCATCCTAGGAGATCTCTGGCAGCCACAGCACTACATGGCTCTTTCGCATAGCTGTCAACCTTTCCTTTTTCATGCGAGGAATCCTATTCGGCATAAGGGAATTTCCCTTAAAAAGGGGGAAAGTTGACAGCTATGCTCATTCGTTCTCCACTGCTGGCCACCATTGATCATGCAGAACGAAAAGCAATGGTTGGCTTGATAAATATGTACTTGTCAGCTATTAGAGCAAATTTGAACCAAGTCTGATTTCGTTTTAGCACGTTTTCCCATACTTTTAAGTGTAGCAGTTTGGAATGTTCACTATTTTCATAGTAAAAGGAAGCGGCCATCTTCATCCTTACCTCTGCTGTTCTGTAGAATTGGTTTTATTTACTAAAATACAGTGGGGTGCTTTAATGATACACTTAGTTTTGTATGCTGTGGATTCCTTTTAGAGAATTAGGCTTTGTACACCCAAACTTATTCTCTCTACCCCCCCCCCCCATTTTTCTTCTGCTTTGTATGCACTTTAGAGATTATTCAGCGCTCCTATATTTTAGTGGGAACTTTAATGGACTGTGTAACTTTATTTTTTTGTAAGCTGATTAAAAAGAATTAATTGTGATGGGCGCTTTGTATAAAAATTCACTTACATGTAAAAAATATTTGGATTGCCGGTAGATTTGTGTTTAGTACAGAATCAGTGCTGCAGAATTCATAATGCTTTCTTCCTTTACAGAAATGGCTCAGGGATCAATAAGCAGTGTGTATGTCTCATCCTCATCAGGTTCAGCTTCAAATGGGACAAGATTTTCAAACAGGTTAGATGGGATTTCTCTTTAAATACTGATAAACATGGAAATTGGCAAGCACCGTCATTTTTAGAATCCCCCCCCCCAACGTTATTACATACGGTGATATAGGGAAAAACAAAAAGAAACTATAGGGATGAAGGGTGGCACAAATCACATATATTAACAGTTCACATATCACATAACGAAACAAAAGTTAACTCAAAAGTCCAGATTTCCTGGGAAGCTGGTGTAAGTTGTTGTAAGTGGTGTTCATTTGTATACAAAAGAAAATCCCGCTCAACTGGATAGAAGGTAGCTGTGCTTTGCAAAGTTCGAAGATGGTGTGTAACTTCTTCAAAAACGGCAATATTCCAAACGTTATTGGAATATCCAATATATTCCAAGTTCTGTATGGTGGGCAAGCATGCAGTAGCCCTGGCATAGGCAAACTCGGCCTTCCAGATGTTTTGAGACTACAATTCCCATCACCCCTGACCACTGGTCCTGTTAGTTAGGGATGATGGGAGTTGTAGTCCCAAAACACCTGGAGGGCCGAGTTTGCCTATGCCTGCAGTAGCCAATAAAATATATAACAAAATCTTTTAATATAACCATATTATTGTCATGCCCAAAAATAGGAGAGCAAGAAGAGGGTGTAATTAAGTTGACTCTTAGTTTCATTAAAAACCAGGGACCAAAAATGTATAGACCTACAAATGCTTTCACCACAGCCTTGTCAACGTGAGAGGCGTGTGACATTTGCCCTGCGTTTCTATGCCACCCTACTATACAGCTTAGAAGTGTGGCTTCCCTGATATGGACCAAAATCTGCTTTATTCCCCACATAGAGCATATTACCGTATTGGCCCAAGTATAAGCAGCACCCGAATATACTGGTAAGCCGCTCCCTTAAAATTCCGCAGGCACTCACACCCGTTCCGTTTTAGCGTATGTCTGTTTCAGCAGCGATGCCGTAAAAGCCAATTTTTGTAAGGTCGCGAATTTAAGCCGCACTTCCAACTTTTCACGCGCGGAATTTGAAAAAAAGAAGAAGTGAGGCTTATATTCAGGCCAATACGGTACATTCCAAATACCACCACCTGCATTCTCCCCAATATCTCCCTCCCCAGAATTTAAAAACCAACTTAGAGCCTGCAGTGCAGGTTAATAATTGCTTATATGAAGCTGCAACCCAAGCTTTTACCATAGAGGAACGGGCTTTTGTAAGAGGTCTAGTGACCTGTGCGCGGGTGCGGATCAGCCAGAAAACATGTTACCCAATAAAAATGCAACCAACCGATGTCCTTGATCTGGCAGGCTTGCTTGGTAGCGGGTGATAGATTTTGTTGTTAGCAAGATAAAATCTTATCAGCAGCTGCTGGGACTTTCTAAGGAAAGTGCTTCTTTTGCCAAAGTGCAAATTTCACTTTTTGGTTTCCCTAATAGGCATTTTGAAGGAGTTAAAGCCCAAAGGGCGATAATAGTGTAGAGCAGCCATAGGGAAGTGTTGAGAAGTTGGTCCCAATTCATACCCACAAAGGCTTTTTCTTTTCTTTTGCCATTGTGTCCAGGAAGGCACAACAGTTGATCCTGGCATCCTAGCCAAAGATACGAGCAAAGTCCATGGGGTCCAGTAGCAACCTTGCATGACTTCAGTTCAAAAATTTTTTTAGGCACATCCCTTTTCTCACCCTTCCTCCTGCATAGTTGTGTTGTAAAAACTTAATGCATTAATGGAAAACCAGTTAAAAAGTATTGATCCTAATTTGCTTTTGTTTCAGTGACTACTCAAACGGAGGGGATGGAATGTTAGCTACAAGTTCCAATGGATCTCAATATAGCGGCTCTAGAGTAGAGACACCAGTGTCTTATGTTGGAGATGACGACGACGATGACGACGAGGACTTTAATGAAAATGACGATGACGACTGATATTTTTTGCGTGTAGACTTTTTTAAATGTTAAAATTCAGCAAGCTTCAGGAATAATTCTAGGAAGAGAATTGTCATAAAAATCCCCCATCAAGGAGATACTGGTAAGAGTCCTGAATTTAGAAATTGCTCCTCCAGTAAAGTAAGAAGAATTGTTTGTTTTATGTAGATTTTTTTACATGTGGTGAGGATGTGTGTGTTGATACCAGTGTGTTAATGCAGAACCTTTATTTACTCTTTGCTTAGAATTTTTAACTTGAAGGAAAATGCATTTTGCCCCTAAGTGTTGTTGCTAAGTTTGAAAATGTAGCCACATTTAATGGAAAATAAAATCTGTCCACCTGTCAAAAATGCATACACTGAATGGCATTTTATTTAGAGTGCATTTAGGTGACACTTCGTACTGAAGCATAGCAAACAAATGTTATATTTTGCTGATCATGCAGAGTCCAAAGAAACAAACAAAAGAGCCTCTTTTTAAATGTTAGTTTGCGGAAATTGTGTGAATTTATTTCCCTTTTAAAAATTATTCTGATCATTGTAATTCCATCAAATTTATATATTGTGTTTGCTGAATGTTAGGACATATGAAATACAATTTTTGGCAAATGTTTACTGCCAAGCTGGCACAGCTGTGTAAATGTCTTGAAGGTTTGGGATGAGTTTTGCCTATGATAAAAATTTGCCTGATTTCTTACAGGCAGATTTTGAAAACAATTTGTTATATAGTTGTTTACATACCTATAAGTCTATCATATAAAAGACATGTACTGAAACAAATGTTTATATTTGTTTCTTAAACATCTTCCAGTAATCTATTATAAAGTTGAAATTAAATATAGAGAATGTTTTATGTTTAACTCAAAATTTGTCAATCACTTTTAATACTTCATTTTTTTATAAAAGAAATTTCAGGGCAGGTGGTAGTCTTTTAAAATTTATTCACAAAGAATTAACTGCACAAATACTGTCAGCTGCCTGTTCTAAGACAGTAGTCTTTTTATTGAAACACAAATAAACTTTTCTGTAATATTTTATGGAATATAAGCAGTTTGTTTTACTTGTTTAATTGTGGCACTATTAGTTTTTATTAATAAAACGCGCGTGGGCATTTTTAACAAGTTCTTTGTTTCTCTAATCAAGATTATTTTCACCTTCTGCTTTGTTGTGTTTTGACTTGTGATATAGTTCTTCAGTTTGGAAGAGTTTCAGAGCTCTTTAAATGGGTAAGTAGGTAGGTATTTATATCTCTACATAAATTGTGAGAGACAGACTTTAACAGCACTGCATTCACAAGCAATTAATCCCTAGGATAATGCCTCTGATCATAGAAATGTATAAGTGAATAAATGATTGAGATATGCCTGGAATAAAAGGGAGCTTTAGTAAAATGTGTTGGCTTCTGTTTTCATCAGTAAATAAAAAAATTACCATTTTTTAAACGGTTAGTTAGAATAGTATGTATTCTGATACGTCTGATTTGATAAAAATTGTATATTCTGGTGGTGCCTCTAGACACCATATCCTCACTGAGATTGCTCTCTCCTGCTTGGCTTTTGTAAAGGGATAAGGTACAGTGGTACCGTGGAAGTCAAACGGAATCCGTTCCGAAAGTCTGTTCGACTTCCAAAACATTTGGGAACCAAGAGGCGCCTTCTGATTGGCTGCCGGAAGCTTCTGCAGCCAATCGGAAGCAACGGAAGTCATGTCAGATGTTTCGGTTCCAAAGAACATTCGAAAACCGGAACAATCGCTTCCGGTTTTCGATCATTCTGGAGCCAAAACGTTCGACTCCCAAGGCGTTTGAAAACCAAGGTACAACTGTACTTGTATATTTATTCTAAGCTTTCTAGTGATTCCCATGCCCAGGAATTCAGTGCACTTCTGTGGGAATAGATTTTCACTTTTTTCTCTTTCTCGCCTGCCACTACTCTGGGTCTTTTAACCTCTGGAGTTTTGGGGGAGGTGGGATTGCAGCAATTAGAGTCAGGCCTCCAATGTTTGCAAGGATATGCTTTCCATCTGCACATGGGGATATTTTTCATTAATTCCTTTTGTTTATTTAAAACACCTTCGCAGCTTGACGCATCTTTTAAAAAAAACACCACAATTTAAAAGAGCGAAAATGTCAATGTAATGAAACACTAATCAAAATAATCAGTGACATACAGCGCTTAAAATTACAAAAATTGGCGGTCGCAAACATCACCCTGGTAACGTAGCTCACCATTAGGCCTGTTGTTGCAGATGTAATAGGCTAGCTTGCTTGCCCAAACATGCACAGGCAAAGACAGACAGACAGCGTAGAGACCCACATCACTATTAGAGTTTGTAAGTTGTGACCTTGCTTAAGGCCACTAATCATTATTAAGAGAGACTTCCTCTGTGAACATGCTGGCTCACAGTGTGCAATTTAGTATTTGTTTTAAAATAAATTATAAAACTAGAATTTTTACTGTTGCAAGTTTGTAGAAGCTTTTCTTAGTACAAAAGATAGCTCATGTACCAATTAACTTTTTTGTGCTCAAAAGCACTGCACCAGATGCAACTATTAATATACGCTAAGGAGCCACCGCTCTTCAACTCCTAATAGGATTCTATTGACGGACTGTCTACCTCCAAAATAAAACTAAAATATAAACTACTAAAAGATCCAAAGAGCCCATACGACTAGTTCTGCAAGCCCACTGGTGGCTTTAGATTCATGTTCCAACAGCAGCTTTTTTTTCTCCTACTCCATGGCAGATCAAATGTGTGTTATGCATGGCTTTTTCCCCCCCAGCCAGAACCAGGGAGGTGCTCATGGTGAGTTCTGGCACCTCTTTTTCTAGAAAAATAGCACTGGTGTTATGTTCAGATGCAGTTTGCAATGGGACTTTTCCCTGTTTTCAAATTTTAAACTCGAACCCCCCCACATTGCGTGTCCAAAGTAGCTTTCAACCTGTACCAAAGTGTATTGCATGAACAGTGCCACAGATAATAGTTTTACTACTATTTAATGTTTTTGCATCACACACATTTACATTAGGTAGTTTTAAACATAGCTATTGAAATGACACCAACATGTTTTCATTAGGTAACATTTCTTACATTGTGTTTAGTAAATTTAGTATCCAGCTTGGCCTTTTCAGGGAGTGGAAATCACATTAGCATCTGCGATAAAGCACTGGTATGCAACAGACATTGAAAGTAAGTTTTGTACAGTTGAATATTACAACGGTGGCTTATTTTGGGATGGCTGTGCGCCTTCCAAACGTTTTTACGTAGTTGCCCTCTGTCAGTACATAATAGAAGTTTTGTATTAAACTGCAGACATTTAAGTGGAAACCATACATTACAAATACAAGTTGCATGATACTAAAATATTATACAGCGTGTTAATGACTGTTCAAGCAATTATTAAATTATTTGTTTATATCAATTCAACAAATACAAAATAAAAATGAACTTTTATAAAAAGCTTTTGAGTGAGAAAAGGGGGAGAGGTGTGGATTAGCATTCATGGGTTTTGTTCGTTTTTCAAATTACAGGTTTATAATAAACAGTTACGCATAAGAGTTGGTGTAGACTTGTCATATGACTTGTTAGCATCTGGGTCATGTAATATGCAACTAGTTAATGTATTTCGAGTGAGGAATTGAGTTGAGTAATCCATTTCTGGAATTCTGGGTTGTTCATTTTTCTGCTGTCGTAAAACAATAATACATGTGACAACCAACAGTGTGGCTTAATCCATTTCTGCTGTCCTGGGTGAAGGTTCCAAACAACGAGGAGTTATCCTAAATGAGCTCGGCACTCTCGTTGCTCAGTTTTGTATCCTGACTTTGAATTCCACTTTTCCTTCGTACGGGTCGTGAGGATTATCTGAAGTAATTCCAGTACCAATAACTCTACATACAATGACTACTTCTTTGTTTATGGGCATGTTGAGAAGCTTCACTGCCACCAATGGATTGCTGTAGGTAGGCTAAAATGAAAGTGTACAATGTTAGATCATTCCATTTAAAGTACCGTGACTGTGAAAGTCAAAGTGAACGTGGTCAAAAAACATACCTGTGCTTTCAATCCATAATATGGGAAGTAGTGAAGCTTAAAAGTACCATTTGTAGGATAATAATCTACCTCCAATGGACTGGCATCATCCTGTTGAGATATATATATATATAATTAAAAGTTGCTTTGTGCTGTAGGTATGTTATGTAGCCGTACTTCACTAGTGCAGTTTGCACGTTGTGAGCTTAAGAGCACTACTTGAAAATAAAATTCAGTCTGAGGTGAAAGGAATTCCCTCTACCATTATTAGATTACAACATAAAATCGTAGAATTGGAAGGAACCCTGAGGGTCATCTCTAGCCCCAACCACCTGCAGTGTAGGAATATGCAGCTGTTCCATATGTGCCTTGAACCTGCAGCTTTGGTATCATCAACACCACGCTCTAACCAATTGAGCTATCCAGGCATAATACCAAAATGTTTAGCTTCAGTTCTTCGGCTGCTTCTCAGACATTGGCAAGTATTGAATAGCTTCCAAATGTTTCATTGAGGGACACAACGGAAGCCCTTGCTATGTGTTTGTAAAGTAAATATGTTTTTGAAACATATGTTTATGACCTCGTGGCTCAGGTGGCGATAGGGAAGCAGGGTAACAGTGAAGCACTCTGCTCCAAATTGCTTCCATCCTGAAATGCCTTTGGGTAGCAGAAAAAGTAGAACCCACCAGCATTTTGGTAACGTGCTTCTCTGTATAGCATGAAGTTGGAGCCCTAAGGCTGTGGCCCTTTGCAAGCTTGAGCCATAAGTAAGACTTCTGGGTAGACACATTTTTTTACTGTGTATTAGCTAAATGGAAATCATTTTAATACAAGAACATTGGGCAATATATACTTACCAGAGTTGTGCAGTTCACTCTTGGTTCAGTGTAATTGCCAGGGAGAAAATTTATAATCTATGAGGTAATAATTTTTCACGTTAGCCACTGAAACAATAATAGCTTTGGGTTTTTAAATTTATTTGTCATGGACCTGTGTAAATATATCTTACTATGTGGAAAGTTCAGGTGCAGGGATGGAAAAAACACATGCGTTGTGTAGGGAAGATCCCACTTGCACTGGGATGCTTGTCTGAGCTGCTGGTTTAAGTCCTTGTGCTACACCAGTTATAACTATCCTGCTGTCTTATACTTGGCACCTTATTCCCAATCTTGTTTTCCTTTCCTAGGATATTGGGAGTCTTCTTGTTGGGTGGGCAATACTTTTTATTAGGACCAGTTAAACAAATTTTGTGAATAAGAGTTCTGAAGAACCCGAAAACTTCCCAGTATTTCATGACATTTTGGTTGGTATTTCCCAACTCAATTTTAAGACTTCCTTTCCCTTACGGGTCAACAAAGCTACATTTGTGTTTCTTTATATCCCTTGTTGGATGAGATTCTGCTGTTAAAATAAGAAGACCTTTTCAGTTCATGCCCTTTAGTCCTTCAGAACACTACAGATCAAATAAGGCTTCAGGTTGTTGTAAGTTGCCTCCCTTTGTTTCCAGGTTTGAACTCAATAATGTTTGATATAATAAATAATTCTTTTAAATATCTGTTTAAGTACTTACTCTGTTCATTTTTATTATTAAGCAAGGGCTTCTTTCTGGAAAACCAAAAGTAGAATCCGCCAGACCAGAACAGTTTTGAAGCATATCTTGTGTAAATTTGCATGAATATTTTGTGTGGTGTGGAGCGTCAAAAGACTTTTGAAAATAGTATCCTTCCTGAGTACAGTTACTGTTAGCATGCTGTGCCGTTTCGTTGTAAGCTGTATATTATTGATAGAAAAAGTAGAGGGAAAATCAATTTCTATTGCTTTCTTTTGGAACACCTTCCATTCTAGGTTAACCTCTTGCCATTGTTTTTGTAAGAGAATAATTGTGCTTTCTTCTTAAAATAATGTTGCCTCTAATGGTTGTACAATCCTGCTGCCTCTTGATATTGTTTAGGGAAACTTGGAAAATGTTTCCTAGTTCATCCAGAAATACATACAAGAGCTACCTTTCTGCATTCAAACCCAAACTCAAGGTGACCCCATGCAACACCGTTTCAAAGTAATGTCCTTCTACTGTACTTCAGGCCACCTTTATTGTGATATTTTCCCACATACTTTACCTGAAAGAAAGCTGTGGAGAGTTTTAACATAACGTTCCCAGGAGTCCGGGTCAGAAATATTGTAATAAATTTCCAGTCCTTTTTCTCCATACACATCTGGTCGTAATGTCACGCCTTCATTGAAAGTGCAGTTTAATATACAGGTGAGGAAGAGAGAAAGATCCCATTACAGGCAGTTTATCTTGGTTTGGTTTTGATAATTGAAGTAATAAGTATAAATTGAAAGTCTCCATTTCCAACTAGAAATCAGAAACGTTTGACCTTAACATTAGTCCTGTAGTGAACCTGTGCCTGACATTTCTTGGTTTAAGAACCGAATCTTAGCAAAGAGTTCTTTGTCATTTCAAAGGGGTTCCCCCCGCCCCGCCCCCCCCCCGGGGATGGTTAAAGTTAATGCATTCAAGGGCAAACCACATGATTCATTTAACTGGTAGTTAGGCCCTTACTTGATGCTTAAACAAAATATCATAACTTGGGATTAAAGGAAGGAAAACTCAGTTATAAGCTTCAATTCTGTGGCTTCTGTGTCATGGTATATTGTCAAGAAAAGTAAGCTTCTATAAGCTACCATATTTACTCAAATGTAACATGCACCTCTTTTGGTAAAATTACATCACGAAAATTAGAGTGCACATTAGATTTGATGGCGCATTAAATTTGAGTAAATACAGTACAGTCATACCTTGGAAGTTGAATGGAATCCATTCCGGAAGTCTGTTCGTCTTCTAAAATGTTTGAAAACCAAATTGCGGCTTCTGATTGACTGCAGGAAGCTCCTGCAACCAATCAGAAGCCCTGCCAGGCGTTCGGGTTCCAAAAGAACATTCGCAAACCGGAACAATCACTTCCGGGTTTGTGGCATTTGGGAGCCAAAACGTCCGAGTTCCAGGGAGTTCAGAATCCAAGGTACGACTATTATGATTTCATCAGTTTTGGCTCTAAAACAAATGAAGCTGTGGCCTTCCAAGTGGTGTTAGCCATTAGCCATCCTAGCTAGCGCTAAAGGGAGTTAAAAGTTCAGCAACAACTAGAGTACCACAGATTCCCCATCCCTGCTCCTAAAACTTAAGCACCAGGCTATACTTCATTCATTAGAACTCAAACCATTTTATGTGTCTTAAGTTGATTTATGCAGTGTGTGTGTGTGTGTGTGTGTGTGTGTGTGTGTGTGTGTGTAGCACAACTTGTAACAGAATGGGCAGGAATGTGTTAAGTACCTGGTGATTTTAATCGATCTTGGTAGTCCGGTGTATACGGATTGAGTGTCTTCATTAAAGAATATATAGCAAGTGCAAACAGCCCAGTTACTACCACATAGAATGCAACATAGTAAAGACTGATCCAAACTATTAAGAAGAAAAAAATTAAGTTAAAACTTTTTAACAGCATGATATTCATTACTCTTATGAGGCAATCTGTTCTGGTTCAGTATCTAATCATAGCAGCAATCAAATACATGTCAACAGTTAGATGAAATATTTATAATAGTAGTTTTAAGGCATTTCAGCAGAGGAGCTTCCTAATCTCCCAGTTAAGCATCCTAGTGCTAGACAAGGAGCACAGATTTTTGTAGCACTGTGCAATTCAGGAGAATGCTACAGTCATGCCTGGGGAGAATGGAGGAGAAAGGAAAGTGTGGATAAGCCCACCTACTAAATCTAATGAAATAAAAGTAGCATATATTGAAATTAGTCACAGAATAATAACCAATAAATTGAACATCTTATTACTGGCATTTGTAAGCTGCTGTGGCTTAAGATTGAAGAAAGGGATGTTTGAAATTAAATTTTCCATTAGCTGTAGTTCAGAGACTATTTTTTAAAAAAAATTTTTTTACAAGTAACTGCACCCTTTTGAAGACGGAGCAGATCCAGTGAGCTGATTTAGGTGCATCTAACTCATTGCATGCACTTTGAACACAATCTTTTAGCAGCTTTCCATTGAAGAGCAGACCACTGTGCCATATTACAAACCGCTTTTGAAACTCCCCTCAGTTTCTTAAAGAGGTTTGCATCCAGCACTCGAGGCTGCTGCGGAAAAACTCCCTTGTATTCACAGAACTAGTTATGTGGTTCTTTGGATCCAGATCAAAAGAATGTTCCTTCTATTGTTTCTGCCACAAACTGGCATTTCTGTGCTCGTCTAGTAGGAGTTCTGGGTTTCGTTAGTCTGTTGCAGAGTCAACTGCTTCCCTGTAAGCTATTTTAAATAAAAGGGAAATGAGCGTTTGATGCTAAAGACAACAAATTTGCAAATCAGTTTTTTTAAAAAAGTAGTTTGTGGATTCTCCAGTCTCGTACCAAGTAACACGGTTATATAGGAAGCATCTTGTCAACTTAAGACATTTAATCATACAGAAATAATGCAAATGACCAAATCCCGACAGCACGAAAATGCCTGAACGACATTCTCTTCTGTGTGTTTGGCCACATACCCCAGTTAATCAAGGTTCTTCCCATTAACTGCCCTGTTTCCGGATTCCATAAGAAACGCTGGAAGTTCTCCATTCTTTGGCTGCATGTCTTCTTTTCGTTTAAAGTTGCCATCTTCCCCGAAAACCAGGAGCTCCTTCAGAAAACAAGCTGTTCAGCCGGTGCCCAAAGAGTTGATCAGGTAACCATTTTGGTTTTATACCCTGTTAGCCTGAAGGTTACGCAGATTAATATCCATCATCATCAGAAACTGATAACGGCATATATCCACCCACAGTAACTATCGTTCTGTTAAAACAACTGTTGATAAGCAAAACGTTCAGTTGGGCATGGAAAACGTAATTATCAAATGTCCTTTTCTCTCCCTCCTTGGTGTTGCGTATTTTGCACAGAACTTGTGGTACATTCAACACAATAGACGTTATCGCAGCGGATAAAATTTCACTGCCCTTGATAACCCACAACATTGTAGTTGCTCTGCTTGAGCTCCTCCTCCTTCCTCGGTCAGCAGGCTTGTGCAGGTACTAGGCTGGATTTACTTATTTCGTTGCATTTGCAGCCTTTTAGAAGCAGAGAGGCCTTTTTCTGCCTCCCAGTGGGTTGGATCCTGAGAAAAGTGCAGAAAGAGGCCAGTGGAAACGCATTCTCAGCCTTCCCAGGCACCCAACACACTTAAAAGCTCCCCTAAGAATTAGGAAACCCAGTTGAATGAGGCGAGCTGAGGGTGAAGGCAGATTTTGAAAATAGGGCAGAGGCAACATCTATGAGTTGGAAGCTCCATTCACAGAAGTTGCACCGGCCTGATCTTCAGAGACATTACAGCCCAGGGTCCCCTAACCCCCAGGAGAAGCGTCTTTTGGAGAAAGAAGGCAGTTAGGACTACTTTTTTTTAGGATTTCACAGACGTTGCTTTTGTTGGTCTTTCTCAGAGTCCAATCCAAATGCCAATCGAGTGAGAAACCGGCAAAAAGATGTATTTGCTGTACAACCGATAAGGATTTAATTCTGTGCTGTAATGGGTCAAGATATCAGGTCTCAATGAAATGCATGTGTGAGTTCATTGAAAAGCCCAGTTCCACTTCAACAGATTGTCCAAGGGAGTTATACTGCGACTAGGCCATGTACGTTAACCCTGTTAATCTTGATATGTTGAGCTCTTGCTGGTTGTGAAAGTAACCACCCAAACTATTGCAGAATGTGTGCGTTTTGCACCGTGCATTTTGTAACCGAATCTTGTTGCATGCAGCACTGTAGTTAACAATAAGAGAAACAATATACCACAATCTCTATTGCAAGGAAACTACCTACAAGTAAATCACAGTAACCAGACACTGTTTATTTTGGGGTAGCAGCTTGTGCCCTTCACCAGTGTTTACTTAAGCATTTGACATTGGGCTTCTCTTTCTACCTGAACATCCAGGGGAGCAGCAGACTTCCAGCAGCCTGTTAATAACTGGCCAGTATTCTCCAAGCCAGAGAGATGAAATAACCTTGAAGCACAGAGGCAAACAGATGCAACTTAATGTTAGCCTTGTTCTGGTGACTGCAATCTGTTTTAACTGTTTTTAATACTGTATTTCTACATAGTTGGAATCCACCAAAAGACCTCATTGTCAATGGTGGGTGAGAACCCAAAATATCTTGGATGTATGGCTGCATTCCCTTTCAAAAATAATTTGTAGGGTTGTGCAATCGCACTATGGTGGAATAGCGTGACTTAACAATTTTTTTAAAAGACATGCATGACCACTGATTCAAAATTGGTGTCACACACACACACACACACACACTGTTAAAATGGTTGTGAAAAGCACCTGCTTCAAAATGAGATGAAGGGAACTATGAAGAATCATGGAAGGAGAAGGGACAACATTGGCCACTAGACTATGTTCTGCCCACCAGCTGGATAAGACATAGCAAGATACCCACACTATATCCCTGTGAATGGGAATTCTGCTTTTACCTTATGGTGGAAGATCAATTTAATCAGTAGCACTAGGAGCCCTCCAACCAGAAGAACCCTTTAGTTTGATTTGAGAAATTCAGATAATTCATTTTTGCATTTAATAATATTTTTGCTGACAAAACTTGACGATCCCCGGATAAGGAGTGGTACATCTAAGTTCTTCTAATTTTGCTTCTATCAATTCTAAGCTTTAGGGGCCTCTCAAACACACTTGCATCTCATTCTCCGTAGAAGTATTTGGGCTGCATACTACCTGCACATCTTTTACTGTAGTGTAGAGATGTAGCATGGGCCAATCTCTGGTAGTGTGTCAGTAGAAAAGGCCTCTGGGGGGTTCTCTCTATCTGGCAAGTATGCCCTGGTGTTGGTTCCACTGTATAGTCAAAGTAATTGCAGGACCCTGGAATATATTTATTCTGTCTATTGTTAGACTCTGCTTCTGGTATTCTTCAGTATAAAGACCCTTATTCTAAATTTATGGTCTTCCTCATTCAGTGTTGCTCTTCCAACTTCAATCCTCATTTGAGCTGTTTGTTGTCCTTCCATGAGAGTTTCAGTTCTGCTTCTTGCCTAAGAGGAAAATATCTTGTGTGTGCGCACTCAAAGACTCATGGCTCTTAGGAGGTGTTTTGCACACAATATTTCTTTGTTGTACTTTTAAAATTATTTGAACATACTGTTTACTTTTCAGATTGCTTTATTGTCCTTGGGCTCACCAGTGAGATGAAGGACAGCCAAACCTCTCTTGAAGGTTAACACAGGGATTCTAGGAGATGAGAGAAGGTTAAAAAAAACAAAAAAAACGCTAAATATACTAGAAGAAGAGTTTGAATTTGATATCCCGCTTTATCACTACTCGAAGGAGTCTCAAAGCGGCTAACGTTCTCCTTTCCCCACAACAAACACTCTGTGAGGTGAGTGGGGCTGAGAGACTTCAAAGAAGTGTGACTAGCCCAAGGTCACCCAGCAGTGCATGTGGAGGAGCGGGGACGCAAACCCGGTTCACCAGATTACGAGTCTACCACTCTTAACCACTACACCACACTGGCTCTCTTAATCTAATCTTTGCTCCTGCTAGATTTTCCTAGTGTCGCAAAGTTGGAACGGTACATTGATGAGTCTGTGATCATATTGTCTCAGTCATTCCTACCACCTGAACTGGGTCCAAGACACTCGTCATCGTAACTTACCCCTGGAGAACAAATGAAGACCCTCTTTGTATGTCCTCTGTGAAGATTAAGGCAGCTGTCAGCACTGCTGTGTAAAAATAACAGGAACATCAATGTAGTGCCAGCCAGGCAAGCCTCTCCAGGGATGTCATTCCATAACCAGAACACCAATACTGCAAAGAGTTGACAACATTTGCCTGCACGAGCCAGAGAAGTGCCTCTGATCGACATCTTAAAAGGTCAGGCCAAGTAGGTATGGGAAGAGACAATCCTTCAGGCAACCTGGCCTCAAAGAGTTTGGGGATTTAAAGGTTAACAGCACTTTGAATTGGTCCGGGGCCTGGAAACTGTTCAGATACAGATGCAGAAGACAGAGCAGCTGTACTTTTCCAAATTGCTTCCCAAGGCAGCCCCGTGTATAGAAAAATGGTAGTCGAACCAAGTTCTAGCAGAAACTCAGTACAAAGTTTGCCTAAGTTAGGAGGGAAGGCAGTGCTTTTCCAAACACCAGACAAGTTTGTCTTCCATTGGTTTTTCTACATAGTGCATCATGTAACGATCTCCTTTGCTAATATATAAAAGACTACCATGCTTTTCCTTCTGCTCTCTCCTACAACACCTTGTGGTGAATTTCAGCTGGTGCTAGAGACAAATCTGAAGGACGACTGGCGTTCATATTTCCAACAGGTTCCTGGTACCAGCAAGCTTTAGTACAACCTGTTGAGTCTGCAAAAATATATTCTGAATCTTAAGACTGTAACAAAATTCAGATGGCACTTTAGCCTTACCTACTGGCAACCATATATTTTTTTCTCAACACGTTACCTGTCAGAGGCAATAACGCTTCTGAATATCAATTGCTGGAAACCGCACGAGGGGACAGTGCTTGGGTCTTGCTTGCAGATTTCACACAGGTATCTGTGGTTGGCCATTGTGAGAACAGGATACTGGACTAAATGGGCCATTGGCCTCATCCAGCAGGCTCTTCCTGTGTTCTTATATTTCCCACCCCCCGTATGTGTGTATGTTGACCATCAAACCTGAGGAAAACTACTGTGAAATTCAAAAGTTAGTTCACTGTTTTGTGAGTTTTAGGGGGGGGGCAGGTTGTATATAATTTTTTAATTAAAATTTTCAAACAATTTCACAATAACCTTTAAATCAAGTAATACATTGTTTCATAAGTTGACTTCCCACCCTCACTTCCATAGTGTTTTTTAGTCAAACCTTTCCTACTGCATTATATTTTATCTACTGCAAAAAGTTTATCTGTTACAGTTATTTGTCATTTTTCTTCTGCTTTTATCTCGAGTTCTGTCTGCGATTTCATTTGAGTGTAATATTCTTTTTAATAGTCCATGAAAGGCCTCCATTCTTCTATAAAAAGTTCATCATTTTTATTTCTTAATTTCACTGTCAGCTTTCTCATTTCTGCATAGTCCACTACTACTGTTTTGTGAGTTTTAGTTCATACGTAAAGGGTAAAGGGACCCCTGACCATTAGGTCCAGTCGTGACCGACTCTGGGGTTGCGGCGCTCATCTCGCTTTACTGGCCGAGGGAGCCGGCGTACAGCTTCCGGGTCATGTGACCAGCATGACTAAGCCGCTTCTGGCGAACCAGAGCAGCGCACGGAAACGCCGGAGCGGTACCTATTTATCTACTTGCACTTTGATGTGCTTTCGAACTGCTAGGTGGGCAGGAGCTGGGACCGAGCAATGGGAGCTAACCCTGTCGCGGGGATTCAAACCGCCGACCTTCTGATCGGCAAGCCCTAGGCTCTGTGGTTTAGACCACAGCATTCCCTTGATTAAGAAAACATTAAACTGAACTATCTTCTTCCTACCAGTATACAGTAGTAGTATATAGTGCCCCCTTGTGGGTGACAGGAGTACATACAGGGATGTGGATCTTCAATTTTCCATGCACGTGTATTATTAGAAAAGCACTACAGCATTGGTTGGCAAACACTTTATTAAAAACATCTCTCTTTTTTGCCACCATTCATGGCCTAACCATTGCCAATACAGATAAATAGGCATTGTTTTAACCCAACTGTTTTGAAATCAAGAATGCAATAGACAATTAGCTTGAATAATTATTAGTCTCTGTGCCCTGAACCTTGGCGTACTCTGAGGTGGTGGCAACACCAGAGAGTAGTCGGACAGTCAGAATGGTCAAATGCCAGTCCAGGCCCGATACAATGAGCAAGGTCCCAAGTCATTCTGCAAGGTCCAAGTTTCCGCATCTGCAGAAGATCCAGAGTTAGGGTCAGTCCTTGAGTCACATCAAAATATGTTATTTATGTATGCCACTACTGCAGCTCGTGTTTCGTTAGCCCAAAAATGGAAAATGAGCGAGGTCCCAATTAAAGAAGAATGGCAACTTAAAACTGATGGAATACGCACAGCTTGCGGTCCTAACATATAGAATAAGAGAACATATGTTTAAAGAAGATTGGAAAATGTTTATTGAATATACCGGGGGGGGGGCAGAAACTGTACACTTGAAAACATTGGCAGCATTAAGATAAATTCAACAGTGTAAATAAGTTTGGATGGATGTAATAATGGAATACTGAATGGTTTAAGTTTATGTAAAATATGCAGGCGTTTATGTTATGCAAAATGAACCATCGAAAGAGAAGGGAAGTCATTGACATTTTAAGCTTGTTTAAATGAATATTCTAAATTGTAAAACAGAGAATTTAATAAAAATTATATTAAAAACAAAAAAAGTCCTGAAATCACAATCCAGTGGAGTTCGCAAAACAGCCAAGCCATGGTCTGTCAACAGAGAAAGTTGAGACACAAGAGTTTCTGCCTTGCACCCCTGTTAACCTTGCCAATCTTGATTGTTGCACCTGAGTTTGCTCCAGCGGAGCAGCTGCATCTCTTCCCTTAACGGAACATGTGATCCTCACCTGCCTTGAACTTAATCTAGCCGAGTGACCACAAACCTCCACCTCCCAGACCTAATGAGCCCCATGATCTCCACCTGGTCAACTAGTGAGCTGGGCTGTGTTCCCTTGCCTGCCTCAGTGTCCTGGAGGTGTACTTCCTGCTGTTCCCGACGCCTCAGACCCTGCCGTGTCTGCGGAGACAGGTGCCTCTCCAGTTCTGGCAATATGTCCCCTTCCCCTGGCTTCTTTGGTGTCCTCTGATATGCTGTGAGTACCTCCTATATCCCCAACCTCCCCTTCCCCATCTTCAGCTTGTCCTTGTTTGTACCAATCGCGGTTCCCTCAGTGTCCTGCTAGTTCATGACAGTGGGAGTTGGCATCAGGAGAGCTGGAAAGAAATGTTGTCACTATGTAGATGACAACCAGCTCCATCTCTTTGTTTCATCTGAAAGGTGGAAGTGCTTGGAAGCAGCGACGTGGAGGTGGGGAGGATTAACATATTGGAGCTGTCCTTAAAGATGAATCGGAAACTTCAATTAGAACAGAATACAGTCTCAAGAACATTAACCAGTACAGCTGGATGGAATTGCATTACATGGTTTCTAGAGAATGATGTGTGTTTCACTTGAGCCCACAAATGGATTGGGACCCAAATACATAGAGGAGATTGTCTCCTTATATTAGTCTGCCCATCTTTTAATATCTTCTCCATGTTCCACTGCTAGGGGAAGCTTGGTCTGCTAAAGGATTGGGCCTTCTCTGTGGTGGCTCCCTGCTTGTGAAATACCCTCCCTTTAGAAACACGACAGGCACAGATGTTAGCATTTCATTGTCAAGTCAAAACCTGCCTGTTTAACCCAAGCATTTCAAGTGATGTTTCTCTGTTGTTGTTTTTAGCTACTTTTGGTTATTTTTATGTCTTTTCCCTAACATTTCATCGTTGTTTAAATGTCCCTTGTACCCTGCCCTGATATCTTGTACTGATGAAAGATGGGCTGTGAATATTTTGACATAAATATGGCTACTCAAAAGTATTGAGTATTGATTTCAATGGGGTTCACTCCCGGGTATATGTGCAGTGCAGGACTGTAGCATAAGACGTGATTTAAACAGAGATGTTTCGTCCTTGGTAAGCATCATAGGGCACCCGAATGTTTCCTTGCATACACTGGCATCTTCCACTCCCCCAGCTTGAGGATACTGGCATTTAATTGGGGGGGGGAGCGCTATTTTACTGTGATTGCAAATCAGGGCTTCATCTACTGTAAACATTTGCAGTAAATTAAACCTTTGCATTGTTCAGACCATTGCCTTCAGTGAGATTAATTAGTTTCAAACAGCGACAGCGGCTGGCAATTTTCTGGTTTGGAGGAGGCTCAGAGGAGCAAAATTTTGTGTCTGATTTACAACTCATAAAAGTGAAGGTTGGTCTTCTAACTGCAATAATGATTGCCTGACCCATCCGGCAAAGGGATATTGGCTTCCTGATGAATTACAACTTTATTATCTACAGCTACGCGCAAAAAAAGCAGAGTCAGTATGTAGCATTTCATGTCTGTGTGACACAGTTTATTTGTGTTCCAGTAGGCTGCAATACCAATATTAAGTAACAGATAGGCTGTCACTGCATCAATGAGCTTCACTAATTCCCATCTTCCAGTACAATCACTCCTATTTTCTTGGATTGTACTTTCTTGTTATATGAAGAAGTATGAGATGAGGTGAGCTGGTGTACCAGGCCGGCAAGTCCTTGCTTACTATCCTACAAAGCAGGGAGCTGCTTTGGCCAGATATGTTCAGAGAATACTGTATTTAGTTAGTTGTTCTATTGCTAGTTTAGATGACTGTTCAACTTAGGGTGTTTTTAAAATTGTATTTTAATGTGGATGAAGAAAGGTTGTGAAGATCTTTTTGTAAACACCTATCTGTCCTGGTAGATCTCCTTGATTCCCCCCCACCCCCGCCTCCCAAATGCAAGTGGTGGATATCAAGCCTCCATCGTGTTTTTTGTAATGCCTTTATTTACTACGTTTATATCCTGCCTTAAAAAAAGAAAAGAAAAAAGAACTCAAGCCAGTTTACATGATTCTCTTTGCTGTGTTATCTTCACAACAACCCTGTAAAGTAGGACCCGCCCAAAGTCACACAAGGCGGTATTGAACCATTCATAATATCAGAGGTGGTTTTAGGGTGGCACGATGCGTGCAGTTGTACTGGGCGCCGCACTGCAGGGGGCACCAAAACAATACTGTAGAATGGAAGCACGAAAAGCCGGGATGAATTTTACCATTGCACAGGGTGCTGCTGAAATTTGATCACCCAAAAACCGCCACTGATAATATCAGGATGCATATGAAGAGCTGCCACATTCATTCACTAATGGGCCTGTAAACAAAACAAAACCCACCATTTTGGGCCAAGAAAAACTTTTGCATCCTGTAAAAAGGATGCAACTAGATAATATTTGTTTGCTTTCATTTTGCTTCTACTAGACAAGGCATAGCAAGGAAATGTAGCTCTGGAAGACTCTCTTCACCTCAACTGGTATGCCTAATGAAAGCCTGAAACAGGACTCCTCAAGAAAGGGGAATAGAGAGCTGAACTCCCCTTTGTTCAGACATTCTGCCCTGCCAGGCAGTGAGGTTCCATAGACTTAATCACTGGAAACGTCTTATTCCGGTGCCCATTTATTTGTTTATTTGATTTGTCTCCTGCTCTCAAAGGATTCCAGGGCAGCAAACCAGTGATAGCAAAAACATCTTAGTTCAGTTGGTTAGAGTCTGGTGCTGATAATGCCAAAGGTCACATGTTCAATCCCCGCATGGGCTGCGTGCATAATCCTGCATTGCAAAGGGGTTGCACTAGATGACCCTCGGGGTCCCTTTCCAACTTGACAATTCTAAGGCAACTTGTGCTCGTTCTTATGAAATCTTAATTCCAATACAGATCCAGGCTGGGATAGATCTCAGCTTAAAAGACTTGATGAAAGAGAAAGGTATTTAGGCAACAGAGTTGCTGCCTATCTATAATATCCAGAGGATGGGAGTTGTTTTGTTTGTTGTTATGTGTTTTTGTGTTTTTTATACTGTAAATTGCCCTGTGATCCTCAGATGAAAGGTGGTGTGCAAATTCAATAAATAAATAGCACTCCAAAGCGTAGGTGCCACAACACTATAGGCCCGATTCTTAATATTGTGCAGGACAGGGCCTCTTGATAAGACGGTATTCTGCAGGAAGCCCTCACCTGCATAGCAGTGATTTGACTGGAGGTATAATTTCCAGGCATATCATTACTACTAAAACTCTGCCTATTAAAAGCAAGTTAGCAAGCTGATATTCTTAGGAATCTGAACTCCGTATACAATTACTGACCTTTAAAGCCCTACATCGTGGTTGGGTGCATGAAATAACATCTCCCACGTTGACCTGCCTCTGTCCTGAGACCATCTTTGTACGTTCTCCACCACCTACTCCGGCAGTCTGAAATGAGGCAGGTAGCAAATGGGGGGGGGTATTGCCATCTCACTTACAGAAGTCCCTCCCCAGGGAGGATCACCTGATGCCTATACTATTATCTTTCTACTACCACATAGACCTATTTTAAAGGTCCAGTGGCCTTTTTTTAACACCCGAGGGCTTCTTAATGCTGCTGCTTCTGCTTTATAGACTGTTGCTTTACTGTGTACTGTATTTATTCCTGTGTTGTTTTTTATTGTGCCTTGTGTTTGTGACCTACCCTGGAAATCTCTGTCAAGCGGTGGTACATATATAGCTTTATATACCATATATGCTATGATAGAACATGCCTCTCTTTTCTCCTTCTTCTATGTAAGCAAATACAGTTACACGTTCTTAAATATTAAATTTGGTTGGAGATAGAGACCTAAGAAGTTAAGCCAAAAGTTCAGTGGAAAGGGTTTTGGTGAGGATTTGAAGAGCATGTGACTGATTTCCCTTGCTTTTCCTTCACTAACTGGATATGTCTCTTTCTACTTACACTTTCAGAAGCACAACAATTGTGGTTGTAATATTAGGCAGCATATGTCAAGTGCTAATTCAATATAAAGACACAATTACATGAGCAGAAAGTATCCCATTGGGTATTTAGCAAAGAGCTGATATTAACAGCATTGCAGACATCAAACTAAATGGAGACTGGCACTAAGAAATTTCCTCAGACATGCTGCTGCTCTTATGAATATTATTGCATACCCCTGGATTTCTCCTCAACATTTTGGGTTTAACAGATACTGCCCTAAGCTATATATATATATATATATATATATATATATATATATATATATATATATATATATATATATTGTACAATCTACAGTAATGAATCTTAAGTTAAGCTTGATTCACAGTATAAATTGAAACTCTTTTCTTAATTTTGAGATCTATTCCCCGCCCCCCTGCAGCCAAGACAAAAGTTGCCATGTCACTTGTGTAATGAGCACTCGGTAGTCACAAATACCCCAGTGGAGTTTCACTTTACTGATTTCAGAAGGTAATTGGATAAATAATTAAAGTGGTCGTGCTCTCTGGTCATGGGATTTCTGGCTACATACTATTGAAGAAGTAAACTGAGCGACATCTGTTCTCGGTGGCTCATTCTAAATTAAAAATGGTGAGTCATGGCCAATCATAATTTCCCTAAACGTCCTAACTTCAGCATTTTAGAACATGGCCTACACGCATTAGCTGCCTTTCCACATCTACTTTTCCCAACTTTCATTATCAGGTGAATTGGAGATTAGTCTGAATCCCATTCTTCTTCTTCTCCTCTAAACTCCCTCCTCCCTGCAAGATAAGGTAGTTATAGAAAATTGTGGTCCAAGTGCGAGTTGGAGCCACTTCCCACAGGTAGTTTAGACTTCTTGTTCAGTAAAATATCCACCACCATCCCAGGCTAAAACTTTGGGATTCAATTATTGGTCCTGGATTTGTGGAGACACAGCTAGTTATCTTGGATGTCTTGTGATAACTTATGTAGGGTCATCTGGAGATCATGCAATAACAAAAGCTGCCATGTGTTCTGTAGAACCATCTTGCCCATTCCTTCTGCCTCTGAAAATGGTGCACCTCATTTTGTGTCTTGTAGAAACGCTCTTGGGAGATAAGTTACGTAGTTGCATTGTAACAGGTTTTGTAATGTAACATTGTGCATGCCATCAAATGCCAACAGTGCCCTTCAGCTCTCTATATTGGACAAACAGGTCAAACCGTACACCAAAGGATAAATGGACATAAATCTGACATCAGGAATCACAAGACACAGAAACCAGTAGGAGAACAATCTCCTACAAGATCTCAAAGTAGCTGTCTTATTGCAAAGGAATTTCAGAAATAGACTGGAAAGAGAAGTTGCTGAATTGCAACTCATTAGGTAAAGGTAAAGGAATCCCTGACCATTAGGTCCAGTCGTGTCCGACTCTGGGGTTGCAGCACTCATCTCGCTTTATTGGCCGAGAGCCGGCGTACAGCTTCCAGGTCATGTGGCCAGCATGACTAAGCCACTTCTGGCGAACCAGAGCAGCGCACGGAAACGCTGTTTACCTTCCCGCCAGAGCGGTTCCTATTTATCTACTTGCACTTTGACGTGCTTTCGAACTGCTAGGTGGGCAGGAGCTGGGACCGAGCAACGGGAGCTCACCCCATCTCAGGGATTCAAACCGCCGCCCTTCTGATCAGCAAGCCCTAGGCTCTGTGGTTTAACCCACAGCGCCACCTGGGTCCCTATAAAGGTAACTCATTACCAAGCTTAAAACCATGGAGAGACCTGGTCTGAACAAAGACATTGGTTTCTTATCTCATTATACATGACAAAGCTATTTTTAACCTTCTCACCCCTTGCTTTTTCTGGTAAGACTAATTGCAGTCATTAACAGTCGTCAACAGGTTTACCACAGCTATCAGCCTATCACCCATTCCCACCACCCTTCTGAGTAATACCCCTCCCATCCTCTCACTATATATAAGGGTCTGGTGACTTCTGTTTCAGTGTATCTGAAGAAGTGTGCATGCACACGAAAGCTCATACCAAGAACAAACTTACGTTGGTCTCTAAGGTGCTACTGGAAGGAATTTTTTTTATTTTTTATTTTGTTTTGACTACGACAGACCAACACGGCTACCTACCTGTAACAGGTTTTGTAATGGTTTCTCAAATGAATAATCGCTGCAGTATGAGTCTTTCTTTTCTACTTGCAGGAAAACAACAACAACCGGAAGTCAGTACAAGAAAACACGATTGCTGTTCAACTTAGCTAGAAATTAAACGAATGATGAATTGTGTTTCAACATGTGATAAAAATAACTTGGCTATCTTTGTGAGCTATTATACAAATGTACATTTCTTCTTGGAAACATTTTCCTGTTGTCTATTTCACCCCTGATTTATATGAAGATTAGTAATATTACACCACACAAGCATCATCAGTGAATATCTGATCTTATTATGCAAGGTGCCTGTATGGGAGAGCTTGGTTAATTTTAAAATAAATTGTGTCACAAATTCATAATGATTTTTATTTTTTTTACTTCTTTCTTGTTATAGGAAATTCAGGGGGCCAAATGCCTATTATTTTTGAAACAGATCGAACCCAAAATAAGGAAGTGGTTCCTTGGAACTTTCTAGGTATGCTGAGTTACAGATGTTTGTTAATTAAAAGCCAGAAGGAGCTGTTGCTTTTTAAAAAACAAACAAACAGTCTGATGGGGACCTGTGCGGACAGAAAGTAACTGATGGCAGAAAGATAAGAAAACCCTGGAGTACCTACCTTATTTTTCCGTATATAAGACATCCCCATGAATAAGACGCCCCCTACTTTTGGGGACCCCAAATTTAGAAAATGGGCATATGCACTTTCCATGTATAAGACACCTCCAGATTTTAAACCTTATTTTAAAGTCAAAAAACCTAGTCTTATACATGGAAAAGTACGGTAACTTCATTTCTACAACTAAGCCTGTAACACAAGTACCCAACAGTAAGCAAAATCATGTATTATTTCACTGTTTACCCTGCCTTCCCTTTGTTATTTACCCTATGTCAGATTTTAGATTGTATACTCCTCAGGGCAGGGATCTATCCTGCTCCACCATGCATACTACATGGTAAAATGTAAAGGAAATGTATCTTTCCAGGTCCACATCGAGCAGCAAAGACAGAACTGTCTTGTGCTGCCACCTTTGGGTGGGGGTGCAGGATGACAACCAGTCACAGGTCCACTAAAATCCTGCCTTTTTCTACAGGCAACTCTTGATTCCAACCTGTGTTATGTGTGAAAAACAGAAGGTTTAATGAAACTCAAAGTCTGACAGACCGTTAAGTATCAATTTAGGCTGTTTACTCTGGTTTCAGTTTGCTCTGATGGCTGGTGTTTGAAGCCGTGTACACATTTCATAGATAGCACAGTAGGGCAGGGGTTGGCAGCCTAAGGCCCATGGGCCACAAGTGGGCCACGGGGGTCATTTAACCGGCCCACGAGCCTCCCCCAAACCGAGCCACCCGTTCAGCGAGTCCCTGCACGCTGCGCTAAACTGGTGTGGCACGGGGACTCGCTTCTGTGGTGCCGGAAATCGCATCTACGCAGACGCCGAAAATTGTGGGTGCTGGTGTGCGATCTGGCCCACGGAGGCATCTCTGCTGGAGTGAACCGGCCCAGGCGAGGTAAACCTTGCCGACCCCTGCAGTAGGGAAATGTCCCTGGAGGGTGGGAGCAGAAGGAAAAAGGTTTCTCATTTCCTTCTCCTCCTAACCCTTCCCCTTCTTCCTTTTGAGAAGCGCTATAAGATTCCTGTTCCTGGCTGGCAGTGGGGTGGGAGATATACTGCAACATTTTGTTGCAGGTTGCAACGGTATGCTTCTTATTTTAGATACTGATCTCAAAAAGAGCTTGGGTTTGAAACTATGGTTGAACAATTACACTGATAAGTGGCGGGGGGGGAGTAAGGCAAGATTGGGGAGTGTAGAAAAATTAAGACATATGATTCTGAGATATCAAGGAGAAGTGAAGGGGGAGGAGTAATTCAATTTTAAAAACCCATCTCCAGACAACCATAGCAGAACCCCTGCTATGCAACCTACAAGGAAGTCGGAACAAAGGGTTATAAATTGCCATTATAAGAGTGATGAATGTCATGTCTCTTAATTCTTTTTAAAGTTGGCTATTACATCAGCTCAGTTGGCACTGGAGAGGCTGTGAAAAGATCGCAGGGGTCACCTTTCGAATCCTTCCTTGTGATTTTCTGGTATAACCACAACATCACAATTAATAATGCACTACTTTGTATGCAAGCTTTAATGACTCAAGCCCCCCCCTTCTTTCCCCTCAGCAATCCCCTTGTGCTCCATTTCCCCCCTCCCTCAATGTTATTTTCATAATCAAAGCCTCCGACTTCTATTTCTCCCATAGGAAGGAATGGGTAGTGGCCTGGCCACAAAGAAGGATGAGAGTAATTTTGCTACATACAGATTTATGCTAAATATTTGCAGAGAGAAATTATCAGCACAATTCAGATTTGTGTTCATTCTGATCATTACTGGGGAGAAAATCAGCAAGTGTCTAACATGGATATGCTTTACAAATCCCATTAAGCTTATTCCTTGGGAACTCATGAAACCATAGATATATATATCCCCACCTGGAATACTGTGTCCAGTTCTGGGCACCACAGTTCAAGAAGGATACTGACAAGCTGGAACGTGTCCAGAAGAGGGCAACCAAAATGGTCAAAGGCTTGGAAACGATGCCTTATGAGGATCGGCTTAGGGAGCTGGGTATGTTTAGCCTGGAGAAGAGAAGGTTAAGGGGTGATATGATAGCCATGTTCAAATATATAAAAGGATGTCATATAGAGGAGGGAGAAAGGTTGTTTTCTGCTGCTCCAGAGAAGCGGACACGGAGCAATGGATTCAAACTACAAGAAAGAAGATTCCACCTAAACATTAGGAAGAACTTCCTGACAGTAAGAGCTGTTTGACAGTGGAATTTGCTGCCAAGGAGTGTGGTGGAGTCTCCTTCTTTGGAGGTCTTTAAGCAGAGGCTTGACAGCCATCTGTCAAGAATGCTTTGATGGTGTTCCTGCTTGGCAGGGGGTTGGACTGGATGGCCCTTGTGGTCTCTTCCAACTCTATGATTATATATATATATTTATATATATATATATATATATATATATATATATATATATATATATATATATATATATACACTGCATTCTGGAGTCAGTGGAGAAACTAGCCATTTTCAAACTAACAGTGCATTAATCTGTGGCAAACTATACCTAACTATACTGACCTGAAAAAAATAAAATCAACATACAACTCCTATCATAAAATAAGCATGCATCTGTATATTCACTAGTTCAGATAACTTCCAGTGAGCATAAGAAATTATCTAGCTTGCCAAAGAAGTTTTGCTCAGGTAAGCATGTTCATGCAAATTATAGGGAAATATCTTCTGTGTACTGGAAAGTAGAGCCAGCCTCCTCCAAAAGTTAATTCAATATTATATAAAGGCTGCTGTGGTCTGATGGTCCTGAAGTTATGCTTTCTTATTTATTTCATAGACAGATTTCTATGCCAAATCCCTCAATCCACTCCAAGCTAGTTCACATGAAGTCAAGTCCCAATTAGAAGCAAGTAATAAGGAGTGCATTCATTGAACATATAGCTGTTTGTATACCTGGCAGAACAGGCTTGTATAAGAAGATTAAATATATATATACATTCACCATATGTGGGAGCTTTAAGATCTTTATTACCCCTGAATAATAAGGAAATATTTTCAACAGCAAGTTTATTTTTTTAAAGAAAATGTTCACATGAATGCTCAGAAAAAGATGGCCAGAGCACATTTCCAGCCAAACTGAATGGCTGCAATACAGACAGTGCTGTTTCTTAGGCAAATGATATGCTTAACCAAGCAGCCAGAATGCTTGTATTGCATTAATATATGCATATGTGCTTCCATTAGCATTTTAACAAGTACAGCAGATACAGTTTAAATATTTGTCAGGTATTTTTTTCTCCTGTTTATCACCCCCCGCAATAAAAAGCCCTCTCATTTCATCTAACAAAATAGGTAACGTAGGACGAGATAACTTACCGGTATCTATGATCTTCATAGATCTTCTTACAGTGGTACCTTGGGTTAAGTACGCTTCAGGTTAAGAACTCCGCTAAGAACAGAAATCGTGCTCTGGCGGCGCAGCAGCAGCAGGAGGTCCCATTAGCTAAAGTGGTGCTTCAGGTTAAGTACGCTTCAGGTTAAGAACGGACCTCCGGAACGAATTAAGTACTTAACCCGAGGTACCACTGTATTTGTCTTTTTTGCCCAGTGTGTAAATTTGTTTGTCCATAAGGTACCACAATAGTTGTTTTTGCTGCAACATCATAACACAATGATTCCTTCCCAACATTCTATGTAATCTTTGGAAGTTGCCCCCTTCTTTCTCTCATATGATCCATTTCGTATCCCACTTTTGCAAAATTTATCTGTGGTGATGCTAGACAACTCTGCTTATACCACACAAGACTGAGCCAGGTAATTCTCCCCACACCCCGGGCCTTTTCAGATGATCTGTTTTTAAAGCAATAAATGCAAAGTCAACTATTTGTTGTTTTCAGTCCACATAACTCCTTCAAGACTGAGCAAAAATATACCATCCCCCCCCCCCAAATCATGGCTGTACTCTGTTTACCTGGGAAAGTGCAACTCTTTCTAATGGGATATTTAACATGGTATCTAAATGTAGCAAAAAAAATAAAAATAAAAAAAATCTACAGGGATGTTCCAAAGTTTTAATTGCTATAGTTTCTGAACTAGGACTGTGATAATCTCCTGTGCTGTATTTCCCTTTAGTCATGCAAAAACTGCATTTGCCATGGATAACTTGATCGGTAGAGCATGAGACTCTTAATCTCAGGGTCGTGGCTTTGAGCCCCATGTTGGGCAAAGGATTCCTGCATTGCAGGGGGCTGGACTAGATGACCCTCGTGATCCCTTCCGAGTCTTATCATTGTAGCCTGATGACAGAAATAGCTCACAATCATAATAATGGAATAGATATTTTTACAAGCCCATTGTAAAAATTAACTTTCAAGGAACACCCCTTCCTTGATTAGCTTCCATTAGCAGAGGAAGACGGTGTCATTCCTGGTATCTGATCATTGATGGCGGGTATATATTATATTTTATGCATGGATTTTCATTTTTGTTGGTTGTTTTGGGTTAGCATGATAATTTAAATAGGTTGTTTATGTTTTAGCAGCTCTATATGTTGTACATAGTCTTAAGTACCTTCTGGTGGAGAACACAGCTGATAAATACCATAAAATTAATCTTGTGGTGATAAGGTTCCACAAATCTAATTTGTAAACTGCCATTTTAGTTGTGTTGCGAAGTGGAAATTATTACAGAACAAAACTGCCAATACTGTTCTTTTATACCTGTTAATATTCTTCAATATTATGGTTGTGTTGTATTTCCTCTTTAATCTGTGTTTCTTCTAATGACAAACAAGCTCATAGGCAGAAACTTATAGATGATGCCCCTGTTAATCTTATGATCACTACTCACAGATTTTTTTAAAAAGTTGCCCCATAACTGTTGAAAATTTGGAAGTTGTAGAAAGAGGTTCTGGCTATAACCATTGCTTTCTGTTTGCCTTTATCTTCGCTAACAGCCGCTGTTAATTTTATGCTTAATTAATTATCCCTTTTTTAAAAAGAGCAACAGGCAGGGATGGAGAAGGGCAAGCTGGAGCACTTTTTCTCTACTGCAGAGATGGTCAAAGGATAAGCTGACATTTTATTTTTCATGGTTCAGAAGAGCTTCTGTAGAAATGAAATGTCACCCCTAATTTCAAGGCCACATCCGCAGAGGAACTACTCTTCTAGAATAGGACTGGCCTAGAACTTGGCTTGTTGGGTACCATATTCATTCGTTTCTGGGAGCTTTATGTCTAAAGGAGGGCTGGGGAACTTGTGGACCTCCAAAAGTTAGACTCTCAAGTTCCACCAGCTCCAACCAGCATGGCCAGTGGTCTGGAGTGATGAGAGACTTGTAGTTTGACACCTTCTGGGAGATCACAGTTTACCTCCCCCAATCTAAACCAAGATACTTGGTAGTTGGTTGTGATTATTTATGACTTTTGATACAGGATATTAAGTGCACTTGTGAGCTTTTCTCTCATTTCCCCCTCCATTACATTTTTTTGTTTCAATATTTTTTAACAACCAAAACACAAAAATCAAAATTTCATCTTTTCTATTTTTGGCGACTTCCCAACCCATTTCTCCCCTTCTGCTGCTCCCTGTCTTCTTATCTATCAAATCACAATCATGATATTATAATCTAATCTCTTCTGTTGCTCATAGCTCAAAACTTGCTTATGAGTTCATCATACTTCTTAATACTTATTCCAAAAAAAGGGAATCCATTCTCCCATAAGGAATGAAAACATTGAAGTCTTGTGAGCTTTTCTCATGCTGCTTGTGAGTGGTGTGTGGAGGTTGTTAATCCAGAACAGAAAATTGAAAGGGTGGTTTAAGAATCCTAAAGGTGAAGGGACCCCTGACCATTAGGTCCAGTCGCGGATGACTCTGGGGTTGCAGTGCTCATCTCGCTTTAGTGGCCAAGCGAGCTGGCGTACAGGTTCCGGGTCATGTGGCCAGCATGACTAAGCCACTTCTGGTGAACCAGAGCAGTGCACGGAAACGCCGTTTACCTTCCCGCTGCAGTGGTTCCTATTTATCTACTTGCACTTTGACGTGCTTTCGAACTGCTAGGTTGGCAGGAGCTGGGACTGTGCAACGGGAGCTCACCCTGTCATGGGGATTCGAACCACCGACCTTCTGATCGGCAAAAGCCCTAGGCTCTGTGGTTTAACCCACAGCGCCACCAGTGTCCTTTTAAGAATCTTAGGCAATCTAAATACTATATTTGCCTTTTGGATGAAGGAAAAGCAAAAAAGGGGGAAAAATATTGTTCGGTTTTCACATGGAAACTAAAATGTACTCTTGGACTAATCAAGCTGAGGTCAACTGCATGTGGAATATAGTAGTGTGTGGAAGGGGTATTGGGCCTTTGCTACTGCTTAGAGAGAAATGGTGGTTAACTGTTTCTGCCTGCTTGTTTGCCTTCTGTCTGGGCAATGAAAATATGCCATAGGGCACGGTTGCCAACATGGTGCCCTCCATGCTGAAGTCCCTTCAGACCCAGCCAGCGGAGCCAATGATCAGGGGACGATGGGAATTGTAGCTCAACCACACAGAGAGCTGGTCATGGAAGGAGAAGCCAGATCTCTCGCACTCACCTGTGCTTTCTTTTCTTTTTCTTTTCTTTTTTTTTAATAATTTTTATTGGGTTTTCCAAACATATAATCACAGTCTTAACACAAATCACATATAACAAAACACATACAACAAAATAAACAAAAACCACAAAAATCATAATTTTCCCTTCTTCTTTCCTTATCATCTTAGTTAGACTTCCTCCTGTCACTCCTACTACATTTCATTGTACTTCATCTTTAGCAATTTCTTCTACCTGTGCTTTCTTTCTGGATAGCATGATCATGACCTTGTTGGATTGGATCATGTTGAATGATCTTGTTGGATTGGATCCAACAAGTCGGTTCCTCCACACCACATGGCCTAGTGAGAGAGGCTAGGCAGACACCTGCTTTTTCTTGTTTTCTCCCCACAAAAGGGTGTGGGGAGAGGGCAGGTGAGTGATCAGAGACCACCTCTTGCTCAACCAGGAGATGAAATGCTGGGTGATGCTGTGGAGCAGGCACAGCCAAACGCGGCCCTCCAGATGTTTTGGGACTACAACTCCCATCTAGCTAACAGGACCAGTGGTCAGGGATGATGGGAATTGTAGTCCCAAAACATCTGGAGGGCCAATATTGGCCATGCCTGCATGTGGAGGCAGCCACCATACCCTCTTGTTCATCTGCTCTCTCTGGGTGGCACAGCAGGTTCACCCAGTCGAGCCTCCACCGCTGGAAACCCCTCAAAGGGGGAATCCAGGAGTGAGAGAGAGAGAGTGAGGATGAGGTGGCTGCTCCTTCCATCACCCATGACCAACCCTCTTATGTTACACCACCCAGAGCAAGGGCGGGGAGCCATTTTCAGTGCAAAGGGACCCACTCCCATCCGGGCAACCAAAACGCATTGTTCAAGTTCAAGGACACATTCTAGCTGGACAAATATACTCGTGGGATGTGACCCAGGAACTCCATTCCTTTTGTTCCATCCCGCTTGCTGCTGCATCTTCTCTGCCCCACAAGAAAAGGAGGGAAGTTGACCGGCGGCCGCCTTTCCCCTTCGCACGAGCCTGGAGGCGAGCGGGCTGCTCCCGAGCCCTCAGCCGCCCTCCTCCTCGCAGCGTGGCGAGGCGGGATCTCTCTCCCCGCTTCCAGTAGCGCCCAAGGACCCCGGGGAGAGCGACTGGCTCGCTCGCTCCTCCTCCCGCCTCGAGCTCCGGCGCCGCCTCTGGTCCTGCCCTCCGGCGGCGGCGGCAGCGCCTGCCTCCCAAGTAGCCTCCTTTCCTGAGGGCCAGTTTATTCCCGAGGCGAGCCGCCGTGCATGCTGCCCTCGCCGTCCCGCCGTGTGGCGAAGAGCGCGGCGCTCGGAGGATGCAGCCTCCCGCTGCTCCTGTTTCCATGACTGACCCTTTGGCCGTGCTGGACCCCACAGGTAAGTCCTGCGGGCGGAGGGCGAGCAGAGCCGGAGAAGCAGCGAGGGAGAAGCTTATCTCCCGCCTTCCCGCCTTCCTTCTGTACCCGGCACAGTTTTACACCCTGGGGGAACTGATATCTATATCTGTCGCTTTTGCTTCAAGTAGTTTCAGAGGAAGGCGTACTACCTTGCATGCACATGGATAAGTGAGAAGGGAATATAAGATTTTATTTCCCGCTCCACTGGGGGGGGGGGTAGAGAAGGAGACTGCATTCCCCCCCCCCTTCACAAATATTGGCACGTCGTGAGGATCCTCTCGAGCCCAGCTCACTCGTGTTCTGCCTGCTATGAACTTCTAGAATGGGGGTGTCTCCCCCCCCCCTGAGTTGGGCACAGGGCAGATTTCACACGACCAAGACGACACGAGTTCAGAAGAACTCCAGCGTTGAACTCTGGAGGGAGAAACCAACGGAGCCAAAGGGCCAGGAAATTACGCCAAACCTTCTCCCACTTTGGAGAGACTAACAAGTGTTTGCAAACACACACACGCGCGCGCGCGCGCGCGCGCGCACACACACACACACACACACACACACACACACACACAAAACACCTCCCACCGGAGCTTCTAAGAGCTCTCCATGCTCTTAGGAAGGGCGATTCATTCTGCACAGTGAAGGCTCCCTAATGCCTCTCATGTCTTTGAGCTCATTCCTCCTAGGCACGTCTACTGCAGCCCAACGTGGGAAGCTGACTTAAAGCGAGTTAGACCTTGAGTCCATCTGGCTTAGTATTGTTAGCGTTGACTGGTCTGGCAGTGGCCCTCCAGGATTTCAGGCAGGGAAGCGGGGCATTCCCACGCTTGCCTGGAAATGCCAGTGAATGATTTTGGGGCCCTTCATCAGGCAAAGCAGATTTTGTATCATCCGAGCTGCAACCCTTTCCTCAAAGACACGTTCAAGTAGGCTGAATTAGTATGTCTTAGTTCTCCTTCCCCAACCCCAATATCTTATACCTGTAGATATATGCATTGCTGTTTTTCTAGAAGAGGAGGTGCCAGAGCTCACCACCAACTTCCTCATTCTCTTAGAGATAGATAGATAGATAGACAGACAGACAGACAGACAGACAGACAGATATTTCAGAGGTTCCTTTGATACTGCTTTAACCAATTTATTGCTTTGGGGGACGGGGCTGGACTGGGAGGCAATCTGAGTTTCTCTGTAAGGATCTGTTGACTGCCTCCCCCTCCTGACTAAGGAGACTCCAGCGAGCAATCAAGCTGTTAACTTTTTCCCGCCCCCCTGAGAGGACTGCAGTGTACATAAATCTATTCTTAAACAAATAGAAAAATAAATAAATAAAAACAAGGCCATGGAATCATGCTGCATGCTTTCATCTGAACTATCCATCTTAAATGTTGCATGCTATCGGTTTCTGGTTGAAAATTAGTAGTAATTAAATATATATAATTACTTTTGAAATCTTGTGTAGTAGACGTGGTGCTTGTTTTACTGCCTATCATCGTACAGTATGTCTTTAAACAGCAATTGGGGCAAGCGGCTTATTACCGAAGCGTCCCATGCTATGATTCTCAGTGATAGAGTTTGCTCCTTGAGGAAGGAAGGAAAGAAAGAAAGAAAGAAAGAAAGAAAGAAAGAAAGAAAGAACTTCCATACAGAAAAGAGATGACATCCCACAGGCGTTAATTGCCACGCAGATTCATACATGTGAATTTCACTCCAGAAATGCATACTGTTGACCAAGGCCATGTGCAATTTTTGCTGTGTTAACGTACACACAGGTGTTTTTTAGAGGAATTTTGTCACGCTTGAGGTAGCCCTTAGATACTGATTGGTGGTAGATAAAATGAAGAGTGGCAATATTATTTATGGTTTCTCTCATAATTTATCCACATGTTGTCCAAAACGCCCGGAGTTTGGGAGAGCATTTCTTGGTCCAGTGCAGATACACGCATCTCTGAACTACAAAGGAACCATGAGCCACTTGCTTCTCTTTCTCCCTTCAGAAGAGTACTCTTGGGTACTCTATGACCCTTGGAGCACTGGGCATGCCAAGTACAAAGTACTGATGCTTCCTCCCTTCCCCACTCCTTTAGGACCAATTCATATACAGAAAAACTACATTATGTCAAAGCCTGACCATCTATGAAGACTATGAGAGCCAATGTGGTGTAGTGGTTAAGAGCGGTAGACTCTTAATCTGGTGAACTGGGTTCGCGTCTCCGCTCCTCCACATGCAGCTTCTGGGTGACCTTGGGCTAGTCACACTTCTCTGAAGTCTCTCAGCCCCACTCACCTCACAGAGTGTTTGTTGTGGGGGAGGAAGGGAAAGGAGAATGTTAACCGCTTTGAGACTCGTTCGGGTAGTGATAAAGTGGGATATCAAATCCAAACTCCTCCTCCTCCTCCTCCTCCTCCTCCTCCTCCTCCTCCTCCTCCTCCTCCTCTTCTTCTTCTTCTTCTTCTTCTTCTTCTTCTTCTTCTGCATTTTCCGGCATTGAAATGGTATGAAGGGTTATGAAGCAGCAAAAGAATAAGAGGGCCTTTGAAAATGTGAAGAATGCATTTCGTTCACCACTGAGTACCCACGCCTTTATAGAGGGAAATATTTGTCCTTTCTGGGAGCTTCTCCCATCTCTTTGAAAAAGAAATTTAGGGAGCCTAATTGGATTTAAAGAAAAGATCAGGGAAGCCCTGTGTAGAATTTAACTTTTGCAGTAAAGTTTCTAATAATATGCACACTTACCTAGGAATCTTAAAACAAGAAGCAGCACCCATTTCAATGAAGGAAAGCAATTGTAATTGGAATCATCCCTCTGATTGTAACCAACATGTTTGAGCACATCTTGTATTTTAGTTTTAGCCATGTCTTAAAGAACACTGTTCTGACCTAAAATTGTAGTGTGTTGAATTGTCCCACCTTTGGGAAACACTATTCCACACACTATTTTATGTGGAATAGCTATTGTATCCTGATTCTGTCCTCATTGTTTCGAATATAAGACAAGAACTGTGATGAATAGATACGTTGACAACATTTATATCCCATGGTTTTGCCACTCTTTAATCATCCTGATTGTGTGGGCAAACGGAAGCTAGAGATGTTTAGATAGATGTAACTGCACATTGTTTACTGGGGGGATGGAGGTTCAAAAGACCACATTTCAGATCTTTCCAAATATTTTTTTTTGTACATAATTTGCAGAATGGACAAAAATCTGGCAAGGGAGCTTACAGATATGCATGAGACTAAAATAGTGGGTAGCAAGCAACTTGTTCTGGATTTGTTCTGGATCCTATTGTTGATTGTTATTGATTGCCATGCATATGTTTTTTAAAAGCCCAATTGCAACTCCCTTTAAGTATTTTTAAGTCTCATTGATTTCAGTGAGAGAATTATGTACTTTGAGCTTCTTAATTGGAATTCCAAAGGGACCACTGGATCGTGCTATATGGCTTTTTTATTTTTGCCCTTTTCCTGCTAATCCACTTGAATGGTAATGTTGCGTATTTACTAGTTCATTTGTGCAGTGCTGCTCGTGGCTGTAGTTAATTCAATTACTGCATGCATAGAGGAATCTTCCTAGGGAAGAGACTGTTTGGAATGTTCTCTTTTAGAATCCTTCTATTGAAGTCTGTTTCAGGCTATGATATTTACAACCAACTTCCATTTTACCAGCAGAATTTCCTTGCAGTTTACCTTTATTTGGAAGATATGTGCTAGTGATTTCAGTCAAATTTCCTTCTAAGGAAGCACGCTTAGGGCTGGGACATCATTGTATTTGGAACAAGGAAGGAAGAGTTTAAAATAAGAACAGGGTGATTGAATTGTTACCGTGCAGCCGTTCAGAGTTATGGCCTACTATTTCAAATATATTAAAGGTAGATAGCCGTGTTGGTCTGTCATAGTCAAAACAAAATAAATATCAAAATATCAAAATAATATCAAATATATTAGTTTCCTATCTTTCCAACATCTTTTTACGCTGGTCTCTCAATTCTTTTGACAAAAGCAATGGCAGCATCCAATGATGTCCTTCTGCTCATGCAACAGAGGCCAGCTTGTGCAATGGGACTTCCATGTTCTCTTTCTCCTTCCTCCAGCTCTCCCATGTGCCCAAAAGTCTGCTCTGGAAGGTCTGCTGATGCCATAGAATAGATAGATTGATTGAGCTTAACCTTATGGTAAAAATAAATAGCTGGTGTTCTTCTTCAGGCTCATTCATTTAGGTCTTTAGGACTGTTTCTTTAGACCATCTAAAGTAGGGCATGCACAAATGTTGCATTGTGGATTTCTCCTCTTCAGGACCTAAGCCAGCCATGTCTAATTCCAGGAACTCCATTCAATTCCCTTTCCCACCAGGTCCCTTCCCTCAACAAACACTATTATCTGGCTACTGAGCATTAGACTGATTACTTTTTGACCCATTAGCTTTCCCCCCTAAATAATTGTACTTCTGCAAACTTTGGGGTTCCTTTGAGCATGCTGATATATCATTCTTAATTTCCAGTGGCCCTGTTTTAGCTACAAACCTGTTAGCACTCACCATCTAAGTTCTTACACTGATGTATAAAGTGTTGGGTCTCTTCTGTTTGCAAAAGGTTTTTTTAAAATAGATGCAAGGTTTGTTTGTTTTTTAAAAAACACCTCTGTCTTTTCTGATTACCACAGTTGTGATATTCACATGACAACTGGATTTATGTTTCCATTTTAGCTATCCCAGATTACCTATTTGATAAAGTATTTTTTTACTTGGCTTTTTCCTGCCCTTGTCTACCTTAACTTGTATTCTCATAAAGTAATATAAATGGCACATAAAAGTCAGATCCAATACTTTATTGCTCCCATAATGTTCATTAAAACTAGTACATTGTAAAATATCTGTACTGTATACTGATTTTTGTCTGAATAGTGTGAGGTAAGCAATTCTTGCCATCATGACACACAATAAAAAATACATAAAATAATTATTTCCTGTTAATTTTGTTGCTGTCTTGTCCACATGACTTTGGATGGCATATTTAAAAACACTACTGCTCAGAGAGATTTTCATTAAAACTTTGAAATAAAGACAAATGAGGATTCTGTTACCTTAACCAGTCATTAAATTATTTATTGGAGAAGTAATTGATACCAAAGCAATGGAGTCAACATTAATACTGTATTACTATAGCTAAATTATTGAGAACATAAAATCAGGGTTTCTCTCCCCTCTTCTCTTAAATTCAATGAGCTAAGGATCTGCATATATAATATACACAACCAGGTTCTACCTCGTAAATTCATAATAGCCTGTCTTAGGGTTTGCAGTAGCACCTATTTAGTAGTTTCTCTGCGTGCTGGACAAATCAAATATTTTTTTTCAGAGGAAGCAATTGCGAAAAGCATGTTGTGGACTATGCACGTTAAGGCATCACATATAGTATGAGGATGCAATGTATAATGCACCATTCTTTAAATTTACCTGTACAACTTGCCCCCCCCCCCAGGGACAAATACAATTCTTTAAATGTTGGTGTTACTACCAAACGTTTGGATATTGAATGTTATGGTACTGATAATATTCTCTGTGTGTACGTATTCTTTCTTATAAAAGCTGGTTCACCGTGTTACCAGTGATTAAATGTTTACAACATTTTTTGTAACACCATGCAATTTAGAAAGCTGTAAAGTCTTACCGGTACGCTCAAGTGGAATAATCCTTACTTATCTAAGTAATACCCACTTTCTGTAACTCACTGTGCATGGCGTTTGTATATACTAGGGAGTCCAGTCCTATGCATGCTTACTCAGATGTGAGTTTCACTGAATTCACTGAGGCTTAGTCTAAAGTGAATGATATAGGATTGCTGCCACTGTTGTTCAGATATCACAATGCCCTAGACAGCATTGTAGGCTTGGTTTTGAACCCTTTACATCTGTTGGTATGAAGGAACTCCTCATTTTCAAGAGGTTGAAATGCGACAAAAAAACAAGACAGCAATACAATTAAAAACCATATAGCATCTATCACAGAATACTACAGGCATCTAGCACAACATACAACAGACGGGGGGACGGGACATTAAGTAGTTGGCCAAGACCCTCAGCAATTTTCAAGTGGTCCATGGGGAACCTCTGTACTAAATAATTTCCCAAGGCAGTAAATGACATGAGAAATTCCACTTTTTGTTGAATGACTACTTTAGCTATTCAGTTTCCTACCTCTTGGCTGGGCTATGAAACAGGCCAGGTAGTCAGCTATACCTGCTGAAATTTTCCACTTCTTCACAACTATTTGCAGGAGCCCTGTCCCCCTTTGCATCTAGAAACCATAATCTGGCAAGGGGTGGGTGCTCTCTAATAGGACAATCCTATGCAATTTAAACAACTCTTGTCGTGTTCAGTGGGGTTTACTCACCGCAGGTGAGCACATGGGATTGCAGCCCTAATCTCCCTTCTCCCTTCTCATGGATATATCGAATTAATATTTGAGGTGTGGTCAAACACTCCTGAGACAAGGAACTTGTATTGCACAGCACAACAGTTAAGATGGGACAGAACTGTTTACTGATAGAAACTGCACAACTCTAATGAGAAAGGAGAACAATCCCAAAATGTGTATTGCATAACATGCAAACTGAACCATGATGAACACACTATGTTGGACAGAGTGTTCTAAGGTGTCATTATCTGACTTATAATAAACTAATCAATGCTCAAATCAGTAGTTGTGGAGGCAAAATTATTTGCTTTCTAAATTTGTGATATGGTGACTTTCAGTGTGCTATCCAAGTGCTACTATTACCAAAGTAGCCAAGCAAAATTTGTAAGTTCACTGTAATGGGTCAAGAACTCATTTTTCCCAAGGTTTTCTTGGTTTCTCATAGAGCTGAAGGTGCCTTACAAATGTTGCAAGTAGTAACTTAAGTAGCAAATTATGAACATTACAGGGTTGCGATGATAGGCAAGTTTGTGAGTTCTGGGTGGGTGGCTACTCTTTAAGGTGAGTGGGTAGTGATGCTTCTATGAAGAATAATACACACATGCATCTATCCTACTCCTTGCAAAAGAAAATGCACAAATCTTTTTTTAAAAGCAAACTGCTTCAAGTTGGTGATAACATTGGATTTAGCCTGCAGGAACTCACCTGCAGGATATTCTCGGGATATGCTGAAAACATGCAGAACAGTTGTTTTACAGTAGAATCCATCATATTGAGTTTCGTGGGGTTTATTGGAGGGGATTGCGGCTTGAATTTCATTGCTCTTTGTACATGCAAGTTGTTGGAGATGATTTCAAGGCAACTTTGCCACAGAATGTTAACTTCTGTCATTTCAGATGCCTGAGTGACTTTTGAAATCCATCATCCCACTTTTGTACCTTTCACTCACATTTAGTCACGGGTTTGTTCATGGGACCCAGGTGGCGCTGTGGGTTAAACCACAGAGCCTAGGGCTTGCTGATCAGAAGGTCGGCGGTTCGAATCCCTGCGACGGGGTGAGCTCCCATTGCTCGGTCCCAGCTCCTGCCAACCTAGCAGTTCGAAAGCACGTCAAAGTGCAAGTAGATAAATAGGAACCTCTCTGGCGGGAAGGTAAACGGCGTTTCCGTGCACAGCTCTGGTTCGCCAGAAGCGGCTTTGTCATGCTGGCCACATGACCTGGAAGCTGTACGCCGGCTCTCGGCCAATAAAGTGAGATGAGTGCCGCAACCCCTGAGTCGGACACGACTGGACCTAATGGTCAGGGGTCCCTTTACCTTTACCTTGTAGATGCTTAGATTTCTGCTGATCTAAATCCAGCGGGTGTTTTCTTTAAAAACATCTCTTCAGTAAATCCAATAGAACTTATACTAAAACTTATTTCTTAGAGCTTACAAACATACTTTTTTCTCTAAGTAGGCAGTGTACAGGGACTTGTGCATTATAAAATACCGTATTTTTCCGTGTATGAGACTATATTCCCCCCCCCCGATTTTTTAAGTTTTAAATTGGGGGTCGTTTCATACACAGAATGCTGCAATTAATTAATTCTTAATTTGGGGCTCAAAAAATAGGGGTCGTCTTATACATGGGGGCGTCTTATACACGGAAAAATATGGTACTGTAAGCCTGGATGTAAAATCCTGTAATACTGGACTTAACCAAATATGAATGTAGTGGTTTCTAGAAGCATATTGAATCTGGAGAGATGGCAGGAGGAGGAGGAAGAGACTCCTCCTGTTTTCTGGTGTGGTTCTTCTTTCCTTAGCACACTCTTCTCTTGTGTGTGAAGGATTACAAATTCAAAGCACTAGCCTGGACCTTTAAAATGCCTGACACTTGGAGTTATGCTTCAGTTCTGCTGGTCCTTTGAACAGAAATGCCATTCCTTTTTAATAGTATCATCAATTGAAAACCCTGTGCTAGAGAAGGAGACGAGGAGAGAGAATATGAGATACCAAAGAGACCTTTTTCAGATTACTCTTGAATCATGGCTGCTCTTGTGTGCAGTTTGTCTTTCTAGAGAGCCTAACTAAATGTTCCATGCAGATGCAGGCAATAAAATCCTAATGGTCAATTCAAAGAGGGAGGAAAAGAGGAGAGAAAGCGAAGATAATTTGTAGAGGGGGTAAGCAGCTGGGAAGACAAAATGCTTTAGCCTATCCCTTTCCTGTGCCTTCTGATTCTCTTCTTCAGATCACTCTCCCCAGCTGCTCCCCCTCCCCAGTTACAAATGCATGGGTGGATTGGTGGAAGTGAGATCATCAGTATTCCTGGTGGTGCCCTTGTGGAAAGGAGCGTCAGACTGGGGCTGAGCTAGCCTGGGATCTGTTGGATCCTGAGGTGGGTTAGGAGCCTGCTCCAGGCTGGTGCAGCAATTTGTGTCCCTCCCCTTACACCCACTTCCCCAAGTGGTTTACAAAAGCATGCACAAATAAATCTTAATAAAAGTTTAAGCACAGAATGAAAAAAAACCAGAATTTTAATTACCTTTAAACTGCAAAATATTACTAAAAATCATCATGAACTAATCAGGAGCAGACCAAATATAGACACCAAAACAAACCAGCCATAAAAAATAACGACCACTTAAAGATGGAGGGATGTAACCTCCCTAAGCTCCTGACGAATTGAGAAGGCCCTATTTCAATATGTTTTTTTCATAACAGACTAACAGTGTCTGTGTGTGCGTGCTTTAGTGGAACTCTGAACATTGTCTGCTTGAAAAGCTCTTTCCAAGAGTTATTGGCTCTTTGGTTTCTCTGCTTTAAGCGAGTAGGCAAAACCTAAACCATGTGATTCAAGAGAACTTTGTGCATTATCCCCTCATTGGCTAATATCATCTTCAGAAGGGTAATTTAAGCTGGGAAACAATGAAAGGGGACAGTTCTAAGGCCCCCAACAAAACAGCTCTTCACCAGACTCTGATCATGGTCCTCCGACCGGCACATTTTGTTTGACCCTGGAGTGTTGGGCTTGGCTATTGGACTCTGAGCTCAAAGCCAGGCTCACCTACAGGGTCACCCCACCCATGTTGCAGGGTGAAGTGGTCGCCTCAGTTTGCAGATCTGGACTCCTCCTCTGTGGGCATACCACACTGCCACAGACATGCCATGCTCCTGCCACTACTTTAGGTGCCCCTGAAGTAGATGTGCACCTGCAGGAGTGTGGTGGGGGCAGGGCATTTTGCCTCAAGCAGCGAAATATCCTTGGCCAGCCCTACTCACCTATAAAACCAGGGCTGGCCCTACCATTAGGAAGAGTGAAACAGCTGCTTCAAGTGGCAGATGCTGGGAAGTGGCAGTAGTAAGGTGTTGGATGGCACATCTTTCTTTGCCTTGCGGACTGCTCTGCATTCTAAGCTGGCTGTTCTCAGGTACACTGGAGAAAGCTGTCCTGCCACCCATGTTCAAATAAGATTTAGTTGTCAGTCCAGTTATCTTCTGCACACAGAATCATAAAATTGTAGAGTTGGAAGGGACCCTGGTGGTCATCTGGTTCAGCCCCCTGCCATGTAAAAATCTCAGCTAAAGCATCCATGACAGATGGCCATCCAACCTCTGCTTAAAAACCTCCAAGGAAGGAGAGTCCACAACCTCCTGAGGGAGTCCATTCCACTGTCAAACAGCTCTTACCGTCAGAAAGTTTTTCCTGATGTTAAATCGGAATCTCCTTTCTTGTAACTTGATTCGAGTCCTACCTTCCAGAGCAGGAGAAAACAAGCCTGCTCCATCTTCCATTTGAAAGCCCTTGAGATATTTAAAGATAACTATCATATCTCCTCTCAGTCTCCTCTTTTCCAGGCTAAACATACCCAGCTCCTTCAGCCGTTCCTCATAAGGCTTGGTTTCCAGACACTTGGTCATCTTGGTAGCCCTACTCTGCACAAGTTCCACCTTGTCAACACCCTTCCTAAATTGTGGTGCCCAGAATTGGAGACAGTATTCCAGGAGTGGTCTGGCAAAGGCAGAATAGTGGTACTATTTCTTCCCTTGATCTGGATGCTATACATCTGTTGATGCATGGAATGTGGGAGGGGGTGCCACCTAGCCCTTTGGATCAGGCAGCAAAATGGCTAGAGCTGTCCTTGTTTGAAACTCACTGGAAAGCCTTAGGCAAGCTGCTGTTTCTCAGCCTACGTGACAGGGTTGGTTATAAGGTTAATTCACCATTTTTAGTTCCTTTGTGGGAGAGTAGGATACAGGTGTAGTACATTGCTGCCGCCTTGGGATTTGTGCATATATATTGTGGTGCTTATACTAACATTCCCCCCCCCTTCGCTCCACAGGGCACTTTGCAAAGAGGAAGAAAACTTCTCTATGGTTCACAATCGCCCTCTTGATAGTGTCTGTTTTCATACTGACCATAGGCCTTGCAGCTACCACCAGAACAGAAAATGTAACTGTGGGCGGTTATTATCCAGGAATAATCGTAAGTAGGAATTATATTTTAGGCTTTCAAGTATTTACAATGCTGTGTGCCATGCAATGAAGTACGGTAACCATTGTGCAGAATTATCTGCCCAACAAAGCTTTTTTGTGGAATTTGACAGATCAAGCAATGTTAACCTGATTGTGTGTTTACGTATGTTTGTGTGTGTATGTGTGAAAGCGAAGACAAGCAAGCTAGCACATCCTGAGTAGATTAGAACAAGATACTGATAGATGGATACAGGGCTCCACTGCAAGTATTATTAGGAATATTAATAACCCATCTATCTTCAGTTCTGAATCTCTGTCATGAGTAATATTTCATGGAGAGAGCTGCCTAAATGTCCATTATTTCCTACTGTGTTTCACATACATAGATGCATGTTGCACAGACTTGGGGAATACAGAACGAGCTCAGATTGATATATATGTGTTGGAAGATCAGGTCTCATGTGCAGCAGCACGTAAAATGCTAAAATCCAAAATGCAACATAGGAACAACCATACTTGTGAGAAATTTTAACCAGGAAGTAAATTCTGTACTCCTGCCTCGTTTTCCGCAGTTTCCAGAATTTTAGGTATTTTATTTACAGTAATTAGTAAACGTTTCTTTCTTCCTATATAGTTTATATATTAATAGCTGCAGTTGCCATAAGCCTTGAACCTGTACATACCGCTCAGTTGCTTGGAGCAACTCTAAAACAAGATAGAATCCCAGGCTATTTGTGATGTCCGATATGATTTTAAGCGTTGTTTGTATTTTTAATCCTGTAACGTGCAATCTTTAACCACATTTAAGCTGCTGGACCGGGTTTACATATATAGCATGGTTTAATAAATGATTGTTAAACAAACCATGGTTTAACATGCTGTGCAAACCAGGACACTATCCTATATACACAACTAAGTTGACCTGTTGTTTCTTTGTTCTTTGCCACAGCTTGGTTTTGGGTCCTTCCTAGGGATTATCGGTATCCATCTTGTAGAGAACAGGAAGCAAATGGTAAGCACATAATATATTTAAATGTTGTTTTAAAAAATCTATAAGATTAAAAATCTTATTGCATACCTCAGACATTTCATTCTCCATGTATCCTTCAACAGTCAAGTGGTCAGTTGACCTGTTATGTTTCAACTCTCTCCTCTTCTGCGTTTCAACTTTTTAAAAACATTTTTAAAAATAGTTTATATTACATAGCCATAAAGGTCTGATTTACCCCTATTGAAATAAATACAAAAGTGAAACAACCAAAGCCTAAGCTAACCGGGGTCCATTGTATCTTCAGAAACTTCTTAAAAGTAGGGTGCAGAAAATAACTTAGCATTTCCCGTGAATTATAAAGTCCACTTCTGGAACACCAGGGTAGATTTTTTCTGTGTTTGGGTGTTTTTAATGCAGTACATTTCCCCCCTACTCCAGGGCTGCTGCTGCTGCTGCTGCTGCTGCTGCTGCTGCTGCTGCTAATAATAATAATAATAATAATAATAATAATAATAATACACACACACACACACACACACACACACACAGCACTGCAGGGATTTGTTGGACCCCAGGAGTAAATTTCTTCTCCGAGCTGGCTTTATTTTGATGATGATGATGATGATAATTAACTGATTACTTATACCCTGCCCATCTGGCCGGGCCTCCCCAGCCACTCTGGGCGGCTTCCAACAGGATATTAAAAACACAATAAAACATAATATATTAAAAACTTCCCTAAACAGGGCTGCCTTCAGATGTTTTCTGAAAGTCAGATAGTTGTTTATTTCCTTGACATCTGGTGGGAGGGTGGGCACCACTACCGAGAAGGCCCTCTGCAATGTTCTGTTATTAGAAGAAAACTACACAGAGCCTAGGGCTTGCCGATCAGAAGGTCAGCGGTTCGAATCCTTGCGACGGGGTGAGCTCCCGTTGCTCGGGTCCTGCTCCTGCCAACCTAGCAGTTTGAAAGCACGTCAAAGTGCAAGTAGATAAATAGGTACTGCTCCGGCGGGAAGGTAAATGGCGTTTCTGTGCGCTGCTCTGGCTCGCAAGAAGCGGCTTAGTCATGCTGGCCACATGACCCAGAAGCTGTATGCCGGCTCCCTCATCCAGTAAAGCGAGATGAGCACCGCAACCCCAGAGTCGTTCGCGACTGGACCTAATGGTCAGGGGTCCCTTTATCTTTATTAGGCTAAAGGGGTATATGAGATCCTTTCCATTATTTACCATGAGACCAGCATTTTATATAGGCATGTTTTGGTTTCTGGTTTGCTTTTTCTCCTGTTGTTTTTCCTCCTGTAACTGATACCCCAGTGCAGATTTCATAGTTGAGGGGTTGTCAGAACTTTGTTTGCCCGTAAGAAAACAAATACATATTCTGTACATGCTTTTTTGTGTAAAATAATAAAAAGTTAACCATTGTGTATCTCAGCAACTTTTATGTTACTATTCTTTTGTCATGGGATACTAATGCATTTTATTGCAGTTTAATAAATTAAACTGTTTATATTTTGAAATCAAATCATCCCCATCCCACCTCACCCTAGCTACATCTTCAAAGGGCTTAGCTGGACTCTGACAGCAGATTGCTACTCTGAAAACAAGTGGTTTTGGGGAGTTAAAAAGCTTACCAAATTTGCAACGTTACCTTCTCCAAACAATGAGGGTTAAATCCTGCAGTGCTTTTGTTGTTCTATATATATTTAAAAAATCTATTGATATCCAGAAAAGGTTTAAATTAATCAGAACTGCAAAAACCAAGTCATTGATTTTGTCAGCCTGCCTTCAGCCGTGTCTCACCTAATTATGCTTTTAAAAGCCTACTCTTCATACTGAGCTTGAGTAATATTTCAAATGATGCCTGAGTATATATTTTTTAAGAAGCATACCGGTATCTGTGGAGAGTCATAAGCTCAGTACAGTATATGCACCTCTCGGAACTGGGAGAATATCTACAGAAGATGGTGCTGCACTAAGTGCTCCATCAACTTCAACCACACACAGCCCTTGTAGAGAGATTAGTAAATCATTGTGCCTGCCTGCTCACACATCCTTTAAAAGGTTAGCTCTTGCACGCAGAGAGCTACAAAGCCACCTTAGCAATGCATATACATGGCAAGCAACTTGCACGCTCTGGCTTAAATTTCATACTGATGCTTTTCTGAGGTTTGTCCAGCTCAGGCCTCCTACACAATGTGTCACCTACCAAATATAAAAGCAGCCTGCCGGTTCCACATGTGGTGCTTGGCAAGCCCCATCCCCTTCATTTGCAGTCTTAGGCTAGTGAAAACTGGAAGTTTATTTAGACTTGCTGGTGAGGAGACATAAATGGCGGGCCTTACTTCATGATTCATAGCAGGTGGGGAATCTCAGGCCCAGCAGTCCTTCAGCTCTCTCCATCTGGCCTTTGACAGCCACTCCTCCTGCACACCTGCACCAAGGTGAGCAAGACCTGACAAGCATTTCGCAGGTTTCCAGCTACTAGAGATCTTCCGTTGCTTTGGCGAATTCTGAACTGCTTTGTGTCTGAAGTACCTGCAGTTTCTTAAAGCAACAACTTAACAGCAAATCCATCTGCGTTATCCAACAGAGTTTTGGCATTGCGATGGGTGCTCATGACTAAGTACTGTAGTTAATCTAGCTGACCAGCCTCCCATTGTATACAGTAGTTGAATCAAAAGACAGCTATTTGTGGACTGGATTGTTATATAGCTTTGTTACATAGTATTTGATATTGATTTTGTAATATTATTAATATTATATTTCCCCCCCTGCCCTTCACCAGCAGGTCCCAGTGCAGGTTACAACAATATAAAATTCAAAATTCAATACATTCAAAACAGATCACAATCACAGGAATAGGGTGGGCTCTGAAGACATACATCTCAGGTGCCGAAAGCCAGGGCAAAGATATATACTTGTTCCCATCCTAGTAACTAGACTTTGATATTATTTGTACTCCAGATTAGGCTTTTGTTGTTCTTCCTGTTTTCTTCTCCATGTTTATGGCCAATGTGTCCCCTCCCCCCAGGTGTTGTTGGATTACAGCTCCCATCTTACATTTATAGTCCATTTTTCTTCTTTCACATTTCATAAAATTTTAAAATCACTTCATCATCATCATCATCATCATCATCATCATCATTAAAAAACTCTTCAGAGCAACAGAACCCAAAGCAATCACCCATCCAGACACTGACCAGACCTAGACCTGCTTAGCTTCAGCAAAGTGGTGGTAGCTTTATGTTCCTTCAAATCATATACATATCTGGCCACTGACCATGTTGGCTGGGGCTTATGGGAGTTGGAGTTCAACAGCATTTAGAGAGTGCCTCATTGACTGCCCTCAACTTATGGGGTTATTCTTATTTTTTAAGGTCCCCAAACCTACAAATGGCCTCCCACTCAACAACACTACCGTTCCCTGTTGCTCAGAGCATGCGAAAAAGATCAAGGCTACATTTGTGTGCCTTTTCTACGTGTTATAATAGATTGCCTCAACTTTTCAGAAATTGAGAACTTGATGATTTTCTTTTTATCCTCACCACTGAGTTAAAACATAGTAATGCAGCGATGGTCACTTGCCTCCCTGTGCAATTATACAGGGCACGTGCAGTTTTATTCCTGCAGATGTTAGATTTTTGTAGTAGGCACAGATGGCGAATCTCACACTTTAAGCTACAAACCCAACCCTTCATAAAATATTTTGATGGGTAATATGCTCTTCATAAAGTGCTGACACTGAACAATTTGAAGAACCAAAATATGGCCATGATTTATTGTTCTGATTCAGTGATATCGACTAAGGAGGCAAGATTTAAAAAGCTGAACTATGTTGTTTGGTGATGCTTCAGGTACTCTTTGGGCATTTTCACAAGTGTCTGTGAGAGCTAGAGACTGACTGTGGTGAGCACCCCCAAACCTCAGAGCATGCAGCAGTCCTCTCTTATACCAGAAGACAGGCCTTAGAACAGGCCTTAATCCCACCTCTTGGATCTAAGAAACCCAGCTGATTGTAAGATAGGGGACAGGAGAAGACATCCCAACTCTTCTATAGAGCTGTTTCTGGAGCACAGGATGGGTCGGAAAAAGAGGAGGAAGAGGCAGGTCAGGCAAGTGAAGGACCAGGTGCTTCCCCACCCTCTCCTGCACCAGCGTCTCCCAGAATCAGGAGGAGACTGAAGAGGGATGAGCAGAGGAAGATTCCATGCAGACATAGTCTCTGACTGTGTGCATGCAGCCCATCGGGGGGAGGTACAGAAACTGGTGGAGGGGGAGTGACCCCCTGTTGCTGCAACTGCTCCATAGAACGCAGACCTGGGATAGTTGCCTAGACACTAAACTGGTGTTTGTGGCTATTTGGAGCCATAGCTTTGACAATGAAGAGTTAGCTATCTGCTGTTTGCATTGCTTTGGCTGGGGAACACTCTTCACAATATATATCAGCAAAATTAATTATTATTATTATTATTAACAACACATGATATCTGATTAGGGCAGTTAAAGTCTTCTGCTCTCCAACTCCAAGTAGCTCAGCCTGCGTTTTTCCTTCCCTTTAGCTGCATTTTCTGCTGAAATAGCAGTACTCTGACTTACAGCGATGATGACCTCTGACAATGAAACTGGCAGGCTGTAGCGGGATGTTACACTCTCCTGCTGCTGTTGTATAGTGGGGTCTTAAGATGACGCGATTAGTTAATATATACTGGCTGTTTTAAAAAGTGAATAAGCGCCCATTATGATAGACTCCCATATTACGTCAATTGGGAAAATGCCTGCAATTGATAGCACCTTTGGGGGTTGGGATAGGGCTGCATTAACCACTAAGCAAAATAATCACGTGCTTAGGGCTTCAAGGGAAGGGAGGGGCACCACAGAAACTTTCCATTGCCAGATTTACCATGAACCGGCAACTCCACTTTTCAGTTTACAAATTCTGAGATATCATACCCTACCCATGAATCTGACTCTTCTTCACCTGCCTAGAGTTCAAATCATACATTACCATAAGTCTAGGAAAGGTTTGCTTATGTGATAAGGTTTATTTGAAGAGATCAGGTTAGTTTTTTTGGGGGGGGGGGTTGTGACTCCTATCCAGATTTCCCTGATCCTGAGAGCGGAGGAAAATCACCTCATCTTTCTTTTGTGTACATTGTGAGACGAATACATGGCAGAATTCCCGAACAGGTTTCGTGTGCCATCTCCATCCACAACGCACAAAAATTGTGGCATTTGTTACTATGGCAACTAAACAGCAAAATAGATTTAATATCCTGGTAAAAGGGTATTCACTGATTGAAATTCATCATATTCTGCCTGAGCGGTTGCTGTTGGTATTGAGGCACCTGTATTAGGGTGGTGAAACAAGATCAATAATCATCCTGTGGATATTATGTCATGTCTTCCATGCAGCAAACTCTCCATCCCCATTCACAACTGTGCTGAAATGTGGACTCCACCTCTGCAGTAATTAAAAAAAAAAAAAAACACAAAACAAAACACCAGTTCTTGCAAGGGTGCTCAGTCCTCGGTCATTAAGGCACCTTATCGCTGCAGTAAGCAGCAAGCCTCACAATTTATGCCCTGTCAACCTATTCTTTCCAAAGGTCGGTGCCTCAGTAATAGCGCTGCTGTAATTGAGACGGCACTCGAGGACTGTCACACTAGAGGAGATATGATTATGTCATGGGTACTGAGTGTTCATTATTCATTCATGTCTATTCTAGCTGTCACACTTGCTACAATTACAATGGCTCTCTAATGAGAAAAGGGTTTTGTAGCTACCCAACTATAGAATCTATTCTTAGGGGGAGGGGGGGAAGCTATTCATAAAGATCTCTTAATGAGTTTCTCTTTAAAGTCCTTGAAGCATCCCCTTGTTCACATGGTCACCAGAACGGGTAAAGGGTTATTTCCTTTCCGCCATTCAAAACAACACTAAAAGAGCAAAGTGCTATAGTTTATCATTACATATAGTCAGGTGGTGAAGGTGCCAAAACAGACAGAAATTAAGATGACATTGGGATGACCATACATTGGAAATAGTGAGGATGGGGGAATCAGTGTGCCTATTGCCTATGACTAAACAATTTTGATCTTACAAACAAAGCAGAATCATTGATTGTTGTTGTTTAGGCGATTAGTTGTGTCCGACTCTTCGTAACCCCATGGACCAGAGCACGCCAGGCGCTCCTGTCTCCCACTGCCTCCCACAGTTTGTTCAAACTCACGTTGGTAGTTTCGAAAACACTGTCCAGCTATCTCGTCCTCTGTCATCCCCTTCTCCTTGTGCCCTCAATCTTACCCAGCATCAGAGTTTTTTCCAGGGAGTCTTCTCTTCTCATGAGGTGGCCCTAGTATTTGAGCCTCAGCTTCAGGATCTGTCCTTCCAGTGAGCACTCAGGGCTGATTTCCTTCAGAATGGAAAGGTTTGATCTTCTTGCAGTCCATGGGACTCTCAAGAGTCTCCTCCAGCACCACAATTCAAAAGCATCAATTCTCCGGCGATCAGCCTTCTTTGTGGTCCAGCTCTCACTTCCATACATAACTACTGGGAAAACCATAGCTTTAACTATACGGACCTTTGTCGGCAAGGTGATGTCTCTGCTTTTTGAGATGCTGTCTAGGTTTGTCATCGCTTTTTTCCCAAGGAGCAGGCGTCTTTTAATTCCATGACTGCTGTGAGCATCTGCTGTGATCATGGAGCCCAAGAAGGTAAAATCTGTCACTGCCTCCACTTCTTCCCCTTCTGTTTGCCAGGAGGTGATGGGACCAGTGGCCATGATAGAGCTTAGGAAGAGGCACAACTCTTGGGCTTGGGCTGCCAAATGGTCTCTCCTTTTCCCACTCACACTTCCATTGTAATGCTTTATCTCTCCTCCCATGGGCTCATTCCTGTTTGGTATATGATGAATGTTTTGAGCTGCGGCACTTAATAATAAATACAGGGGTTTTTCATTATAGATGCACAGTACTTATCAACAACAAGTGAGAGTTTGGCTATGCAAAGCGGTAATAGCAGAACTGCTTGAGAATTTATTATTATTATTCAGTATCATAAGTAGGGATAAGGTTAGGAAAAGATAAGCTTAGCAATGAAGGTGAGTTTATGAAGAGAGAAGCATATCATTTGATAACTATGATCATTGCAAAGTGACATGGTAAAATAGGCTATGCCACTTCTGGCTTGCATGTGGGATGTGGCACTTTTTAAATTAAATTAAAACAAAACAAAGCTACTTGCAAGTAACATACACATTGCTGAGAGCGCATCTGCTTCAGCCAGCTTGCTGCTGTGATTGTTTTCTTATTTGTAGGGACATTTTTAGGTGGGAAAGTGTTACAATGACTGGTCCTCTACCTGCAGCCTGAAATAGTTCAGTCTGTCTTACCTCCTTGTAGTCTATTACTTCATTTCCACCTCATGCGTGCATTCTCAGCTAATTAGTTCTTAGCTAATTTTGTGGAGTGGCTCTAGAGCAGGCATAGGCAAACTCGGCCCTCCAGATGTTTTGAGACTACAATTCCCATCACCCCTGACCACTGGTCCTGTTAGCTAGGGATGATGGGAGTTGTAGTCCCAAAACATCTGGAGGGCCGAGTTTGCCTATGCCTGCCCTAGAGCTACTATGGGAGTTAGCATTCTGTTCTTATAGTAGCCACATGAGGTAGGTCCTTACTGTTCCCATTTTATAGAATGGGCAATTGCAGCTGAAGAAACCACCCAGCATCATTTCCTACAATGGAAGTATCCCAGGTGCACCTACAACAATTTTATCCTATTAAATGTTTTAAATACCCTGGTGCATTGGTGTGGTACAGGAAAAGGTTGCTAGCCTGTTTACTACCGGTATTTATTGGCACAGACCATTTACAGATTTAAACGATTCCCTGATACGCATCTCTGTGGTGTTTGCTTAGCCATCCACAGGCTTTATTTATTTTTATTACTTTTTAAATTTATTTAAAAATATTCATAGACCACTTAAACATCAAAATGTGTCAAACTGGTGTACAAGTGAACGAAGGGCACCCAAGGCCAACAGCCAACAATAAAACAGCATTAAATACAAAAATACTGTAGTGTTATTAGTTTTATATAGCATGGTTTGAAGAAGTATTCTGACATGTTGGATTAAATGCCCGTTCAGAAACATTTGGAGCTTCCTAGAGAGTCAGCTTCTCTTCCTCTGTTCTGCAACACTGTGCAAGTTGGATGACCAAGTGTTTCACAATCAGGTTTCAGTAACTGTGAATATGTAATAATCCAAGTCCACTTTTCTCTTTCTAGTTGATAGCATCCATTGTGTTCATCAGCTTTGGAGTGGTAGCAGCTTTCTGTTGTGCAATCGTTGATGGTGTGTTTGCAGCACGACATATAGTAAGTATGCCTTTTTGATATTCCTCTCTCCCCTGGTTAGCTTATGCTTCGTGCCTACTAAGCCATTTCTGGCTGTGGTGAAAATCTAGTGATCCACTTCAGGTTCAGCATGTGAGGGGTGTAGTTGGACCGTTAGCAGTTATGGAGCATGCACTTCCATGTGTTCAGTGTGGTTCGCATGTTAGGATCGTTAAAACAAAACTGCTAATATGATAGTCCTTCAAATAGAACGTAACCCCTCCCTTTGATCATAGCAAAATATATAATGTGGCATCTTATTTGTGTTTAGATCATGATTTCATTAGAAAGAGATGGCAATAGGTTATAAGAAATAATGCAGAGCCAGTGTGGTGTAAGTGGTTAAGAGCGGTAGTCTCGTAATTTGGGGAACCGGGTTCGCGTCTCCACTCCTCCACATGCAGCTGCTGGGTGACCTTGGGCTAGTCACACTTCTCTGAAGTCTCTCAGCCCCACTCACCTCACAGAGTGTGTGTTGTGGGGGAGGAAGGGAAAGGAGAATGTTAGCCGCTTTGAGACTCCTTCAGGTAGTGATAAAGCGGGATATCAAATCCAAACTCTTCTTCTTCTCTTCTTCTTTTTCATTGTGTTCCTGCTTTCTTAATGCAGATAATTTCTTTATTTCTTTCCTGCTTTTCTTAAAAAAGTCAGGAGCAAAATAATGAAAGTTAGCTATGTTCTGTCTTTCACAAAGTACCTCCAGCTTTTTTTAAATAAAGGAGAGGGTGGGGGGAATCCATTGTTTTCACATGTGAAGATGGCATAAATTTGGCACAAACACTACTGAAGGAAAATATATTTCAGGATATATAGCTCCACATGATATGCCCCATTCAGAGGGGAGAAAAAAACACTTCACTTAATAGAAAGCTCTATAGAAAAGCACTTACAAAATTAGAAACTGATATAAAAGGGGCTTGATTTAAAGTACACCTGTCTCATGTGGGAAATCGTAATACAGATGTAGTTTGCTTTATTCACATGCATCCCAGCATTTGTATATTCAAAACCACTATTCATCTCTCCCCCACTTTTTTTTTAAAAAAAGTAGAATGCCTGAATCAACTGAAACAAATAAAGGTGGAAGTAGTTTGTAATGATGTTAGTTCGGGGCGGGGCGGGGGGAAAATACGGATATTACAGGAATCCATTATCTGTGAATCATGTTTGTTGGAGGTATATTGTTACACAGCAGTAGAGCTAGGCCTTGCATGTAACTTAATATCCTTGCAAAACAACAAAACAACCTTTTCACCAGGCATGTAGAAGACAGTTGCTCCCCCTTGTGATTCTATAGCTTGGCAGGGGTGGGGGTGGGACGGTGAGGACAAATTTTTAAGGCACGTCTCTTCACCCAAATACTTAAAAGGGAACGGTGTGGGTTGTGGGGATAAGGTATTTATTTTGCAATGCACTTCTCCAGCCAAAACATGTCTAAACAAATGTGAATATTAGTGGGGAAGTGTGCATAAAGTGCATCTATTAGTGAAAATAACATACAAAATGCATTATATTAGGGACGTTGCTTGGAAAAAGAAGTACACGTTAGGGCAAGATTGCACACACAAAAACATATTTTTGAAGAAATTTATACTAAAGTGCTGATGAACGCTGAGGATTAATTGCATTCTAATGATGGCATGTGAGCAGAATTTAAGACTGGAAAAATGAGAACCTGAGGGAAGTCAGATTTGACAGGTTCATTGATCCCCAGTCAAATTCAGTGTGGTTTGCTTCTGAGTAAGCATCATAGGATTGCACTGTTAGGTACTTTTCCTTCTGGGATGTGGGTGGTGCTGTGGTCTAAACCACTGAGCCCCTCGGGCTTGCCGATCGGAAGACTGGCAGTTCGAATCCGCCCGATGCGGTGAGCTCCCATTGCTCTGACCCAGCTTCTGCCAACCTAGCAGTTCGAAAGCACACCAAAGGAAGTAGATAAATAGGTACCGCTGCAGCGGGAAGGTAAACGGCATTTCCGTGCGCTCTGGTTTCCGTCACGGTGTTCCGTTTCACCAGAAGCGGTTTAGTCATGCTGCCCACACAACCCGGAAAGCTGTCTGTGGACAAACGCCGGCTCCCTCGGCCTGAAAGCGAGATGAACGCCACACCCCATAGTTGCCATTGACTGGACTTAACTGTCCAGGGGTCCTGTACCTTTTACCTTTACTTTTCCTTCTCCTTCATCAAATAGTAATCAGTATGAGTTAATTTTTAAGAGTCTGGCAAAATCCTGAGTGGGGAGGCCCTTACTAAAACCTTAACCTTTTTCATTATGGATCCCTTTTTAGGAATTCATGAATTCCATGGTGCCACCTGGTGGCTTTTTTCTGGAACAGGAGGGCATTTCTGGGAAGAACCTCATCCTGTTTCATAAAAACCACAGTATCATACATAGAGCATGCTATAAAATGAAGATTTGGGACAGCATGATGCATGAATCACGTTAATTTTAGTGCCAGTGTGCTTTTGATGCTAAAAATCCCACATATTATTATAATAATAATAATAATAATAATAATTAATAATAATAATAATTTATTTATATCCCGCTCATCTGGCTGTGTTTCTACAGGGCTGACTTTGTTAGTCTGTTGCCTTAGAAACAAACAAAGAATCCTGTGACACCACAGAGACTGATAAATTTGTTATGGCATAAATGGTTGTGGCCCTCAGGCCATTTCAAATAATCAAAATGGCGCCTCTTGTTCACACATGCCTACTCTTTCTCCACTTAACCATATTGACATATTTTCAGAAAAGCCAATGCTACCAGTAAAATTCATTCTATTTATTGGCTCTCTGTAAAAATAGAAGCAATTCTGTTGATAAACGGCAAGGCAGTAGGAAACCGAACTCAAATAATATGCAATGCCTCCCCACAATTAAATTAGCCAATCGCTTTGAAGGAAAACGTTAGGCCTATTTTTGCTTCTCCATGGTGGTGCAAGATGCAAAATCATAACTAATTACCTTTAATATCATTTCCTGAGTGAGTCATTAACGTAATTGCACAGCTCATATGGTAATTTCTTTTATAAAAAAATTAAATTAGCATTCATCATTCCGAATGGGAAAGTAACTTTAATTCACTTCTTGGGTTTAGATTTTCTTTGTGTTTAAAGATCTGCGGCCTGTTTTATAGCTTTGTTTTATTTTTCTCAAGAGCTTTTACATGATTGGTGATGATTAGTTAAAGGGACAAAGAACCTGCAGCTGTCCAAATGTTTTTAACTACAACTCCCATCAACCCTAGCATAGCTAAAGCTCAGGGATAATGGTACTTGGATGCCAACAACATCTGGAAGGCTGTAGGTTCTCCCTTCCTGATTGAAAGCAAATATCTGGATGTTTTCCTAGAGATGATATGAAATGTATATGCAGTTTTCCTGGTAATTATTTATTTCAAAAATGTGTCTCAGGCTGTGTGGTTTGCTGTAGCTTTTATGCCATTAATTTCTTTCTTCCAACTGGTGCTGTGCCTACAACGCTGTAGCCTGGACCCAGATTCCACTGAACTATGTGCAAACAGTTTCTCAGGTTGCCAGCAGGACCATTTCAATTAGCAACAAGCCATCAATAACATGATGGAAAACTGGACTTTTCTCAGGCAATAAGCAGGTTGATACAGTTGTAAGGTGTACCTTCCTACTTACTGGAAAACAAAGTTGCTCATTGGACACAAAGGCTTAAAACTACATATTAAGAGTCTTGGTTAAGGCTCTTTTTGTCTAGGGAGACACATTAGAACTTTGCATACAGAAGCACAAGATTGGTTGCTGTGGTGTCTAAACACTTTGTTTATTACTCTTACATTTTAATATGGTATTGTGAGCGACACATGTATTGTTTGTGCACTGTTTGCTTTTCTGTGAATTTGACAATTGTTTATTTTGCATTAGAAAATAGTAGCATCCCTTTTTACGAGGGGTGAAAGAGATTAATATATTTTTTGGATATGCAAGTAGGAAAAATCCAAGTCTGAGTGGCGTTAGAATATATCACCATGGCATCACTGTTTGTTTGAAAACTGGCTTGAAAACAGTGCTATATTTTTCAACCCAGGAACATATGTTCCATGTCATCATAAAATCAAGCTAAGTTGAGTTGGCAGAAATTACTTCACAAGGACTTTACAGCAAGGTGCTTTATTTTTTTGTACAGATTGTTGTTGTTTTTTATGCAGTGCCATGACAACAAATGTATAGCACATAAACAGAGAAAGTGCCTGGCCCAAGAAAAGCTACAGAGAACATGGAAGCATTCATAATTATAAATAAATCTGATCACCTACCTCTCCTGATTTTTGCAGTAATCACAGTGATCTGCCTGGCTTAGAGCTTCAACTTACTGGCCTTAGTAAAAAGGTAAAGGTAAAGGGACCCCTGACCATTAGGTCCAGTCATGTCCGACTCTGGGGTTGCGGTGCTCATCTCGCTTTATTGGCCGAGAGCCGGCGTACAGCTTCCGGGTCATGTGGCCAGCATGACAAAGCCACTTCTGGCGAACCATAGCAGTGCACAGAAACGCCGTTTACCTTCCCGCCAGAGTGGTTCCTATTTATCTACTTGCACTTTGATGTGCTTTCGAACTGCTAGGTGGGCAGGAGCTGGGACCGAGCAATGGGAGCTCACCCCGTCACTGGGATTCGAACCGCCGACCTTCTGATCAGCAAGCCCTAGGCTCTGTGGTTTAACCCACAGCAGCTTCCCCTACTGGCCTTAGTATTTTATCTCAAAACTGCTGAAGGAGTGTAACTTTCATTTAGACATACCGGTATGTTTAGAAGTTTCACTATATAGAGGGGTATCTGCCAAGAGCTACTAATTTCATAGTCAGCAGCAGAGAGTAAAAATAGAAAAATGCAGATACTGCAACGGAAAGATGAATTCTCTGCCTGGCAGCATACAGAATCCCAAGCTCAAGACAAAGTATAACCGAAATACATTATAGGTTTTGTGGCATTGTCTCATAAGTTCAGATCCACTGTGAGCGTATTCAAATCTAAATAAAGGGGATATAATTTTTTTGCACGCAAGAACAAATTCTGCCAACCTGCTGAACTATCGGGTAGTTATGGGCTGGAACCAAGGTTGATTCTCAGATACTTGTAAGAAGTACCAGTTGCTTTGTCTTCCTTTTAAAATATCAAATTATTTTGTTCTATTTTTAAAAATATACATTAGTGCCCTTGTTGTTGGTGTTAGAGGAGCAGTAGTACCTGTGATGGGGGAGACACATTGTGCTCCTTCTGGGGTAGTTTGTCCACCTTTGGTCCCCACCCAGCTCTCACCTGTGGCTCCTAGAAGCTGTCAGCATGCAACAACAGCCACACCCCAAGAAATGGCTTTGACTGACTGGCAAAACTGGGTGAGGGTAGCTGATGGGTCTCAAACTCTTGGTGAGTTAGGGACTTCACCCAGCATGCAAAGGCAGGCTCCAGCGGATTTAGCATAGTGGGTCCAACGGTCAAGGAGCCAGTTTCTGCATGTGCTGTAGAGGGAAGTGAGGGGCAGATGGGACTCATCAACCTGGGAAGGTAGCCCGTCTAGGAAAAGGAAGCTTTGATCCTAAACTTCTGCTGTCTTGTGAGAAGAAAAAGGAGAAGAAAAGGCTAAGGAGTAAACCCTCTACTGTACAAATCCAGAGTGGAGTCCCTAAGGTGGTTGGATGGCGTCTTGTATGCCTCCTTCTGGCAACTCCTGCAGCCCAGCTGGTGCCAAATGTATTGCTCTGCTTTCCTTTGGACCACATGAGCGAGGCTGAGGGTGTGTGTCTTGTCGTCTGGGCATCCCAGGGCCTCCATATACGCTGCCCAGGCTTGTGCCCCAAAGAGGTCACTTTGGTGCTGCTAACACAGCAGTTTGGCATCACCCACAGAGGCACACTCCGTTGTTTCTTGAGGCAGATGGATGGCTTTCAATCATATTCTCAGGGCAGTTGAATTGTCAGTTGGTTTTGGATTTCTAGCTCACTCAGCCTCAAACATGGGCAGTGAATGAAAACATTTAAGCTAGGGGTAGGGAGCCTTTTGTTAGATTCCATGTGCAATCAGATGAAAGTCTGACGGATCATGCAATGTGTGTCCTTGCTTTGGAAAGCTAGTGTAAGCTTTAAAAGATCTGTAGCTTGTGCTTTCTGATTTCACACTTTTTCTATGAGTTGTATAGATATGTCTACCTTCCTCTAGAGGGCGCACATGCTCTTCCTAATATTGAAAACTCTTTACTCTTTAAAATGGCACACACAGTTTTATTTTAAAAACGTAGTTCAGCATTCTGTTCTCACAGTTGCCAACCAGATGCCTGTGGGAAGCTGACAAGCAGAATGTAAGTGCAGTAGGAGCCTATCATTCTGAACTAATGTTAAGGGATCGCTGAACATGACTGTTGTTGTTGTTCAGTCGTTCAGTCATGTCCGACTCTTCGTGACCATGGACCAGAGCACACCAGGCACGCCTATCCTTCACTGCCTCCCGCAGTTTGGCCAAACCCATGTTAGTAGCTTCGAGAACACTGTCCAACCACCTCATCCTCTGTCGTCCCCTTCTCCTTGTGCCCTCCATCTTTCCCAACATCAGGGTCTTTTCTTAGGGAGTCTTCTCTTCTCATGAGGTGGCCAAAGTACTGGAGCCTCAACTTCAGGATCTGTCCTTCCAGTGAGCACTCAGGGCTGATTTCCTTAAGAATTGATAGGTTTGATCTTCTTGCAGTCCATGGGACTCTCAAGAGTCTCCTCCAGCACCATAATTCAAAAGCATCAATTCTTCGGCGATCATCCTTCTTTATGGTCCAGCTCTCACTTCCATACATCACTGCAGTGATCATAGAACCCAAGAAAGTAAAATCTCTCACTGCCTCCATTTCTTCCCCTTCTATTTCCCAGGAGGTGATAGGACCAGTGGCCATGATCTTAGTTTTTTTGATGTTGAGCTTCATACCATATTTTGCGCTCTCCTCTTTCACCCTCATTAAGAGGTTCTTTAATTCCTCCTCACTTTCTGCCATCAAAGTTGTGTCATCTGCATATCTGAGGTTGTTGATATTTCTTCCGGCAATCTTAATTCCGGCTTGGGATTCATCCAGTCCAGCCTTTCACATGATGAATTCTGCATATAAGTTAAATAAGCAGGGAGACAATATACAGCCTTGTTGTACTCCTTTCCAATTTTGAACCAATCAGTTGTTCCATGTCCAGTTCTAACTGTAGCTTCTTGTCCCACATAGAGATTTCTCAGGAGACAGATGAGGTGATCAGGCACTCCCATTTCTTTAAGAACTTGCCATAGTTTGTTGTGGTCGACACAGTCAAATGCTTTAGTGTAGTCAATGAAGCAGAAGTAGATGTTTTTCTGGAGCTCTCTAGCTTTCTCCATAATCCAGCGCATGAACATGACTAGTAGTCTCTGAAAGCCATATCCACCATGAATTTGTCAAATCCCCTTTTAGAGCTGTTCAGACGGCCGGCCATCACTACATGCTCTAGTGGTGAATCCCAGCTGTTACGTATTATGGATCTACGTCAGAGGACCAGAGACCCTTGTATATAACTCAGCAATCAGGATTTTGACCAAAGTCTATACACAAATGAATACTGGGGGCTCTTGAAAACTCTCCCAACACAGAGGCCTTGGACATTTATCATTGCAGGGCAATGACATGAAGCGAGATTCTCTTGCACTTTTCTGCAGGTTATGGAAGGCTTGTGGTCATTACTGTGGGTATCTATGTGAGTTTTGATGATACAGTATAAGAGATCTTCTGCTTACGCACACGTTGAAATAAATGATTTGTGGACGTAGCATGTGTTGGACAGCAGTTAGCAAATAAAGCTGTCCAGTGAGTTCTTTATAGACAGTTCAGTAGCAGTATTTTCTTAGCTTTTAGATTTGGTCCATTTCACTTTTCCATTAGATTTGGTCCATTTCACCTTGCTGCTGTTAAGCAATTATAATGCCGATAGATATGCACTATATGTATTACTCAGGGTAAAGGGTGTGATTCCATGTGATTTATGAGCTACTTAAAATAAAATCAGGTTTCACCTCATTTTGATTCCTTATTTGGGGGAAGGGGTTTGTTAGAAAGCTCCAATTAGTTTAGTCTAGTCCAGTCTAGTCTAGTCCGTAATCATTTGTGCAATGTATTTTGAGATCATTGATGGACAAGCAAAGCTTCCCACACTGATTTAAAAAAAAGTAATCTAGTTTGGAATCTCTGCAAGTTTGATTCACAGAATTAAGCTTGAATTTAAGCTAACCACCAAAAGCAACAACTTTAAGCATGGTTTGTGACGCAGTAACCAAATTCTGCATGGTTTGTGTGTGTAACAAGACAAGATAGAGTGTTTGGTGGAGAACAAAGTTGATTTGACTGTAATTGAAAAACTGGTTTGGGATATCCTACTTTTCCTGAAGACTCAGGCTGTGTTCACACATAGACTCTGAAATGCACATGGGTCATTCCCCCCTGAAATATACTCAGAGTCGAGTGTGGATTTCATGCTCTTTATTCAGCTCATAGTGCGAGGAATGGAAGTTCCCCCAGAACGTCTGCTTTATATACATTATTTACACAATGGGCCCCACGTGATTGGCTAATTCCGGGATACTCCTGTAGGCCAATCAGGTTGCGGATTCACTTCCATCTGGAGCCGGATTGGGTGGCTCCTGCGGACCAATCAGACTGCTGCATTCTGGTTCCTATTGTTCTAGGACCAATCAGACTGCTGCATTCTGAATCCTATTGTTCTAGGACCAATCAGACTGCTGCATTTTGGATCCTATTCAACTCAGTACATAACACACACACACCCAGTGTTATTTTGTACATAGATGTTTGTGGTTGTACACACCTTCATCTAAAGGAGCAGCTACTCTCTGAGTTGTCTGTACCCACAGGTGGGCATGTTTTAAACTAGTGTGCAATTGTGTTTTCTATTCCTCTCTCCTCAATTAGTGTTTCCACAGATCTTTGTTTTAAAAAACCAGTCTTTTGAAAGGTGCTGGAAACTTGTATGTTGATATACAAATGATATATATCAGTATAAAGAAGCAGCTAAGTTAATGTACTTCCTGTTTGCCTATTTCATTCATAGACAATTCAAACATATTGAAGAGGAGTGGCACAGCCCTGCAATGCCAGAAGATCTGCCCCAATAGGAAGTGACCCAAGAAAGCACTCCCTGTGTACACATGTATACAGCTAGTGCTTGAGAAGTGAATTCCCGGCACAAAATGGATTATAACTGTTCCTTTAGACTGACAGTTAGTGTGGGCCAAAGATGACATGGGGATGGCATGTGTACAGCACCTCCAAAAGGTGCCTGCCTCCATCACTGAATGCACATTGCCATGCAGGTTGTGGCTCAACCTCAGGCTTGCAGTCTTGAGTCTGCGCTTGGATCCTGCATTGCTCCTGAATGCACAAGAACTTTGATCAAACAAAGAATTTGTTAAACATGTAACTGGAGAAAAGAGGAGGGAATGCCCAAGCACAGAGTTTATTCCCAATATTCCTGACTATGGTTTGGAGGATGACAAGTAGGAACTAGTTTTCATTACTGCCCAACTGCTCTTGATATTAGGAATTGTTTTAGGAGATCCAGTCTAAATGTTCATTTCTATAACTTAAACCTTCAAAATTGCAGTGTATGACTTGCCACCAGGGTCGAATCAAGCCTTGCATATGCATCAGTAAGGATGATTATATTTTCCCAACACACATTACCCTCCTTGCTGAGCATAACCACTTATTTCTTGCTTCCAAGCCAACAATTGTGTGTTAGAAAGGAAACATGTGGCAAAGTGTTCCTTGGCTATCTAATTACCTAAATGGACTTAACTTTACAAAATTCATGCAGTTTGTCTGGGAGATAATTGCAATAATGTATCTCAAAGCCTTTTCTTTTTTTCTTTTTTTGCAGGAACCCAGGCCTTTATATAACAAACGGTGCCAGTATTATTCAAGTGGAGTAGGATTCTTATATGATGTTTACCAGACCGAGGTAAGCTATTATAGTGTAGTTTTTGTAGCTTTATGAATGGGGAAGACCACTTCCAAGATGACTAGGAGTATAAATGTTTTGCAGTTAAAGCACTCAGCCACTGTGGATTTATTTTCCAGACTTAAAACACACTATCATATTTGTAACAATAATATTTTCTTTGGAATCAAAGCTATTCTCATTCCATTCTTGTTGCTTAATGGTCCCTTGGAATGCATTCCTTAGACATAACTCTTTTCTTCTTCTTCTTCTTTCTCTTTTTTACTGAGTGGCATATTGTCATATATACCCAAGTTCAAGTTAATAGGTTTATACTGGCCCCAAACTGCAACTCCACAGTGTAATAGTCTGACACGGTCCAACAATGTCTGCATTTTGTATTCAGATTTATTTTGGGTTGCGGTTCTGCAGCCAAGTACAGGAGCAGTTGTGGGCAAATGGACTTTTGACTAAAACCTTACACTGAATACATATTGTTTTTGGTCTGTGTTACTGTATGTTTTATGCTGAGCGTATATATGTTGCCAAGTTCTGAACAAAAGGCCCATCTATTGTTTTGCAAGCAGGACAAGGAACAGAAACAAAATCGGCCCCAAGGAAAGATGAATTCTGTAAAATAAAACAGAACAAGGCTACCTAACGAAGTGGAAGGGGATCTGAGCAGGCATCTTCCACATAGGGATTTGTTCTAAAACAGCTCCTTGATAGATCAGGGTGAAGCACACTTCTAATTTCTGACCACAGTGCATGGTGTAAACTTAGCGGACAAAACTTCAAGTCTCCCAAATGAAGATTTGTTACCTCCTCTTTCTTCAGGTGACATGTTACACCTTAAACAGCAAGTGTCAGCTGAAAGTGAAGAGTAACACATGCTACTGCTGCGATTTGTACAATTGTGAAAAGTAAGTACCTGTGGACAGCAGGTTTGGAGGGTTCCTGTCAGTCTGAGCCTCTTCAGCCACAATCTGTTGTAACCCAGTGGATGCTGCAATCTGTAGTCTTATAAAGCAGACATGTATCTTCCTGCAAAAGTCACTGTTATAGGAGGAGCCTATTCATTTGCTTTTTCCAGCCAGGCATGTATTTATAATGTTAGTCATAAAACCTGGGGAGAAACTAGTAGCATTACCTGGCTCTCTAATACAAACCCACTCAGAATGAATGAAGCAGTAGAATACATCAGCCAGGCCTCTTTTACTCCAGTTCTGATGATCTGCTATTAAACACAAGTTCATTGGGGAATGGGCAATGACTAGGTTTTTCCCCTGTGATTATTATTATTCCACTCATCTGACTGGGTTACTCCAACCACTCTGGGTGACTTCCCACAAATTAAAACACAGTAAGACTTCAAACATTTAAAACTTCCCTATATAGGGCTGACTTTAGATTTCTTCTAAAAGTCAAGATAGTTGTTTATTTCCTTGACCCCCAAACACCCTCCCTTGCTAATATGCATGTCAGCACTTGTAGAAGAAAATGCCAGGTTTTTGCAAGAGACCAAAGTGGAGTGGGCACAAGGGGAACCCAGTTGGAAAGTAGCTTGTAGATTTTGTCACTAATAAACAGATTCGTTTATTCTGCCTGCCCCAAGCAAGTTGGCTTTAATTTCTTTGTATGCTTTCTATCCAGACTTTACTTAGGTTACTCTCTTTGCTTTCTTGGGCCACTTGCTGCAAACATTAGGATGGCTTTCAGACATTTCCCCCCCCCCCCCATTTTATTTTATGGTTTTCAATTTCTAGTCTACCCTATACTTAAACACAGCCGCTAAAAAAAATATCTAGCCCACCCTCCAGAAGTAGTACACATTAGAAAATTCCTTCCATCACAATGTCTGGCAACCTCCTATATTTTGAATATCAGAAATATCATGAGTTTTTCATTGTTTGAATGAGAGGACGAAGGGAAAAGTAGGTGCATTCTGGAACATCTGTGTGCAAAGGTCCACAGTTCTGACTAGCATCACCGCAACAGAGAAAATGGCAGGGCTGGGATGCTGGCGCTCTGGGTTTTCTTTTTGTAAATTGCTACTGATGTGATGTTCTTCCCTTCCTGCCCCCCTTCTCACCAGCTCAGAACACTCTACCAGCTATTATGAGTTCCTTGGTGTGAACAGCTGTCAGGATGTGGTCCACTTGTACCGGCTGCTCTGGTCCTCCACTGTCTTGAACATCATCGGATTGTTTCTTGGCATAGTCACAGCAGCCATACTTGGGGCATTTAAAGATGTGGTAAGTCTCAAAATGCTAGAGGCATTTTATACCGATGGGAGTCAACGCAGTAGGCCTCGGGCTTCCATGCAGAACATGTGGTTGGGACTATTGCACAAGGAATGTCCGGAGGGAGGGGGATTAACTCTTTTATTGTCAAAAGTACATTTACAAGTTAGGAAAAGGCATGTCCCCCAGACCAATGCGCCTCGGCTGTTGCTGTAACTGCCTCATTGGGTGCACACCTAGGAGTAGCAGAGAGACCCAAGCTGTGGACGAGCAGGAGAAAGACTATGCCTGCATGTAGCCTGTTTCTGCTCCTCCCTGTTCAATCCTCCCCTGGTCCTGGAAGGCAGTGGAGCAGGAGAGGTGGGGGCAGGAGAAGATGTGGAAGCCCTTGACAAGAGTCAAGAGACACCAGCCTGACCTCTCTCTCCTTTCTCTTGCACCTGTTCTCCACTCTCCAGTCCTACAGCTTCTCCTGCTTCTGCCTCTTGTCTCCTGGCTGTTAATGTCTCCTCCAGGTCACAGATCCCTTCTTCCAAGTCATTCTCCAACCCCCTTCTCCCGGTGCCCGTGCATCAAAATTCAGCCACCACCCCTCAGTATCCAGACAGTTCCTGACATCTTGTATTTTTATGTTGTTGTAGCCTAGCCTAGAACCTTGTGTGAAAGGGCAAGTAACAAAAATAAAACAATAATGTTTGGAGGTGCTAGATGTGGAGTACTAGGTTTACCCAGAGATTCCAGGGTGTCTGGAAGTCTTTGCCTGTGCAGCTGTGTGTGTGAAGTCCCCACCCCTATAGATGTTTGCACTGTACATGCAGACACCATGGGGTGAGGGGAGGACTTCTTGACACATGTCGCATCAGGGGTGAGGATATTTCATACAGCTGTGCTCCCATGTTGTTAGAACACCTGAAGGCTAGCATATCAGCACCTTGGCACATCAAAGGTGCCCTGCACATGCAGATTTCTAGCTGCACGAGGAACTGCACATACAGTTCCTAAGTCTTAAAGCAGCATTCTTCAACTTTGTGCAGGATTTTTGGACTTTGCCATTTTTTGTACTTATTTTAATGGCAAAAGTTGGCTTGGTTTAGTCTCCCCCAAGCTGCGTATCTGCATTTCATGCAGCTGGTTGATACATTACTCTCCGAGATGCTCTTGATTCCTCAAAAGACAGGCAGACTCTTTCTAAATTATTCGTTACATGTTCTTTTGTGACCTAGATGCCTGAAAATATTGGTTCGAACAGTAATCTTTAGGATGGAAACCACATGCAGGATAAATAGCACTTCCTTAGTTCTCTGCTTGCTGTGCTCATGCTGGAATTCCATGCATCTATTAGCTGAGGATGATGCCTGAATATGCCAGCCCCTTTGAAAGTCACACTGAATTTGGCGGACCTGTGTATGCACCAAGTATCATGTAGTGTAAAGTTTCACGTTGAGCTAGCATTTGCCATCTTGTAGTTTAACGTCATATAGACAGGTGAAACAAAGGCAATTTGAACCAGTAAATCTTTTCACAAAGTTTCAAATCCTTATTCCTGGATTTGGTTTTTATGAATACAATCCAGCTATTTGGAGATGACTGGCACAAGGTCCAAACAGTGCTATTTCCAAATCCTACTTAAGTTGTTAATAGGGAGAAATTGCAGTTTCCCACAATGCATATTTTGTCATGGTGCCTTCCTGCTCTTCAGGACACAAAGACAATTGTACCCATTTTTTAATTCGAAGTTTGCATGCCAGTTCATTACAGCTTGCTCAAAGTATTGTCAGAGATTTCGCTGAGGTTAGCATTCAAGTCCCAAAGCAAATGGCAAGGAAATAAAGTGGTGTCAGTTGTATTACACAAGCGAGTGAAAAGTACTGACAAATGGTTTCTTGGTGCCCTCCAGGCTAAATTCCTGGTATCTACTTTGCTGCTGGATTTCCATTTGTTTGTTTGTGCGAAGTAAACTGCTAATAGATTTGAGTCACTTCCCCTCTCCTCCCTTGAGCAGTGTCAAGGGTCAGTACTGGACTGGGAGAAGACATTAAATAGAGAAGGGACAAGCATCTAACAAGAATGCAGGGAAGTAAGAATAAGTGAGGGGAAATGGAATTGTTCTTCTAAATGTCATCTTCCCCTCAAGCTCTTAAAAATAGTTCTTGAATTTAAGATGAGGTAGCTTGGCATGGTAGTAAAAACTGTGCACATGAGTAAAGAATTGCTGCATGTTCTTTGAAAATTTGACAGTGTGAGGCTGGAGAAGGGTGGCCCTTACGCTGGCCTGGGGTCTTACTGTGGAGGAATCATAACACTCAATGCAGGTTTGAAAAGAACTATTTACAGGAAGCCCCACTATGCTTCCTTCCCATCTCAAGCACTCTTGGCTAGTGTGTGGTCTCTGAAAAAATGTTGAATTTGGTGTGTTACCATTTGCACTGTATTCTGCTATCAGTTTGCTTTTGTCGGGTAGTCACAGCACTCAGACAAAATAGAGAGAATGCTCAGTGAAATAATTTCTCCCAGCCAACATACCTACCTTTTAAAAAGAGGAGATTGGTGCATTTGTTCTACAGATGCATTTGGACTTCCACAGCGACATTTTTATGACTATTTGTAGTTCTTCAGAGAAAGGCATTTTCCTTACACCGGCAGCTGCGTGCTCCTTGAAATGTGTAAAAGTGGAATGCTATTCCTATTACACACATTCTGGTCTACGTTGAAAGTTGAGCAGGGGACACAATGCATTCTAGTGTGTTAAGGTCACAAGCAGGGGATGTGCCTGACCCGGCTCCCTTCTTTAAGTGTTTTGCGAGGAACAAATAGAAGCAGGTTTGGCACCAAAGTGTTTTGACATTCTTCTAAGGTAAAAGAAAGAGATGGGCGTTTTATCTTGTAAAAAAGTCTTCTGTTCCCCAGTCTGCAGATGTGGGATAGCATTTTGCCTCGACTTATATCATGCTGTTAACAAAGGTGTCATTATTGAATATGGATATGGAAAAAGTAGTTAATGAATATAAAAATCAAGCGTGGGGCATAAGCAAAATGTACTGATCTAGCTGTCTTCCACAGGTGCCTCTCTCACAAATTGCCTTCAGCTCTGGCCCTCCACCACAGATTCTTTACAATCCAGCTCAGCAGATTCTGACGTATGCTGGGTTTTGCCCTTCTGCAACAACTGTTCCTCATTATGCTTCCTACCATTTACCCCTTCAGGTATAGTAGAGGAAGAGTTCCACTTCCTTTAACTGTAAATCAGATGCACCGTTATGGCGCTGCTAGACTGTGCTTGTGGCAAAGGGGAGGCTGTTTTTGTGTGGGGGGGGTATATATCAGACTAGCACTGAAAGTAGTTTTCAGCACTTTTAAAATAATTATTCACAAATCAAGTGTTATATTGTTTGTTTCTACTACAATTTAATATGTTATATGGCCAGTATCGCAGGTGCTCTGCTGAGAACACAGAATCAAAATTGGAAAGACAAGACAGAGCTGCAGGAATGACATACGAGCTGACAATTTGTGTGTGGCTGGGTGTACACAGCAGGGATAGGGAACCTGTGGCCCTTTAGACATTGCTGAGCACAACTCCCATCAACCCTGACCACTCAACCATGCTGGCTGAGGGTGATGGGAACTGGAGCCCAATGTTGGAGGGCCACGATTTCCCCTCGTATTCAGTGTTGGTGATTTAGGCCATAGAATCATAGTATATTAGGGACTCCCATTTAAGAACATAGGGGGGAGATTGCCCCGTGTATAAGACGATCCACAGTTTTCACATAATTTTAAAGTAAAAAAACCTAGTCTTATACATGGAAAAATACGGTATATTACTGCAATTATGCATAAGTGATGGGTTTTTAGTTTTTTTTTTAACATATGTTTATATATATGCCTAATGAAGTCCAGTTAGCAGCTAATCACCGAAAACCTTTTGTTTTGCTACAGCCTACCAACAATTTCCCAACAGCATCATCTACTGACATTTCTTTATCCGATGACACTCAGCCACCATCTCAGTCCAGCTCTAACTATGGCTTGCCTCCCAATGCTCCTCCATTATATACACCATATTTCCTGTCAGGTGAAAAGCCTCCACCGTATGTACCATAGCCAAGACACCAATATCAACAGGTAGCAGGTTTAAAAACAAAAGCCTTGGCAGAAATGTGTGCTAACTAGCTAGTGGACTTTCAGGAGTGTCATATTGTGTGGCATGTTATTTATCAGCTTTAAATCCAAATAACATGTTAACAAGATGATGATTGCAAAACAGGCAGGCATCACAGACAGTTGATCGATCGATCAGTCAAATATTGCATGCAGTCCTTTTCAACCTACCTTTTATCTAACATGTATCCCCCTGCACCTACAAAGCAACTATTATTTTTAAAACAGAGCTAAAATCTAGGTAGCCACATACAGCCTGCATTTGTATATTAATGATAAATCTGGTTTATCGTAATGGAAATGAATTAGGTGGGCCTTGGGTTCGTGACATTCCTTGTCCTCTTCCAATGCAGCTGCAATGAGAAGTTTATGCTTTTGTTTCCGTTTCCAGTTAACACGGTTTAGTGCTGTCAACCCTAAAGTATGGTTAATCTTAATCATGGCTTATTGAAAAAAGCCCCCCACAAGCCACAGTTAAGACTAACCAAAGTTTGTTTGCAATTGTACGTAACACTACTATGATTTGTCAAACACAGAAGCAAGTTTTTGATATCCTTCTCACAGCCATACTGATTATATGGGGACACATGAACCTGAAGCTTACCTAGATTTGTTCCTGTAACAGTTTATGGTTATGTCTGAATGCAGACGCTGTGTGCTAGATGCAAATAAACAGCCTTTATATTGCTTGGGGATGTTAATCTCTACCCAGAGAGAATAGCTATGCACATCTGAGCTGCATGTGCAGCAGTTCACTGCACAGTGGCAAAGCCACTTTGTATGTAAATCACGTTGCAAAACTCTGGCTTCTTAGTTTTATTTCCTTATTCATAACTGGTTTACCTCCAGTTTAGAATCTAAATTATTACTGCTGTACACACAGACAGCTGTTTTAGAAAGGGAGAGATACTTTTATCTTTCTTTCATAGCATTAATATCTTCTTTTGGGTGGATATGTCTTCCAAAAGATTGTGATGATTATTTTACAATAAAATATCTTGTGTGCAATATATTTGTACTTTTAGTCTATGCATGTTATAGATGAGATAAAATATCATAATTTAATATGAACTGTTTTTCCAAAGGGTTAAAGTATACTGAAGGATCAAAGTATTTTAAAATATTTGGATTTATTCTCTTGTCTCAACAGTTGTACTGTGCGGTAGTTACTACTACTAAAAATAAAGTTATCTTTTCCATATGCTACAGATTCAACAAGTGATGCAGTATTTAATGTTGGTACATAACAAAAGGGCTGTATTAAAAGCCTCTGTTGCTATTTACAGGGAAGCAACCTTTGGCAGAGGTTTGGAATGAGACAGGGAGTGGCATTGGTTTCAGGATCTATCTCAGGATGGAGTCCACAGGCTACCCATTTCTAGCTTAGAGATTTTCACATTATGTAGAATGGGACAGCTGGGTGGGTGGAAGATAATGATGAAGAAAACTTGGGAACAGAGAGGAGGAAAGAGGAATAGAAAGCAAGCAGGACATGAAGACGGTTTATACCACGGATGTGGAACCTGTGACCCTTGAGATGACATGGGACTCCAGCTCCCATCAACCACAGGCAACATATATCTGGACAGCCACAGGTTCCCCATTTGATGGAATAGAACAGGCAAATATAATAAATGGGATTTTTTAATGAAAAGTTCAGAATTCAATGTAAAGAAAGGAAATGCACACTTTTTTTTTGGTTGGAGAGCTGTAACAAAAAATTCAAAGAATTGCTAATTTTGGAAAGTATTAATTAATATGCTCACATTAAAACACAAACCAAACTGAATTTCTTACCCATCCCTAACTATGAGCAAATTGGAAGCAAGTGGGCTGAGCATCAAAAGGGGAATAAGTGCCAGGGGTCAGCCCAAGATATTTTGCTGCCTAGGGCACAGCAGCCACCCCCCAGTGTCATGGTGCATAGGGACCCTGTACCCCTGTTCCAGTCTTACCTCACTACAGAAGAGTTTGTGTGATAGACCATAACAGCTAGAGGAGAGAGGGCAGGCAGTGGGGAAAGTAGAAGTCTTTATTCTCCATGCTCCATATGTAGAAGTTTTGCATGTAGTGAGAGGGTGGGGGAGGGATATAGTGCTCTATTCCACTGCTATTTCTGCACCCATGCTGAAAATGCAAACCATCTGTCTCCAATACTCCTAAGTGGGAGGAAAAGCCTTGTCATTTCCACTGGGGAGAGTAGAACATACCAAACATTGTGCGTATGGGTGTGCTAGAGAATACATAAAGTGAAGCAAACTATTTCATTAACAGAGACTAGCACCACCCAAAGGACTTAATGCAAGAGAGCAAAGTATTCCCGCCCCACACAAACAAAAACAAAACAACAACAACCACCTCTGCAACATATAGAGGCAGCTCCAGTTTGTAGGGATCTATTCTGCCATGATAGATGGCATTTAAACCAGAAGCAAGTGCTAACAGCTCCATTGCTCACGTGTCCTTAAAAGTCCATCTTCCCCCAATAACTGCTATCACTCTTTGCCTTTTCAAAAAGCCTCAGACAAGTTTTTCTGCCTAGATTCATTAGAAAAAGACACAACCTAGTTGCCGAATATCATCAGCCAACAAAGTAACCAAGCTTTGATATACTGTAAAACTCTAATATTGCTCCAAATCAACATGAATAAAGTAAAATTCCATCTAGAACACAGACCATCATTGCTTCAGCTAAGTCCAAAAAAAGTTTTTATATTTTATTCTTTCATATTTCATTAAGTCAGTAAGCAGCATTTGGTAATAAAAAAATACAGAAATATTTTTTAATCTTCCAGTCCACTCAGAATATATTACCAGTTGCCACATGGCAGGTATGACCTGCCTCTTAACAACTCACCTTGGGCAATAATTTGCAGCTTTGGGTTATTAATATCAGTTTTCTCAACTATTTACAAATATATTACATCTTTGAAACCCTCCCAAGCGAAGAAATATTTCAATAATTAATCTGACACACGAGTTTCAGTAGCTCCTACATAACTTCAGTGTTCAAGAGAACTATACACGCAGTGCTGGAAGTCTGAATAATTTATATCTTATTTATATTTATATTTATATATTTATATATATAAAGGAAAGCATTGAAATGGGACTTTTCTGAATATAAAACGTTTGTGTGTGTTGCAGTGGCATCTATTGACCAGTCTCTATTGGAGGACAAGAATGAGATGTGATGTCATTGGACTTGTAGACAGCTTCATCTAGATCCACAGCTTGCTTGTTAACTTTCACTGTCATGCAGCCACGGTAGAAAGCGGTGACTGGAGTTGAAGTGACAGGAACATCTGTATGTTTTGTTTTGATTTTTTAAAAAAGAGAAGGAAAACATCTTCAATAAAGGTTACCACCAAGTTCCTCATTCTTGTTAATTCTAAAACAAAACATTTTTTTTCATTTAACATTCTAAGCTGTACGCGGGTCTATGACTAACACAGGCTATGGGAATAGCTAAGCTGCAAAATTCAGGGAAGCTTTCGCAGAAGGAACTTCAACTGCATTTAGGTTTCTGCATACAAAGAATTAGAAATTGTTCTGGGATGTAGTGTTTCACTGCTTCTTTCTCAAATTTTGTTCTTGTCTTCCTTTCCAAGGTCTTCTGTTCAATTAATTGTATGATAAGTTTTGGCACTAAGGCAAGTTTAGCCTGCAGGTCTCTTCCCCCTCAGGACTATCTGCACTGATAACAGCTTAGGGTTCTGTCTGGGAAAAGCTCTCCCTTGTAACTTAACTCCTAGACAAAAGGTCTGGATTAACCATTACACAATTTAGGACGGAGGCGACTTCTGATGAAGTGTAATTATCTGATAATCTCATTCTGTAGAAGATGTTCTCATCTCGCTTGCCATTTCAGTTTTGAATTATCTACAGCTCAGCACAAGCTGGCTGATGTTATCTGAAGGTATGGATGTGTTCCCAGGGCTTGGGGTATGGCCCAAAGGAGCATGAGGTCACCACCTTCCTGAAGCTAAGCAGGTTTGTGGCTGGTCAGTGCCAGGATGGGAAACTGCCTGGGAACTACATATACACCACCTTGGGCTCCATGATGGAAGAAGTGGGCACTCATTCCAATAGATGGTGGCTAAGTGCACATGTAGCATTGTGTGGTGAGGATGCAGCTAGAGGAGTACAGGAACCCAGATAAAGATTTAGCAAATACTTCTATGTGCCTAGTGCTGTTTGATAAAGGGATGTCAGGCACAAAACATGCATATAGGCTATGGAAATATTTTCCTTACTATTATTGGGAATCAGCCAAATAATATTTTTTTTAGTAAAAGGCGGGAAGGCAAGCTGTACTAGAGATGTTTAAGATAATATATCTGTCATACACCTTTGATCACAGCTGTGTTGGAATTGGTAAAAATCTTTTATTAGATGCCTACCAGTATCCATGTAAACACTGAAGCAGGAAGAGAGAGACAGGATTTTAGTATAAGCCAATACATGAAGAAATCAGCTTATATCAACATTACTGCTATGTCTAATTTATAATCCACCTGCAATTTAATCTGCAGAGAATCATTCTCTCACTCACATTTGCACACACACACCATGGTTTCAGTTTTTGACCTAACAACCTCTGTAGTTGTTCCTGTGTAGCCTTGCCTGTAACACAAGCTGGATCTGCAGGAATTAACAGTGAACCTTTTGTGGCAAAGAGAAACACAGTCTGCAAATTCCTGCAGAGCAGGGTTCCGTTAAAGACACAACTACAAGACTTCGATCAAAAGTTGGCAGACGTAAAATTTGCAAAAAAAAAAGCAAGTATCTTGTGCTCTGGAGGTGATGTAAAAAACAAACAAACAAACAAACAAACAAGCTATGCGTTGACATCTAATGTAACAAAAATTGGCTTAAACAAAATGCTTCTGTGGAGGAAACTAAAAAACAATGCATTGATTTAAGAAAACCACATGACACTTTTTGCAGCAATACCATTAGCATTCTAATAAAAGTAAATTTGGGGGGAAATTTTAAGGTATGATTAGGTAAAGATTTATCAGTGTGATTGTATTTTGCCTCTTAACTATCCTTTTTTTGAAGAAAAAACATTTATTTAGGAAAAGACTTTGCAACTAACAAAGGGGCCACTGCAGGAAAAAGACACAAAATATAAAAAGGAAGAGCTGATGAGATGAAGGATCCCTGTGTGCACATTGTACTAAGCTGAGCTACCATGTAGAAAAACTGAACAGATAAGTAGTATTTATTAAAGATGTTCTACTATTCAAATTATGCTGCTGTCATATTTCCTAAAGCACCACCAATGGAAATAGTTAAAACCGAAAAAGTAACCTATTGGGCAAGATCCATCCACTTTGCATGCTTAGAGCCTTCCAGATTTGCATGCACTGAGAGACTTCCCATAGACATTTATTAATTTATAAGTTTCTTACTCTTCAATATTGAATAATAAAACCAACTAAATAAAACCAAAATAAACAGCATTAAAGCTGTTTGAAACCAGAGCCTAGAAAGATTCAAAAACCTATCAAAATAAACATCTAAAAGGCCTGGGCACAAAGAGAAAAAGGAGAAGGGTCTTCAGTTCCCAGGCAAGCCTTCCTGGGGAAGACAAGCCAGGGCACCAACACTAACACATCCTCTTTCATATCACTGCTCACCTCACTTCCAAAGGCCTGTAGAAGGGCCTCTGAAAGAGATCTCAACATCAGAGCAGGAATATCAATCATTAAACCTTTGCTTGTTCTAAACAATGTGGGACTTTAAAGACCAGCACTTGGAACTGTGCCGGAAAATGGAAGCATCCTTTACAATCCATGCCTTCTCTCGCTGAAGTTATTGCTTAGGGCTTGGTCGATGCCCAGAAAAAAAGTCAGGAAGAACTGTGCACTCCCTCGAAAAGACACCGGCTACTTGGGAGAAAAAAAACTGAAGTATATAATATTTTTGGTGGGGTGGGGCAGGAAACATTCCTGCAGATGCAGACATCTGGTGGTATTTCCATTCCATTCCCCCAGTACACCAGAATTTCTCTGCAAACCAAAACATTTTAACCCTTGTGTCTCTAAAAGCAGACACCCAGATTTTATCACTCCAAAAACAGAACAAAGGGTGATGCCTGATAATATTTCCACACTGAGGAAGTCTCTTATCCCAACACTATTTTGTGTGAATAGCCCAGATTTAATTCATCAACATGAATGGGACTATACCTTTGCATTCAAAGTGCCTGGAAGCAGCCAGACTGGATTGTTAGCTTTCACTCCTGTCACATTAGAATCATAGGGAGGATCTGATAGCCTTTAAAGGGAGATCTATATAACACCAATCTTTAAGTAGTATAATCTTTCTAGGAACATTTCTCTGGCCTTTCACGAACATAAAATGTATGTTGCCTTCTCTTTCAATATTTCTATGTGGCCCCTTATCTAAGCAACCCTCACTTACTACAATGGAATGCAATTTAGAATAATGATCACATTTGTGATTTCTGCTTGGGAACATACTATTTTCCTTTCCTGACAAAAAACACCCTTCAGGTTCAGTTGTGCTTCATTCTCCAAACAGGCAAAATTTCAAATGGCAGGCTATAGATGTCACAACAAGTCATGCTTTATTGTGACAGGAACAAGTTGCAGCAAACCTCAGGCTCACAGAAACCCCCCTTTTCTCATCTGCAGCCAGGAAGACAACTTCAGAAGTTTGTTGTGTGGTTTGTTGTGTTATCTGGCACAATAAACTGCTTAACACAAACCATACTATGGTTGGTTTAACAAGCAGCCAACTTAAAACCAAAACAAACCACAGTGCCTAGTTTGGACACATCACCAAGACAGGGATCATAGTTTGTTGCTCCTGTATGTACTAGACAAGAAGCAAAGTGAGTCTCACCTGTGGATTCATTGTAAACTATTAACCACAGTTTACTGTGACATGTGAATGCTGTCCAAGCAGAAGTAGAACATGGTCACTTCTAGTGACTGTTTGGCAGTCTACATTCTGGACTGCAACATTTGAAACTCACCTGGCAATCCTCCCACATAGGTCTTCACAGATGATTGCAGGTAATTATCCAAGAGAGACAAATTTTCTTCTAGCTGTGAATGGCTTAGTTCACTCTGTCCTGCAGTGCCATCCACAGTCATCAATATTTGACCTCTGTCAATGGAGATGTCAATCAAGTGTTCCTGTTCATCACAAATGCTTACTGCCAGTCTGCACACCACTGTGTTCTTCACTGCCAAGACAATGAACTGAATAGCAAGAAAGAATAAGGAAAGAGATGGAAAATGGAAGTTATAGATATTTATAGGAAAAAATAGCACCAACACACCCTGTTACCTTAGAAATATTTAAGGAACTTAAGATACTATTACCAAATGCAAGGATTGTTGAAAATTGTAGTGGGCAACCACTCCCAAATACACTGTTATCCCCACTCAGCAGAAAAGGCTTTGGGAAAGTTTGCTTTGAAACTAGCAGACAACCAACTCTGTTTGAATTCAAATGTTTCTCCTCAGTACATTAACTGCATGAACTGCTTTGCTGGGTAGGTCCTAGAACCATCTAGTCTCTAGCACTGCAGTGGCTATCGAGATATTTCTGGAAAACTCATAAGCAAGACATTAAGCTAGTAGCCAACAAACACAGCTTGTTCTGCAGAACGTGGTTAATCAGTGGTATACTACACCTGAACATGGGACATGCCACTTTAGCTATTATGGCGATAAGAAATGGGCAAGGAGGGACCTGCATAATTATGGTGGGTGAAGTGAGCAAAGAAAAGCAAGCTGAGGAGGTGGATGTTATCTTTCATTTTTTTATCTCTTCCACCATCACTGTCTAGGTCTGTGAAACGCTACTGGCTAAGAATTTATTTCTTGCTATTAAACATTTAATACTAGCGTCAAGGAACGCCCTCCCACCAACACACAATCCAGTGCCTATTTTCTCAGAGGTAAGCCCCACTACAGTCTATGAAGGTTATAGTCTTACAATATAATCCTGTACATCTCTATTGAAAATAAAGCCACGTTGAATTCAGGCAAAAGGGTATAGAATCACTGACTGTATGATTCAAGGAATGATTACTAGAAGTAGATTCCACTGAATTCCGTGAAATCCAGCACCTAGCACAGCCTTAATCACTCTATTCAGTTAATTATCATAGCCCGGAGTTCTGTTCCCACTACTTTAGTATTCTGCTTTGTGAAACTTTATTGTTAATGGATATACATCTCTGCCCATTAATTAAATTTATGTATATATTATGTTGTGGGCATAGTTGGAAATCTGGTACAATTTCAGCATCTCCCTTGAGTTCAGTAAAACCATTCACAATTCACAATGTATCAAAAGAGAAAATGGAACAAAAAGGCATAGGTTGAAACTCAGTGAATTAAATTATGGGGCCTTAAGCTCAGTGATAGAGCATCTGCTTTGCATGCCTATGTTCCAGGTTCAATCCCCAATGGCATCTCCAGTAGGGCTGGGAATACCCCTTGCCTGGAATCCTGTAGAAGGCACTGCCAGTCACTGCAGAAGACAATACTGAGCTATATAGAAGAAAGGTCTGTCCCAGTATGAAGGCAGCTTTCTATGTGTCTATCCATAGAATTCTATTGTGATGCATCTGACAGTGTGGACTCCGTGGCCTTTGAAAACTTGCTGTGTTTTGCAGCAGTTCCTCAACACAGCGATGTGACTCCCTTCCTCCTTATTTGTCTTATTCTTAACTCTAAGGGCATCAGGTAACATCTAGCAAAATAAACTTTTATGCCTGATTTGTTGGGAGTATTAAGTGGGGGATATTAAGTCTGAGGTGGGGAACCTCAGCACTGAGGGATAAATGTGGCCCTCCAATCCTTTCTATATAGCCCTCTGGACTCTCCCCAGAGCACACCCACTCCCTCCGTGCCACAACTTTCACTAGCCCTACCTCATACCCCTTTTTAAGTGTTTTTGGCTGGAATGGGTCCTTTGAACCCTGATAATGCCTCTTAGATGCCTGGGATGGAGGATAGAGAAAGATGCTGGGGTGTGGGTGGGTGTAGAAAACATAACTACTGGAATTGCATCTTTGGTCTGGCATGCTGCCTTCTCATCCTGGTCCTAAAAACCTTAGCGGTACACCAAATGAAAACAAAAAACTAAAATAATACGTATTTACCTGTTGTTTAAGTTTCTTGGTGGAATGATAGTCAATCAGAGCCACTGATAAAGGGACTGTTGCTTCACTGCTGATGAGGGCAAAGAGCACCCCAGTATCTGTGGCTGGTCGAATCAGAATATTTACTTTTACTTCCCATTGCTTCACTGTTTCATTGGTGTCAAGTGGTTGGGCTACAGAAAGAAAGACAGAACTTAGGTACATAAAAGTTTCAAATAGTCAAGCACAGATAAGATTTCCTCATCTGACGGTGGGGGGGGGGTAGGGAAACAGATAGCTACATATTATTAAATCACCAGTATAAAGGAGAGTGCCTTTCCATACGAAACTATTTTAACTGCTCTGTTTCATCCATCTTACAGAAAGTGCTATGGCCCTGTAGATTGCTTGAAGCCAAGGTTAAGCTTTTTAATCAACAGGGAGACTTCTGATTGCCAGAGGCTATCAACCCGCTGTACTTGGGGATCCTTCAATGTGAGTCATCCAGCTTCTGCATCAGCCTTGAGCTTTAGGAAGTAATTGACTGATCTGATATCAACGAACCCAAGGGGAAAACAAGATGACTTTCACAAAACTCACAGCAATATAAATGTATAAATAGAACGTAGTCCGCATGACCTAATTGTATAGCCCCAGGTTCTGTTCTCACTTATTTCAGTGTTATGCTTTGTGAATGGATACCAAACTAGCACAATTTGTTTTGTTTTTTAAAACGTCAGTTATTAAATTGGGAGCAGAACGCCTTTGGGGGGGGCTATTATTTGCAGCACATTTTAATCTTCCTTGTTGTTGTGGCACAATTCATCATGGAAAATTTGTGGTGCTCACTGCTGATAATTCCTGCTATAAAGCGTCATGGGGACAGGATAAGTCAAATCACAAAGCACACCTGGGATTGTGGGAAGCAGTCTGACTGATACCTGTCTGCATGTACAACAAAGGAGAGATAGATCAGGCATCTGGCTTGGAGACAGGTCAGTATCACAAAGATTCACCAGTATGTTTTATAATCCTAAAGGTAGGGACTTCTCTGGATAATAAATAAAAATAATAAAAATCTGTCCAACTGATCATCTAGCTTCGATAAAATATTAGTTTGTTAATTTCCTTAATAGGGCATCTGGTGACCTATTTTTTTAAAAAAAAACATGGCAGAAAAAAATGTATTAATAGCTTTATTTTTTAATTTGAATTCCTATCCCATCCTTGCTTTCAAAAGAGCCTAGGAGGTTGATGGCATATGTATAAAAGATATTGAATTAACTTTTTTTGTACTTTGCATTGCTAAATTTAGGGAGGAGAATTTAAAACGACCTGTTTAAAGATGCAACTGCTACACAGAAAGAAATGATCCCATACAACAGAAAAATATGATTCCGTACAACAATCATATATTTTAAACTGCTTTTTAAAGTCTTCTATATCTTTCCTTCTATCTATGCATGCACACAAGTGTGTATGTATGCATAAATTAACATTTTATTTTAAATGCCAAGGTTTCGCTTGACCCATTAATTCTAGATAGTCTTTTTTGGGTGTGCACTTCCACATTAGACTTTCTTCTTGTGAGTAACATTGAAATAACACAATATAGTAGATGTTCAGGGAGCAAATGCCAATTTCAATCTTGGCTGAAACGGATGTGTATGTTAATCACTCTTCTAAAGGCCTCTACTGTGTTCAGTCTGTGCAGGATAATTAGTCTCAACTCAGCACATGTCACTGAGAAGGTGACCACATCGACTCTCAGTGTAATCAACACTGCCAGAGGGCCAGAGAGAGAGAAATGACCCTCACCATTGCATTTTAACCCATAGGGAATGTTTCACCAGATAACAAATCATGGAAGGCTTTGACCTGACCAAGAAAATCCGAACTGAAATATAAAAATACACTGTGAAGTGCAAGCAGCAAAAAGTAAACCAGAGTTTTCTATATTGTGTGGGGTTTAATATACCTAACATTTTTTTCTCTTTTACTACTTGAACCTCTATTTCAGGTTGAGCTTTTTTTTAATGAGCAGGGTATGGCAATTTTAAGACAGCACTCCTCAACTGTCTCTATTTCTCTGCAAAATTTAAATGCGTATTTTCTACAGCATAACACGACCAGACACTTACCATAGCTGAAATTAAACACAGCAAAACCATTGCCAGGGTAGAAGGAGCCTCTTCCTGCAACTGCAAAGCACTGCATCTTATCATTCAGTCTCACTGTCTCTTGGATGGTCATATCCTCGCCATTCAGCCAATTCCAGCCCCTCATGCACCCGTCCATTCGTGGGTTAATCTAATAAGATCAAGTGCATGGATTTACTTTCAGTTTTTTGCTGAATTTGTAAAGAGGGATATGGGTTAAAAACATTTTATAAATAATTTTTTTAAGACTTGAATACCTCTCTTATATAAATATAAATATTTCCAAGGTAGGGCACAGAAAAGCAATAAAATCATAAAGTAACATCAAATCCAAAAAGTTAGGTTATGTATTTCAAAGATACTAAGATGGCCTTATGTGAAAACGAATCATTATATAAATCTGCGGTACAGCCTCACTAGGAACACTGTGTACAATCCATGTCAACCTATCTCAAACAGGATATCACAGTAATGGAAAAAAGTTATGGCACCTTCCCTATCAGAAAAGGCTAAAACATAAAGAGGCCTTTTAGTTTAGGAGGGAAAGACAATGAGGAGAGGGGCTAATAGATGTTTGTAGACATTAATGGGAGTTCAACCCTTACTGAACACTGACATCTGGAGGGCACAAAGTTGGGGGAAATCTGATCCAGAAAGGAGGACTCCACTGTCCCGAACACCTGAGCCCAGGAATACCCACAACACTACATACAAAATAAAAAAGAGAATTGGAACATTTTATCTTATGAGAGAAATTGGGCATCTTATCACAGCTTAAATACAAATAAGAATGCCAGAAACCAAATTAATTTGATTCAGAGGCTGGATCTGACCTATGGGCTGCCAGCTGACCACCCCACACCAGTGGATTATTCCCTATATATACTTAAAAGTAGTACTTACAGGCTGGACAAGATCTTTAGTCTTAAAAGGAACACCTCCCACTGTTAGGTTCAGCTGATAAAGTCCTCTGTCCAGAGTAAACAAATCCCCTGAGACAGCTATCTTCATAACTGCATCCTTATTGACTTTTATAACCAAACTTCTCTCCAGCTCTTCCACAGATATCTGAAGGAAAGGGGGGATACAAACAGGTTCAGAAGTGTGGTTTAGTTCAGAAGTTTAGTACTTGCATGATACAAAAAAATCCACAAAAGAAAAAGAAAAACGGTGAGGGAGCTAACATCACATCATCAGGTAGTCACAAAGCATTCTTGTCTCTCCAGGAATTTAGAATAGAGTTCACATAGCTATTGATCAAGCCTCCTTTGGCTTTTCATGTACAATAAGCAAGCCCAATTTATGTTAAAAAAAAAACACTTGTGGAGTTTTTTGTTTGGTTGTTTTTATGCAGAACTGTGAGGAAGAACATGAATTACAAGTCATCAAGTGCAACAGTGCAACTAAAGGAACAATTTTTGGCAGAGTAAAGAAGATTAACAGGGATTAAAACTACTTCCTAGTCTATCAGAAAAGCTCTTGCAATTACATCAAATTACAAAATAATTGCATTTGCCAGTCCACATTTCATTCCATCCAGTACTAAAAGCACCGGATTCTACACACACAACCACGATATCATACAAATTCATCGCTTTACCAATTAATGCAGTAAACATCTGGAATTAATTTTGATAAATGCAATGTTTTCTTTTTTGGTTTTGTAGGTTGGCATTACTTTACAATGAGGTTTTTTTGGTCAAGATGATCATTATGTAACCCAAAAAATCTGGTTTTACTGTTGCAGCTGACAAGCCTGTGCATGTTAGCTGCATTACATATTTCCACTGTAAGTCTAAACTATTTATAAACAAAAAACATTTAACTAATCCATCATTTTACACACGTGAGAGCACTCTATACTGTTAAGATATTATTCCTCCCCCCACCCCCCAACACACTATTTTGGGCCAGATTTAATTAACTGATCCTGCTAGTTGAAGCCCGTGCAAGCACATCCACTAGTGCAGTAAGGCTTCCTCCCCTTTTCCTCCTGGTCCTTTGGTTCTGGGCAGCATTGGGAGAACCCCTAGAACCGCATGCAGAGGGGAGAAGAGAGATGATTCTGCTGGGCAAGCAGAAATCTTGCGCTGATAGAACATTTCTAACAGCATGTCGATGAATTCCTCCTATAATGCATACACACAAACAAACTATATTCACATTTTGCTCCACTGAATGGAGGAAACTGTTTGTTTTGATGATATTTCAGGAACTGAACCAGACATGAATGGGCGTAACTGGAATTATGAGGAAAGCACAGCAAAGGATGTGTTTTATCCATTAGTTCCTTAACAAATAAGGAGTCTCTCTCTCTCTTGCACACAATAGTATTCAAGAATACTTCCACAATTTTTTTAAAAAAGCAATGCTTTTAGTATTTCTTAAAAGTGTCCTTTAGGGGTTAGCAATTGACATCATGTTATAGAAAAATAAAACGATACTCTGCATTAAAATATTAAGTTTCAGAAGTTTCAGAAGGCATGAGAAAAGCAGCCTGTACTATACCCACTGTCTGCCACATTCCATGGTTGATCATTGGTCCACTGCTGGTCACACGGCCTATTCCATTGTACTTCAGTTGCAACTCTAGCCGTCCATTGCGCAAAGCCAAGACGATCCATGTACTGTCTCGATGGCCTCCAGCAAAGAAAAGGATGCCTTCAGGATCAAAGGTTCTAAAGTCGAATTCAGCCACAAGTCTGGCCACAAGGATACAAGAAATAGAAATCAGTAATTTATGCAGTGTTTCAGAAAGCAGGAACAGTGTGCTTTCCATCTAACTGATTCATTTCAGAGATGCAGGTACTGACTATAAAGCATATATAATCACATTGTCAATGACAGCTGCCATTCATTAATGCGCGCACACACAGGGGTGCAGACATCATCCAAAGGCATGCCAAGAAATGGTAGGGGGTTTCAATCATCCACTTAGGTGACAAACATGACTGCAGAATCCTGTAGTACCTTAAAGACAGCGATAGGGAAATCTGTTGTCCTCCAGGTATTACTGGACTCCAACTCCCATCAATCCCAGGCAGCATGGCCGATAGTCAGGTATGTGGAATCTGTAGTCCAGAAATATCTGAGAAGCCGCAGGTTCCCCATGTCTGCTTATGAACACTATGTTATTGTGACATGGGACTGCAAGTGTCATGACTGCTGCCTACAAAAGACCATACTGTCTGTCTGTAGCCACAAATACTTTTCTAGAATTCAGTCTACAATAGTGACAGCAAGTTATTGATCATGGAAAGATAATCTGTTTTGACCCATACCTATCCCCCAGTTTAGCATGTGTTTAGAAAAGAACTTCCCTCTTTAATTAAAAATGAATTCTCACCGTGTTGGTTGTTTTCTTCTAAAACGTAGTCTGATAACAGGTGTGCCACTAAACATTCTTCCAAGATAGAGGGATTTAACGCTTTTTGCAGCAGCGAAAGATACACAGGGCAAAATGTCCTGCAGGGAGAAAAGCAAATCACACATATGCACACATAAAACTTTAAGAATAGGTTTAGAAACAGCGATTTTCTTTGATTTCTTTTATCTTAAACACTAATTCAATGCCACTGCGACTGTCCAATAGTAACCAGGGGACTACAGTCAAACAGGTGGAATCTACACACATATAAAAAACGCTGTGAAAATACTTTTTAAAAAAACGTTTTGAAAAATGTATTGAATTTGCCATACCGTGTTTCTCCTAAAATAAGACACCGTCTTATATTCTTTTTCCCTCCCAAAAAACACAGTATGGCTTATTTTCGGGGGATGTCTTATTTTTAAGACCCGGAACGGGGCTTCAAGCGCCGCGCGCTGCAGCTGCTGCTGGCTCCCGATGGATCGGGCCTTCACGGCCACGCGCTCTTTAATCCAAGCCCTGATCGCTTGGGAACCAGCAAGAGCCGCAGCACGTGGCGCTTCATCCCCCAATCGCTCGGGATGCAGCAGGAGCCGCAGCGCACGGCTCTTTATTCCAAGGGGGAGAGAGAAGCACCCCCAAAAGGCACAAGACCCTCTGGGTATGTTGGACACCCCAGGAGATCCCTTAAGGTGGCGATATTTTAAAGGGGTCCCGGTGAAACCATGCCACACAATCCTCTAAAGGGGGCATCCCAGGACTTATTGCAAGGAGATGGATAAATGTTTGGGCGCCCCTCTTGAACTGTGAGCCAAGGCACTCAGAGAGACAATATCTCCTGAAAACTTTTCAGACAGTTTCAACCAAGAAATACTTCATCATCTTCACCATCATCATTGGACAGGAGAAAGAGTAAGGTCTCTGGCTTGTATCCTCTTTTCAAATCATACACATACAAACATATGTATTTGGAAGCGGAATGAGGGAGACAGCTAACCAGTCCTTGCGCCTTATTTCTCCAGAAACACGTTTGTAAGCCTTCGGCAACACACAAGTCTTAGGCTGCGATTCTACACACTCCTACGCGGGAGTAAGCCCCACTGAATTCAATGGGGCTTACTTCCGAGTAGACGCACTTTGGGTTGCACGGTCAACCGCCACCGAGAAAGTGGACAAAAAATGGGAAAAGGGACCGAGCAAACGCAGATTCAAGCCGAACCCCAAAGGTCTCCAAAATATATCATCTGGGATAGCTGAAAAGCGTCAGATCTGCCGCAGTTTAAAAAGAATTGGGGGAGATGCCCGGGATATTTGAGGAGGGGGCTGAGATTGAGGGTTGCACTGAACTCCCCTTAGCCCCGGTGCCTTCTCTAGTCAGCCCAATCCGGAGCACTCTGGGACCTTAAATCACTTTAGGCAGGACCGAAAGCGAGAGCACGGAAAGGGGAGGAAGTTTTCCCGGTGGCTCGTTTTACAGCCTCTTCACGAGCAGGAATTTAAACACACACAACGCCCGCCCTCCCGAGCTCTCCAAAAACAACAGCAGCCCGCCACCCTCTTCCCTGGACCACGAACGCCGAGGAGGAAATGCGCCACCAGGCAAACAGGTCCGTTTCAAACTCCGCTTTGCCGCCGCCTCCCAAGCGGCTCGTTCCTTGCGAGACGCCTCCGAAGTTAGCGGGAGAAGGAAGGAAGGCAGGCAGGCAAAGCGGGGAGGGAGGAGAGCGAGAGAGCGAAAGCACAAGTTGAGCAACGCAAGTAATGCGCGCAAAGCTCCCGCGAAGCGCCTAGCCAAACTCTCCAAGAAAACAGGCTGCGGAACGCGGCGGCAGCCGGAGGGACCGAGCGGGACGGAGAAGGGGGCTGAGGGGAGGAAGGATTCGAGGGTCTCGGGGTGCTGACGTGTAGGCGTCTCGGTCTCCAAAGAGCAGATCTGGAAGGTTAACATGAAGATCAAAGCCCGGGTGTTCTGCATGTTGTACGAGAGCAGAAAGCCACCCTCCAAAAAAGTTCTTTTTCCCCTCTCTCTTCCAAGTGTCTTGGCGTCCTCGCTCCCTCTCGCTTTTCTTCCCCTGCTCCTCTTCCTCTCTTTCAATAACTAAAGAAGAAGAAGAAGAAGAATTCTTCTGCCAAAGCTCAGCAGAAGCTTTTTCTCAGAGGCACGCCGGAAAGTTGCCGAGAGAAGCCATTGATTCCCCCACACGAGGCTTGGAATAAAGAGTCGTGCGCTGCGGCTCCTGCTGCGTCCCGAGTGATCGGGGGATGAAGCGCTTCACCCCCGATCGCTCGGGACGCAGCAGGAGCCGCAGCGCACGATTCTTTATTCCAAGCCCCGATCGCCAGGGGCTCTTCCACTTCCTTTGTGCCCTCTGGAAATGCGCCCACCTTAGCAGGTATCACCCCGTCTTATTTTCGGGGTATGGCTTATATTTTGTTACCGCTAGAAAACCCTGCCATGCCTTATATTTTAGGCATGTCTTATATTATGAGAAACACGGTAGTTCACCATCGCTATCTAGTGTCACATTTGTATATCACACTTTACAACACACCTAAAACATTTATTTGCAGCTGTATAGCTGAGTCCACTCCCAACAATCCCTCCTCATTCCAGTTAGCAACTGCAGATTAGCAGTCACCTACCTCCTCACTGAGTCTGGGCATAGAAATGTATGTTTAGACACAGCTAAAGAAGAACAAGTTGATTATGATGCAGCTCAGTGAGTGGGCACATGTAGGTGGTACCAGGTTCAAACCCTGGCATGTCCGGTGAAAACCCTGGAGAGCTGCTCTCAAGCAGAATAGACAATTATAAGCTAGATAAACAAACAGCATACCCTGAAAAAAGGCAGCTTCCTATGTTCCTATTTAATATTTCCTTTTGAGAATTAAGGGGAGGGAGGAGAAAGCAGGCAACAAATACCAAGTTAATTACATTCCAGGAACTGAAATCCACTGTAGGCACACACTGTTTTTGAAGTTATGGTCTTTTAATGGGTTTGCCTCCAGTCTTAGGGAGTCTGAGCCAGTTGGACTATTCCCCTTTGTATAGAGTTGTTTCAAAGCTTTGGGACTGCATTCTATCATTCTTATCTCGGTGAACAGAAGTAAGCACGGTACCTCACAGGTGTTCATGTTCTTGGAAAGTTTTACTCCACCTCTTCCATTGCAGTGACAGCTGTAACTTCCTGGCAAATTGACACATGCTTGCTCACAATATTTCTGTTCACACTCGTCCACATCTATACTCCAGCAACAATGGAGAAAGCAGAGACACAGATTCTTACATTCCTTTTTAATGTGCTGGGCTTAAAAACAACAATAACAACTGTTGTCTAAAAGTAATTAGCATGTCTTATTCCCTCTGGGGCAGGTGGAGGGGAACATAGGGCACTCAAGGCGCTCTGCTTTAATATCATCAATAATTTCATTTATGACAGACAACATTTTTGGGGGACTCTGCAATGAGTATTACAATTCTGAATGGAGTCAAGGGTCTGGTGGATTGGGAAAGGACAGTTTGGGGCGGTGACAAAGTGGGTGATCTGGTGCCTATAAAGCCAACACTCCCTCTTCTCCCCCAATTTTGTTGACAGTTGTTCACCTGTTAGGGGTATGCCATTGTCATAAAAGTCCCTAATTCTAAAAAATCTCACACTTCTCCAATGAATCATTTGGTTGGGTCCTGCCTGTATTGTAAAATTGTGGATGAAACATAAAGGATCAGAGGCGAGACTGGGGATATTAATTTTGAGATCCAGGAATGAATGCCACACTCCAAGATCAGTGCTAGAAAATGGGTTAGTGATAGCACAGAAAGCATGGCCAGGATGCTAATATGGTTGGTTGTCCTATTCCATGTCTATCCACTGATCTCTGAAATTGAGTAGTACGTTTATGACATTATGCAAAAGGGATTGCTTCATAATACCAAGTTTTCCCTAGTCACCTTCCACTGAGATTGTTGAAAAAAAATTGGGCTAAAATTGGTTAATTTTGTCCACCAGGGGAACCTTCCAAGACTCATTGTTGGTTATGTATTGGCATTCTGCAAGGGGAAGACTCAGATTACTGCATCTTGCAGTATTATGAGGCAACCTGTTTACAGCATTATCAGCACTGAATGGTCGTTATCCAAAGAAAACACCATGGCCACAATGTCTCATGCAGGCTTAATTCAAGTAAACAAATGAGGCCCAAATTTTTGATGAAAAAATATTCAAAAGCAGCTCTCTAGAACAAGGGTTCCCAAACTGTAGTTCATGGACCACTGATTCATACAGGTGGTACGCAGCACTGTCCACATTACATATTCACATGGATTTTAAACTGTATTTCAACTGTCTTTTATTTCTTATATTGCATTTTATTATATTAGTTTGAATTCTTTGGATTGCAAACTGTAATATAAAAAATGCAACATATTAAATGAAAGAAGCAATACAAAGAGCATTAAAATTCATACCACATCTTGCACCCTACATTATGATTGCTACAAAGGGCAAAAAATCTTTAAGAGGTTCAACAAGACCATCAGAAATTTTCAAGTGGTCAGGGGTGAGGGAGGAATTTGAGAATCACTGCCCTAAAAACTTAAAAATAACTATCGAAAGGGGGGGACTTTACGACAGCAATCTATCAAGCCTCAGAATTATCTTTGTGGAATTAATTCCATCTACTAACCTTCACAAACCTTTCTGACATCATCATAAACATAGCCATCATCACAGACACATGAATAAGAGCTTATCACGTTTTTACACTGAGCTTCTCCACAGATGTCTGGTGATACTGTGCATTCATCTATATCTGAAAAGGAACAAAAATCAACAGCAATAATCAGAATGTCAACATTCTTTCAATGCCTATGGTTCCCAAGTTCCATCTTGGTCCAGAGTCAATTCTCATTCCATTGTTACAACTGAATAATGGAAGTAGGAAATGACTTCAGTCTTCCTATAAACCAGAAGCTGCTGTTTTGTAAGTCGTATAGCACCTTGGGTAAAATGCTACCACATTATTGAGAGAGGAAACATCGAAAAAAAAATCACAGGAAAAATGTGACAGCAATATAAAGTAAGGTCAGAATTTGTGGGACAAAAAGGATCACGGAATTAGGAAATGACAAATTGTTTGTTTTGCTGAGGAAAAAATGAAAACATATTTTCAAAGCCTTTTCAATCCAGTAACACACACACAGGAGGATGCTTCTGCATGTGATTCTATTGCTGGAATCATGTGCACAGATCTTGAGCAGATTCATATCCAAATTCGCTATTGCATACTAATGTGAACGAGAACATGAATCATATGACCTTTGTTTGCACAGCAGGGTGTGAAAAATGATGTCACCTGCACCCCCTTCCACTCTCTTGCTCTGGATTTAAAAATGTGTGTTTAATAGAGCTGATCCTGGAACTGCAGACATGAACTGCAACTCCCATCAGCCCCAGCTAGCATGGTCAATGGCCAGGGATGGTGGGAGTTGTAGTTTGGCAACATCTAGAAGGCACCAAGTGAAGCTTACGCTATAGGACAAGCTTCCCCAACCTAGTACCTCCAGATATTTTGGGCTACAATTTCCAGTAGCTTGAGCCACCATGTCCAAGAGTCAGGGATGATGGGAATTGTAGATATATGTGTGCACGTGTGTGCTTATCTATCTGATAGGCACCAGGTTAGAAAGGCTGCCAAAAGAGAATGGGTACAGGGTAGGTTTTTTTCGTATGCAGACTACAACAGCATTACTCTGTTGAAAAGACAGAAGTCTTACATAGTTTACTAAAAACACAGGCAGGAAAGAAACCCCCCAGACTTACAGCTACTTAGCCACTGTTACTGGACTATTTCTTGAATAATTCTAAGGAAGATTCCCACCAAATATTGTTGAAATATTCATACATTTCCAAACTCAGCTCTATTTAATGAGCTAATGCAATGCAATATATAGAAAAACTAAGAAAATCTACACTTCACAAGGCACTATTTTTCAGAGTCAAAGTAGGCTGGTTAGCTGGGGCACGCTGGCACAACCCAACATGCAAATCCTTTGTGAATCACCACTTTGCTATGGTGCTGGACAGACAGTTCTGTGGTATAACTACAGACATGCCTAGACATGCACACTTGTGGCTTTTCATACTGGAATCTTAAGCCATAGTTGTAAGAAACTAAGAAGTATTAGCAACAGTTCAATTTAGCCGTCAGTGGCAACATGCTAATGAAGAGAACGGAGTGTCCTGTGGCACCAAGACTGGTAAATGTATTGTTGATTTGTCTTTCATGGATTAGAACCCATTTTATCAGATGCAAAAGAGTTCACTTGAACAGCTTGTGCAGAATAAAATTGTCTTTAAAAAATTATTCAAAAGTTACAATACATTTTCAATCAATATATCCCCTTCCCTGTCTTATCTCATCCCCTTCTCCCACTCCCCCTGTTTTTGCTACGACAGGCCAACACAGCTATGCCTTTCGGGAGCAATCGTCATAACATTGATGTTATTGAGCTTTCACTCATTCTAATGGCATTTGTGCAGTAGGCTTCTGGAAAAGCACTGGAGCCATGACTAACAACAAAATGAAACAATCATAGTCCCATAGTACGTAAGGGTGGGGGGGGGGTGTTAGCATTCAAAATGCACATCACATGTAAAGGGTTAATTGTAAGAGCTGTAGAACTCTGTGATGTCATATGCTCTGTGGCAGTTATGGCAGTTGGTTCAGTTATGGCAGTTGGTTCAGTTATGGCAGTTACTTGAACAGTCTTTAACTGTTACAGCAGCTATGCTATGCTATGTTGTGCTGCTCAGTCTGCCTCGGAGTAGAATAGTCTGTAACAGTTTATGCATCCTGTATTAGCAATTTAAGAAATATCCACCTGCACAGTATATTGAATCTGTATCTGCAATTACACTAAGTAAAAGTTATTTGTTATTTAAACTTTAAGAGTCTTGTGTAGTTTCTACAGGAGGGAACAAATTAAAGGGTCAAACAACCCAGGGCTGTCTTCTGCAAAACTCTGCTAAATGTTCAATTCCCACAAAAGGGAGCTTAAATCATTGGGGCAGTTCAGACGTAACACATGCTTCCTCCTCTTCTGCTTGCTTCCTTGCCCCTGGCATTCCTCCTTTCCTGGTTTAATGCAAATCCTAGTTTGGCATTTCTTCTGAATCAGTGAATTATCGGTTTGCTTTAAATCAGCAAATGAGTGAATGAAGAAGCCTATGGTTCATATAAGTGGTTTAAGCTTTACTCTGTACTCACATCTTACCTTTGCAACTTTTATTGTCATCCATGAGTTCAAACCCATTATTACAAGAACAGCGATAGCTGCCAAGTGTGTTGTAACAGATATGTCTACAGCCACCATTCTGCTCGGCACATTCGTTAATATCTGGAAATAAAGAAAGAATAAATATTGGGTGTATTCACTTCGGTGCTGCAAACGCAGTAGATGGATGTTTTCAAACTTCACTATCATGTGGGAAAGGGGGGTTTTCAGCAGAAAAGTTGGAGTGCATGAGAGGGGAGGGTAAACTTATCCCACCCCAGCTGTAGACACTCATCTCCGAAACTCACCCTGCACCATAGAAAAAAGCCTCCTTTTGGTGTCCATGAAAGGTTGTTTTAAGCCCAATTTCTGTGCAGGGTAAGGAGAAGCCATGGGGACTGCATCTGTCACATGGGAGATGGATTCACTACCCCTGATTTACACTGACTGGCAGCAACTCTCAAGGATTTCAGAGTAGAGTCTTTTCCACCACTACCTACAGATGCTAGTACATTTCCAAGCATGATTCAAAGTGTAGGTGCTGACCTTTAAAGCCCTAAACAGCTTTGGCCCAGTATACCCGAAGGAGCATTTCAACCCTCATTGTGCAGCCTGGAAACTGAGATTCAGCTCCAAGGGCCTTCTGCCGGTTCCCTCATTGTGAGAAGTGAGGTTACAAGGAACCAGACAGAGGGCCTTCTCGGTAGTGGCGCCCGCTCTGTGGAATGCCTTCCCACCAGATGTCAAGGAAATTAACAACTGTACCTGACTTTTAGAAGACATCGGAAGGCAGCCCTGTTTAGGGAAGTTTTTAATGTTTGATGTTTTATTATGTTTGATGTTTTAATTTGCTGGAAGCCGCCCAGAGTGGCTGGGGCAACCCAGTCAGGTGGGTAGTGCACTGAGCCGCAATCATTCCCCATCTCATCATCCTCATCGTGAACACACAGCCACAAGCAGCACAGAACAAGACTTACCTTCATTGCATTTTTCTCCTTGCCAGCCTGGTCTGCAGCGGCAAAGGAATCCGCCTTTCAAGTCGTCACATGTATTCGTACCTTCTTTATGACACGGACTAGGCAAACACTGATTTGGCAAATCTGGGGGTGGAGGGAAGGGTTGAAAACATACCACATAAAACTTTTACCCTGGAATCAAATTATTTAAGACAATATTGCTATTACCATTCAAAACAAATTCTGGAGGTGGTAAATGCATTGTTTGGCTCTACTGCATAAACAAAAACTGATGGAGAAAGGAGGCAGTTATTAGCATTGTTTTGTAAAGAAAGATGGCAGCACTGCATTGCCACAAGACACTGTTTTTCAGGCCAGAGGTTTTCAACCTTTTGGAGTCCGCGGTTCATTTGACCAACTACATTCTTTCTGCGGCACCCCTGTGGGGCTCAGGAGCCCAGTTATGTCATCCCTTGCCTGCAGAGCTGGCAGCCTCTCACCCTTTTACAAACACCCTCCCTTGTGGAGGGTTTCCTCAGCCTCCCCTACCCTCTCCTTGGGAGTCCTCCGGGCAGCTGCCCCCGCCGCCCCTGGTCTCTGAGCTGCCCTCCCTGTCCCAAAGAGAGCTGCCTCTTCACACTGCCTCCGAGGAGGCCCCCAGCCTTAGTGACCCAGCGGAGAGTGTCCAAAGGTGAATGTGAGGCTAGTACCTTACTTTGGGAGGCAGCAGTGGGCACTGCTGGGCTTGCATGGTGGAAAGGCTCCCTTTCAGGACTGGGTACTCAGCTCCCTGACAGGCATTGCACACAGCAAGCACAAGAAAGGGCCCGCACAGTGCCTACCTGCCTGGCCTCCTACTTGTCTGTCCATTCCCAAAAGCAAGGGCTGGCAGACTAGCTGGCCGGGCATTACATTATCTGTAATGTATTTATATTGCTTTCCCACATTCGTTACTTACTTGCTGTGCCTATGAGAATCTATAATTTCATTGTATGGTGTTGTAAAAACAGGTAAGATATAATGATAATGCGCACAGATTATTTTAACTCTTCGTTCCTTGAGACTGGAATGTTACTTTGTATTATTTAGCACGATGAACTGAAGAAGCTCCCGCGAAACCTGATTATATCCGGGATTCAGGTCTTCAGATCTACTTTCGCTGAGGAACGGCGAGGAGGGCCTATCTGCGTTTACCATCACGCATGACCATGTTTCCTTGCCTGACTGTGACCGCTCCCTCACAAAAGACTTTGCGCATTCAGTAGAGTACCATTTGCAACACTTTTGCGTAATTTGATTACGCTAGGACATTATCATTAGCCTCAGTATTATGCCACCAGCTTATTGAGTGTTTACAGGCTTGGATTTGCATGCTGCACCTAAATGTGTTCATTTTAACATGTTTGAGTAAACTGCTCTCAATATTTATTAGCCAATTTGGTGTTTTGGAGTTTGATTGAGTAAACTGCTCTCAATATTTATTAGCCAATTTGGTGTTTTGGAGTTTTGGTTTTGTTTGTCCATTCTCAGAAGCAAGGGCTGGCAGACTAGCTGGCTGGGCTCCCTCACCCACTTGCTTGCTTACTCACAAGGCCACCTCAGCTCCTAGCAACCAGCACCCCCTGGCCAGTCCCAGAGGCACCATTCGCTTGGGAAGCTTGCAGCCAGGGCAGCTGCAACAAACAACTGTGCAAGCCTTTAGGAGGCAGACACGCGAGAGGGCATCAGAGGAGGGAGGGAAGGAAAGAGGGAAAGAGGCGTGAGTTGCCAATGGCACCCCTAACCATCCTTCAAGGCACCCCAGGGTGCCACGGCACACTGGTTGAAAACCACTATTCTAGGCAATTTGCTCAATTACAGAAAAGTTAATACACATGCCAAGCTAAATGAATTATTGTCCTGGAGAGCTCACTCTTTAAAGAAAAAAAATGTGGGAACCATTTACTTTGCCCATTCTAACTTGAAGTCATCATTCTGGAAGAAAAAACTTTAATTACAGAAATGGAATAAAAATTATTAATAATAATTATATATGTTATGTCCTAAGCCTAACAAGAGAGTGCTTCAGGAATTCTTCTTCTGGAGATAGGAACTTATCTTGAATTGTAGCAGAATGTTCTGTTGTAAGAAAGGGAGGAAAGAACGCTTAATTCTTAAGGAGTGGCATGTGACTATCCTCTGCCGAAGGAAAGCATACCTATAATATTCGCTAAAATCTTGAAAGCCATAAACTGTACTTTTTGAAAATGTCTCTACAATATGACTGTTAAACACTAAAGCAAAAGAAGCCTTACTGAAAGGCAAAGACAATCCCCATCACAAAGTCTTCCAAGTAAGCAAGACCTTGAAGAAAGATATAGATGGAGGCAGGATACAGGAGCACTCCCAAACCACATATTTGAGCTTTCTCTAATGAAGCCTTCGTGAATTATCACAGTCTCTCTAATCAGTGGAATTCAACTCTGCAGCCACAGGTCTGCACTGTAATGCAGCAAATACCTGTATCATCAAGATGCAGACAAAACAGTAGAGCAGTGATGTAACATGGTATTCAAATATTTCAGGTGAAATGTTGCTAATAGTGCTTACTTGTCTAAACCATTTGAGATATTCACAAAGTCATATTGAAAACAGCCAATGCAGCAAAACAGATCCCACAGACGCACACAAAAATCCTTTGGCTGCAGTAAAATTAAACCAAGCTAAGCTGCCACCTCCACTTTGCCAAGTCACTACTCTTAAAGTAGGTATCCCAAATAAATCAGAAAGCCATGAGTTCTATACTATCCTAACTTCTATGTATCTCTATGGCACCTGGCACAGGCATAGCAAGGAACCCTAACTTTTCCTCTTGACTAATTATCATGCCTGCTACCTCCCATAATTCATTTCAGGCATAAATCTTACCATGGGTGAGATCTGTGTGTCAGCTATGCCAATGTTAAGAACAATAGTAGCTAAGGACAAGGGATTCTAATCATCCTTTTACTATGATGTCCACACCAGTCCTCAGTCTGTCTCTTTTCCTTGTATAAATCTGTTAGCCAAGAATGCATGCTGCGAGGTTTCTTGTTTGTACCCCGTGAACTCACTATGTTGCCTTAGGCAGGCTTGCTATCGCTCAGGCACAGCATAGCATTTCTAAGTAAGAGGTTCCCTGCCAGGATCTGAGACACAACAGATTGCCTTAGGCAACCTAGCGAGTTCACAGCTTTACATACCCAACTTTACAGGTTGTTAAGGATTATCAAGATAAATGTTATGTGAAGCATTTTTCATGCACAGGAAGAACACCGCATCTGTTCTATTCTTCTTCCCTCTTGCTCAACAGATGGCATTCTTTAAACCATGCTTTCCATTGCTCGGTCACCACTCCAAACAATATATGCCTCTGTTGTTGTCCTCTGAACAGAGACATTTTGCACATGGGCAATTGTTCGAAACTCCCATTGTTATCTAGGTGCATTTTGCGACAGGGATTTCTGAGTTCTGGGTGCAGTACTGCGCCTAAGATTTCAGATTAAAACTCCAGAGTGGAAGGAAAGGAGGACCTTTTACTGCCTCCCCACTTCCAGCTACTTTCTTAAGACTGTAGAAGAGACCCTCTGAAGAATATCAGGGGGGTGGGCAGGGAAAGGACTAGACCATGTGGTAAATGAACATAATATTTTCGCTGCAGTTCATTCATTTTCAGCTTTGTATTCTTGTTATAAAAACTCCCGCACATAGACAATCAGTTGTTGCACCCAAAAACTAGGTTTAAGGTACCATTTAGCTCCTAGATTTCATATCTCAGTTTCTAACACTGCACATAGCTAGTCAAAAAGTTAGCATGTTACAGGCCTTCCATATCCAATCATCTCGCCTTTTTCTCACCTTCCAAAGGATTTCTTCCCACAATGCTTTGGATATCTTTGGTTTCACTGCTTCACTCTTACTTTCAACGGTGAAGGTGACCACCATGCCAAGAGAGCTCATTCTCATTATCCCAGCCTCTCCAGCAATGTGTTTAATGTCCTTAGTACACACATGCAAGAAACTACTAGTAGTGCTAATGAGTGCTGGGTATCGCCAGCCAAACATTGCGGTTTGGCGAAATACCACGATGTTGAAAAAAGCTGCATTGGCCCCAGCCAGCAAGATGCCGGGTGAAACCACTGCAGCTCTCATTGTGGGAGCTGAGGCGGTTTCACCCCAGCGCCTCATGGGCTGTGGCCAATATTGGCTGGCCCCAGCTTGCTTCTCAGACAGGGGGTGGAAAGGCTCCTGGCCCCAGCTGAGCGAGCCCCGAGGCCCCTTGGCCAGGCTCTGCTGGGGAGCGGAAGAGCTCCTGCCCCCAATGGAGCCAGCCCTGAGCCCCCTGCCACTCGTGGTGGAGCAGCAAGGACCTTGGGGCTCCTTGGCCAAGCTCCCTCTGCCTTCGCTGGCATGGGGGGCGGGCGAGCTACGTTGCCCGCTTGCCCCCCACTCCCCGAATATGGACCAAGCGGCGGTAGCCAAGCACCTCGCTGATTCAGCTTGATGGCAGAATATGATGGCGGTTCACCAATGGTAAATCGCTGGTGAAACCGCTGCTGCTTGAGTCCCTCTGCCTCCAGCTCCCAGCTAGTTTGTTTCTCCTTCAGCGCGCTGGAGGCAGACGGACTCAAGAGCGGTGACAGTTTCACCAGTGATATACCGTATTTTTCGCTCCATAACGCGCACCGGACCATAACGTGCACCTAGTTTTTTGAGGAGGAAAGCTCCCCTTTTTGAGGATCAGTTCAAAGTTGTGCATCTTCTTTTGGAAGAAGAAAAGCCCCATTTGCAAAAGGATCAGCTCAAACTTGTTGTTGTGCTGCTGCTTTTGCAAAGGAGAAAAGAAACATTTGCAAAAGGAGCAGCTCAAAGTTGTTGTTGTGCTGCTGCTTTTGCAAAGGAGAAAAGACCCATCTGCAAAAAGAGCAGCTCAAAGTTGTGCTGCTGCTGCAGCTTTTGCAAAGGAGAAAAGACCCATCTGCAAAAGGAGCAGCTCAAAGCCCTTTCTACAGTTTCCAAACAGATAATCTAAGCCAGTCACATGTCGCTGGGGAAACCAACAGCCTCCTCTGCAGGAGGACCTTATCTCTCTTCCCGATCTCTTTCTCTCTGCAGCGACCTTATCTCTCTTCCCGATCTCTTGCTGATCAGCTGTAAAGCGGCAGCCTTTCAACACCCCCTTCTCTCTTTGTAAAAGAAAAAGCTCGATCTACTTTTGGTCCCTGGGCAATTCAGCTCCAGGGACCATGCATTCGCTCCATAACGCGCACAGACTTTCCCCCTTCCTTTTTAGAAGGAAAAAAGTGCGCGTTATGGAGCAAAAAATACGGTACTGCTGAGTGAAGCTGTCATCGCGGTCTGCCCCCACATACCAGTCCTGGGCAATATATCAATATACATCAATATACCAATATATCACCCAGGCCTAGTGCTAACCACACCTTGAAATACTATGAAAGAATATTGGACCCTATTACCAGCAATGGACAGTGGGGTGGGGTCATGTTGCTTTCCTGATCTCTGCCCGGCTGTGCCGCTGTTGTATATCACAATGGAAAGGGGGGAGGAGCAAGGCAACAGTGAGGTCAGTGCAGTGCAAACATGCCAGCACATTTCCACTGCACTGACCTCACTGCCGCCTCATTGTTCCCCATCCCAATATGCAGCAATGCCCAGAACTGCAGGGCGGCTCATGGGAGCATTTGGGTGCAGGGATACCAAAGAAGGATGTCAAAAACATCAGAGTGATCAAGTTCTAAGTGCTTTATTAAGAGAAAGGAGTAGACTTACAGCAAATCAGCCTGCTAAGTCTCCCAGCCTTTACAAACACGGGACGGACACTGCAGCAAGGAGATGGCTTGCCTGCGCCCAAGCAAACGCCCAAGCAAACGTTCATACATTCATACAAAGCAGCGTGTGTCACTTTGGCCAGGACTTCCAATCACTTCACCTGCCCAGATGAGAGCATAGGTGGCAAAGAGCCACATCTTACAGATAGCTCTCCTTTCTGGGCTCAGTGCCCAGCACCCTAAGCCCACAGATAAGGATAACATCAAAGCAAGCCAATTAGCTCATATCAAAGCAAGTGAATATAAGCATATATGACCTCATGGTTACAACTACTACCAGTTAATTGTGGGGTTATCTTGACTACCAAGATGGCACTAGCGGAGCTTCCGCAGTTCACCTTTGGCTCAATACAAGCAGCAAGTGTCAGGCAAATGGCGCAGCCCCCACCATGCCATCTGCCTAGCACACAAATAGTTTGCTGATTTCTTTCATCGCAATAGAAAAATAGAACCTAGTGTGTTCTATTTTTCCTTCCCTAGTGTGTTCTATTTTTCCTTAAGATGTATATATTTACAATGCTTGCCAACCTCTTCAATTAGAGCCAGGCACTCTGTCCCCCTAAGCACGTTACACTGTTACAAGGAAAACACTTTAGCAAAAATTTTTTGCAGGCTGTAAAGATGGACAACAGTAGACAACTGTGTCAGGAACCAAAAAGTCATATTGAAAAATACGACTTTCAAGCCGTCTGGCCCCAAAATGGCAACTAGGCATTACGTTTTGGCGACTGTAACCCTGGTTAAAGGAGCCATTTGGCACCTAGCTTATATATCTGAGTTTCTAACACTAACAAGGGGGTATGGTATGATTGTGATGGTATTTTTTTAAAATGTAGAAGCTAACCACTTCTCATCACTGTGCTTTCAGGCCCCAAAGCCCACCTAGCCACACTGGTTTCAGGTAGGCATAATAGCCCAAGTCAACTCAGCTCTGCATCTGCCGTATTACTCATCTACACTCTCCCCCTGGGTCTAATCCATGGTGGTAGATGACAGTGGCAATGAATGGAGGAAGAGCTGTCACTGCTGCAGATACTGAATGGTGACCACAAAAAAACCTGCAGCTGGAACTTTGTAGCTCAACCACATGACTGAGCACTGATAGCAGAGCAGCTCTAAAATAATTGCAAGAAGGGTTATTCTGCATTGAATAAAAAGGGTTTGGTAGGCAGCAATTGCTGAGATTTTGCATATTAATCCCAGAATTAAGTTACAGCCACATCTGTTAACTTTTAGGTGAATCTTTCACAATGTTAATGGGTTCTGATCTTGAAAGATAAAGTGAAGCGTAGGCTGCATGTCATATAGTGAAAGACTCCCTACGTTTGACAGGATTACATGGCCCATTTGACCAGATTGTAATAAGACACTTAGGCTACAATTCTATATATCAGTGGCAGAAAAGTTGTGCCCTACAGGCTGGTTCTGGCCTCCCAATATCCACAGAAATTTGGCAATTTAACTTTAAAAAAAATATTGCTTTGCTTATTTTGCTTGGATGCCCTCCACTGTGATAATGGAGGACCCAGCAACACTCCAACAAACAGAAGCCTCTCCCTCAACTTACCTTGCAACGGTGCCTCATCTCCATCCAGTGGAATGTCATTGCAAGAAGGTTGGCGAGTCCCTTCCTGTTTCTTAAGCCCCAAGACCTTCTTGCAATGGCATTAGGCACCGTTGCAAGTTAAGAATATATCTGAATCATTATGGGCTCCATTCAGCAACACAGTTCTGCTATAGTGTAAGCACTCTTGGCTGCACAATGGAACTTCCTCTTGTTGTCCTCCTCAGGTCCAATGCTAAACTGTGGTGAACTGAAAAAATCAGAACTTAGAGGTTACCCAATAGTTCCTCATACTTGGACCACAGAAGAATGGGGGAAGGAGATGGTGAGAGGGCTTTTTTTTGGGGGGGGGTTAGACTTATTCCTGTCACCTATGGCACAGTGTGGAATTTTGAAGCGCATGAACTTATCTTGACAGCCCCCAGTCACCTCCCCGAAGAGACATACGCAGGTAGGTCTCTTGATCCATTCTATCTATATCCTACAAAGCAGTAAAACATGGTTTTATACCCAACTGTTATAGAAAGGTAAAAAAAAGGTAAAGGACCCCTGGATGGTTAAGTCCAGTCAAAGGCGACTATGGGGTTGCGGCACTCATCTCGCTTCAGGCCAAGGGAGCCGGCGTTTGCCCACATACAGATTTCTGGATCATGTGGCCAGCATGACTAAACCGCTACTGGTGCAATGGAACACCGTGACAAGTGCCAGAGCGCATGGAAACACCGTTTACCTTCCCGCCACAGCGGTACCTATTTATCTACTTGCACTGGCATGCTTTCGAATGGCTAGGTTGGCAGGAGCTGGGACAGAGCAATGGGAGCTCACTCTGTCATGGGGATTCGAACCGCTGACCATCCAATCGGCAAGCCCAAGAGAGGCTCAGTGGTTTAGACCACAGCACCACCCGCATTATAGAAAAGTGAGATGGCAAAGGTTGGTGCAGTGATTAGCATGCTGCGGGAAATTTTTGTTCACTGGGTAACACTGGGCCAGCTGATCCTAGCCTATCTCACAAAGGGATCACATGCAGGGAAGAGCCATTGTCTAATCCTGGAAGATCTTACACAAGTGATGAAGGCTGCTCCAGCAGATGATGCCATCGCTAATGACAAAAAAGTACCAGAGCTTCACTCCTCCATGTTCCTTCTCCACTATATCATTGCCCACCATAACCATAGTTGATTATGAAATCCAAATACAGGCAATATTTTATCTAATGGAGCAAAGTAGAAGTCTGATGGGAAGAATTACAAGGAGCATCGGGCAATATTAACATGGACTCGACTTACTCTTCACCTAAGCCAACAACCAACAATACTGTATTCCTTTAGTAACATAGAAATATGAAAAATACTTACTATGCACACATGTATGGAAATTTGGATTTCTTGTATATGGTGACCCATACCTCCTAATACATCCTGAAGAACAAAAACAAACATCATTAAGCAAGTTGGCATATTAACTAACTTCTGATTTCCTGGTATTCTATTCAGCATGTTTGCTTGTTTGTACTATTTAGACTACAACTGCCTTATTAGAAAAAACACAATTCAAATGCTATAAACGTTATTAATTTTGTCAAACTATATTGTTGCTTTGAAATGTGCTAAAGTTTATTAGGACCTGTGATTAATCTAGTTTGAGAGGAGGAGGAATCTGAAGAATTTACTCAAGACAGAATATAGTTTTCTCAAGATTCTAGTGTTTACATGTTCAACACAAATTTAATAGGGTAATAGTCAGATTTTGAAGGGTCACAATTCTCTGAATAATACCCAGTCATTAGAACTGTATTACTTTGTAATTGTATGCAAATAAAATGTGCCTCCTTTTGAAAAAGAAGAATCAGCAACTTGATCTCTTTTAAGATAAAGAGATGTGCTCTGTTACGCTGCACATTTTGGGGCAGATATTAACTGTGCCTAGAAAGTGACAACAAAATAGTACGAAGCAAAGGGTATCACTGCAACTTACCCAAGTATCCTGGGTAAAAATAATCCTGTTGGAAAGAGAGAAGGGGAAGGGGGAGCACACGGTTGTTAGATTTGGCCTACAATTGAATTCATATTACAATAAGCTCCTGACAGTTTGATAGCTGAGCAATGTGGTCTTAATGGAGGTCATAAGGTACGTGCTTTGCAACAGTTTTTTTAGATCAGCAGAAGCAAGATTTTCCCAGAAGCCACCATTTCTTCTTGTTTCTCCAGCAGCTGCCTCAAACCACCTGATGGGCAGGTAGGCTGGCTGGTTACCCTGCCATTTTGGGTGGCTTACCCATTAGCAGATCTGCTGGCTCAGAGGGTTCCAGCTGCCCACTTGAAAACGGAGTCTTTCCCAGCAGCTCTTGCAAACTTGCTTCAAGAGCCAAATTCTCCTTCAATACTTGAAATGTAGCTCTCCCAAGCAGTGGTGTTGTGAAGAAGGAACAAGGGAAAATACAGTTCCAGGTCTTTTTCCACAGAAGGAGCAAGGACATTTATTTTTCACCAGAGCAATATACCTGAGAGAGGAGCAACCCTCTTTGCCCTCATAACAACCCTATGGGGTAGGGTTCAACACCCTAACACCTTTGCCAGTTTATTCTACATTAGCCAGCATGTCCTAATGATTTGGGTATCATACTATGTACTGCAGAGCTTGTCTTGAGTGACAAGTATATATGTTTATATATAGACATAGATACACACAGAGAGAGAGAGAGAGAGCAAGAGAGCTGCCTGCATTCTTGTTCACTTCTGTTGGGCATGGCTATGAGCTCCCCTTGGGAACATGGCCATGGGGACTGTCAGTATGCTATTCTGCACTTAAAATTACCACTACGCCACTCAGCCCCAGCTCAACACAAATCTACTAGATGGGGAAGGCACCATTTCAATTACGAGGCAGGAACTCTCCCCGCTAACAAATCTGAACATCACAAGGAAAGTGAGCTCTTCTTTTTAAAAAGACAATTAAAAACCTTGCAACAAACCACCATACAAAAATACCAATTTTTGCACGCAAGAAAACAATGGTAATAAAAAAACAGTTGCATAGAACAATGAATTACAAGTGTTAGGCAGTGATTCATAGAATCATGTAGCATTGGAAGGAACCATGAGGGGCATCTAGTCTAACCCCTGCAATGCTGGAATCTTTCATCCAACATGGGGCTCGAACCCACAACCCTAAGGTGCTCTACCGAATGAGCTATACTATAAGGGCTGAAATTTTCTTGCAGTCATTTCAAGCAGGTCTCTCCAAAGCCTTCTATGATCCCCCAGCTGGATGTATGCAATAAAGTTATGCTATGTACCATAAAACGAGTCAAAGTTTGTTAGTTCTCTAGACCCTTTCCGTTTGTAAAACAGCTCTTTAGCTGAAGCAAGTGTCCAAACCCATTCACACCAGGTTTTTAGTGACAATCTTTTAAAACACCTAGTAATTTCCAGTGTCACCGTCACCAGGAGATACTTATTTTGCAAGTTCTCAATTATGCCCTCAAAGACACCCAATAAAGCTACAGGTGAAACAACTACTACCGCCTGCCTACATCAAACTTTAGAGTGGAGCATCAAACATAGACTCCAATCAAGGCTTGTTACCAACACTATAATAAACTGTTCTCAGGATATATTCCAGGAAAAGAAGCTGGTGCAAAAATCAGTGCACCTTAAGAGGAACAGAACTGAGTCAAAGGTCAAGTAAGTAGCAACTGGCCTAGCTTTTAAAGGAATTTAAGATCTGGAAACAGTTACTGCACCCTGACAGATACTTGAAGCTCAATTTAGCTTTCACCTCTCATTTCCAATAAATGGGAAAGATTAAGAGGATGAGACCAGAATCGAAACAGTTGCAACAGCCATACGCAGTGCTTTTCCTAGTGTAAGACACCAAAAGCAAACAAAATGATCGTAGAATCATAATTGTAGAGTTGGAAGGGACCCTGAGGGTCCCCGCAATGCAAGAATCCTGTTCACAGTCATCCTTGGGTGGGCTTGAACCACCAACCTTCTGGTTAACAGCTAGACACGCTGCCCCACAGAAATAAAATGATATGCTTGAGACTTTTAGCTCCCAGTGGATATTAAGCAGCTGTTGTGGGGCATGAGGAGGAATTCAAGGAAGAGAATGGAATATTTTTGCATAGATAAAAGTGCATGGTAGGTAAGAAGGAGTGATGAATAACAAACAAGAGTGCCAAAAGTGCAGTGTTACACAAATGGTAAGCACTTCTACAGAGTTATGGAGGCCGAGGAGGGCTTTTAAGGCCAAGATAATGAAAGAATGCACCAAGATGCCCACAACGAAATTCTAAACTATTGGTACTTATGTTTCTGATGCTTGAATATTTCTAATTTCGTTAAGCAGCTTAAACTCCCATCCACAGCCTATTTAATCCAGAACTGTTCTATGGGCGAGAGTCAAATGGGCTGCTCAGAAGGCAGTCATCTGTGACTTTAAATATCTGCAAAGCCCAAATAGTTTCGTTTACTCTTGAGAAAAACAAAAAACGAGAACAAGAGCTGAGCTGGAAATAGCCTTTTCCTGCACATGACATTTCCATTTATTCAGGCTTCCGAAACTCTGTAGATTGGTATTTCTGTTCAGCTTATACCAAAAGGATTAATCTGACAGGAAGAGCAAATTGCATCCTATAGAGGAAAAAGTCAGCTGAGGTTAAGGTGGCGGCATCATTCAGAAAACAAAGGTGAGCTTGCCCGATAGAGGCACCAGACTATTTTCTCTGATGTCTGGAATGAGAGCGTGCAGCAACATTTAGAAGAAATGCTATGACTTAAAACTTGAAAAGTATTATATATCTTTTTCTGGCCCAAGTCCTTAGAAGCAGTCTCTTTAAATAGAACTCTATTTCCATCTTTGTACAGTGAAGATCTCAAAACAACAAAAACTACAACTACCGGTAGTAGAATCACATTAATAAATATCAAACCACACTCTACATAAAACATGAAGAATGATTTTAAAAATGTTTTGAAAGAGGTGGCACCTCCCAGCTTCAAACTCCTGATAAACAATCAGCTACATCAGGCTCATTTACCTGATGAGCATGAGTTGCACAATTTGTATGGCTTGGACACTGGTTTATGGCTTGGAGTTGCCCTGAAACTGAACCAGTTTCTGAGGACCAAAACCAGAAGTTATGCACAAAAGCCTGTAACTAGTCTCCATTTTTTAAATGAAAAGCAGCCCTAGAAGGTTGTGAGCATGACCGAGCAGATGGGGGTTGGGGGTGGTGGTGCTGAACTCTTCTTCTGTCAGCTGTTTTTCCAGTCAAAATTGCTGTCCAATTTGCTTTCCTACTATGGGGGTTGATAGAATGCAACTAACCAATTCTGTTGCAATTTACTGAAACACCCATTAATAATAATAAAAAGCATTTTCTGGGCCAGTATATAAAAGCCAGTTTTCTGGCATTTCTTTATCACACTGCAGTGTGGGAAAAATTTACCAGTTCCTCAGTTCAGGTGAGATGTGTGCATCACCTGCAGTTGCTCATACATGAGTAGACCCAAACCTTTAGCCAATCCCAGGAGGTGAGCTGGCATGGAGAGGGAGAGGGAAAGAAGTGGAAACGAGCTAGAGTTTTGCCCACCCAATGAAGTTGTTGTGCATTTAAATAGTAATGCCATTTAGGGGGCACTTCAGGAGCCTTATTGTACTAATGCAAACTGTTCCACCCGTATTTGGACCTGGCTGAACTCCAGCCAAGTCCAAAACAAGGGGATTCTGCTGTCATTGGGCAAATACGGTGGTGGGACTTATTTGCCCCCCCCCCCCAATTATCATGCTCCATTATAAATAGTTGTGGCATCCCCTGTGGCGTCCCTGAGGCTCGGCACCCAATATTCCCTAAATACGCCTCTGGCAAATGAATGACATGTTCCTATGTAGCAATACAGCTTCCTAGCACTGTAGTTTGCTAATGGTACATTATCCTTGAATGCTGAAATGCGTCAAATCAGTGTAAAGTCATGGGTCCACACAGGAACATTTTAGTAAAATCCTCCAAGGAAATGCAATGCTAAAATCTTCAGGAGAATTTTTTTACCAGATTTGAAAGATTTATACCCCAAATCAAAATAGTAACTGTTGTTAGGATGGCTAGACTTAGGTTGCATTTCCAATGATATTTATGTCTAGACTACTTAAGTCCACCAACATAAACCAAATACATTTTATACTCTCTTAATCTTCCATTCCCTCACCACGATTACATATTTTCCTCATTCTCTAATGTATTAATAAACATTTAGATAGCCATTTATATCTGTATATCTAAATATTTCCATTATTAGAAGTGGTCTCATTATCGTGGCTGCCAAACATCCTTTGTAGAAAAGAAGAGTAACTGCTACTATATTTGTCATTTGGTCAGCAGTGCATTATTAGCAACCCACTACAAAAAATAATAACATACTTAAAAAAAAACCCCTGCATAAAATGCAGTTGCCATGTTTAGATGATCCTTGGCCAATGAAGTCCTGTTTGCACATTCAAGCAACATGCGCCACAACCATCACCACACCCCCATTGCCCTGAATCTCCCACATTGAATGGGACGGTATGAAGGGGGATTCCCAGTACATTTGGATGAATGTACTACCTACAAGCCTCTGTACAATCAGGGAAGCTGGATATTGCTGGGTACCTAATAGTGTTCAGCTGAAGCCTCCTTCAAACCTTCCCTTCTCAAAGCATGAAGGTCCCCACCGGGAATGGAGTCATGAACATGTACGTCTTTGCTGCCTTCTTTGCGTATTCACTTTGGACACCTGAAGAGGGCTATAGTGGTCCTAAGATGAACCCAGCCAAAGTCAAGCATGCAAGCCCCATGGATTTCAATGTGAAATGCTAAAGCATATCTTCAGCTCTCTCCTTTAATATCAGTACAACTTTAAAATGCTTCGTTTTGATTGGATCATGGCCACACAGACATCTTTCTCACACACACACACACACACACACACACACACACACACACACACAGTGAACAGGGTTTTTCCTCCACACCTTTTTTTGCTACTGGGATCATCACTGCTTCCGTCCACTCTTGCAAGCAAGCACCCTCGTTTACATTTACATGTGCCTCACTTGCCTCCCCCTCACTGGATTGCTACTAGACACTGAATGCATGAAATGCCTCTGCTGAAAACTATTGCATTTGCACTGGAACTTGACAGTAAAAGAATTCTGTTGGTGTTGGTAGATCTAGTAGCTCATTCACAAATTTGAGTTATTATCAAGTGACTGCATCATGCTAAACTATGGTTTAGTAAGACGTAAACAAACCTAGCCTCCTCCCAGTCTCATATGTTCTCTCTTGCCCTTTTCTCCTCCCAGGCAACCAGTACGAGGAGTCTGAACGTTTTTGCTTTTGTTGAACCATGGTTTGTTATATCATCCAGATAATAAACTGTGGTTAATTTCAGAAAGCCAGCATCAAACCAGAGTTACTGGAACTGGTTTTGTGAAGTAACCATAGTTAAGGTTAACCATAGTTCCAGGCCTAGACAACACACCAAACTGTGGTTAAAAAAAAAGGAGAAGCCAAAACTTCCAAACTCCTCCCATTGCAAGGGAATAGGAGAGGGGGTTTGTGTGAGCCCAGGAGGAGGATACACTCAGTTATCACACTAAACTAGTGTGATTTCTTTTGTTCTGGTTTTTATTATGTATTTGTTTTGATCTTGTATTTTTATGTTGTGAACTGCCCTGAGATCTATGGATGAAGAGTGGTATACAATTTTAATTACAAACAAACAAATTTGTGTGATGTCCCAACTTAGTCAGTGATATACAGTCATACCTCGTGTTGCGTTAGGTTCATGTTGCGTCTTTTCGGCTTGTGAATGCGGCAAACCCGGAAGTGTATACTTCCGGGTTTCGCCGTGCGCACGAGCAGAAGCACATGCGCAGAAGTGTTCTATTGTGCTCCGCAATTGTGCAGAAGTGCTGCTCTAGTTGCGGACTTTTGGGGGTGAGAACAGCACCCCGGAATGGATCATGTACACACTGTACACAACTGTACAGTGGTACCTTGGTTTACGAACTTAATCCGTTCCAGAACTCCATTCTTAAACCAAAGCGTTTTTAAACCAAGGCATGCTTTCCCGTAGCAGTGGGGGACTCAATTTACAAATGGAACACACTCAACAGGAAGCGAAATATGTTCTTATTCCAAGGCAAAGTTCACAAACCAAAACACCTACTTCCGGGTTTGCAGCGTTCTTAATCCAAGTTGTTCATAAACTAAGCTGTTCTTAAACCAAGGTACCACTGTACAGGCAAGTGTGATCTTTCTCGCCCTTTTAATTACAGTGGGTTGTAGCCAACTAACCTCTACTCAGAGTAAACCCATCTGAAATTAATGGACACAAGTTAGATATGTCTATTAACTTCATAGAGTCTTCTCCGACTAGCACTGGATATAATCCAATGAGAAATAATAGCAAAATCAAGTAAGTTGCTCAAAACTCCAGCCTTTTTTGTCAACTATTTTAGTTTTTTCACAAATCCTTGATAAAACTCGAAGTGTGTAGGGAGAACAATGACACCTCTCTTAATTAAAACAAGGAATCACTTGACTAGAGCTGTCAAGGCCTTGTCTAGGCTGCAATTGCCTTTCCCGTTATGTAAAACTGCTTTATCCTAGGCGTTACATGTCCTATAAATTAAGTAAAATAAAATAATACACAATACTGTAACTTATAATTCTGAGATTGGCCTTGTATCCTCTCCACTGAGTTACAGATTTCCACCCTTCCTCCTCAAAGAGTGCTTCAAGGCATATTATAAAATTTAAAACCAAAATTTAAAACTAATATATAGAACAGTAAGCCATGCAAACAATTGCAGCATTGCAATAAAAAGCAGTTAAAGATTAAACAGCAGTGGACATAAACAAGAAAAACCTATAAAAGCAGAACTTCTCAAAAGCTAGTTTGGAAATATTTGTCTTTCACCTTTTGTTCTGCTTCACCAAATGATGCTATGTTTATATGTGGCTCTCTAGTCCTGGATTATTACCAGATAGCTTCCCCCTTCCCATCTACCTACTCAGCAGCCTTTGGTATAGTGGAACAGGTCTTTCAACATGTGGCAAGCCTATTCTATACATGACTGACAATTCATGCTCATCTTTAATAGTCAGATTTTCAGTTTCACTGTCTGCATGTGCGTATGTGCGCGTGCACACACACACACACAAAATCCAGAATTGGAAGCACATTCTTAATCCTGTCTGGTACTAAATGTTGTTCCTACTAATACTAGACATCTGTTCAGGAGAAAATGTAGTTGAGAATCACAGTGCCAAATATGCAATCACATCTAAAACGAACATAGAGCTGGTTGGCTAAGCTCGGAGGACCCTTGTTCGAATCGTATGCCTATTATAGCCTCAACTAGTGGGAATTCTGGACTCTGAATTAAGAGATCTAAGCTTAGGTTTCAACGAAATATGAAATCCTTTCTGTGACAAGGCACTGTAGCTAAGTGGCAGCACACATGCTTTTCTGGACTGCTGTAATGCAGCTTCCTATATTCCTACTTAGACAAACCACTATCCCCCCCCCCACTACAATATGGGGTTGATAAAACTGTAGTAATTTATGGGGTTTTTATAACAGTTAAATCAGGAAGAACTTTCTGACAGTAAGAGCTGTTTGACAGTGGAAAAGACTCCTACAAGTGGTGGTGGACACTCCTTCCTTGGAGGTCTTTAAGCAGAGGTTGGGTGGCCATCTGCCATGTATGATCTAGTAGAGATTCCTGCAATGCAGGAGGTTGGACTAGTCCCCTCCAAAAAAACATTCCAAAAGCAGCAACCCTCACAGGGCATTTTCTCCATCCTCTTGATCCTTTTGGTTCCCTTTTCTGAAGCTTTTCCAACTCTATAATCTCTTTGAGATAAGGGAACCAGAAGTACTTCAAATATGGTTACGCCATAGGTTTCTATAACACCATTACGATACCATCAGTTTTATTTTCAATTCCTTCCCTAACGATTCCTAGCATGCAATTTGCCTTTTTCACAGCTGCCACACACTGGGTCAACATCTATCTTCATCAATCTATCCACTACAACCCCATGTTGTCCATCTTCAACATAAATTGACCCAAGACTGGATAAAAATTGTGCATGATTCAACCAAAGTTAAGCCCTCTTAGGACAACATATGTGTGTACATATTAGGAAGTCTCTCTAGACTGCCCTCATTTAAGCATTGCTTAATAACATCCCCACGGAAATCAACTAAATTTGAAGATCAGTTCAAAATACAAACTACTAAAATGAACTGTAACTGCCATTGTGTAGCAGTCCTTGAGGAAAACAAACAAGTGATCTGTAACCAACTCAAGCCAAGTTGAGAACGTTTTAAAAGACCTAATAGGTGTCCGACTGCCCTACACCTCGTGATGGTTTGGCAATCAGGCAGCAGCACTACGTCTGAGCCAGGTATTGATGCTATCACTATTCCTAAGAAACCTTCTAGTTTCTTCCCACAGAAGCCTTCAGTTTTCACTCAGATGTTTGTTTAGGAAACATTTTTTTACGTTGAGGTCAGCCAAATTCCACGGCAGTTTCTGCTATCAAGCTTGTGTACCTGGCTGAACACTAAAAGGTCAATTATTTCTTTCTCTGCACATTGTAACCACCACAGGCTTTTGTAGCAAAATCTTCTCACTGAGAGTTCACTCTGCTCAGTAGAAAAAAATCTGAAATAAATTGTGTTCCTAGTAAATCTGAAAACATTCCATAACACTGCAACATACTTTCTTGTAAAGCTTTGCAACCCATATGTTTTTTCTCGATTTCAACCTTAGTAATAACATCTAGCTTACTTGTTAACGTGTGCTCAAACACTTACTTCTGTACCTTCTGACCCAGGTTCTGTTCTTTCTTTTTAAAGTGAGTGTCAACTGAAGTGAGGGAAAGCAGTTTTAAATGAATTCCCAGCTTGGCACTTTATACCTGTGAAATGCCACAGGTTAAGTTCTTGTTCAAGTCCTTTATGTTTGAGAGGATGTTAACTCTTAGGTTTATATCTCTGTAAGTGATGGGATTGCAAACCTGTACAGTGATTTTGGAAAATGGTCTTTGAATAAGTTTCTTCTAACGGGGCAGGTGATACAACCTAATCTGAGGATCGCTTTATTAAATATGTTAATACCGGTAGAGGACAACAATAATCTACTGTTTAAGGACCTACTAATCTTTTTCATGTCTGCAGCTAGGAATATGTTAACACAATATTGGAAAACAGCTACTAACTCAACTCTAGAGGCATAGTGGGATAGACTATAGAACGCAGCTCTTATGGAGAAACCAACAAAGTACTGTATATTAGAGCACCAAGAACCATAGAATTGTAGAGTTGAAAGGGACCACGAAAGTCATCTAGTCCAATCCGCTGCAATGCAGAAATCGCATGCCCAACGTGGGAATCAAACCCACAACCCTCATGTTCTACCAACTGAAACACAAATAAGATGCTGAAACTGCATGGCACATGTTTATTCAGGAAATGACAATGTTGTTCCCTTGCTACCAGCTACCAACAGCTCACTGGGACAATCTGTTAAAACAGAGTAGAAGACACTTAACTGATATAATCAACTCAAAACTATTACACAAACCTACTTAATGTCTGACTGCATCATTTATATTGTTTTTGCATGGAATGTTTCTTGGTGGGTGGGGCTATATGGGTATTTGTTATATTTTCAGAAACTGAAAAATAAAGTTTTTTAAAAAGGTTTTTCCCCCCTTTTTCTTTCTGCTACATTCAAATTATCTCTTGAAAATCCCTAATGACCTAGAAGCCTAATACTTGCTGTGCCAGCATAGAAATGCATAAACTGGGATATAACGGCTGCTGTGACAGCATGGCGTAAACAGGATTGACAATAAATATGTCGTGCTTTTTTTCAAAACATTCTTTAATCCCCATGATAAATTGTCATTCTCCAACAAATGAACCATCTCCCCTGCAGAGAAATTACATCACACAAATCAATGTCCTTGCATCCCAGGACACATGTTAATTGCAGGGATGCATGATCAAATATCTTGCATTTTTAATTTGTCAAGCGGGGAAAAGACTCCACAGCCATGTAGAGAAAGAGTCAGCAGTTTCTACTTCCAAATATGAAAAGCATTACAGCTATAGAAAAATCTTGTGCACCCCAAGTATTAAAAAAAAAAAAAAAGCTACAAAGCTACGGTACATCCTCAAATTGCCAGTAAGAGTTCTCCGCCCTTTGCAAGTAGCCAGCACAAAGGAACTCAATTTGGATGGGTCAAAGAGCCACTCTTCCGCGCCCAGTGTTATGGTCTAGATTCCCCCACCCCCACTTTCTCCTATGTAAACCAGAGTTAAAGACATGAGTAATGTCACATCTAGCTAGCCCTGTAGGACCATTTAGAAGCACGGTTCTCAAATACCTTTTGGGAGTATCAGTATCAAACTTTATTTCGGTCACAGACCAGCATACCTTTTGGGAAGAAGGTCCATACAGACAACTGCACAGGTCATGACTCTGAACAATAGAGCACCAGCTTTTGCTTTGCTTTTACATTTCTAATCCTAGCCTAACTCAAACACCAAATGTAATGCAGCATTATGTATTTTTAGGAAAGGCTGGAATACAAAAATTACCTAAACAGCAATTCTGATGTTCTTTTTCGGTGCCGTGCTATGATAGCATGTAAAATCTGCAAATTACATGATATTGACTTATAAAAGTTGTAAAGTGGCATTAATTCCTAGTAACATTCATAGGTGTGTTATAATTTATCTGCATTTATACAGCACATACTATTAAGGGAGTGAGGAAAGGGAGACAGACACAGACAGACAGACAGACAGACAGAGGTTTGCCTAATACTACTCAGTAGTTGATCACTGAGATGGCATTTGAACCAGAAGCATCCCCAGTTCAGAGCTCAGTCACTGCATTAGCTTTCATTAAGTGCACTGAATGCTGAACCTCAAAAATACATCTCTACCTCTTCAAGCTCACTGCATTTCCATATTTGTAAGGGACTTTACCCTCCATTCTCTTCTTCCCCCTGAAGCTTAGGAGAATCCCACTTCCTCTCTCCCTCCTCCTTAGTCAAAGAGAAATGATAAAATGATTTTAACAAATTGAAGGTATTTAAAAAGTAAAATGGCACATGATGGAAGTCAAACAAGGGGCACGGAGAAATCAAACTCTTTTCATAGCTGTACTTATTTTAATAAATGCAATAGCAGAATAGAAACCACTGCATCTTCTTTTACAGTGGGACACAACCGTTTTATAAGGGCAGTTGAAATGTCACTATGGTAAGGTAAAAAAAAAAAAAAAAAAGGTAAAGGACATCACTACACCTGACCTCACCGTTGGCTAACAAACTCAGCATGCATGGTATGCTTTCTATACATAGCAACCTTCTGGTTAAAAACCAATGAGTGAAACTGTGGTGACCTCAGAATACTTCTTTCAGATGTTCACAGATTTGAAGCTTTAAAAAAATTACTCCATGTCCTACCATGAATTATTTCAGCAAATCTGTAAATGTGAATTTCAGTAGAATTGTCTGTGGTGGGTGGAGCCATCCTAAGAGGGTCGTGGAAGATTAGAATGGCAGAGTCAACGCCAGGCTTCCTCAACCTCGGCCCTCCAGGTGTTTTTGGCCTACAACTCCCATGATCCCTTGCTAGTAGGACCAGTGGTCAGGGATGATGGGAATTGTAGTCTCCAAACATCTGGCGGGACGAGGTTGAGAAAGCCTGGTCAACGCCATACCTGAAGCCCCACCGGTTCCTGGTGGTCATGGCAAAAGGGGGAGGCATTTCTTTCCTTTTTTGCTGTTCTAGTTCCAGGTCTGCCACACAGGGCCCAAGGACTGAGTCCCTCAAGGATCTGCAGGGTTTGGATCCCACTGATCCAAAGCCTTCAGAACCCTGGCTTTCTACTGGTTATTGCTAAAGGCAGAAGTTTTCAACCTTTCTGAGTCCATGGATCCCTTGACCAACTACCTTCTTTCTGCAGCACCCCTGTGGGGCTCAGGAGCCCAGTTATGTCACCCCTTGCCTGCAGAGCTGGCAGCCCCTCACCCTTTTTCAAACACCCTCCCTTGTGGAGTGTTCCCCCAGCCTCCACTCCTCTCCCCTCTCCTTGGGAGTCCTCCGGGCAGCTGCTGCTGCCATCCTTGGTCTCTGAGTCCCACCCCCCCCCCTGCCCAAGAGAGGCACCATTGGCCTGCGGAGCTTATAGCCAGGGCTGCTGCAATAAACAGCTGCGCAAGCCTTTGGGAGGCGTGAGAGGGCACCAACTAAAGGAAGGAAGGAAGGAGAGACAGAGGGCAGTGTTGCGTTGCCCGTGGCACCCCTGACCATCATTCAAGGCACACTAGTTGAAAACCACTGGCTAAAGGAAAAACCACCAGCGATGGTGGTACCAACCACTTTGGCCTCCGCTGCAATTAAGAAGCCCCCATGAGCAATGCTCTTCTCCGTCAGTGGAGGCCAGGAGAGATGAATGCACCACATTCTATCCTCCACCCCAAGCTTTACCAATGCAGCTCAAGTGTGGCACTTAATATTTAAAAGTTAAGAATGTACAAGTATCAGTAAGTAATTTATGAGATCAACTCAGTGAGAACACAACTGTTAATGAGTTTACTCTGCAATGCTACCCAACTTATAAAGTCTTAACTGCACACCATTAAATAGGAAAATAATATCCCAGTCTATTTTGCTCTTTAAACAAAAAACCTTGATTTCACCTGGATCTTGGTGTTGAAACCTCACAGTAAACACTTCTAGCAGAAGTTACAGTACTTGCTGCATTTCCCCCCTATTGTTTTGCAACTATTCTTCATGCTGCGATAGTTCCAAGTCTATTAAAAGTATACATGTCAAGACATGTTTTGCCTTAAATACGAAACATTAACTACTCTAAGAGAAAACAGCCAAGTCCCTCCCATTCTCAGTACTTTTGACCTACATAACTCTTTCCCTACCCGCTTGCATCAAATCATTAACGGGAAAGCACAGCCCTGTGCAAAATCACCAGTCAATTGCTTCTCCAGGAAATTTATTCCCCAAACTAATGCCAGATAATCCGAGCAATAAAAGAGCCTATTCAGAGCAGCACATCTGGAAGATGCAAGCAAATCAGAAAATCATTTTTAAGCGGCCATTCAAACGCCATTCTATTTATGCAAAAATACTAGTCAATCTGAATACTACAAGCATAACACAAACCTATTGATGACCCATTTGAAACACATTTATTTAAAACACATTCTTTACACTTTTGAGAGTTTTAGAACTAAACAGCTGTAGACCTATGACCACGTTGTTCTCACTAGGCATACTACTTTAAAAAACCAGACTATTTCTACATAAGCTCAATGACTGCTTACATTTACCTAGTAACAAACAAGTTTTCATCCAGAAGGGGGGGGGAGGGGAATCCCAATCCAATAGATTTTTTATCACTCATCTAAATTAGAAAAATATGAAATGCTTCTTTTCAGGAGATTGCTTCAGCAAAATCCTTGGAGCTTACAAGCATTTTAAATACTTAAAGAGTCCAGGAGAGGTTGAAGAGTGAAGCAGAAAACCAAGATATCCCAGAAGATTCTCATAAGTATTATGACAAGTTAAACTCCTCTCTCCCCACCCCAGTAACACCCCCCCCCAAGAAACTCGTATTAGCAGATTAATGCCAATTTAGTCCAATATAAACAGCGCCTCCCCGCCGCTTTCTTGGCCTAGAAATCCAAACGCAATCTTGTTAAGCGAAGTGCTGGTTACCCTGTGTGGTTTCAGTTATTTATCTAATGGCTCCTCCTCCAAACAACTTCCCCAGCTGTGCATGCAGCTGGCGCCCTCGTTCCCACTCCTGCAGCTGCAGCAGGCCTGAACACTCAACTGCTAATTTTAAAAAATAAATTAATTAAATTAGTTATCACCGGCACCTCTCCCTCCCTCCTTTTACCGTCTCAGGGTCGTTCTCAAACACCTCCCGAGCTTCTTCTTTGTTGCAGAGCTCCTCCACACACTCTCGCTCCAGATGGCCTTGCTTGGTCTCTTCGAAAATCTGGTAGGCTCGGCGGTGCCTCTGCCGAAGGAACTGCGAAGCCTCCTCCCGGGTTCTGTGGAGCAGCATAGCTGGGGCCCCGAAAGGAAGCACGGAAAGGAGCCATTAGCATTGGAAGCCCCCCCACCCCGACGGTAACAAAAGAGCGGAGCGTGCAAAGCTGCGCGGGGGTGCGGGGCGGCGAGCGCGCGCGCTCGGGAAACAATGGCCCCGCCGCGCACTTGGCAGCCAGAGGAGTCGGTGAAACTGTCATGCGGGGGGGGGGGGGAAGAGAAGAGTCCCGCTGCGGCTTTCCCTGTCCCCTCAGCTCAAAGGGGGGCTAGACTAGCTCCTCCATTGACGTCCCTCTGCCTGCCTCCAGCAACCAAAACAATGCCCAGCTGCAGCCAGCGCGCCCAGAGCGGCGCCACCGAGATCCACCTCACCGGGCCATAAACAATGACATCCCTGCGCCCCTTTGCCCTCTTGAGCGCGCGCGCGCTCTCTCGCTCCCCAAGAAACAATGCTTGGCCGGGGATGTGGTTGTGGGTGAGGGGGAGCAGAGAGAGAGTGTCACCACCCACCCACCCTTTTTCTGTAAAATGGTAAAGTCAGCCCTTAAAGCCCAGCAGCAGAAGGTCTCCAAAAAGTGATGGGGCGGGGGGAGGTTTGAGAACATAAACATTTGTTTTGTTTTAAGGCACCCCTGAAGTGAAAGGCAGGCAGGCAAGCAGGCTGGGTGGCCCATTGGGTGCAACCGGCTCCTTGTGGGGAAAAGGCGTTTGGGATGTCCTGACCTTGAGGGGCAATGGTTAGAGCAGCGAAAGGGCTGACATATATGTCTCTATATAATATACCGATTCTTTCCCCAGTCCGGAGAAGCTGCATTACTCGTGTGGAGACTTTGCTATATATTAATAATTAAAGGAGGGGGCTAATTAAAGAGTGGTCGGGGGGGTGGAGAGAGGGAGAGGATAGAGCCGAAGTGAGATTTTTCTCTGCAAGGAGAAATTGCAGGAATGGCGGGTAAAAGAGGGGTGTTTTCTTTCTCCAGTGAGGGCGGCGGGGGGGGGGGAAGGAAAAGGCGAAGCCCCCCGAAGTACTACTCACTCTGCGAGGAGTCTGTAGCCAGCAGGACTAGCAAGAGGGCAGCAGCTGGAGCCGGCGGCTGCTGCATGATGCGGCTGCTGCTGAGGCTGGGGCTGCGCCCTCCGAGTGGCGGAGAGGAGCAGGGCGGTCTGGTGCAGGAGGAGCGAGCGCAGCTACTGTTGGAAGGCAGCGCGAGCTCCGCCGAGCCCAGCGGGGGAGTCGCTTGTGCAGCTGAGCCAATCAATTGAGAAAGTTCGCGCTCAGGGCTTTGCAGCCACAGCGACACACCTCAGGCTTCGCGCGCCCTCGGTGCAGGATCGCTGGAAAGAGGGGCAGATAGAGGCGAGGCCCGGAGGGAATATGGCAGGACGAGCAGAGTGACCCTTGGGGGGGGGGGGTGAGAGAGAGAGCATGCCCTCCGGTGTCACCGAGCCAGCTTCCGTGTGCGCCCCAGATTCCTTTACAGTTACGAAGTCACTGTTTACAAGTTCTTGCCCTCCGGGCCTTCAGGTTTGTGCTTCGCTTGAGGTGACAACATTCGTATGTGGACAGCAATTCTGCGCGCGAAATAGCCCACACGTAAGGATTATTATCGCATTTAAGTGGCAGTCGTTGCATATCCACAATGGTGCGCGTGACCCATGGCGTGTGTGTGCAGGGGGGCCATCCAACTTGAATAAATATTGGGGGGGCATGTAAGCCCCAACCCACATAATTAATCACATGACGTGGCGCATGCACACCATTCGAATGGCAATGCCAAACAACTATGGGGTGGGCAGCCCCCTCAAATATTTTACTGGGGGTCGAAGGGACCTCAGCCCCTAGGAGTTGGCTCCTGTGTGTGGTAGTGGTATAGCGATATGTACACAGTCACTTCTAGACGGCCTATTTGTTCAGCATTTATGCTTATTTGTTTGCAAGGAGGTTAGATGAAGTTGGTCATTGAACATTCATTCTGATTTGTTTTCAGGGAAGTTAGATGATGTTGCTTCAAAGCAAGTGATTTCCCTATAATTTTTTTCTGTCACTTTCCTTTTCTCAGCAAGTAGGGTAGCGAGTTTATTCGAATCAACTTTAATTGCGCAACCTGAATAGTAACAGCCTGGCATTGCCCATAGATTACACACTTTCATTCTAAGAACTTGCCATTGGTCATCACTTCCTCAGAGCATGTATGAAGGCTCTGCCCAAGACATTCTGTCGCCTGAGGCAAAAGACAAGATAGATCCATACACACTCTACCTTCAAAGCACGTTTTTCTCCTCAAAGAATTCTGGGGCCTCTGGGCACTACCGTTTATGTCTCACAAAGTTACTGTTCCCAGCAACCCTTAACAAACTACATTGCCCAGAATTATTTGAGGGTATAAATGTATTTCAGGTGTGCTTTAAAAGTATGGAATGTATGCAGCCAGTCTCACCCTTCCATTTCACGTACAGGTGCCCACCAGACTGATAGTTGAATCTTAATTTTACTCTTGCAATGGGACAGCATCACTCATTCTTACTGTGGCAGAATGGGTCGGTGTGTCTGGCTGTTAACCGGTTGGTGGTTCAAGCCCACCCAGGGACGGCTGTGGGCAGGATTCCTTCATTGCAAGGGGTTGGACTGGATGACCCTTGGGGTCCCTTCCAACTCTACAGTTATATGATTCTTATAATCTCACCTGGGGACAGCAGATTCGTTCAAGGGATGCAGGGTGGTCATATGGCACTCATAGCTCTGTCTTCCATTCATACATGTTTTGAAGTGGTCCTGTGGGGGTTATTATGGTGCCACACAAAATAATATTGTATTAGAACTATTTCTTCACTTGTATAGCACTCCTCTAGCTAGTTTTTAAAACTTTCTATACCAACAAATGCTTGACTTGGCTTTATTATATCTAAGTGATGAAGGGAATGCATTTTGTAGCCTGGCAAGCATCACTTATGAAAGTCTGTAACATTCCTGGAAGAAAAAGCCTATTGTTTCATGTAATGTACATACTAGTTGAGGCAGCTTTTAAATTTGATTTATTAAAGGGGGAGGGATCCATTTTCACAAACATGACTTGTAAAAATTCCCTTCAGTGGAATGTTTCTTACAAATGGAGTGAGGGAGCTTTTTGCATGGTCCACTGCAATAATGTGATATGGGTAAATGGATCGTTTGCTTCTTATGCTTTTGAGAAGGGGAATGAAGTGCCCTCCTCCGTCCCTTTAATGATATTTCACCTATGAGCATATCTACTTAATTGCAAGGGCATCTCAGTGCTACGCAGCTGCAGTTCTGTAGGAACTCATTGGGACTTGCTTCCAAGTAAACATGCATAGGATTGGGCTGCATTCCTGTTTCAGAGTTGTCTGGGTTGTGCTTCCTTCAGTTTATCAAGTCTCTGTGGCTAGTTCAGGCTTGTACTAGGACAGCCAGAAAGCAACCCAATAAGAATTATGCATCAGTACATATCATTGTTGGCATGCAACACATTTTATAAGAGGAAGGATTTTTTGAGCAGAAGAAAAATATTAGAATTACTTACAGTAACTGCAAATTGGGTAATTTGAGAGAACACAGCGCAGTCTGGGAATGTGTCAAAATATGCCTTAGAAACATTCCGATCTGGAACTTGCCACTTTAGTTTTCTAATCGTATTTTCCACCCAGGTGCCAGGAAGTACAGCATGGTTCTGAAAGACAGGAAATGCTGGACTGTTTTGTCCCCACAATGTGTGCCTTAGTTAATTCTCAGTGTGATTTCCTTTAATTGGAGGTCATATTTGACACATGAAATAGCTTGTAAAATCAGTCAGGACTCGTGCATCTAGTTCAGGAGATGTTTACAATGCTTAAAAGGAAGCTGTTCTGAATTTAAAAGGGTTCTTTAAGTTCCTGCAAAATGTTCCTTTGGCTACACTTCACCCGACTCTTTTTAAAACCTTGAAAAAAAATTGCCTCCGTTTGCTTTTAAGCATAGTTACATGGGAGTAACATGTGACATTGACACATCATGAATTCTCAAAGTGCTCTCTCAATACCAAGAAGTTCCAGAGGGGTAGTTATGTTTGTCTGTTGTAGCAAAAATGACGAGAGTGTCCCGTGTTAGTCTTAAAGACTAACTATTTTATAATGGCAAAAAGTTATTTCTTATTATAGCATAGTCATATGGACGCATGTTTTAGCTCCTGTGAAGGATCCTAAACCTCTTGGGAGTATGTACAGGGATACATGTATGTGTTGGACATTCATGTGGGTTAAAATGTATGCTTTGTAACAAAGGCAGTTTTTCACAATGGACTGCACACCACAGCCCATAAATATTTCAATTATGCCAATAAAGGTTGGCTGAATGAATGTATGAATGATATTTCATTTTAAGAAGAGTTAGGAGTGTTTCATAAGTTTTTTTTTTAAAAAAAAAAACTTCATTTTGTCCATCTTTGACTTGGTACCCATCAATATTATTGGGTGGCTTTGAGTTCTTCTAACATGATGAGTGGAATTCACTAAGTTGTATCCACTCTCTTCACATCCTTTATCATTGTATAAATTTTCACCATACTGTTGTCTTCTTAGTCATCTTTTTTTTCTAAACTTCATAGGGAAGGTGTCCCAACCTATGGCTATTTTAATAGATCCTTTATTTCTCTTTCACAGCAACTAAATGAGGCAACTAGAATTCTGCAAATACCTCCACATTTGTAAGTACCATATATTTTTATATATCGCCTGTGGTTTTCTTCTCCATATTAACTTCTAAAACTAGATTTGCTTTTATTGATGACACAGCACGTTGGCCTAGTTCTGACATACTGGGAAACCATAACTTTCCCCTCTGTTAGGAGTGGGGAGCCTTTTTCAACCCAAGGACTGCATTCCATAATGAACAGCTTTCCAGGGGCCAGAAGATTAGCAGAAGAAAAGGGGAAAAGAAGATTCAGAGACAACACGTGAGTGGAACAGTGGATATGATTCTAAGGCTGTGTACATCCAGCACACTCCCATGGCTGGTTTGGGAAGTGGTTGTACACACAAGGTTAAGCACAATCCACAGCTATCCTGCATCTATCATGTTGTTTCTTATGAAATTTTGTGTATTGACGTGTTCCCCCCGAAGCTAGTTTCAATCAGAATTGAGAAAAAGAATGGCAAACCTGCATTTTAAGTCAATGATGCATGCATTATTGCACTATACGCAGAGGCATACAATGCTTGCACTATAGGTTACATTATGTGCACTCAAAAGTCAGAGGTTTTCTGTTTCCACACATGCACTTCTTTATGAAGCAAAAGACATTATCGCAGTTCAAGGAAGCATTTTAACCAGGCAAAAGCACTTGAGGGTGAAAAGCATGGCTAGTAAGGAGTGTGGCCCTGGGAGAGTCTTTAGGGCCCAACAGAGGATGGTATTTTCCCCCAGTCCCGATGTTTTCCATCCCTGCCCTACATGAGAAAGTTGCAGTGAGCCTCGGCCTGGATAGGGAGGCTTGGAAGGTTGCATTTGGCTACCGAGCCTGAGATTCCCTACCTTTGGTTTAAACTAGCCACGCTCTGAAACCATGGTTTGAACATAGGTTGTTCTCAGAAACCTAGCTGTCTCTCAGTCTTCCCTACTGATTGTGTCACATAGTACAAGCAAGGAGGTGGAGATTTCCAGGCAAAGGACCATTGCAGTGCTTTTGTTATATTTGCTTCATCATTCATTCTTCTTTGTCAGGTAGAACCATAGCAATATGTCAATTCACATTAATAGTAAGGAATGTACAGGTAGATAGACATAGAAGCTGTTCCTCACCCCTGAAATTTCCTGCTGGGAGGGACCCATCAAATTGTCTTCCAGAAACAACTTAAAGCCCTCTTTTTTAAATTGAAATGGGCATTGGGTGACCAGGGACAGATTAGATGACATGGGACTTAATCAATATAAATTGGGAGCTTTGTTAAGACCACATTGTTTACCCATTGGGAAGTAATGGCTAGAAATGGGACAATTGTAATGAACGCTTGTCTTTTTGCTTCTGTAAAAGAACAAAATGGGACTGGGGGTGGGATGACAATAGAAGTTGGTGATGTCATGACTGTTGTTCTCCTGCTTTGTTTAATTTTGTGGGTTTCTATAAAAGCACATTGTGGGGCTTATCAGTGAGAATTATGTTTGTTATCAGCTGCAAATGGGAAGGGAGCATAGCACATGGCATTTATCCTTGTTGAACAAGGACTTTTACAAGAAACATTGTGAAATTGTTGCATTAGATTCAAAAAGCAATTAGGCCTTGTGTTCTTCCTGTAGTAATAAAATACGTGCTCAGACCAAATTGAAGAAAGTGGAATGTTGGCTAAGTAAGCCATTTTTGTCCAGTTTTTCCTGAAGTGACCTTACCAGCACATAGGTTTGTTTTTTTAAAAAATAACAAGCAATTTGCTCAGCTAAAAACAGAACTAATGAGATAATTTGTGGCATATCTCTTGCAACCAAACTTCATGCTCTGCATTGCTTTGATTTGCTGTTGCAGGTAAGAGGAATTTAGGCTTCATTTAAAGGTCATGAGCAGCCTTTCTGAGTGTGGAATTGAGGCTAAATTTCTATACCTGTTTACCTGGAAATAAGCCTCCACGAGCACAGTGGAACTTACTTCTAAATAGACATGTGGAGGATCACACTGCTATATAAAAAAGGCAAGAGATGCAGAATAGCGTGGTGAACTCCCTCTTCATGCAAATTTTTCAGGATGACTTTTGTATGAAAAATGGTTCCCTTTCCACACACATAGACTCAAAGAAAGAAATGTGTAGAATGCAGGTGTGGTTAATCTTGCTTTTTATTTTGTAATAATAGTGGATCATGACTGTTTTCACACACTAGCTAGCAACACATCCTGTAGAATTCTATCGATAATACTTTATCTGCACAATCAGCATGAATTTCAGGAACCAAAAAGTCATATTGACAAATAGGACTTTCGAGCTGTCTAGCCCAAAAATGGTGACTAGATATTCTGTTTGGGTGACTGTAACTCTGGTTTTCTATACAACTTGCTCAGAACTAGTTTTTATTTTGTCATATCTGCACCTAACTGCTGTTGAAAACAACATAAAGTATTGTAGCAACGTAAAGGTGAACCAATTTACTATTGCATACATAATAATAATTTAATAATAATTTAATTATTTATGTCTCTGCCCATCTGGCTGTGTTTCTCCAAGGACTGGAGTCCTTTTCATCAGTTGTTGGTTACACCTTCTATCATGGAACAGAATCTTTCAAAAGCTGTTTCTTGTGAAAGAAGAACTAGTTGAGGTTTTGTTTTTGATGTATTCTCACTTCCCCATAGCAGAAGGAAGGATTAACATTGCCAGCTGAGGGTTTCTAGTTTTCGTTTACTTGAAGGGACCTAGACAAGTTCTCTGTTTTCCCGTTATTAACTAAATGACATTTTGTGCAGTGCTTTTTGCCTATAAAGAGATAATCTCCAGTGGTTGATTTATAAGAAGAGACTGTGCTGAGGTTGGGCCAGTATACCTGTAAGCACTGCCTCTAGGAGTGCTTTTAGCATGATGGCTCCTCTCCATTGCAAACAAACTATTGCTGGAAGAAGCCACTTCAGTAAAGAAAGCGAAGGGACAATGCATTATCTCCAGACTTTCCCTTGTCAGCCACTAAAGCATCTGTGTGGTTGTTCCTCAGGCCTTTTGCTTTTGAGTTGAGAGATCTAACATGTACCATTTCTCTGTCTGTCTCCTGAACATATAAATGTGCCACCTATATCTGTTGATTCATGAAAACAAAATAAAAAAATTCCTTCCAGTAGCACCTTAGAGACCAACTAAGTTTGTTCTTGGTATGAGCTTTCGTGTGCATGCACACTTCTTCAGATACCTTCTGTTGATTCATGTAACTGTCATTAGAAATTTAGCTTCTACATTTATGAAAATCATGTTTTCAAAACTTGTTATTTAAAGCCAGCGCAACCTGTGATCTAGCAAGTTAAACACAGTCCACTAGGCATGTGTGGTGGTCCTTTGGGTGATCATTATTTTTTTCTGACCTAACTGGGGCCACAAAAGCAGATGAGACGTGAATTGGGGTGTGGGGCAGTGTTTTGCCCAGTAACAAGCTGTAGAGGGCTGTGCTATTTGATGTGACCACATTCTAGGGCTGGGCGATATATCAAAATATCATCCAAAACCAGTTTGAAGTCCATATCGTGATATCGGTTTCATAATTTTAGACTTGGCAATACTGTATATCGTGAATCATGGGGTGGGGGGTGGGGTATGCAAAAATCACAATGTGGGAAAAACCGTGAAACCAGTCAACACTTCTCTGAATTTCTGCATATCACAAGAACAGGTGCCGGCAAAAATCTTGATGCAGGGAAAACCGTGAAGCCAGCCAATGCCTCTACATAGCTCCGTTCTTATTTCAGACATTGTGATACACACGGCAGCATTTTGCAACTTGCCCCCTATTTCCTTTTGTCAAGATTCCACAATGATTATATTCTGCACTACCAATATTTAAATATCTGCATGTCAGCTTTGAGCCATAGGCAGCCATGGAGCGGAAGCTGAGGGTCAAAAAAACAGGAGGCCAAGCCAAGGATAGGAACCAAAGGAGAGGTAGTGAGTAGGCCAGAGCCTTTGTAGGTCTTCCTGCTGAGGACAGCTAATGGCCAGCATTTGTGGGTGAAGTCCCTTTATCTTTTTACCACCTAGGGAAGGTCTTCAACCTGGCGTCCAGGTGGCTTATTACGTGAGACAACTGTGAGCTGTGACTTGTCAAGGAGCTGTCAGGCATGGAATGTCCAGAGGGAGGAATTTCCTCTTTATTGTCAAAAGTACACCTGCACGTTAGGAAAAGGCATGTCCATCAGTCCTACATCACTCCTAGGTATGCATCTGATGATGTAGTTGCCGCAACAGTTCTACTTCTGATATCATGTATCCATGTCTGAATTTCAGTTTATCAGAGTCACATACATGTCCAACTCAATGTGCCAATTTGGGCCTTGTTTTTATTTTATTTTAAGGATAGACTTGTCAGTCTTCCTTTTCACCATGGTTTTGTCACAGTATAATTTTCTGTCTTAGGATGTCATCAGCAAATGACTCTCTTGACTGAAACTGTGTGCAGGCATGTTGCATGTGTTACTCATATATCCAGTTTGCTTTTTTAACTATTCCGTCAATTGTACACAGAGCATCAGTTCCAAAGCATGGCAGAAAATTCCCTGTAGGGGCCATTCACAAACATCCATTGTAGAAACAGCTTGATAGATTGCTGTTGCTGCACAAGCTAGCTTTCATGATGCAATTCTTTCCTCTTTGTCCCCCCCCCCCGTTTTTTTCATACTACTATTACTACAACTATGACTAATAATTTTATTATTTATACCCCATTCATCTGGCTGGGTTTCCCCAGCCACCCTGGGTGGCTCACAGCATATATCAGAACATACTAAAACATGAAACATTAAAAACTTCCCGATACAGGGCTGCCTTCAGGTGTCTTCTGAAAGTCAGATAGTTGTTTATTTCCTTGACATCTGAAGGGCGGGAGGTCTACAGGGAGGGTGCCACTACCAAGAAGGCCCTCTGCCTGGTTCCCTGTAATCTCGCTTCTCGCAGTGAGGGAACCAGCAGAAGACCCTTGGAGGAGGACCTCAGTGTCCAGGCTGAACGATAATTCTTATTAAATTCAGTGGGATTTGTTTCTGAGTAAACAATTTCAGGACTGGGCTGTTAGAACAAGTATGATAGTGGAAGTTGTTTCAAGATTGTGAAAATATCTGGATAAATATTTTTGAGTACTGTGCTGAATACATGGATTTATAATTCTACAGGAGTAGTAAGAACATACTTCATTTTATTTTGTGAACAAAAATAAATCCCCTCTCCTAGGATATATAAGCTTCATGCAAATGTGTAAAGCCATGAAGGCATCTTTCTCAAACAAACCTGAATATTTTCTGATACATTTGACTTTTCCAATTATAAGTTTTAATGAAAGAGGAAAATGCCTTAGGGTTGCATTTCTATGGGGTCTGTGTTTATAGGATTGCCATTTCCTCTTTCATTTCACTTACCTAGGAGTAAGCCCATTGGACTCAGTGGGATCTCTGAATAGAGATGTTTAGGATTTCACTATACTTTGGTTATATATTGTTTGCATGGTTATATCTTGTTTTGCAGTTCAGTGTAAGATTACCGGTATATCCATTATGTTTACACTTTAAAAAAAAACCCTGTCAATGGATACTGCATGGAGCCCAGAGCTAGGCATGGGAAGGAGTAATAGATATAGTTTTTACATTTATGGGAATGTATTAGAAACAATTCGCCCCAGCACCATCTGTTTATCATAATTCGTGTCCATGCAAGTGTTCTCGAAACACATACACTCCCATGTGTTACTGGAACTGCTACAGAACCAACAAACCTGAGGAGAAAGCCAACTCTTTCGACATCTCATTCATGATATGGCAAATAATAAAGCACCCTTGTAAACTCTTGAAATCTCACAGCCAACCTACCAAGTCCTGTCCAGCTTGACAGCAGGTTTTTAATGGCTTAAGGCCAACCAATAGGATGAACAGGTTTAAATAATTTGCTTCAAGAATTTGTTATTTGTTTGCAGTGTTAAAATTCAATGAAGCGGGGCTTATTTATACTATAGAGTCAGTACATCACTTAGAGAACCATCTGTACTCAGAACTGGCAGCAAATTTAGACATAAATCTAGATATTTACAGACCAGGAGCTCAATACAAAATGATCTTCAAGTTAGATTAAAAAAAATTCATTTGATTACTCTGCACACCACATTTTCCCATGAGTACTGGGTGGTTTCCTACCATGGTCTGAACAATTCATGTATTCAATAGATGATTTCCACATACAGTTGTGCCTTGGTACTCGGAAGTTTTGGCTCCCGAACACCACAAACCCAGAAGTGTTCCGGTTTGCGAGCGTTCTTTGGAACCCGAACATTTTGGAAGTTGAACGGACTTCCGGAACGGATTCCGTTCGACTTCCAAGGTACGACTGTATTATAAAAGGAACAGGGGTTATGCTTACCCTTAGCTGCTCTGACCTGACATGTCAATTTATCTGCCAATGCCATTGACCACACCCTGATGTACAAGGAATCAAAGTTAAGCCCAACCCCAGTTTTCCAACATCCAGCAAATTCCATATGTGCAGCGGTCAATAGAAAGGCTAAGAGGTCATCATTAGGATAATCTTGAGTGGGTGAGATTTTAAGCCCGAGCAGCATGAGACATTTCAATTGTTTTGTTATATATAAAGCTCAGTGCTATTTTTCTAGAAAATGAGGCGCTGGAACTCGCCACGAATGCCTCCCTTGTTCTCTTACAATGGCAATAGCGCCCACCTGAGAGGTGCCGGAACTGTGTTCCAGTGAATTCCCGCTGAAAAAAAGCCTTGATCAAGGTTATTTCTTTGAAACAGTGCTCCAGAAATGTTTGAAGATGTTGCAAAACCACCACATATGAGAATATGTACCTTTGACTGCATACCCCCTGCAACAATTATGGTTGACATAATCAGATATCCAGAATAGCCTCGCCAGTTATAGTGCCACCAATGCAGCAATTTTAATGAGATTTGTCTGATTTTTGCAGAAATGGTCTCTTTTTTTATGGTCTCTTAGACCATAAAGCAGACCATTTTTCATTTGGTATTTGCCACTCCCAGGTCCTTTTCCCACGGCATTTTTGTGTACAATACGTTGCCGTATTCTAGATTTATTAGAGCTTTATAAATTGAGGAAGATAAGGCCTTAGAGGACAGAGAGATGTGAACAAAGATATGCTCTATTGCTGTTAGACTCCTGCTTGCCTGAGTGGAAATATCTGGGTTTAGCAGGAATCTTAGCAACTGATTGAAATGGTACCATGACCATTTAAGATTTGGTATGCTGGTAATGAATTGTTCTTTTCACAATGGAGTACCATTTGTGTAGAAGTCTTTTAACTGATAAAAGCCCACCTGTTCCCAAGCCATTCCAATCTAGGCATTGTCTTGCTTCTTTAAAATAGTACTTTTGCTTTGTTAACTTTGTTATTGGTTGGCTGGTGTTGGTTGGTTTTTTAAAAAATATCATTATAATTAAACTTCATGCTTGTTCTAACTCTGCTATTTTTTGTAACCCATCCTGGGACAGTTCAGTAAAGAGGAGGGCTGTAAGTACAAAGAATATATAAATAAAATTCATGCCACAGGGTGCCTCTACCCCAGGGGTCAGCAAACTTTTTCAGCAAGGGCCCGGTCCACTGTCCTTCAGACCTTGGGGGGGGGCGGACTATATTTTGGGGGGGAAATGAACAAATTCCTATGCCCCACAAATAACCCAGAGATGCATTTTAAATAAAAGGACACATTATACTCATGTAAAAACATGCTGATTCCCGGACCGTCCGCAGGCAGGATTTAGAAGGCGATTGGGCCGGATCCAGCCCCCTGGCCTCAGTTTGCCTACCCATGCTCTACCCTGTCTGTTGTCCTAGCAAAACAAATCCACTTAAAAACAACAACATACATTTCAGCTCAGAAAGTGACAGCAAAATGCACTGAAAGGTGTGGAATGAATGAATAACAGGAAGACATGTAAATAAAAGTAAATCAGGATAAATCCAGGATGAATGCTCTTTGTCATACAACTGCCATTATAAACAAATAAGAATGATGCTCAATAAGGACCCTATGTTAGATAACCACCTGCCCTGAATGCTCTAGTTGATATTCTTGCATTGTACTAGAATACCCTCAGGGTCCCTTCCAACTCTACAATTCTGTGATTCTATGATTCTATCTGAAGATGGTAACAGACAAGTGTCCTTTTCATTTACAACCTGTGACTCATCATACCCACACCTGACCAACCCCCTCCCCACCTGACCCAACACCTCTTGTGGCCTGCCATGGGATTGCTAGCACCCCAGCCAGGCCACAAGGGTCAGGGGTTTATCAAGTCTTGGCAAGTCATCAATCATCACTGGGTGGTGTGTGTGTGTGTTTGGTTTGTGTGTTTGGTTTGATGAGTCACATGTTGTGCAAGCCTGGCTTGCACACATATCTCTGCACCTGCACTGATAAATGATAAGCTGTTCCCATAATAGCAAACTGAAAAAAGATGCAGTTGACTTATCCACACACACACACACACACACACACACCCCAGTGCTAATTCATCTGTGCTCCAGAAGTCTACAAGTAGAGATGCTGGGGCACAGAGCAGCCAAATGCTTGAGGGTCTTCTCACATTATGCAAAAGTATGGCGTGAAGTACCTGTTTACAGGTGAGTAGATGCTGCTGTTTCTATAAGCATAGTGACTTGGCAAGGAAAAGCCATTCTAGTTCAGTGGCTGTAACTGTCCCGAGTAATTCATTCAAACTAATGTTTGCGTACATAGCTGCGTACCTGAGTACATAGAAAATATCAGTGATGTGGTAAGCAATTTCTTAGGTACAAGATTCCCAACATGAAACAAACACTAAAGAGTTTGTTAGCTGGGGAGGTGCCTTAAAAATAAACAGTATTACAATTATTCTGAAAGTCTTTACAAGTTTAAAATAAAATATTTTATGCGGAGCATGAAAAGGCACATTTGAATCCACCTTGTACTGATAGCTAATACACTAGGAAAGGTGATTAATTAGTTCCTTGGGTGGTCCAAATAAAACTAGAGTTCACGTCAACTGTTGTTATGCAAAACTCCAAGTATTCTATGTATAAGTATTTGATTAGATGAGTAAAGCACCAAAATGTGAACATAATAATTTTGGCATTTAAAAAAGAGAAAGGAACACCACTTCCAATTACATTCCATTTGTTTTCCTCCTTGTCCAAGAATTTCATTAGTGAGGAAAACAGCATTGCACAACATTCCACATTATTTCAAATGTGATTGTTCCCAGGAGAAATCCTTCCAGGCATTTGAAGTATATCTCATGCATCATGACTAGATGTTAACTGCTGATAAATAGTTGCAGAAAATACTGTCAGGACAAATATCCATTGGAGTATTAAACAGGATTTACTGGCAATCCATCGCTTGGGCCAAAAATGCCTGTGTGTATGAATTTTAGAAATGCAACAGAAGCTAAAGCTACTAGCCAACACTTCCTCACTGGAACAACCTGAGGAAGCAATGATAAGACTGTTGTCTGCTCAAAGTTGGTCTCTTTGCTAGAGGAATGTGTATTCATTCCTATTCCTGGGCAATTCAGGTGTTAATTGTGTTGTCATAGTGCCAGCAGCATATTCAACTTATACAGAAGACTCACAACTTTGTGTGCATTTAGATTGCGTAATTGCAACTTGGCCGAAAAAATAAATACATAAAAAGGGTGCAGAAGTGTGGGGGCTAAGTCGAAAGGGGGATAGGAGAGAGGGAAAATAACTTTAAAAGGGGGGGGGGAGTGATAAGCAGCCGAATGCACTGTTGTTGAAATTGTGGATTGAAATCCCTGCAACTGGGTCCATCAGTAAATCATTCATCACCTCCCATTGCCTCCTCCCTGGAAGAGCATTCAGAAGTGCAGGGAGAGTCTGTAGCGGCCTTGGGAGAGCACAGTAAGTGCTGCGCTGTGCTTTTTACAGTTTTAAAAGGGTTGTTTTGACTATATGCAATTTTGGCTTTAAACGCTATCCCCAGAACGTAACCCTCCACATAAGTTGAGAGTCAACTGTGCTTTTAAGCAGCCTGTAATGGTACAGTCCAGTTTCCCCTTTGAAATTTGCCGCAAGTGGTTTAGCCACAATGAGAATGGCGTACATTTGTTCCACCTCTGCGTGCATATTGGACTATATGAGCTCTTAATTGTTTTCTTACATCAACTGTTTGGTCAGCACTTAATTGAAAACCTCAATAAGCAAATATATTTTTAAAAATACGATTAATTCTCATGGGACCTACCAAAGGAATTTATGCTTATCAGTTTGCAGGTGCTCACTTTCTTTGCACACACGTGGTGCCATGGCACATCATTTGGAATAGCTACTCAAAGGAGGAACAACCCACGAAATCCCACTCAGCTCATTCAGTGATTGGCCATGACTAATGATGTATAGATCCCCGCCAGAAGCTTTACATTTATTTCATGCGATTGCAACTGCAGCCAGAAACCTCTTCAGCCCATTTTGGGCTGCTCTCATTCCAAAGATTGACTTAAAGTAGTGTCAAAGATGTGTGGCCAATATTTTATTTCCTGAGAAATAAAAACAGTTTTGAAATTTTGGAGATGTTTGTAAGTTCTTCTCTTTAGTAACTTTGGAAAAATTAGCTGTTATCTAATAGGAGATTCTACTTGATAGATTACTGTTTTTAATAATGACAACTGACATTGCAATCCCTTACATAATTTGCTCAGAACTGAGTCCCATTCAGTTCAGTTGAACCTACTCCCAGGTAAGGGCATACAGGGAGTCAGCATTATTGCAAACAGTGGGACTTACTTCCAAGTAAACATGCATAGGATTGTATTGCACAACTGTAATTCTGTGCACACTTCTATGAATGTAAGCTCCATTGAACATAGTCGGGCTTACTTCTGAGTAAATATGCATGGTATTGCACTCCACAAGAATTTGATTATCGCTTTCCAGTAAGAAACTGCATAGTTTCAAGGAGACTGATTCAGTCCTAGCTACTGAAAAATGAATTGTGTTGTTTGGTTTCATGCTATGAAGTTTGTAAACTTGATTGCAACCAGGATATTAATTTCTAAGTTATAAAATGCTGCTGCTGTCAATTTTGCCAAATTCTCCAGTTCTTGAAATTAGTTTATCGAAGCACATTCTATGTGCTGTTAAACATCTCCACATGTCCTCTTTGGTTTATAAGAACATCTCATAGGTATCTTGTAGTGTTTTCACAGTAAATTCTGAATCGTGCAAATACTGCTTTTTCAGAGCCAGTTTTTACTATAATCTAGGTGGAACTTTAAGACATTCTGTTTGACCAATATATGCAATGCATACTAAGGTTTGGCATGCACTGAAGTTACTTTTGGTTTTGAAACCATTTCATTTCTATGCACTATCATAAAAGAATGCGGATGATAAATTTGTGGTTATCCACAGTATCTGTGTTCCGATTCTGGGAAGAAATACTTGACTACTTCCAGCTTGTGAATACATTTAGGTATTTTTTCAAGCAGTGAAGGAAGAGAAACTGTGGACAAGAGTGATACCTCTTGGATTGATGCAGCAAAAGCAATATAACCACAGACACACTTCTAACAATATATTGCTGAGTAATCAGGTCAATGAAATAAAAAGCAGATGATGCAGTAAATAAACATGATGGTTATGATTACAGTGGGTTTAACAGAAGGTTGCTTGCGGGTTGCAGCCACAATAGTTTAGACTACGTCCACACCAGTGTTTGTGTGCGGATTGGTTTAATACAAACAAGCATAATGGACTTTTTCAAAGCAATTTATGGGAATTTTCACCGATTGCAGGCAGCCATTTGCCACAGTGATCCAGTGATACTCATCATGTAAATGTTAAAAGGTAGATTGCCATAGCATGGAGAAAACATTTGCCTTTGTTGAGAAGCAGAATGTGAACTGGCTACACCAGGGGTAGGCAACCTAAGGCCCTTGGGCTGGATGCGGCCCAATCGCCTTCTCAATCCGACCCGCGGACGGTCCGGGAATTAGCGTGTTTTTACATGAGTAGAATGTGTCCTTTTATTTAAAATGCATCTCTGGGTTATTTGTGGGGCTGCCTGGTGTTTTTACATGAGTAGAATGTGTGCTTTTATTTAAAATGCATCTCTGGGTTATTTGTGTGGCATAGGAATTCATTCATATTTTTTTTCAAAATATAGTCCGGCCCACCACATGGTCTGAGGGATGGTGGACCGGCCCATAGCTGAAAAAGGTTGCTGACCCCTGGGCTACACGGACACGTAGGGTGCATCTACGCTACTATATCTACTTAGAATTGCTATTCCTTTAAAGTACACTTAATGTAATTTGCTCTTGTAAGATGGTATGGAATAGAGCAGGGGTCGGCAAGGTTTTACCTCGCCTGGGCCGATTCACTCCAGCGGAATTCATCCACAGGCCAGATTGCGTGCGCGCGATTTCCGTCGTCTGCATCTGCCGGTTTAGCGCCGCACGTGGGGACTCGCCGAGAGGGCGGCTTGGTTCGGGGGCGGCTTGTGGGCTTGGTTAAATCTTGCGCTTGGCTGAAAATTAAATATTAGATTTCATGACGGAGGAGGGTGCAACTCGGGGGCAGATGAGTTGGGTTCAATGCACCTTCTATTTGAAAGGTTTGTCCTTCCTGCCCCCCCCCCCCCGAGCAAACAACTGGCAAATTGCATAGATATGGTTTGGCTGCCTTCAAAACCACACTTTTGCAAACAACTGTACTGAGAGGAGATGCAAGTCAGGCAGGAGGTCCTTGTGAGCCAAACTTTGAGCTGGCACTACCCTGGCTGAAGTTTCTTACTCTTGCCTCATTTCTTCACTGGACTGAAGCTGAGTCCCCGTATCGCCTTTCTCTGTCCCTGTTCCGTCTGTTTCCTGTATTGGAATTTTACATAGATTCCAAAGATGTGTGACAAGTAGCACCTCATTCAAAGTTCCTCTTGGAGTTCCGCTCAGCTACAATTGTGTTTTTGGTTTGGAATTTCATCTAAAGCCAGCTCCGTATTTATTTTACGTTCCATGGTTGGAAATTATCATATAAAGTGTAGGTGGTAGACCACCCCTTCCTGTTGGTCTCCCTTCCATTTGCAACCAAAAAAATGAACTAGAATAAAAGCAACTCATATTTCTCAAGGGGTGCAGACATTCAGCAGCTTTCCTTCCATTGTGAATGGCAGGCTCAGGATCCCCCTATTCTGATTGGGACTGCAACAGGAGCAAAGTGTTGAAAGTCCCCCCTCTCTATGCCACAGTCCCTATCCAGCTTTCCCCTTACCCCTGGATTGGCTATTTGTTTATACTGCACACCCCAAACAAGATGAATAACATTGCATCTAGTTCTACCCTATGTGAAGTCCTTCTAGATCAGGGTTTCCCAAACTTGGGTGTCCCACTGTTGTTGGACTACAACTCCCATCATCCCTAACTAGCAGGACCAGTGGTCAGGGATGATGAGAATTGTAGTCCAAAAACAGCTGGGGACCCACTGTTGCCATATTTCATAAAGTAAAGTTCCTGACACCCACAAAGTTGTTGAGCTTTTTTTAAAGGAAGTTTTCCGCCATTTTTACACCCAGAAACCAAGCCTAAGAGTCAATACTGGAACAGCACAGGGGCAGAAAGATTGTGGATTGCTTAGTGCAATCCTATGCATGCCTACTCAGAAGTGGAATGGTTAAACTCAGATAAACAATACTGTGTCAGTGAAAGAGGGATTGCCCAAGGTTGAACCTAAATTAATACAATCAAATATTCATTGGCATGGCTTGCACACAACACTAAACCATGGTTTGTAAACCATAGTTTAGTTAACCATTAATAAAGTTGATTGTCTGAACCTGGCCATGAGGCTAAACTAGGATTAACTATGGTTAAAGGACACACATAAACCAAGGTTGGTAGCTGGTTTATCAACCTTGGTTAACATTAACCATAGCTTAGTATTATGTGTGTACCCAGGCTTGTTTATTTTTAAGTGGATTTGTTGTGCCAGGACTACAGAGCACTTCAACTGCACAAACCCAAAATCTCAGTATTAGCTTGAATTCTTCCCACAAAATACTGGCAGTCTGGAGGCAACCTCTATGAGCAAAACCCTGACTTCTATGCTAGGGAAGAAACTGCCAGGTTAGAAGATTTCAGGAGCTATAAGGGAACAGCATGTGGGATATTATCATTCAGGAAATGGCTTATGTGGCAGAGGATGAATGCTACTGATTGTATCTCAGTTTTTTAAAACTTTGCAACACAGATACAGTTTGATTGCAGCCTTCACCATACTGTACCTTTGAAATACAACAGTTCAAACTAGATGCCTAGCGTGCAGAAGATCCCAGATTCAATTCTTTTTTTAGGCACTGGACCTGCAGTGAGCCCGAGCCACGGCATCACTCCCAGGCGCCCTCCAGCAGGAAGGGAGTGACATGGTGGCTCGGATGCCTGCAGGCCCCATGCTGCCTGAAAAAGAAGCGCGGAGCTGGTGTCCGCCCACCACCTCCCCCTCAGCTGCCCTCCAGCTGGAGGGCACCCGGGAGGAACATGGCAGCTCAGGCCCAGCTCCATGTTGATTTTGCAGGCAGTGCTGGGTTGGCGCACGTGCAACGCTCCCAGGTGAAGGGTGAAGGGTGCCCGGGAGGGATGCAGCTCTGGGTGCAGGTCCCGCCCCCATGGGTGGCACACATGTAGGGTGCGTGCGCCCATCCCAGGCACCCCAGCGACTTGCGACTTGCTACGCTGCTGCTCAGTGCTGAAAAGTGAGATGGCATCGAAAAATAATGGCTTTATACCAGCCCACTGGAGAGAGACTTTAGGCTGCTCTCTGCAGAGCGGTCAGGCATTTTGTCCTTTAAAAATACAATCTGGTGTTTGCTGCATTTAGTTTATGTGCAAGAGACAGATATGTGGCCTAGGTCCAGCTTATATTAGCCACAACTACATCTCATTAAACCCAAAGATACAAATAAGTCACTAGGCTAGATTGGAGCATATGTTATTAATTTGGCCGGGTAAACTTCCAAAGCCTTCACTCAGCAGCAACTTGATGCTACATTTCTCCAACGTTTTATTAGAAGTTGGTTTGCATTTACATATCACTGTATTGGGCACACGCTGTAGCTCAAGAGCTTTTCAAGCTTTTCATGTTTGTGACATACTTTTCTGAACCATGCATCATTTCGCGACACAGTAATTCAGTTTTACTAGCAAACCGGAGGGTAAACTAACCCCTTTCCAGCCCCATGAGGAGCGTGGAGAGCGTTCGCACAACACACCTACACACTGCAGCCAACACTCTTAACGTGTCAGGACACACAGTTTGGAAAGCTCTGCTATAGCTGGCTAGTTGCAGAGAGTTTTTGTAGCACTGTAGCCGATGAGTTTAAATATTGGGAGCGAGTCCCAATGACAATGCAGAATTTTGTGGAGGATGCATAATTATAGAGGCTTTGCAAAGTAAAATAATAATAATAATAATAATAATAATAATAATAATAATAATAATAATAATAATAAATTTTATTTATACCCCGCCCTTCCCAGCCAAAACTGAGCTCAGGGCGGCTAACACCAATAAAAATTACAATAAAATATAAAAGAAAGAAAAACCATTAATTAAAATACAGGTTAAAATACAATTTAAAATTTAAATGCAGCTTCGTTTATCGCCCAAAATCAAAACCATAAGGGGAGGAAAAAACATCAGACTGAGTCCAACCCGAAGGCCAGGCGGAACAGCTCTGTCTTGCAGGCCCTGCGGAAAGATGTCAAATCCCGCAGGGCCCTGGTCTCTTGTGACAGAGTGTTCCACCAAGTTGGGGCCAGTACTGAAAAGGCCCTGGTCCTAGTTGAGACCAGTCTAACAACCTTGTGGCTCGGGACCTCCAAAATGTTGTTATTTGTGGACCTTAAGGTCCTCTGCGGGGCATACCAGGAGAGGCAGTCCTGTAGGTATATATGTCTGATATAACATAAAATAGCATTCTTAGGCAGGGTCATGTCGTCCTCCACAGCCCCACACCATTGTGATTAACTTCTAGGAGCCTGTTGTTGGATTCCTAAACAACAGCCTAACTTAAACAGACAGAGATTCAAAGGTGCCTCTTTCAGCTGTAATTGGGGGGGGGGGGTAATATCTATTCAATCTAACCTATTTATGCTCCAGGCAGACTCACCTGTCCACAGTTTTTACCAAGGCTCCCCCTTCAAAATCTTTTTTAAAGGAATGCTCTAAAACATATTGGAACGTGCAGAGCACGTAATTGCAGCAACTGCAGAAACAACCCTGGCACAGGCATGGCTCTGCCCTCATTGTACCGGAGATTGAGCAATACGGAAAAAGTGAGTTCATTTGGCATTCCTTAAGAAAACGTACATTGTCTTTGAACCCGGACGCCAGGATGATACTGTGATGTCAGGCAACCTCTATGTTAATTTTCATCCCTCATTATTTTTTTCAACCCATCAAATGACTCAGGACTAACACTATACCTGTTCTTTTTCTTTTTCTTTAAACATCCACAGTGGGGGAAAGCAGGATTATTTAAGCAGGGGTCGGCCATTTTTTTTAGCTGCAGGCCGGTCCACTGTCCCTCAGACCTTGTGGCGGGCCGGAGAAGCGGCACAAGGGGGGGAGATGGAAGAAGAGGCAAGGGGGGCAAGTAGTCCTCCTCCCCACCCCCGCCGCCAGTCCCAGCTGCTGCGCTTAACTTCCCAGGGGCGTGATCCGTAGCGCATTTCACCTCAGTGGGCTTGAGCAGTTCTTCAGGCTCTAAACAAGCGGCCTTGAAACGATTGCGGCTTACTTGTGAGTAAGCGCATCTTTACGGCTCTTAGCGTCCATGCATCCAACGGCAGGGCAGGGTGCGGCTACGCGCTGAGACGTGGCGTCTCCTGGCGGCGCAGATGGAAGCTGGCGGGGCAGGGAAAGTGGACTTCCAGAGGTAGTGAGGCGGGAGGAGCCGGAGCTGGCGGTGGGTGCTGCCTTGCCTCCTTGCAATGGGAGGAAGAGGCCGGGCGGTGGCGGCTCTGCCAATCAAACGCCACTGAGGTAAACCAGGCACAGCGTTTGATTGGCAGAGACATCCCCATGCTGCGCTGAGGTAAACCAGGCGTGGCGATTGAGTGGCAGAACCACCGCCGCTTGGCCTCTTCCTCCCATTGCCATCGCCGGGAGTCTTGGCTTTGCGGCGGGTTCCGGCTTCACGGCGCGGGCCGGATTTACGACTTAGGTGGGCCCGATCCGGCCCGCGAGCCTTAGTTTGCCGGCCCCTGATTTAGAGGTTCAGACCTAAACCGGTTTTACTTCCAAAAAGATCTTCCATAGAAACTGCATATCCCTGAAGGCACACAGTTCAGCCCTATGCACATTGACTCAAGAGTCAGTAGCAAGTCCAATTGAGTTCAGTGGGTTCATTTATTATTATTATTATTTATTTATTTATTTATAAAAATATCTATTTACTAAATCATAAAAAACATATCAAAGTGGTTTACGATGTCAAAAAGATAAAAGCCATACAATAGGTTCACTGACATACTCTCAGGTAAGATTTGATGGGGTTGCAGCTTGAGAAAAACGGGAACAAAGACAATTAATAGATTCCTTGGGTTATTACAAAAGTGACCGTCCTTATATGGCGCTGTGCAAGTTAATCTTGTAACTTAACATAGTATATTAACCATTGTTTACTTAAACCATAGTTGCATCCTTTCAAGTCCCATTGTTTACAGTATGTGCTTAACTCTTCTATTGAAATTGGGGATTTAAAGAGGCTTAATTTTGATTTAAAGGGGCTATTGCTTGTTACTATGGTATCTTTATATTTTTATATTGTAAACCACCCTGTGATCCTCGGATGAAGGGCTGTATAGAAATTTAAGAAATAATAATAATAATAATAATAATAATAATAATAATAATAATGTCAATAAAGCTGAAAGCTATGTATTAATAGTATTAGCTGGTTCTCTTCTATGTGGCCCAAGTCAGTTTGACCTGTTGTGAGAAATGCTGAAAACATTTCCAGCAAAGTCACATCAGGTCATAGTGAGGACAGCCCTTATCTGAACCTTTACACATAAATCCCGTAAAAATCAGATGAGGTCATTCTGCAACTGTCCAACAAACAACTGCTTTATTAGGAAACTCATAACAGCATCTACCAGTGTGTGGGTTGTCCTGAAGTAATACCTGGCCAGTATCTGTAACTTGACAAAAAGAGTGTTGATAGCCAGAGGAGATGACTCATTTTCATGATGGATAATGGGGAGGATCCAAGGTGTCTCTGTGTGAAAAGAACAACAGTCAAAACAGACAACCTGTTTGAGCATCCTGATTTGTTTGCAGGGAGGTTGTGAACTATTTATTGAACATTCATTCTGGTTTGTTTGTGGGAAGGTTAGACATCATCTCACTTTAATAACTGCAAAAGTACGATCTTTTTGGGGGGAAGTGGGTTTGTTGTGCAAGACCGCCAAATCCACTTTAATTGTGCAAGCTAAATTTGCTGATATGCGATGGAGCCCTTCCCATGAATAGCAACTGTCTGGAAGTGCCCCCAAAAGGTAAAACAAGGAGCTGAGTTTTGACTCAGTCGGCATTTCAGGGTACTGGCTCTCCCTTGACGTGGGAACAGTAGACTTTTTGTATCTTTCGGATCACTAAGCTGTGTTTCCACCTATCCTCAAACTGTAGATGTAAATAAATGCAAATATTACACAATGCACCAATAAGTTTCCAAACAAAAATCAAACCCAGGTTGATTTGGAACTTCTCACTATTCAGAGAAGTGAGTTGAAATAGGCAATATTTTCCTCCTAAATGCCTGGCTTTCAGATATCCTCATCCTCATCCTCATCCTCATCAACATTATTTATACCCCGCTCATCTGACTGAATTGCCCAAGCCAGAAATGCTTCATCACTTTTGCATGAGAAGCATAATCACACATCAATTTCCATTGTCTTAATTTTACAAAAATGGTTTAAACAAACAAACAAATCTAGGGACATCAACTGATTAAGCCATTTTAGTTGTCGAATCTCCTGCCTTTTAATTACCGTAGTTATTAATCAAATTTAGATAACTTTACATATTGACAGAACACTAATATAGGGAGTATATCTTCAGTATTTTTGAAATACTGAAGAAGAGTGGAATACATTTTGATCATTAAATTTTAAGTTACCACCACTTGTTAATGGAATATCATCTTTAATATTTGTCTCTATAATTCCATATTACAACAATACATCAGAATTATTGTAGAGCCTAAATAAATAAGCAACCTCTCTGATTTAGTATCTCCCTCAGTAATTAAAATGGGTCTTTCTTTCTTTTCTTTTTTTGCTGCCCATAAGCAGCCTTTTTGTGCTGGCCCCCATGACATTTAGATTGGGATAAGAGTACTGGCACCTTATATTCTTTTAACCAAAAAAACCTACTACCAACTACAATATATATATAATATAATATATTGGTAGCTATGTGTAACAAATGGTTTTAAAAACTTAATCCTAGGTGCTGCTACTATTTGAATCTACCTAGCAATGAGTTTCAAGCTCTGAGTTAGATTGCAGGTGCAAAAGAAACACATTTTTATTATGTACCTTCCAGAGCTGTTACGTAAACCATTTAAACAAAGACTGGACTGCCTCCAACTTCTGTTGAATATGATAATAAGAAAAGTTGTTACTGGAGAACTGAATGAAACAAAAGAGGGCAGAACAATTACTACAGATGTAAAATCATGATAGTGTTCCTGTTTTGTAAAGAATTACAGACAGGTGCTGACATGTCACAGTGGCAAGTGACTGACAGATCATATGATCCATAAAAACTGCTCACTCATAAAAAAACAGTTCACTCACACGATTTGTATTCTTAACCTCCCAAATCTAGCATTTAAAGAACCATATGCAGCAAATAGATGTAAGTGAAGAAACAGCTTCCAGTTTGTGGCATTCGGACATGTTTAAGATTAACTACTTGCAATAATTGTTGATGCTCATAACATGTGACGGACAGAAAAGCAGCCACAAAACGGGCAATGCTGGCTGCCTGTGGTGTTGTTTGCCTGAATGTTGTCCCTGGAGGCAAAGCAACCACAAATTATGAGCCTTATTGTACTAGGCAGTATACCAACACAGTCAAAGTAAACATGGGAGGAAAACGGCAAAAAAGAAAATGACCTGCCCAAGGTTATGCAGCAATCCGCAGCAGAGACAGGTGCTATTTTGTTAAGGCAGATCGACACCACACATTTGAAGCCTGTGCAATGTACATTTAAAGCACATGACTTCCCCAAAGAACGTTGGGAACTATAATTTCCCTGTCACAGAATTACAGCTCAAACTACAGTTCCCAATGCTCCAAATTTCAGGATATATTACTGTTTTCATTTATTTTTTGCTGACCTGCCTGCTTTTTGTCAATTGTGGGAAGAACTAGCAAATAGCATTTTTAATTGCCCTGCTTAAGCTGAAGCCAAGATAAAGTGTCCTGCTTATGCACTTTGACAAATATAAGCCTATCAAAGATAAAATGTTTGAAGCTCCCAACCCTTTGCATGAATGGGATTGTAAACTCCCAATTGTAACACATAGATGACCATGCCTGCATGTTTAAACACCCATGTTCACACATCAGGTACTCCTGGCCCAATCTGAGCTTCCAGGCACACACGTGGGTGTTTAAAGATACATATTTGTTTGTTCAGTTTCTTACCGTACATTTCTATCCCACCTTTCTCCATGAAGCTCAAAGTGGGTACATGATTCTCTTTCCCTGTTTTATTCTCATAACTACCGGTATCTTCTGAGGTAGGTTAGGCTGAGAGTGAGTGACTAGCCCAAAATCACCCACTGAGTTTTGCGGCTGAGTCAGGATTTGAACCCTGCTCTCCCAGTTCCTAGACTTGTGTGGTTTGCTGTAGGCGAACGGCGATACAGCATCAAAATACTGTACCAGCAGCAGTTGTGTGGCGTCAGTAGTTGTGTGTAGACAGAGTAGTACGGTATGTTTGTTTTAAAACACCTACAGGTACAATACAAGCAGATATTTTTGCAACTCTTATGTTTCCTTTGACCAGCAGATGTCTCTGTTGATCTATCTGAGACCTTGCCAAAAAACCTAACATCAAGCTTTCCATAAATTACATGTGTAGACACTGAAGATTGGATGGAAAGTCTTGTTGGACCGTGTGTGTAATAAAGGGGAGCCACACCGGGGTGAAGGCATCCTGTTTTATTTGTCCCCATGCTAGTTTTGGTTTGTTGGTTAGCTTTTCAAGTAAGGCTGTTTCCCATACAGTTTGGTACCAGTGGTCCATGGTTCACTTCTGACAGGTCCCTCCATGGTCTCGCTATGATGCTCCTGGCTGCTGAGAGTACGGTAAGTTGGGTTATAAGCTCTTTGTGGTGTGAGTGTGTGCTATTGTTTTGGAAAATATTCAGTAGAGCTAGTTCTGGGGTGGCTTCTAATACCTGTTTCGTTATGTTGCATATTTCTTGTAGGACTGATGTCCAAAAAGGTTGCAACCCAAGATAATCTGTAATGAAAACAATTGTATTATTATTATTATTATTATTATTATTATTATTATTATTATTTAAAAAAAGATTGGATAGAAAGTTGATGGTTGTGTTACTTGGGGCAGCCCCGTTAACAAAACGTATTGGCCTTTCTGGCAGAAGGAAATTAACATCTAGTGGTAACAGTAGTCACAAAACAAATAGAATTAAAAACACTTCAGCGTATTAGAATAGGGCAAGTGCTGTACCAGAGGTGGCCAACATTGGGCTCTCCAGATGGCCCCATGATAGCCAGAGTTGATGAGATTTGTAGTCCAGCATCTGCATGCCACAAGTTTAGCTACCCCTGAGGTAATGCAGTGTAAGTGAGATGTATTTATTTCCCACATCTGCACCTCAGCCTTTCTCCAAGGGTTGAGATTATTTCATAGATAATCTATGAAAAGTAGTTCCAGTTAAAGGTAGATAGCCGTAGATAACACGGCTATCTACCTTTAACTGGAACTATGGAAGGCACCACATTGAGCCGCAATATCAGGGTCTGGTGACTTCTGTTTCAGTGTATCTGAAGAAGTGTGCATGCACACGAAAGCTCATACCAAGAACAAACTTAGTTGGTCTCTAAGGTGCTACTGGAAGGAATTTCTTTTATTTTGTTTTGTTTTGACTATGAAAAGTAGGTTAGGTTGGCTTGTTTAAGGCCAGCCATTGACTTCTCTGGTTAAGTAGGACCTACAGGTTCCCAACTTGTTCTGTTGGTTCTGTATATTCAAGGAGCTTGCTTTCTACTAAGTACAGGGCCCAGCTATCCCTTGGCATATGGGAACAAGAGATTACCTATGGATGAGCCTGCCTGGAAAGAAGCACCATACTTCTGCCTGGAAAGAAGCACCATACTTCTGAATTAATGCAGCTCTTCTTAAACGAGTCCTCTTAGATCCCTATCACCACCAGTTTACAGTAGAGTAGAATCAGGCCTATTGTTTTCATATTGTTGCCAGAAGGAAAAAAGGACGTGTACCAGGAAATGTCAGGGGTCGTCTGAATAACACTGTTTAAACTTTAAAGCAAGAGGGCCGGTGGAGATCCTATGTCTGCAGGTCTGGCCGTAGTCTCTCTCCATATCTCTTTCCAAACGACTCTTCTTGCTCTTTGAAAGAGAAGTGTTTTGAAGACAGGAGGGGAGGGAAATGTAAGGAGTCCATTTAGAACCCAGCTGTGAACTCTATTAATTCCCATGGTTACTGGTTCAGTAAAGGCTATTTATATATCTGTATCTAGAATAAATATGCCGTGCACAGAAAGGGTCTGAAAATGAAATTTTGGAGGGGAAGGAAAGTTGTTTTTCACTCAGGAAATGATGCAAGTGTTGCATTTCACACCTTAGGAATAGGCATTTTCTATACACTCTCCACATCTATGCTGGAAGATTTCATGTTTAAAACTAGTATGATGGCAATTGTGGGTGAGGGATTGATTTTAGGTGCAAAAGCTGGTGCTTCAGGAAGTAGGGAGGTGAAGGGTCTGCAAAAACAACAACAACACCCAACCAACGACATTTATTCTATTCTTTCATGCCTTTCATGGCTATTTCCCCTTAGTCTGATGTTGTCTAACTCGAAAGGGCTTCTTTACTACCTGATCATAACCAATCATGGAACATGCAGGCTCTCAGATTTTGCTGTATGACAATGCCACTGGGGTTTAAAAAAAACAAACAACCCATTGGTCTCACCCTGACAGCAGGAGTGAGGGAGAAGGAATGTGCCCTTATTTCCAGGCAATGCTGTATTGGATATTTCACTGCAATAATTTGTCAGGATCCAGCTCTGGTCATAACATTTTATTTAAGTTTCGATGAGTCAGAATGTGAATATAGAGATGCACATTTTTTTGATGCAGTGCAGTGTAGATGGACAACACTCTGATTCAGATGGGCATCCGAATAGGGATACAATCCATTTGCATGACATTATTTTCTGTGGTACAGTCATGTATACTCCCAACTACCCCAGCTAATACTAACAACATGCAACAGGGGCAGAAGAGTGTCGTGTCTCAGCAGTTCCCTTTGCTTCTTGACATCCACCTCTTTATACAGTTTTACACCCTTTTACAAAAGTGTGCAAACATTCCCAAAACCGGGAGGGTAGGGGCTTTGCCTTTTCATTGTAAATGAAATGATCCCCCCAATTCAGCTCTGCTAAATTATCTGACTAAAACTCCAGTTTACTACTTTGAAAACCTGTATGTGCACCAGCACTGCAAACAGAATTCATATCCAGTGGAATTGCTTCAAGGCCAAATAAGCTTTTAATAGGGTTTTGAAATCATAGAATCATAGAATCATAGAATCATAGAGTTGGAAGAGACCACAAGGGCCATCCAGTCCAACCCCCTTCCAAGCAGGAAATGAGGCTCGTGTGATAGCAATGAGGGTGTTTTGCAACTTTCTGATAATGAAACACTTTTTCAGCTTGATCCATAGCCTAGATAAATATATATATATATATTCTTGATTTTAAAAAAGATTTAGCTGTATTAAATGCCCTGGTACTTGGAAAAGAATTTGCGTTGCAAGTAGGTTTGAATTGCATAGATAAGAGTGAAGTTTTAAGGAGATAAATACTGCACATATGCCAAGTTCCTCTGAAAAGATCATGGAATTTAGTTACCTGATCCACAATCTGTGCAAGGTTTCCTTTGCAACAGCCTCTTTCCAACACCCATTAAAAGCAAACGTCTTTGCACTTAATGTAGCTTTGTGAAAAGCCATTCCCTTGAGATTTGCACCCCCAGGTTACATCAGTTTCACAATAAATTCTCATGCAATTTTAACTTGTAACATTTTAAACTTGTTCATAAATAACCTGAAGTTAGGGTAAACTGTCAAAGTAGACAACACTGAGATATGTGGACTAAGGGTCTAATGGTCTTAGATTCACTGCTTCTTATGTTCACATTTACATACACATGACCAAACACTAAGGACTCTTTTTCTTATACAGTGGTATCTTGGTTTTCTAGCATCTCGGAAGCCGAACATTTCAGTTTTTGAACGCTCAAAACCTGGAAGTAATTGCTTCCGTTTTCCAATGCCCCTCGGAAGTCAAACAGCTTCCGCTGCGGGTTTTTTCAATTTTCTCCATTGACTTTGCAGCCAGCCCTTTGCGCCTCAGTTGTCGAACGTTTCGGAAGTTGAACGGTCTTCCAGAATGGATTACGTTCTACAACTGAGGTACCACTGTATTTCCACACCATGCTATATCTTTTGAATCCCCTGTCTCTTATCAGAATGCAAAGACTGGCAGCCTGTTGCAGTACCTCAGATAAAGTGAAGGAACAACTAGTCTAGTTCTGAATTTGAGTTTATTTGTTGCCTATTCTTCAGCTGACCATTCCGCACTGGTCTTCCTTCCATTTCATATTGGGCCTTGTATTCTAAAAAGCTGGAGTCCTGTATGGGTTGAAGGACATGCAGAATAATCAGCATGTACAACAGAGGTAATTCGACTTTCAAACATATACCCAATACTAAGTTCCTGCATCTTTCCTGTTCTACTGACTCCACTTGGGTAATTCTGAGATGACCAGTAAACATTTTGAAACCATGAGCTCACCATTGAAACAAACCTCTTCTTGCAAACAGGCAAATATATTTTTGTGGAATGGATAGGATTGCCAGCTGGCCAGAATTTTACTGGTCTGGTTTGTATAACCAGTCTTGTCTAGCAATTTAAAAAGTGTTGAGTCAGTGAACTTTGGAGCCAGCTTGAATAAGGCTTGTTGTAATTTCTATGTTACAGTAAAAACAAGAGTCATGTGGTAACTTAAAGACTGAGGATTGTATCCAACTAAGTTCTTCTCAGAACTTAGCTAGTCATGTCCATTAATTTCAATGGGTCTACTCTGAGTATGACTAGTTAGATACAACTCTTATCAAATTAGAGTTGGCACCTTGCGCTTGGCAGAATCTACCATCATAACACACAAGTCTTCTGAATCCTTCGCCCCCCTGGCCTCTCACCTGGAAGGCTAGTCTTTTTGAAATGAAAAGTTGGCAGCTCTAAGACTAAAAGAGATTTATTGTGAGCACTTATAATCTGTTAAGGCAGGAATAGGCGAACTCGGCCCTCCAGATGTTTTGGGACTACAACTCCCATCACCCCTGACTACTGGTCCTGTTAGCTAGGGATGATGGGAGTTGTAGTCCCAAAACATCTGGAGGGCCGAGTTTGCCTATGCCTGTGTTAAGGGGAAGGGTGAAAGAGGATTCTGACTTAATGTCTGCACCCATTATGCTCCCAAAAGCACACACAGGTACAAACAAAATATTTGATGGAAACTGTTTTATATCCTTTATGTTCAGCTTGTTTGAAGATTGCTCCAAGTGAGTCTAAAATGTGCAAAAGCACTGAAGGCATAGGCTAGGGTCAACACAGAATAAAACATGTTCTTAGGCATGCTTAACTGTGTGACCTTGGTTTGAAGTTTTGGACACAACACTAAACCATAGTTTAGCATTATGTGCACACAGAAGAGTTCGTTTCCAATTTTTTAGCTAACTGCAATTAATTGTTTCATCCAAACAGGAGAACTGGCGCTAGTTTTAACTATGCTTTTATCCAAACAAGCCAGGGTCAGAAACAATAATTTGCTCTTGGGTTTGTTAGGACAAACCATAGTTTGTCCTGTATCGCATAAGTTAGCTGAAAACAAAAGTGGATTCTTCCAATCTCCGTGTGACTATGCCAGAGGATTGTAGGGTAAAGTGTACAAGCCTACCTGCTCCATGCCTTGCTGGTGCCTCTCACCCTGAAATCTTACCAAAGGGTGGAATGGGATGGGTGGCGGTGGCAGCAGATGGCAAAGGGAGACTGGTGGCAGCACAGAAAGCAGAACAGCTCCAGCTGCCTAAAACTCCTTCAGCCCAGTGCTATAGAGCAGTGTTTCCCAACCAGTGTGCCTCCAGATGTTTTGGGACTACAATTCCCATCATCCCTGACCACTGGTATTGCTAGCGAGGGATGATGGGAGTCGTAGTCCCAAAACATCTGGAGGCACACTGGTTGAGAAACACTGCTATAGAGAGGTGCTGAATGAGGCTGTTACAGCTGCCACAATTTCCTTCCTTATCCCCAATGCCTCTGCACCCTCCCACCCCATAAGTATCTCATATATTCATGCCCCCCGCCATGCCCCCCACTGGTGCTACCCGTGTGGTGATATTAACCATTTTGTGGCTACTCCTGTTTTTCCTTCCGCTTCTTCTGCCTTGTCCAGATGGGAAAACAGCACAGCCAGGTGCTTTCGGGCCTGCAAATGTTAAATACCATTGTCATTCATATACATATATATATATATATATATATATATATATATATATATATATATATATCTATCTATCTATCTATCTATCTATCTATATCTATATCTATATCTATATATCTATATCTATATTTATATCTATATCTATACACACACACACACACATATATACACATACATACATACATACATCTCTCTCTCTCTCTCTATATATATAGTGTACATTCTAAGGCAAGCATATATATATAAGGAAATGCACTCAGATGACGTTCCCACAGTTCATTTCTGCATATATAAGGACATAATCTGGAACAAAGGTTTCTTAAGAGTCAAGAATGTAGCTCCAAAGGGAAACCAACTAAATTAGGGCAGCATAAAGGCAAGAGGTCGATAGCCAACAAGTACAATAAGGAAAGATGAAAAGAACCCAGTCCTGAATTGAGAATATTCCTCCATGAACCTCTCAACAAGGCCCTGCAGCACATTTTTCTTCCTTTACCTATCTGGCTTGTTTGGGGAAGGAGATCTGGTGGCCTAAGATACTTATTTTTTATATTCATATCCTGCCCTTTCCTCTGAGTCTTAGCACAACCTTTGTGGTTCTTCCTCACTGGCTATCTCCATTTTATCTCTGCAACCAACCTGTGAGGTAGGTTAGGTTGAGAGGGGATGACTGATGGTCGGAGTGAGCTTCATAGCCAAGTGGGGATCTGAATGTGGATCTCTCCACTCCTAGTCCGACTCTCTAACTGCTACACCATGCCGGCTCTCCCTGTATAATAGCATTGTGTGAGGATCCCATCTGGAAGAACACAAATGGCAAATGCCTAGTATCCATTTAAGTGGACCCACACACTATTCTAAAGGCAGGTGGGATGTGAGTCAGCATTGTGCGGTAGATAGTGTTGGACTTGGACAAAGCAGAGCCGGGTTCAAATCTCTGCTTAGTCATGAGGTTCACTGGCTAACCAGTGGGTGAATCACTATCTCTCAGCCTAACCTACGGTACCTCATAGGTTAGGAACAAATGAGGAAACCCCCAATCACACTGCCCTGACCTACTCGAGGGGAAGATGTGTTACAAATGTGGTAATGAATAGTAGTAATACATGTGCTGGATGAGAATTTCAAGGACTGAGTAGCAGCACTGACCTACAAGCACACAAGCCCATCCCTCTCACAGGCTAAGGCTGTAGAGTGATGGTTACAATCCAGCACCTATTGAAATTGTTAAAAATAAATAAATCCCATTGATTTGATTGACAGATGCTCAGCGGAAGGGTCGTGTAGCTCAGAGGCAAAGCACCAATAATGCACCACTGTTTTGGGAACCCATCATATGACAGAGCCATATTCTTGCAAATGAATTACAGAGTTTTCTCACATTATTCAACTGTTGGCTTCACTGACTCATCTTAACAAACAGAAGCAAGAAGTCAAGTGAGACTGCAATTCTAGGCACACTTAAAAGCAGAACAATCCATAACTTGCTTGGGGTTGTTTTTTTTTAATAAAAGAAAGAAAGCAAGTACCACTAAGCAGAGACAGCCCTATATATTTTACTGCCCGAGGCAGAGCAGCAAATAGCATTCCTGCCCCCCCCCCAAATCAATTCAAAGTGTGTAGCCAAGTTATTTTGGCACCTGAAGCAGAAAATCTTATTGGAACATAGGGAGCTGCCTTAAACCGAGTCAGACCATTGGTTTATCTACCCCAGCATTGCCAACACTGACTGGCAGCATCCCTCTAGGGTTTTCAGGCAGAGGACATTCCCAGACCACCTTCAGGATGCTGGGGATTGAACCTGGAACTTTGTGCATGCAAAGTGCATGCTTTGCCCCTGAGCTACACAGCCCTTCCCCTGAGCACCTGCCATCCTCCCTGGCAGTAAAATCAGGTAAACTAGCTATCTAATGCAAGGGTCAGCCTGAAGCCCGTTGAAGACAACTCTGAACAACCACAGGCAGCACGCGGCTAATAATGTTCTAACAAAATATTTGTAACATGTATTATTTGAAGACAAAGCAGTGTACATAGGCCATAGCATATGGGACCTGCTCCTCCTAGTGGTCAAAGTATCTAGCAATCAGTGTTATCAGGAACGGATGGATACCGGGGAAGACTGGGATGGGAGAATATCAATCATTTACCAGGTTGCTGCTATTCCAAATATAATTTTTGAAATGTTTATAACCAGCCACTAACAGGAATTCTGCACAAGCCCAATCAGTAAGCCCGTTTACTGTAATAGCATCTGATTTATTCTCCCAGATAGTCCTCCGTAGAAACAACCTGGGTATGGAATCTAGATGCATGTTAAAAACATCGTGAAAAATGCTTTTTAAAAAAAAGTTTTGGAAAATGCGTTGAATTTGCTGTAGCTCACAGTCGCCATACCTAGTGTCTCAATTGTATATTGCACTTTACAACAATGGTTGGCCATTGTGAGAACAAGATGCTGGAGTAGATGGGCCTTTGTTCTGATCCAGGAGAACCCTTCTTATGTCCATAGAATCGTAGAGTTGGAAGGGACCCCCAAGGGTCATCAAGCCCAACCCCCTGCAGTGCAGAATGTCCCAGCATTCTGTTCCCACAATGCCTACGCAAAGCCCACAAGAGGGCATGAGCACTCTCCCTCTGATGATATCTAGCAACTGCTGTATGCTACTCTCTGAATAGTAACATTATGTAGTAACACATTTACCACACCATACATTTAAGGCAAGGGACCCAGGTGGCGCTGTGGGTTAAACCACAGAGCCTAGGGCTTGCTGATCAGAAGGTCAGCGATTCGAATCCCCGTGACAGGGTGAGCTCCTGTTGCTTGGTCCCAGCTCCTGCCCACCTAGCAGTTCGAAAGCACGTCAAAGTGCAAGTAGATAAATAGGTACCGCTCCAGCGGGAAGGTAAACGGAGTTTCCGTGCGCTGCTCTGGTTTGCCAGAAGCGGCTTTGTCATGCTGGCCACATGACCTGGAAGCTGTACACCGGCTCTCGGCAACCCCAGAGTCGGACACGACTAGACCTAATAGTCAGGGGTCCCTTTACCTTTACCTTTTTTACATTTAAGGCATATTTAAAGCACATGACTTCCCTCAAAGCATCCCTGGAACTGTAATTGCCCTCTCAAAGAACTACATTTCCCAGCAACCCTGAACAAACTACAGCTTTCAGGATTCTTTGGGGGAGCTGTGTGCTTTACATGTACATCGAGCGTGCTTTAGATGCCTGATACTGTTGTTGTTGATTGGGAACCACAAGTAGCATGACACATTTTTATGCATATGAACAAATGTAAACACCTTTTTTTTTTTGCCAACTGGGAAAGATAGCATGCAAAAAATGTCCAGAGAGCAAAACCTACAGCTGTTAGCCTAAGCCTGCTTTACTAGGAAGTAAGCAGCAGTGAAATTAGTGTGGCAAAAAGAGCCAAACATACATATTTACCGGTAGGATCTAGGAATGAAGTACATTTCGCTATTCTGGACCCACAGCCATGTTTGTGCAAAACTAAGCATTTTTAAGCTGGCCTTTCCCACCAATGTCTAGCACAAGAAGTAAAAATATCGCCATACAGCATTTCAGGAGATTCTTCTTCCTTTTCATGCTGCTTCTCCTCTGTCAAGATTTCTTCAGTTTTCTGAGTCAGAGAAATTTTAAGAAATAGTGAATTCTTTGTTAATGCTTCAACCTAATAATCTATAACAGTGAAAACAAGTAGAGTTCTTTTCTGGGAAACTTTTTGCTAAAAAAAACCCAAACCAAACTTGCTCCAGGGTCATGCACAGTTCAAAACATGTGACTTCAGTGAAACTATTCCTTAAAAAAGAAAGAAAAAAAGCTTCATTGCATTGCTAGTTTTGGACAAATGGTGTATTTAATTCAGGCCTCTCTTTGTATGTCATGGAAAAGCGCTTTCAGTTCTGGCTAGGCAACGCTGAAACAATTTCTTTCTACTTGCAAGGCTTGATTGTTTATGATATGTGAACCCGAGGCAATTCAACTAGACATTTAGATTTAAGGTTCTTTTTGCCAAACATGCTATTATAATTCTGATAAGTTTAATTCCTGCCTCCCCCCTCATTGGTAATGTTTTATATTGCTGACATCTTCAAATTTTGTATTGTAAGCTGCCTTAAGGGTCTGACAGAAAGGCAGGTAATAGTGTTCTTATTTAAGTGCAACAAGGCATTCACCCCAAGCCTGCAAGAAAGATTGGTTATACAACCTAATCAGGATGAATGTGTTTATTGATACAGACGGATGAGTGCCTCTCCATCCATCCAAGACTTCTGTCAGCTAATCCTAAATTGAAGTTAGGTTTACGCTGCATACAGTGAAATGTGGAGTCATCATGTTTTGTATAAAGTGTGATGCCATGTTTTCTGCATTCTCCCACAAACAACACAAAAAACATTGCACAGTATCCATAGTGACATGAAGTTTGTTGCATACTTTCAGGTATGTGTGAACATACAAATCTGACTTGAAAGATGCCTGGAGGATTTGCATATAAATGTGAGGTGCAAGTCTTTGACAAATCAAGAGCTCATGAACCTAGTGCCGCAATGCCATTTGGTGATTAGTACTGTGTCAAAAAGGACGCGGGTGGCTCAAGGGATGCGGGTGGCGCTGTGGGTTAAACCACAGAGACTAGGGCTTGCCAATCAGAAGGTCAGTGGTTCGAATCCCCGTGACGGAGTGGGCTCCCGTTGCTTGGTCCCTGCTCCTGCCAACCTAGCAGTTCGAAAGCACGTCAAAGTGCAAGTAGATAAATAGGTACCACTCCGGCGGGAAAGTAAACAGCGTTTCCGTGCGCTGCTCTGGTTCGCCAGAAGTGGTTTAGTCATGCTGGGCACATGACCTGGAAGCTGTACGCTGGTTCCCTCGGCCAGTAAAGCGAGATGAGCGCCGCAACCCCAGAGTCATCCGCGACTGGACCTAATGGTCAGGGGTCCCTTTACCTTTACTGTGTCAAAAGTCACCAGACAACACAGTATCTTAATAAGATAGCTGTTGTCTTGCTGGATCAGGCCATTGGTGTCTAGCATTCAGTTTCCAAGATGGGAAGCATACAGGTCTGAGGGTCACTTAGGCTTTTTGTCATATTTCTGAACAGTATTATGTCCAAAGTAGCTCTATAAGGTAACAATGCAGCGTGAAAAAATACTTCCTTTCTCACACTCTTTGGATGACTCATTGGATGATATACTCTCCAACATTTCTCTGATGAAAATAGGGATGTCCTATTCAACAACAACAACAACAACAACAACAACAATAATAATAAATAATTACTATTATTTTATTATTTATACCCACTTACCTGGGCGCCACTCTGGGCAGCTTCCAGTATATATATAAAAACATACCGGTAACTAAACATTAAACATTATAAAATCTTCCCTATACAGGGCTGCCTTCAGATGTCTTCTTAAGGTTGTATAGTTACGTATCTCCTTGGCTCGGGGGTTGCATCGCTCCAACATTTCTCTGATGAAAATAGGGACGTCCTAAGGAAAAGCATGACTTTCTGGGATTGAATCAAAAACTAAGACGGCTTCTGTAAATCCAGGACTGTCCCTGGAAATTAGGGACACTTGGAGGGTTTGGGATGAGTGCTTTAGCAGCCATTTCCAGGCCAGCGAATTCAGCTGCAAAGTGGCAGCTGGAATATTGGAGGACGTTCCAGCACCTTCTGCATCTGCCACCAGAGCCAAAAGCTGTGAGAAACATCAGAAGCAGGTGAAGAAGTCCTGCTCTGTGAACGACTAATATTTCCAGGCCAGAAGTGCTGCAGAGCGGCACTGGAAGACTGGAGGACTGGAACAACTGCCATCCAGTGAGGAAGCCTTGGGCTGTGAGGGACTAACAGCAGTCATTTTGAGGAAACTTAGGGGACTGAGGGGAGGCTTCTGACACCTTTGTTGCACTAGCTCCTTCTGCATCTGTTGCCACAGCCAGAAGGCAAGCTCAGCAGCAGCTGGGTGAGGAAGCCCTGATCTGTCATCCACCTTCTTTGGCAGCCATTTCTGGGCCAGGGGAAGCTTATATGCTCTTTTTGTGATCATACACTTAGTTTACTGTATTTTAAATATATTGGAAGCCCCTCAAAAACCTCAGTTAGTAGGCAGGATATTAGGCAGTCTGAATAAATAAAAAATAGATTTTAAAAATTCCTTCACATTCTTTGCACCATTAGTAATTCCATGACTATCACATTCTCTTACTTTCAGGTTGCCTAAACTAAAAAAGTCCCCACTTCTTAACAATTTCTTCCTAAGAATAAGCAAGCGTTTCCATCTAATAATCAACACCACTGATCAACAAACTTAAGATGCTGCAGAAAGAGCCCACTCAGCTCCTGATGAATTACTGCTCTTTATAAATGCCAAGGGAGTTTGAATTCAGCTAATGACTTCCCACGATCTGCGTTACTAAAAATAAATGATATCTAAAATGGGAAGCATTCTGGTCATACTGCATGCTACAGAACATAAGGGAATGGTGCCTCTAATGTTGCATTTGGGGCTGAGGATAGGATATTTTATATCATCAGTCCCCAGAAGCCTTCGTCAATTATCACAGCCTTTAAGAAAAACATTCTTTTTCATTCTGAAAACATTGTTTTCATTCTGTGTTCCTTTCGCCACCTACCTTCAACATCTGTTGTCGAGCAGAAAGGCAGGATATAAATATTTTCAATAAATGAAATTTAATAAATGAAATTTAACATAGCAGGAAGAAGAATCCATGGTTCCCTGCATGTAGGGCTTTCCCCCCCAGCCGGAACTGAGTTCTGGCACCTCTCAGGTGGGTGCCATTGCCATTATAAGAGAACAAGGGAGGCGTTCATAGTGAGTTCCGCCACCTCTTTTTCTAGAAAAATAGCACTGCCTGCATGTATCCATCCATCACACTTGCATCTTCCCTTCACAAAAATATAGCAAGTAAAGTATGTGTGCACAACTTATGCCTACCTCTTCTACTCTATCTCTCAAATCAATCTCCACAAATGACAAGTCTTTCTGCAAGAGGAACATAAAATAAGAGACAACAAAGTTGTAAGATACCTTTAAGATGAAACTACACATCACACACATATGGCTGTAATGAAAACGTCACAGGTGCTCTTCCTAGGGAAAAAGCATATGGTGGGCTTATGTTACATGGTTTGCATGTAAAGTGAGTTAGGCCCTTGGAAGAGGACTAGAAAAGTCCTTAAGGCTTTTATCACACGTGTTTGTGTTAAGTCAATGTCATCATCTGTTAACATTGGCGGCCTTGGGAGCAAAATTGGAAAAGGGTGGTAGTGCAGCAGGGTATGTGAGGTCAGCAAAGCTACCTTCATAAATGATATCCCTGCAACTTGCAAAATAATGGTTAAGATAGATGGTATCAGGACAACAGTGGGGTGTGGAAGGGGCAGAAAAGTGGCTATGGCAAAGGCATTTCAGCCATCACAAAGCTTATCGTCATGTTTTTGGCTTAACTTATTTCATTGCAGGCTTAATGCTTAAATGTTGAAGGATTGGGTATTAATTTCTTAAATCGGGGATGGGGAACGTTTGGCCCTCCCATCAGTCCCCGTCAGCATGGCCATTGATGATGGGAACTGCAGTCTATATACATACATACACACATTTGGTATATAGTTGTAAGATGTTTTTATAGGATTGGAACTAAAATACAAGAAGGTAGAATGTACCTATAATGACAGCATTCTGGACAGAGATGTTCTTCTCTGGTTCTCTGCTTAGAGGTACATTACATATATTTAAGCATATTTTCATTTATAGCAAAATACAAAATATTTTTGCCATCTTTACTGCAGCTGAGTAAGCTTAATAATTAGCACTCAACAGTGTTCTATTGCATTTGTTTGGAGTTTTTCCTCTATTTTTTCCAAGCTGCACACCAACTTTCTTCATTGGCTTCAGATCTGGGTTTTATCAAGGGGCCAAAATGGACTCTCTCGCACAGGAGAAAATGCTCAGGGATCCTATTGTGATGATCAGCAGCAAATTTTTATCCACCAACTATCTTAATTGTAAAATCAGAGTTCATTTCTGCTCTGCATTACCAAAAGTTACACTGGTTGGTTGTATATTTTTCCTTGAGGTTGTTATAAACATGAGAAGAAAGCACTCTGTGGATTGGAACAGATTTGAGAAATCTTCTTTCAGATTCCGTCCACACCCTTGGTATCTCTGAAAACAATCCGTTTGCTTCACTGCTGATGAAAGTACAGTAAAACCGAATGTTGAGCCATTCTTTCTGGGAGTATTACTTGCCTTCATCTCCAGAAGAACGTCTTCCATTTTAGCGTCTGCCTTTGCTTTCTACAGATTTAAAAAGCAGAAGGTTAAGTGTGTTGCGTTTTTAAGAGGCAAGCAAGCCTAATTTCTCTAGTCTAGGCCCGCTATGAACTCTTGTAGCACAGGCTCCCTTTTCCCAAGCTACATAAAAACCCTTGTGTGTTTTGGGAAAACTAACAGAAAAATCCGTGCTGTTATATTTATGGCGACCTGGTTAGTGTTTTGAGCCAGCCATAGCAACATGGTGTGTGTGTTTGTGTATAACCCACAAGTGACAAATGCCCTTTAGAGTAGACCATGTTCCTGGGATCTATGGCCAGTTCTATGGGGGGCAGAGGCTGGACTCATTTACCCACACCTGTTGCAAGGCCTGTCAGTTCAAGCAGCCACCCTGGCTCCCACTGGCCCTGAAATCTCAGTGTCCCTCTTTATTGTGGGGTTGGCCCCACCCTTCTGCTGCCGCAACCTATTGGCTCCTCCTTGTCTGTGCACAGGAAAACTGCCTGGAACTGAAGAACTCTGGGACTTGTAGTCCTTGAAGGAGCACATTCTGCAGGGAAAGTACAGTGCTACCTCGGGTTAAGTACTTAATTCGTTCCGGAGGTCCGTTCTTAACCTGAAGCGTACTTAACCTGAAGCACCACTTTAGCTAATGGGACCTCCTGCTGCCGCTGCGCCGCCAGAGCACAATTTCCGTTCTTAGCCGAGTTCTTAACCTGAAACGTACTTAACCCAAGGTACCACTGTACAGTACATTTCTCCCGAGAATTGCAACTCCTAGAGTTTCCTGTACAATTTGTATTTCCTCTTTCATGTCTATGGTGGGCCTGATTCTATTGAACTCCAGCAGGGCCCACCCTGTAGAATGTCAGTAGAGTTGCCATATTTACTTTTCTATTCCAAGTAGGCTTTTAAGAAAGCTCTCTTTTTATGGTTGACTTTAATTTATTTGGACCACTGCATGTTTTTGAATTTTTCTTTTTATGTACACCACTTAGAAACTCCAGTGATTTAGTGGCATATAAATAGCTAAAATAAATTAAATATCAGGGGTGGCCTTGTTGAGCAACATTTTGTTCTGAATGCTGCTGCTTTGGTCTAATGCTATTTCTATTTGGCTTCAGTAAAATACTTAATAATTGGATACATCAGGAAAATAACAGACCCTCCAAGTGTCCCTATTTTCCAGGGACAGTCCCAGGTTTACAGAAAGCTGTCCTAGTTTCTGATTTGATCTTGGAAAGTCCCGCTTTTCCTTACGAAGTCCCTATTTTCATCGGAGAAATGTTGGAGAGTATGCAGTAATGTGACCCCCGAAACAAGGAGATAAGTAACTAAAACCTATAGAAGGCACCTGAAGACAGCCCTGTATAGGGAAGGTTTTTTTTAATGTTTAATTATGTTTTTATTTATGTTGGAAGCCACCCAGAGTGGCTGGGGCAACCCAGACAGATGGGTGGAGTATAAATAAAATCTAATACTAATAATACTTAATACTTAATAATTAAAAATAATAAATGGAATAGGACATCCCTATTTTCATCAAAGAAATGTTGGAGGGTATGAAATAATTCTGGGTGACTATCCTAGAACATGATATATAATCTAGCTGTGCACACACACACACACACACACACCACTTATGGGAATGGGTTTGGAGTCCAAACGGGAGCTCCAAACTGGCATGTGGCCCTTGTAAGGTTGCCCACTTGAGGATGCGGCCCTTGGGCTGGAAAAGTTTCCCAACCCCTGATGTAAACAAACACAGAACTACTTGTACTTAGAATTTTTGTGTTTCCTGACCGGTTTTTCACTGATTTCCACTTTAACAGATTCATCTTGCTCACGACCACTTTCTTTATCCTTTTTATTGTCATACACTTTCTTCTTGATCTCTTTAAGACTGCACAGGAAGAGATATCGACATATCAATAGTTTTATTATAGTGACCTGGTTGAACAACTGAACGGAGGTATTTAATTCGTAGCAAAAAGTTTTCGCTGGCATTTCTCACCTTATTTAAACAGTCATCTGGGACAAAAAGAACATGCTTTTAAATCTGGACGCTGTTCATTGCAACTTACACATGTTTGTGTGTGCAAGAGAGGAAATGCTAACCATCCTGATGTAAATACAATTATAACATTAGGTGTAATAATTGAGCACTTCGCTTGCATTATAATGAGATAATCCTTACAACAACCCTGTACCGCTCACCAAGATTATAATATTCCCCAGTATCTAGAGGGGAGAAATGAAGTGAAGAGCAAGCAGCTTTCCCAAGGCTGCCTACTGGTTTCATGGCAGAGGCAAGATTGAAACCAGGGGCATTCTGATTCATAACTCAGTCTCTGAGCTAGTGTACTACAGGAATTCACAGCACCTAGGATGTGTCTCCTGCTTGTCGTGAAGCCACACTGAAGTGAGGCAAATGGCTCTTTACTGAAGATTACTCTTTATTCTAGTCCCCTGTACATAACTCTGCTTAGACTAGGCTGATCTATACTCTGTTACCAGCTAAGGTCTTCTTCTGTCCTCTGTGCTCCTTTCTCTGTGCCCGAAACATCTAGAAAGGGGGAAATAAAGGTTCCATAAACAGTGTCACATGTAGGCAGAAATCGAGCTTTTTCTTTTTGAGGGCTACATTCTCCCATCATAAAACAAAACAACCCCAAGGTACCCTTGTAGAGCCAACAATGCAATGTGCATCATGAATGGACATCTGAAGGCAGCCCTGTTTAGGGAAGTTTTTAATATTTAATGCTGTATTGTTTTAATATTTGACTGGAAGCCGCCCAGAGTGGCGGGGGAAACTCGGCCAGATGGGCGGGGTAAAAATAATAAAATTATTATTATTTGTGGAAGATGGTAGTGACTGGACAGCAGATAGGAAGCTAAACTTACTCTAGTAAAACCAAGAGAAATGAAGCCTTCTTCACCTGCTGCCTTGGTTGATAACAAATCAATGGAATTTGTAGAAACCCAAGGCCTGAGGAAGGCAGAGAACACAGGGAAGTGATTAAAGTTGACAAGCTGCAGGATAGGAAAATGCTTACGGGGACCTAAGGAGACAGAGATGTATATATATTGCTGTCAGAAAGGTGGCGGGGAGAAAAATATTTACAGTATACTGGCTACTAGAAGAGATAGTAGTTGGGAACCTGAGTGAAACAGGGCAGACTAGATAGAGAGCAGAACGAAATTCAGGGACCTGAAACAACAGGAGTGGAAATGCAGAAAGGAGGGAGCAAATCTAGAACGGTTACATCTTGTGTTGGATGAGCTGTGCAGATTTGAAATTCTGTTGCTGTACTGCTCAACCTGCTGCCTAGCACTTTCCCTGTCTTGAGTTGACAGAGGTGGCCTCAGACGTGGTGTTGAGGACCCCCTTCAGATCAGAAGGTAGTGTTGTGGGAAGGGGAGATTATTCAACCCACAGAGCCTTCCTCATGGGGTGTGACAGAAAAGTTTGTTTTGCTGGGCAGGTTGGGTCACCAAGTGTTTTTCCCCCTTTTCTCTGCCAGTAAACAGTTAACAAACGGCAGCTTCTGATTGGCCGGGGTTCCAGGAGGGGGAGTTGAAAAGGAGGACAATTTGGAGAGACAGGTTTCAGGTTGGGAGATAGGGAGTGAGGAGAGAGAGAGGGGGGGGGGAGAGATGGTTCTGGGTAGAAACATCCACTCTGAGGAATATATCACAAGCTAGAGAAAGGAGTCTCTGAGCTTAGTGTGAAGGACAGTGTGTGGTGTCCTGTAAGAGTAATAGGCCAGGAATTAACTGGGAGGCTGAGGCTGAGCCAGGAGAAGTCAAAGCTGGGAAGATACAGTCCACTTAGGTCTCATTCCAGTCAGGAGGGGAGAGATTCTGCTACAAAAAGAGAAGACTCCCAAACCAGTTAAGAGGGGTGTGGTGATCCCTTTGGGTCTGTTACTTGGAGTACCTTAGGAGTAGGGTTGTCAAAAGGGTGTGTAACTGACAGGAAGTACCACCTTGTCTAAGAACCAAAGTATTAAGCAGCAACAGCTGTGCAACAACTGAGATAGAACTGAAGTGAAATAACTAGAAATAAGCCGAGCATTTACCCTTTAGTCTAAAAACCTGTAACATCTACCTGAAGCGAAGTAACTGAACATAAGCAACTGAAGTTTAAAAGAAGCTGTGTTTGATTAGAAGTCCGTAACATCAGTTAGATTTAGTATAAATATTATTAGGTGAACGGTTACCTGAAATAACATTATAACCTGAAGTATCCTTTGTTTTACCCACTTTGTGTCATAAACTTCCTTTGTTTAATAAAATCTTTCTTGTTTGTTTGATCAAATCCTGCCTGAGACTCCAAATCATTAAGTTTTCCCTCACACAAGTCCCCCACTAGATAATCTGGGGTAATTTGTAGAAATTCGTGTAACTGGTGCACTGTGAGGTGGATGCACTATATTTAAGTGAGGACCAGCCCAATGGCGCCAGGGTGAAAAAGTGCCGTTGCGCCATTGCATGGGTCCTGCAGGGTTCAGTCTGGTCTCCCATTTTATTCAACATCTACATAAAACTGTTGTGTGGGAGCATTGGGAATTTTGGAGTATGTTATCTATCTGCATCTGTACTGGAATTGTTTCCCCATGTTTTAATTGTATCATCATTTCTGTGTTGCCCACCCTGGGCTCCATGGGAGGAAGGGCAGAATATATATATATTAATATATTTTAATCTCAAGTGGTGGTGAATATGTTTAACTGGTGCCTGACTTTGGTGTTGGACTAGATAAGGGCCATCAAACTGAAGCTCAAGATTGACACTGTTAATAGGTGGTTCCTCTGCCTGGATAAGTGGCACCAGTTCTGCCTGGGGTTGCACGACCCCTGAAGAATCAGGTTCATTGCTTAGGGTACTTTCCTCCCAGGCATTTGATAGTTAGTGTTTCGTTGTTTGCTGCCTTTTAATCTCTTGCATGATTTTTGTATTTGTATTTTTGCTGTAAGCTGTTGTGAGAGGTTGTTTGTATAACAAATGCATAGTGCATACTGGGGCTTGGCAACTGATGAACTATGGGCCTTATCTGTTTCTCGAAAAGCTACCTGGCCTCCCACAGGTATCAACACAAGAATGAGAGAACCAGCTAATGGTCCACTTTGAAGGTGGAAAGTGTGGCACTGGCCAATCCCTTCTCAGGTTTGCTCTCTGGCAACAAATTGCTTTCCAGGACTGTAGAACAGTAAGGAAACAGAGAGATGAATCAAAAGCTATTCCTTTCTCAGATTTTGTACATAAACAGATTTGCTTGCTAAGTTACTTACCGGCTTCCTGCAATGTCTTTTCGATTAGGCCAGCTAGCTCAGGCTTAAGCGTGTGACCACTGAGCCTAACCGTCTTGCATTTGTGAAGATCTGACGTTTCTGCAATCCGGTGGGACCCTGGTGATAGTTTTGTTGCAAAAGGCACACCTTGCAAACGCTTCCTGTGCGCTATGCTTGCAGCCTTTGACATCTTTTGGTTCTTCATGTTAGCGGAACATGGAGAAATGATGTAGGACTCTCTGTTGTTACATTTCTTAAATGTGTTGCCTTGAAAACATGTGGCTTTTGTTCACACAGGGTTGTCGTGAAGCGTCTATGACATCACAAATGGTAGACTGAAACCATTGCCTCATCCACCAAGGCTGCTTCGCAGATTGAAAGACCATCTTACACATTCTTCTATGTTTGTTTGGTAAGTACTCATCCCAAGATTGTACCTTTGGCCACCAAGCGCTGGGAAAAGCTTTTTAACTCTATGTGTCAGCTAGTGCATCTCACAAATATTTGATGGCTCTAATTTGAATGAATTGTGTGCCATGGCGGTATCATGGTTCTCCATTTGTTGTTGGATCCCAACTCTCATCTGCTCCAGCAAGTACTGTCAATGATTGGCAGTAATGAAAGCAACAGTTTAGCAACATCTGGAAGACCACACTCTCCCCACCTGGTGGCATCTTTGGCTATTCCAGCTATCATTACTGAGGATTTTTCTTTTTTCTTTGTTTCCACCCTCCAACATGGCTGCAATGGCCTAGCAACTTTGAGAGCACAGTTTGTCAAACACACTGTAGTTTGCAGTGCCACCTGTCTGTGGCTGAGAAAACTGCAGCATTATTTTTTAAAAAATCTATTTTTATATTGCCAAAATTTAATATAGGTGCTTTTGTTTAGATACTGAAGGGAGTGAGAGAGATTATTAGGTAATAAAAGATACTACTCGTGGTAAGAAGAAAACACCATCTTTAATATTTTCCTTTTTGTATCCAATATCACAGAAACAACGTCCCAGAACCAAAGTAGCCTCAAGTAAAAAATAAAGTAAAAATGTGCCTTCTAATCTCAGTATGCTAATTCAAACTGGCTCTCGCTGTTACCCAAAACAGTGCAAGTCCAACCCTAATTGCTTGCAAGGAAGTCCCACTAAATTCAATGGTGCTTAACTCCTACATAAAATAGATTAAAGCTCACAGCCTTTCCAACTACAAATAACTTTTTTGCTGCTGTACCTTAGAAGAATGCAATAAGCATCAGCCTTTCCTTTCCAAAAAAAGGCCTGGCACTATTTAGCGTATAACATATGCACACATACACTTTTCAGAAATAAAACACTTCTTTTAATTGGCAAATAGAACACACATTGCAGGTCATTAGTATTTAATTAAAAGACTATTAAGTTACAAATACACTTTTTTAAAAAACAAGACTGGCATTCAAATGGCAGTTCACGGCACATAGTACAGTTCTTTGTCCAGCCTTCCTGTTGGCAACCGATAAGATATCAGTTCTCATAGGCTTCTAATATACTCAGATGCTAAGAAGAAGAAAATCTGTAACCACTAAAAAACAGAGGTTGTGTAAAAGTTCATTCCTTTTTTTTCATGAGATTTGAGCATTGTGGGGCTGGATTGCTGACATTTGTTTTCTATATTTCTTTTCTGCTTCAAGTGCCTGGCGATCATTACAAAGTTACTATTATGCAGAAGTATGGAATCTTCTCATCAAGCTGAAAGCTCATTAATTATGGTCCAAAAATACGCCCACACCCCATAACTTCTGTTACATTACTTAGACTTTCATCAAAGCCCAGCATGCATTGAACCAGACTTTTAAGGAGGCTATGACATATAGCTAAACAGCAATATACTATGTGTGTGCATATATCTATAGATAGATACACACTCACACAGACACACAGGGTTGGATCAACACTGTTCATTATACTTAGGTCCACTGAAATCCATGGGGGACTTCAGATAATCAAGATTATTTTTTCACACTGATTTCAATGAGACCTAAGTATGACTTAGTCTGAATCCCAGTCACTACATACATACATACATACATCACACATACATGCACACAAGTCATCTTCATTCCTCCTCTTTGACAACATTTACTTGTTTTTTATGAGGTTCATAACTCAGTCCACTTCATCTACACGCATATTAACAAGATACACCTTTGTATCGATGCAATTTAAAACAAAACAAAAAAAATGAAACACATCTCTATTATTGAAACACTTTTGTAAAAAGTACAACTCTCGTCCCAAACAATCGAGTAGTGCTAGGAGAACATGAACTTCAGTTTCAAACATAATTCAGTCCAAAAAAAAAAAAAAGCCTTTACAACTTTTTTGTTATGGACTCTGTATGTCCTCCCCACCCCCAAACACTCTTCTCCTGCAGAGTTAAGGCAGCACTATTTCCTAATTATAACAAGCTACTCTTAAGTTACAGCTCTGTCCATCTTCAGCCTGCTTTAAAAGGAATGTTTTCCTACGTGGATAATACTTCTTTGTAGGTTGTGCAAACCATGTGGTAGAGAGAATCAGAATGCAGGAGTCTATTTCCATCGCATCCATTTCCCTGTCTGAAATGCATTTGTATTTAGTTTGCAGCAATCAGATCTCTCTGGTAAAGATATTATGAGAGAATACAGCAGTTCCTAGCTTTTTTTTTTTCTTTCAAAATTTCCCTGAGGAAGAACCTGGTGAGGTTCAAAAACAATTTAGGGCTACCGTGCTACACAGCAAGACCACTTTCAACTATTGATTTTAACTCTGCTTTCTGCAGCATGTGCGCGGTTCAAACAGAACATGTGTTCTTATAGCACATGACAAACTGCTCACGGCACAAACATGTTTTTTTGTACATGGAAATACTTTTGATATAGAAAAATTTCTGCACTGGAAATGGCCCTTAGGAACATGGAAAGAAAGAAGAGGCAGTAATTCAGAAATGCAAACCAAACTTTCTAGGACCAGTCTTCCATGTATTCTTGTACTATTTACACTTTGAATTAATTTCCATTATTCTTAATGGCACCACTATATAGCAAAAATAGAAATCGACAGAATGCATTGGTGGAAACGATTTTGTATCTCAAAAATAGCAAAGAGTACCATTTAAATATTAGAATTTTACCTTTAAAAGCCAGCTCTTAACCAAATATTACACGGCTGATGTGAAGACCAAAATACCCTGCTTTTCAACCTGCTTGTGGAGAGACTGCACTAAAAACCAAAAAGAGCTAATCTCCGCTTATGTTTTAAACATAGCCATAAAAAAGCAAGTGCTGCAAAGCCTTCACTAATTGCTGTGTGGCATAGAAAAGAAAGTAGTCAGCAACCAAAAATAAGAAATCTAAAAGAATGCTCTCAACCATGTACAGGACTGTGGAAGTTGTCAATATGAAATCCACACACCTTGATCATTGAACTGATCACTAGATTCCAAGAAACCAGAGCAACATTTTTTAAAAAAGAAAAAACAGCTCAAACACAACACATACAATGAAAATCGCCTAGAAGGCAGAGTTCCTTCATCTGTTAGTTATCAGATGAATAAAGTGCATAGCAACTATTGTAACAGTTCTTGGAGAGAGATAGAGAGAGAGAAAACACTTAGCAAGCCTCAGCGAGCTCGATGTTTAAGTAGGTACATCCTGCTACTGGTTGGCTTCTCTTTGTTCATTTCATCCTTTTCTTTTCTCTCATTTCGACCCGTCAACAGCACCGCCTTGTAAATTCCTTCAGACTTCAAATGGAATGCGCTGAGATTTCTGACTGCTGCCTGATGTAGCTCTGGAAGCTCTTGTCACCAATGGGGTGTTCCCTAGAGAAGGAGGAGAAAAGTGACCAAGGAGAAAACAGGGAGGTTTTTCTTCTGAAGCTGCAGATCTAAAGAGGGCAGACCTGAAGCAAAACAACAAACCCCAAAGAAGGAAGTGTTTCTACCTTTCACCCTCTAGGTCATGATACTTTGGTCTTCCAAATGTCGCTGAACAACAGCTCCCATTGGCCACGGCAAGCATGGCCAATGGTCAGGGATGATGGGAGTTGTAGTCCAGCAATATCAGGAGGACCAGTGGGTTCCTCACACGCGCTTTAGGAAAGAGAACTGGCCTGAGTGACAGCGTCATGGGAACTCGTGAAAGTGAACAAGAGACATCTTTGGTTTCCAAAATTACAGGCTGCTGTTCATTTTAGATGATCGAGGGGCAGGGGAGTTGGGAAGCAACCAGATAATACTGCAGGTGGCATTTTGGCAGGACCAGGGAGCAAGGTGAGACCTGCAGGATACCCTGAGCCTGTGAGTAATTTTACAGGAGGGTGCTCTACTGCATAGAAAATGTCTGCAGGCAGGAAGTTGAGGACCTTTATATTTTGAGTAGGAAAGGGTAGTGGTGGATTGTGGGGCTGAATTGCCTAGCTTGGCACAGGAACATAGAAAGCTGCCTTGTACAAAGTCAAATCACTGCTCCATATAGCTCTACACTGAATGTTTAGCAACTCTTTAGAGTTTCAAGGGTATTCCAGCCCTCCCTGGAGATGGAACCTGCAGGCGAAATGTGTGCTGTACCATTTGAGCTGCAACTTTCCCCAAACTTGAATGACTAGCCAGGTCTGGATGTAGAACAAACCAAGCTATGTTTCTTCTGAAAAAAGCTTTCTGTGCATTATTAAAGGTCACATCCACCCAGAGCAACCCACACTTACTGGCTTCCATATTTTGTCTTCTTGAATTTATCCCTCTTGTACTGGGCATGTTCTTGCTCTAGGGTTTTAACATTATCTACAATCTGCTTTAGTGTCTTGTAGGTCTCCTGAGGGTCATCGATAACAAAGGTTGAATACTCTTCCTGTTCTGGTCCATCGTACACAGATTTACTGCCACAAGCCTCTGTCAAAAAAACGATGAAGAAAAATCCAGCTCTCATGAAGGCAATCAAGGTCAAACAGCATCACCAAGAAGCAGTAAGACATTCCCCACCCCCACCCCAAAGAAAACTTAAAAAGAGCTCTGTGAGTTCAGCCCAAAGGCCCAGCATGTCTTGGAAGCTCAGTCAGAAGAGCATGAGACTCTTAATTTCAGGGTTGTGCAAAAGATTCCTGCATTGCAGGGGGCTGGAGTAGATGACCCTTATGGGCCCTTCCAACTCTGCAATTATATATGATATGTCTACAGTGGGCAATCTAATGCAGGGGTCGGCAAGGTTTACCTTGCCTGGGCCGGCTCACTCCAGCGGAGTTCCCTCCGTGGGCCAGATTGTGTGCACCCACGATTTCCGGCGCCACGGAAATGAGTCAGTTTAGCGCAGCGCGCGGGGACTCGCCAAGTGGGTGGCTCGGTTTGGGGGCGACTCGTGGGCCGGTTTAATGGCCCCCATGGGTTGCTTGTGGTCTATGGGCCTTAGGCTGCCTACCCCTGATCTAATGCCTCTGGGAGCTCGCAAATGGGGAATGAAGACAATAGCCTTCCACCATGTGTCCCCAGCACCTCATGTTTAAAGAGACACTACTTCTGAACCCCGAGGTTCCTTTTAGCTATCATGGTTTTCATAGCCATTGAAAGTCATATTTTCCATTAATTTGCATAATCCATGCAAACTAATGGCTACAACTACAAATGTGAATATCTGGAACAGGGAATAATTGCAGCCAATCTTTCATTTAAGATGGATTCAGGTGGAGAACTACCTTTGGGTTGAACACATTTCGGCAAAAGTCAGCAAACATACTGCTGAAATATTGTGTGTGTGTAAACCCAGATTATTCTCAAAGCAGTCTCGGGCGCTGTCGTCTTTTGCATGCGTGCGTGGCGAATTAAATGCTTCATCCTACTATCTATTGCATTAGGATGCCTTTGCTTTTTGCCTTGCTCTTCACACTTATCTATGTTGGGCCAAAGTAAAGAACGAGTCCTCCTGCTCCTATCACAGGCCTGTTCTGAGCACTTCCCTCCCATGCCTGCTGTTTGCATCAAGAGGGAACAATGGGAGCTTTGCTCTCAGGGTAAAGGGCAGCCACAGTAGTGGGGGGACGATTTGGATTGGGACTATGGTGGGGAAAATGGCTAACACACAGACACTCTGGACGCTATAGTCCCAATCCTGACCCAGGGTCCTCCCTGGCTGCTATTAAGTAAAGGGGAAAAAATCATGCAAAGGCCAGTCATATGATTAACATGGTCCTAAGGAGCACACAAGTGCCTGAAGCAACAGTGGTTCTTCACTGGCAAAGTGCTTTTTGTATTCAAAGCAGGGAGCTAAGGGCAAATGGATGGGCAGCTCAGAGATGGAAAGAGAGGTCACAGGTTTGCAATTACATGGGGTCGGAGGAAGTTTAAATATATCTGGCACTATTGGCTTACATCCTACAAAGTTATATTTATATTTTAGCTTAAGATATCCTGCCTCTGTCCCTGTGCTGAAGCAGAACCTGAAGTTTGGCTAAACTGCTGTTCAAAAATAGCTTTCTAGAATGCCAAAAACCGCAGTGGTCATGTGATTCTTCTACCCTCCTTTTACATTCATTGAATACTCTGTCTGTTCGACACTCAGATTTCATTGAGTAATGTGCAAAAAGAAGTCTATTGAGACCTAAAAGAATTAAGAGAAGTGCATACTACAAAGATCTTTTAGCCGCTTCTTTTCTTTATTTCTTTTTTATGTTATTAAAATGCAAAACCAAGCATAGAACAAAATAATCACAGAAAGCAGGTGTGAAATATTGAAGCAGATACCAAAAGGTATCACTTGCTATTCTGAACAAACTACCTGCAGTGTATAGCTTAAAAGTCGTAGGATTTTGTAAATAAATAACATTCTTTAAAATATAATTTTAATTTAAAATGACGTACAGACAAAGGAATGATTAATTTGTATACCCACCTTGCATTTTCTCCAGTTTAACCATATACAAATTGAAAAGGGAATAGATGCGTTCAGTTTCTCTGTCTCCATCTATGTCTAATTGGATATTTGCTGGGAGGCCCCTGCAGAATAGTTTAGAATAACACTTTAAGAATCATATGTTAACAAACTGAGGGTTTCTACTTTTCCATTATGGTTTAAAAGGGCACCTGATTAACAGAATAGCAAGATTTCAAAATGGTACAATATGAGATAACAGAAGTATAATCAATTTTAAAGAGAAGGGGCTATATCTAATGTTAATCGTTTGCAGGGCAGACCTACCGAAATTCAGTGGGTCTACTCTTGAGTACGGCTAATGTTGGATATTAAAGTTAAAAGTTATAATTCAGTTGGAGAGGCATTCCAAAACTGAACCATAAAAGTGTGAGGTATTCCTATTGCCAGAATCTTATTAAAATAACATATCATTTGCAACCAGCCAGAAGATGGCTTAACGTCTAGAAGTATTTTCATGTTTTTTTAGCTCAGCTTGTGAATCATTAATAACGAGAGCTTAATTAACAGATTGATTAATTGGTTAAATCTGCATAAATGTAAATATGAATAATCTAGCTTTGCAGGACCCAATGATCAGCTAATTGTTGGCGCTTTGCCTGCAGGTTTTGTTTTGACTACATGGGTTTGATGTCAGGTGGCTGACAAATCGACTCCAGCACCCTTGCACTAAACCATGGTTTAGCATTCCGTCCCATTGCGGCTACTTGTCTTGTAGCAGCACATTTTCATTCTCATTCATATATCACTTAGCTACAGAGATTTGTAAGTGGTGTAAACAGGCAGGGAAAACAAGTGATTGCATTGGACACTGACATAGATTCAGCTTCCTACCACTTAGAATCGGCTCTCTCACTCTTTTAGACGTCTGCAGGATACACATTTCATCACCAAGTTGCTTCAAAGCCAAATTTAGAACAGGAAATATATCCTAGAAAGTCCTTACCCAGTGCAGGGAGTACAGCCAGGGGTATTATCTGCTGTCGCTTTGCAGCACAGCCAGTGCCCGTTAAGGTATGCAGAGGGGTGGTAGACAGTGAGGCGTTTCTTGTTACACTGGCTAACTTTGGTGAGGATATCAATCCAGTCCTTGGCTTCAACACAATTATTTGCCTGGATATACAGAACTCTTTCGGGCTGAATTACTTGGAACATCTGAAAGGCATAGAGAAGAACAACCAATGACCAACAAGAAAGTCTGCTTAAATTATTATCTTTTACAGAAAGAAACCTGAAAGGAGGACCCTATTTTAGCCAGTATGGGGTAAAAGAGTTAAGAACGTAAGCCAAGGAAATCCTTGCCCTCGATAGGTAGCTTTAGGTCCATCAACCTAACCTACCACACAGGTTTGTTGCAATGATAAAAATGTCTGATGTTTTACAACTGTTTAGAAGAACAAGCCGATACGGCTCAAAGAAAGTCACAGTTCAGTATGCCCAGTTTATTCTCATTTAATGACAAGCAGTTTAGGATTTAAAATGCTTGTTTATTTAAACAAATCCCACCTTTGCACCATAGAAAACAAATTGACTACACGATTTTAAAAACAAAACACATGAAGCCCAACGTTGAAATCAATATAATCTAAAAACAGTGGTAGTATAATGTAATTCATAAATCAAGCATTTGCAGAGGAAGCTCTACTATTCTGGTTGCTTAGTGCTCTCTCTCTCTCTCGAAATGTGAAAAATGTATACCCCAGCCACCCTATAAAAATATACAAAAAATGCACAAGTGTAAACATGAAACTCATAATTTATGCTTCCAGATAAAAGAGGCGCTTTTATATTGGTTGTGAATTCACACATAAACTTTCGTCTCTGCACTCTCATGAAATAACCAGAGGGGTTTGTTGCATTTATACTCTGCACCTCCTCTGACTTGTATTGTGAAATGCATGCTCTCCAAGACTAAATGATGGAATTTCACCCCCATATATGTAAGACAGGGCAATTTCAAAAACACCACAATTACATAAAGTTCAGACATCATAAACTTAGTTTTTACAGAAGAGATCAACTATAACCAAGCCAAGGTTTGTAACAATTTCAGCCAAATAGGCTGTATTTTGGGATATTGTTGCTAGAGCGGGAGCAGAGCTGTTCTTGTGATTCCTGACATGATTGTGTTTGAAACACCTGTTCTCTACAAGAACTGACATAAGCTGACGTTAATAAAGACATGGTTCTTAAAAACAGAAAGGGAGGGGGGAGTAGCTTACATTTTTCATTTTGAAGGACTCCTCCTCCAATTTTTCTACTGCCAGAATGTTTTCAATTGGAATGTTGCACAGTGGATGGTCACCTGCAGTAGGCAAATGCAGAAAAACAGATCAGAGAATTGTAGGGTTGGAAGGGACCCCGGGGGTCATCTAGTCCAACCCCCCGCAGTGCGGGAATCTCAAGTATCCATGGCAGATGGCCATCCAACCTCTGCTTAAACACTTGGTATGGAGGGGGGCACATTGCCTTGGACTTAGGCTTCTACAGTTTCTTTTCTGTAGTAACTGTACTGCAAGTCTGAAGTCAAGCACTGCTACTCAGAGACTCCTGGCTTCCCCCACACTTGCCAAAACAGCCCACAACCAAGGGCAGAGGATGATGGCAGAAGACACACACCAGTCCTTTGCTCAGAACTGCCACCTGACATTAATGAGCAGAGACTAACTGTAGCACTCTACCTGAACAGCCACCCTCCTCTCCCCCAGATAAAGATATTAATCATATATATATTTTCTCTTGTTAATGAAAATGACAGCATATTTAATACCTTTGCTTTTCTGATAGGTAAATTCATGGTTGGTAAGTCGAAACCACCTCTTCTTGAAGTTCTTCATACCAAATCGTTTCCTACCTTGTGCCCTCTTGATCATGAACCTATTGCAAAGGAGAAGGTGAGAGAATTTTATTTTATTTATTTACTGAATTTATATCTATTTTCCCTAGTAGTAAGCAAGAGACTGTACCCTCAGAGACAAGGGAACACTGTGAAATATGCCACAATGAGGATGCACTGAGTAAAATAGGCTTAACCCAGGGGTCAGCAACCTTTTCCAGCCGTGGCTCAGACCTTATGGTGGGCCGGACTATATTTTGGAAAAAAATATGAACGAATTCCTATGCCCCACAAATAACCCAGAGATGCATTTGAAAGAAAAGGACACATTCTACTCATCTGGCCCACGGGCCTTAGGTTGCCTACCCCTGGCTTAACCAATAGGTGCTAAGTTCAGTTTTAGGAAGGTTCCAGGCAACACTTAGTGGATCAATTTAGCAAGTCTCTCCTCTTACATAACTAAACAACATCATTTTGCTTGCAAGGGGTTGCATGTTTGAAAACATCAACCTTTCAAACCAGTACTTTACATGGGTAATTAAGAAACTTTTCCACATTGAAGTTGCTGGCATGGAAGTTTTTTCAAAGAAGTGATTGCCCACATACATTCTACAGTGGTAGAACTGCATGTACATCGTAGGGTAAAATGTGTTCTTGTTTAAACTTTCAAATATTCTCCACCCTGCTTTTCTCTTTGATTCGTTTTGAAAGACAGATCCAGTCACTAAAAGTAACGGCTATGTAAGCATACTCTGATACAGAATATGTAGAATTTTGTTAACCTCTATGCTGGACAGAAGGGCATCACTTGTAAATAAACACCAAGTCACTTGTTGCACAGGTTGTTTTTATCTGGTAAGTTAGAAAGCAAGAGTGGCTGTTGAAAGGAAAGAAGAAGAAACCAACCCAACCATTTTGCAGTGCACTCAATGTTGCAAAAGCAAAGAGCATACTTTTGACTACATTCTAACTTCTGAATTAAAAGTAAAAGTACTCTAACTATGATTAATCAACTTATGAGTGTAAGGGACCATGAAAATATGAATCTAGGATGGTGGGGGAATCATACTAGATACTGAATGATTGTAATCTCCATTTCGTAACCAGTCTGAAAGGCAATTTAACTTGGGCACATAACGGTTCAAGATAAATCACAGTTTTAAGAAATCACGAAAGCCACTTTGATTGTTCTTGAACAGAAACGTAAACAAAAATAAGAAACTAAGAAGAAGAAGGAGCTTTTAAAAAAAGCAGGGGCGGGAAGAGGAAAGAAATGTCAAAATGTTTCAAGTAAACTCTGTATCGCCTTCCAGCAAGAAAAAATCCTTATCAAAGCTTCCAGCTCAGGATGGACTAAACTACCGAAACTCAGGTAAAACCCAAACATACGAAAACATTTCCAGACAATCCTTGAGGTAATAATGAGAGGCAATCTTGACAAGTCCCGCCTTCATTGTAGTGTCATATGGACTTGGTAACCAAATACAGTGGTCCTGAAGACGACAGCAGCAGATTCTGATGGGAAGTAGCAAAGAGGGGCCCTATCACAGCTAAGTCAGGCTGAAGAACCTCAGCAAAGCCCCGCTGCTCCTCTGGCTCATGAGGAGACCCCTCTCCAAGTGCCGTACATGATTCCCCTTTGGGCTCCGGGGGGGGGGGGTCTCCTTGTGAGCCGGAGGTGCAGCAGGGCTTTGCTGAGGCTGGTCAGGTCTCTCCACCCACTTCCGGGGGCCAACTGAGAGATGCCGGAACTGAAAAATCGCCCCGATTCTAATGGATTTTTAAGAACGAATGCTAAATGCCCTTTGATGAGGCACCTTCCTGTGTGTTCAGTAGGTACTGATGCAGCACAGAGAAGAAGGAAAAATCCCCATCTGATTTTTCAGTCACCCTCATGGATATCCTAATTCCTCCCCCCCTCCCACCCCAGTTGAACACACTCTCATGATATGAAGGGAGAGTATGCCATTGGCAGGCAGCTGTGGCTAAGTACCAACTGCCTTCACCATCTTACCTGCATGAACTATTATCATCAACTTTCTTTACTGTTAGTTTAAGAGTCCTTAACACAGCAGGCCAAGCAAGGAGAGACAGAAAAAAATCAGACAGAAGCAAAAGAAAGATGTAGAAATTTCACATTTAAGAGTTAGGAGGGGACGATTACGAAAATCATACAAACTTATTTTTAAAAAGCAAAAGAAAGGTGAGCACAAGTAACTAAAAGAAAAATTAAATTTTAAGGGGCAAACAAGATGCAGGAACATTATTCAAATTATGTTCAGAAATAGGCAGCTTTCTATCATGTACAGTTATTCAGCTTTTAGGTAACTCGGAAAATATTTCTGGTGAAAACAAATTTGCTTGTATTTTCGGTTATTATCATATCCTCTAAAGCAGTGTTTCCCAACCTTGTGCCTCCAGATGTTTTGGGACTACAACTCCCATCATCCCTCGCTAGCAAGACCAGTGGTCAGGGATGATGGGAATTGTAGTCCCAAAACATCTGGAGGCACAAGGTTGGGAAACACTGCTCTAAGGTACTTCCATCCCTAACAATTTGGTAGCATCTCCAATTTTGACAAAATGAAATTTCCGTTTGCTTAATGAATATATACTAGAGACAGCAATACAAAAAAAAGGAACTATGTTCCACCCCAAGCAGATGCTGAACTATTTACTAATTGAATTTGCTCCAGGTTTTGTTTTGTTTTTAAAGCCTGATGCATACTCACCCTTCTTTAAGTAGTATCGCCTGCTCTATACTTTTGTGGTCTCTTCTTCCAGAGGATGAAATTAAATCTAAGAACTTGGATGAGAAAATATATATATGAGATAAGGATTTAGTGCTGATACCAGTTGGCAGAGCTGATTAAAAAAAAAGCACAAATGGAAACGCCTGAATTTCACAAGGTTAATTATTTGACATTTAATGAGAAGAAAAATAATGTTAAAAAGCTTTATATGCAAGCAAATCAAAGATCCATGTCCAAATTAAATGTGATTATGCTGAATCATATTGTAGGCCTTCACATCGGAATATATACGGTAACTCAGCCCTTCGGCTCTGCCAACATTTACAGAAACAGATATGTGTACACACAGATGTAACTGTCCTTTTCCCCTGACTTCACACTGAGACTTCCTTCAGACATTCTCATAGGTCACAGCAAGCTGCTTTGCTGGTCCTTTAACTCAATATTGTCTGTTCTGTATATCACACCTCCCACAGCTGTTTGGTGGGCTGAGGGGGGGCGTGATTGCCAGCATGGGACGAGAGGTGGTAGCGGTGGCTGGGTATAAGGAAGGTCTGCAACGGTGTTGTGCAGCCTGCATGTTGCCCATATGTGATCTAAAGGCTTGCTGCTGATCGATTATGAAGGGGAGATACATACCTTTATATCATGGGTAGAAAGCAGGATTTTTGTTGTGCTGACCTTAATTTCTAGGTCACCAAATAGTGTATCTACAAATCATCTCTCTGGTCGTCTGCACTCTGCAGCCTTCCCAGGTGCCTGCACTTCAAAGTCGTCATGAAGTAACTCCTCCCATGTTTTTTTTTAAAAAAACATTGGAAAGTGAGGGCAGCCAGGGAGGCTGCAGGTTGCTGGAGAAATGTTTACAGGAAAGAAAAACACCCACCTACCCATACCACACTTGGCCACCTCGCAATGACAAGTGAAACTCAAAACCCCACACCTGTCAGCAATCCAAAGAAATTCTAGAACACCCTGAGAAGGGGACATAAAAATGAAGCTTTTTGCATGCCTGCAGAAAACTTTTGAGAAACTAGAGGGCAGATTTTGGTCTGGCACTAATAATTACGCCACAATATCTGTTTTCCACATAGGTTGCTGTAACCCTTAAGAGGCCTATGAATGGAGGCAAAACCTCAAATCTGTGTCCTAAAGCACAATCATAGATATACTTCTCATGTTTTTCAACCTCTTCCCTTTCAGCATGCTTAATTTTCATTTTTAGCTGATTCTTCAGGATATAGATATGCAACTAATTAAGTATTTATTCAACTGGCTAATGTTATTAAGCCTACAAAGTATGCAAGAGTTTGTTGATAATACTTACATTTTTTACTGCATCTGCATATTTCTGCTCATTAAAGTAGTCATAAAATGTAGCCATATATGATTCCTTGAAACTGGCCTGAAATACAAACCACCATCAGGTTTTTATCTTGAAATATGACAATTTACACAGAAGTTCAAAACACCAAAGTCAGCAAAAGGCTTAAGACTCATTCATTCATTCATAGTCACATGTCTTTTTTCCTTGTAGCATAGACTATTTTTTTTATTTTTTTTTATTTTTGCACATGCCAAGCTCACAAATCAAGACATTTCCTTTTAAATTTTGGATATAATTCAAACTCTGTTTACTCAGATTAGCCATTCATTCTAAACTGGCAATCGGGGCTTGGTAGAGAAGGCAAAAGATGCAGCCCACAAGCGATTTAATCGCCAAACTCAGGACCAATTCACATGAGCTCTGTATGTGCACTTGTACCTATATGAGACTCACTGTATGAACTCAATGTGTACTCATTTAAGAACACTGTCAGTGTGGCATCACCTCCACTCTGAAACTGCCTATTAACATCAGGCAGGTCCCTTCGCTGTGCTGTTTTCAGAGCCTGTTTAAAACATTTTCATTTAGGCAAGCCTATCCTGATATGTAGAATGCTGGTAGGTTTTCCAAACTCGTTTTGCTTCCTGTTGACTTTAATTATCAATAGATTGTTGTTATATACCTGTTTTTAACGGTTTTTTTATTGATAATTTGAATGTTTTAATTTTTAGGGTTTTTTTTTTTTTGCAAACTGCTTACAAGTTTTTATTACAGACATGGGGTATATAAGTATTGCAAAATAAACAAATGTAGGCAGGAACCACTTTTTTCTGGCCTGGGTTGCTGTTTTCTCTTGCCAAATGTATTTTTTTTTTTTTGCAGGGCTTCACCACAAATGGGTGTACCAACTCCTTACATTATGTGTATTGTAGAAGCAAACTTCAACGGCAAGGGGGGGAAATGACTGGCCGTGTTGAGCGGTCACATGAAGCAGTTCTCAGAAGTTTTATTTCACCAGCCCAGGGAACTGTTATATCACAGATCATGCTCCTTGAATACCTGAACACATATCCTAGTGTATTTCCCTCCATGGTCTAGGAACATTAGAGCTCATATTCATCTGACAACCAACTAAACAGGGAAGGCTGGATGATGGGGATGCAGGAGGTGGAATTGGCATTCCCTAGAAGTGCCTGGCGCATTGCCCACACATGTGCAGAGAGGAGAGGACATAGGTTTGTATCATTCCCTTTTGAGGATCTGTCTCCACAAGGATGCTGTGCCCTCACAGAGAAGGGCTGTGCTCCTAGTGTTTCACCATCGTATCAATTGAACACACATTTAAAAGGTGGGTGGAAATGCCCAAGAACCCAGAAAAGGGAGGGGTGGAAAGAATGCAAAATTCTTACAGACTTAGATTTCGATAAGCTGCCTAATGTTTGTATGGTCTTGGAAATGAGTGTCAGAGTTCTTGAGGTTTGTGGATCCTGAAAAGGAAAAGGAGAAAAGCATTGTATTATTATAGTTAAAGAGTGCAGGAGACCACAAATGCTGCACCACACTTCCATGCTTGTTTCTATTTTACACATAGAATAAAGCACTCCCCTGCCCTGGAGCACAAGAGAAATGAAGCTGGAAGAGACAGGAAGTACTGAAGTTCAATCTCTTGCAGTGGCAAGGTCCTCCAGCCTCCTCACCTAATTTGCAAGTGCATGCTGAATACTTTCGATAAATTCCTGATCTCTCTGTGGGAATTCTAAGGGTTCCTCCACTCCTTCAGAACCTCTTATTTATTCGTTACAAAAGCACTTTCTGAAGGAACAAACACGGAAATGAAATTATTAGGCTCTCAACAGAAGCCTTAAGGTGCTTTAAACATAGCAAAAGATCTACTTACTACATTTTTATTTCATTATCAGTAGGCATTAAAACTCGTTTTAGAAGCTGTTTGGGAACTCATAGAAACATAAACCTATAGGTGGGGTTCACCTATAACCAGTGTAAAGCAGTTTCCAGCCCACCATCTGAAAGGTAGGCTCAGCTTGGTTTCACGTAAAGGCAATTCTTATCTAGCAAGATCTCTTTGATTTATTGTGAGAGCAGAACTGGTCTAGCAGCATGTCACAAATATGATTTCCAGTGCAGTTATTACTCGTTTAAAAAAGAAAAAGGAATAATTGTCATTTTCTTAGGAATGGTAGCATTCTACAGCATCTTCAAAAACAGAGGGATGATTCTGATAGTGCCCTAGGAATCCTAGGAACGGTCTTTGATTTAGCAGAGGCATCCGCTAATGGAAGGGGAGGTAGCGGGAGCTTTAACTGCTTTACCAACTTCCCAAACTAAAGAGTTCCCTAACCCTCTGGAGAAGATTTTCAGGGGCTGCAAAAATCTCCCCTCCTCCTCTTCTGTTCCAAAGAATGGAAGGACTCCTCCTATTTGATGCAACCCAGAGTTCTTATAATGCTCTGTGCCATCCACTAACTTGATGTTTCATAGTTTAGAGCTACAGCTATGGAAGCAAATCATACATTGTCAGATTGGCCATTAATGCTCTTGAACTATTGCGAGGAGAAGGAGTTTCAAAGAGACAGAATCTTCCTTGCAACTGGTTGAGGTTTTAAGGCCCTGCCGTCAAATCTTCTTGTCTCTGTGCGCCTTGTGACATGTCCAAAATGAAAAGGATTCATCTGTTGTGTATACATAACCAGCACAACTTTTATCCTTATTTACTCAAGAGGCAGACTGGAGAAAAACTGCCAACAGTGGAAAGTAAGGCACAGGGCTTCCAGCAGAAGACAGCAAGATGCAACACTTACCGGGTGATGAGGTGTAAGATGAAAGAGATTTGGAGAAAGAATCGCAGGTGCAAAGAATCTCAGAAAAATGAAGCTGCTTACTGCTGTATACCTAACATCTGGATCATCTGCAGTTTTAAAAACAGAACACAAACCCATTACAATTCCACTCTTAAAAAGCTTTAGATAAAGTCACAAAGAGTGAGTAAAGATGCCTGGGTGCCAGGATGACACCTGACATCTCTACCATCTGGAGGTGCATGCCAGGGGGTCCTTGGATTGACTGTTTTCTCTCTCCTACCACCCCCAATAATTTTTATTAAATTTTCTGTTTTACATTTTAGAATATTCATTTAAACAACTTTAAAATATCAATGACTTTCCATCTTCTCTTTCCATGGTTCATTTTGCATAGCACAAATCCCTGCATATTTGACATAAACCATTCAGTATTCCATTACATCCATCAAAACTTATTTACACTGTTGAATTCATCTTAATGCTGCCAACGTTTTCAAGTATACACAATTTCCCCCCATATAATCAATAAACATTTTCCAGTCTTCTTTAAATGTATGTTCTTCTTGTTCTCTTATTCTATATGTTATGTTCACAAGCTGCGCATATTCCATCAGTTTACGTTTCCATTCTTCTTTAGTTGGGACCTCACTTGTTTTCCATTTTTGGGCTAACAGAACACGGGCCACAGTAGTGGCATACATAAATAACCTTTTTTGACACGTGGGAAGGAACCTGACGTTTTCACACACTAGCAACACATCCTGTAGAATTCTATCCATTACATTTTATCTGCACAATCTGAATGAATTTCAGGAACCAAAAAGCCGTATTGAAAAATACGACTTTTGAGCCGTCTAGCCCCCAAATGGCAACTGGGCATTCTGTTTTGGTGACTGTCACCCTGGTTTAAGGAACTATTTGGCACCTAGCTTATTTATCTTAGTTTCTAACACTGGTCAAGCAACATGTTACGTTTAATGTGTTGCATCCAGGCTCTTGTTTTTCTGTAATTACCTACAGGCTTGGAGAGGGGGTGATTGTTACTGGGACAGCAGCTATAAGGCTTACTTTTTTTTAAAAAGTCCCCAATGGAAACTCTTTTGCTTAGCTTCACAGCTGTGTATGAGAAGGGGGGGCGCTGTGGAAGGGGCTGTGGCAGGCAGGGATAAACCTCCACAACCCATGCTCTGCAGTCTCAAGAACAAGCCCCCTCCCTACACACATGTAATTAATTTAAGAAAAACCAGAGAAATAGCTGCATGCTACACCTTGAGAGTAATGTGTAGTTTGGCCCTCAGTCAATGGCTAGGGGTGGAACTTAAGTGACCCGAGTTAACTCAGCAACTTATACTGTTCTTAAGGTGAAAATGGAAATTGAAAGAAACCACTGGGTTGGCAGGCTGGAATAACTCGGAGGAAGAGCCAGAGTTCTTCAAGAACTGGAGCCCGACTTCTTCACAACAGAGACCCACACCGTGTACAGGACGTCATATTCAGGATATTAGCAGCACACAATCACTGCACATACATTAGGAGTGTGTAGTGTTCTGACTAGTGCAACTGTGATAATCATAACATTCTTTTTGGAGATTTTACAATTTTAACTTTACACAGGAACGTACCTTGAAAGCGCATGGCAGCGGACTCCCTCAGTGAAAAAAAGATATCACACATCACTGTAGGGCAACGGACCCCAGATTTTGTAATGACCGTGAAAATCCGGTCTACATATTGCCTAAGATTTTCCTAGGAGGGGGAAAAAAAAATAACTGGTAAAACAACCGTGCAAGCACCTCTAACCTTAGATCACATATTATGGGATACCCACAAATAAGGTGCTTGCATGAAGGAAGCCCAAATATAACATGTGAAATGATCCTACATGTGTGTGGGGGAAATTCTTTGTTTTGCTGTGTACACAACCCACTGGTTCATGTTCGAAATTGCAACTTTCCAGTGTGAATCAGTGCAGTGAAATACCCCATAGATACCATCTGACATCATCAGCATGTTATTTTGTTTTATATATGGACATGTTAACATATGAAACAGTTCTTGTTGTATTTATATGGCAATGTCTGCCAGAAAACTTCTGAAAACTGTTATAGTTATATTTTACAGCCCAGTAGTGTATAGAAGAGTAGCACATTTACTCACTGCCACTCAACCCAGCTGCAAAAGATGGCCTGTACAGCACCTAGCACACAACTGATGCTAAATGCATATCAGACAGTAGTAAGTGAATGAACTGGAAACCTGGGCTTTCATCTACAAAATGAACTGCATACCCGGTTATTGTCCAAATTTTCAGCATCTTTCAACTTCACAGGATCAATTTCACAAGATTTATGAACTTGGCAAATCTAGAATAAATTGAAATAATTCAAAATCAGTATACTGAATTATCTTCAGGTGTGATTTGTCCCTTTAGAATCAGTTATTTATTTAACAAATTGCAATTTAACAGCTTGGGGCTGGTTGGCTTTTTGTTTTGTTTTTACAGCATAGGATTAATTTTTTTCTTAGCTCCCCTAAAGATAAATTTCTCTATTTAAAACAAAACTTTTTTTGTTTTCCCAAATCAGGAACAAGCCCCAGTCAAGTGACTTTCTGTCTTTTTTACACGTAGCTTAGTAATTCAACATCCCTGACACTAACCATGGCTGCCTCGTCAAAAAAATTTAACAAACATACTTCAAACCCTGGTTTAAAATACTGGTTAAGATGGGAAGTCCTCCACTGACCATGGTTAGTGACATTACAGATAAACACTGTTATATGTAATTAGTGTTGACATTACAACACTAAGAGCGCACACCTATACACATCTACACAGAATTAAGCCCCACTGAGTTTAATGGATTTACTCTCAGGTAAATGTGTACAACCTGTATTTTGGTTAGAGCAGATAAAGGAAGGTGGGGGAATTCAAGCGGGAGGGAGGAGGGGCTGGCTACCAATTTATAACCCATGGTTTCCAAGGAGCCAGCTAATGCTAACATAATTATCTGCACTGAAATTCAGTGAAAAATTAATTTCTGGCTAAAAATGAGATAACACCAAGTAAGCATTTAAGGAAACAGTCTTTTCCAATCTCCCCTTTTGTTTATGAAGAACAATGTTGTAAAACTATTTTTAAGGTGGGGGGGACATGGCTTCTTGGTAAGTTGTGGCATTTGCAGATCAGTTAGGAAAGTGCTGAATCAATTAAAGGAAATTTGTGGTCTGTTTATTTGTAACATTAGGAGGACAGGCTAACTGCGCGGCAGAGATAATGAAACGCTGCCAGAGTGTCAAGCAGGAACATGTGCACCCTCTAAAAATAATCACAAATTCAAATGAGTTGCTTCTTTTTTTATGCACATTATATACCTATCCAGAATCAAAATGCTTTGCTTTTGTAATGCAAGGCTTGCATCTGAGGGGCACTAGACAACCAACTACCACATGGGTCCGTCATAACCTCCCAAACCATAGGCATATGCCCCGTGGAACAATGAGAAGAAAGACCATGTGCATGCGTCTCTTATAAGACTGTACATGGTTTCTGAACGTGCTCTTACCTCATCAATAATTGGCTTCAGGGTTACTTGAAGGTAATGCATCCCTGCCAGTTTCATGGTTTCATCAATGCACTTGGAAGTTAATGAGTTTCCTCTGAAAATGGTGTTTGGGTCTCTGAAAGCAAACAGTTTCCAAACATTTAGCCGCCTTTTGATAACCCACCAACATGATGAAATAAAATAAGCAGTTGGAGCAGATGAATGCACATAAACCATCTTCTCTGAACGAGACCAGAGACAGGGGTGGGGGAATTTGCGGTTGGGTTCCAACTCACACCAGCCCCAACCAGCACAATTTATGGTCGGGAATGATGGGATCTGCAGTCGGCAATATCTAGACACGGGTTTCCCATTCCTGACCTAAGATGTGCATAAGAAAATTGCTATCTGCTGCCTTAGGAGTTCATTGCAAGTAGAGACTAATGGCAGCCATCAACTTCAGCATGCAACAAAGGAAGTAAAGTAGTAGGTGTTTGCAATCCACTTCTTGCTCCTAGGAAGCTCACGCAATGGCTCCCAAATGAGGTGATTTAATCATTTTCCTTTACGAGTCTTAAAAACAACAGGGAAACTGGTTTGCACACCTACCAGCTTTAAGCAAGCATGCACCCACTGGAGGTTTTTAAGCAGAGGTTGGATGGCCGTCTGCCATAGATGCTTTAGTTGAGATTCCTGCACTAGATGACTCTTGGGGTCCCTTTCAACTCTATGATTCTATGTGTTCTCTTCTATCCCAGTTCTATTCTGGGCAATGGGATTAGAGGGAAAAGGTGGGAAGAAAGTAAAGAGCAGCTATCTGGCGGTTAAGCCTGCACAACAAAACGAGCATCCTTTTCGAAAAAGTAAATGAAGGAAGAAGCTCCCTCTCGGAGAGGGAGATGGTTGGGTAACTGGGTGTAAGACAAATAAGTGCACAACTCAGTAGCAGCCCTGATGGAACACAGTAATCAGCCATACTGCCTTGTGACTGTCATAGTTATCTATCACATATGCACCCCCTTCCTTCTCCAAGGTTATCTCATTTGATTCCTAACACTAATCATGTAAATCAGTTTACCAAGGCTACCAGGCAGGTTTCATGGAAGAGTGGGGATATTAATCCAGGTCTCCCCTGTCCTAATCCAAGGCTAGCCACTCCATCTACCATACCAGGTCTAGGGTGCATGAAGATTTGTTGTGTATGGAATTTGTTCACAGGAATAGAGACATCGGGGAAACATCAGAAGGGACAATATATACTGTGCTGCTGTGCTTTCTGTCTTGTGTTACCCTCACACTTTGTATTGGGAATAAATCAACACGTAAGATTGTGGTATGGGGTATCTCAGTTCATAAACCAGAGAAACCTGGTTTTAAAATTTCTGCACTTAAGAGAGCTCTGTGTTCTTCAACCTGACAAATCATATTCTCCAAAATTATAGAGCAGAGAAACAAAAACAAAAACATCTTTGATTCCCTAGGATATTTCAGTTGGGTTTTTTTTGTGGAGGGGGATTTATAAGTAGGGACTAGTGTGACAGGAAAGGAAGGAGTGTTGAACTGACAAGTAGAGGGCAGATTGGATAATACCTGAGTAATGGAAACATAATGTAGGAAAAGCATACATAGGGCTCCCCCCCCAAAAAAACCCAAATGACTCTGTGCAGGGGTGCCAACTTGGCTAAAATATGGGGAGGCCAGATAAGTCTCACCCCACATAATTGATCACATAACACAGTACAACACAGCATTTGAATGGCAATGCCCATGAACTTTGGGGGGGGGCCTGGACCCCTCAAATATTTTATTGGGGGCGAAGGGACCTTGGCCACTAGGAATTGGCTCCTATGACTGGAAGTCCTGCATTTGAATTCAAATGTATTTTAAAAGGTACAAAGTCTTTTTTTTTGGGGGGGGGGACTTTTAAAGTAAGATCAGCAACAACAAAAAATGCATCTTAAGACTAGTTGGAAGTAGGTTTCATTCATTTTATAGGCACTTGCATTTAAATAAACACGCCTTAAGAATTGCACCACAAAGCAAAAACCTATCTCTGGTCCTTTTAGCCTAAAACGAATAGTGTTTTGATTTTCTTCAAACTATTCAACTAATAGCTGCAATGTTCAAAATTCTGCTATCCTGACCCTGCCATAATGACACTTGTGTAGATTTCAAACCACCACCACCCCAGAGGCCGTGGGCTCCCCCTCAGCCGCTGCCTTCATTCATATTACACATAGTTGCTATCTAACACTTATAAAGAAGTAGTACTGGGGGGGGGTGAGTCCTCTTTTCTCCCCCTCTTTAAGTGGCAACCCCTAAGGCATCACTTACCATTCAGTCTAACATATGTCAAAATAAGCACACTGCTATACTTACTGAGTTCTTTTTATTTCAGCATTTGCAATTGCACTGATTAAAGGCACAATTTTGCCATAGTGTAAGAAGAGTCGAACCAGGGGTATGGCTGCCTCCTGCTTTTCCCTGCAGACTTCGCCCAGTACATGGGCAGTAGATGCTGAAACAGGCTAAACACGGAAAGAAATAAAAGCTTCTGAAGACTGTATCCCTCTAGAGAATTAACCCACTTTTTATTGATTCAATAAGCCAGGCTCCTGATATATTTGCTGCAGTGTTCACTTAACATAGATGCCTATGAGGCACTTGCCAAGGGTTGGTTGTGTGATTTAATCACAAGAGGGCAGTAAAATGAAAACTCTTAAAAACTTGGGGACACTTTAACCGTGTTGAAATTTGCTCCAAGGAGGGAAGCCTCCATAGGAACCCGGTATCTGTTAACTGTGGTTAGCAGGGAGGTAGGGGGCACTGTCCCCTAGGGTTGTAGTAAAATGTCAAGTATCTGTGAAGGATACAGATGGAACAGGGGTAAGCAGCAAGCAAATTTACCTCAAGATCTGCAGATTTGAATAAGAGGTCTCTAAGAGGGCTGTAATAATCTGAAGGGAAAACATGGTCTTCTGTGTAAACCACATTTAACCTCAAGGAACCCAGGTCATCAGGTTTCAGTGACTTGTTTCCATTATCTCTGGGTTGCAGAAAATACCTAACAGATGGGAGAAAAACACAAAGAACCTGGTTTTTATAGGGTTTTTTTATATAGAGAGAGATGCCAAAAAAAGTCATGTCACACGTAGGACAGAGTGATATCTGGCTTTCGACATCGTGATATATCACCCAGCTAACCATCACAATGTAAGCGATATATCACGATGTCTGAAATAAGGAGGGGTGGCTGGGCTAGGGAGGGAGAGAGGAAGCAGGCAGCCCGCTTGTTCCAGCAAAGGTAGGTGGGCGACCAGCTTCTTGGGTTCCCTCTGCTGAGGGAGGGAGTCGGCGAGCATCGAATGTCCTCGCAGGGCACAACCATCACACAGAAGTAAAATGAGCTATGTTGGCCGCATCTGGGGAACGAACAATATATTGGCAGCTCAAAAATTCAGAAACAGTTATCACGATCTGAACTTCAGACTGGTTTCAGATGATGTATTATTGATAAATCGCCCAGCTCTAGTCATGTGATAGCTGGGCAACTACTATAGAAGAGTTTGGATTTGATATCCCGCTTTATCACCACCTGAAGGAGTCTCAAAGTGGCTAACATTCTCCTTTCCCTTCCTCCCCCACAACAAACACTCTGTGAGGTGAGTGGGGCTGAGAGACTTCAAAGAAGAAGTCAACCAGCAGCTGCATGTGGAGGAGCAGAGATGCAAACCCAGTTCCCCAGATTACGAGTCCACCGCTCTTAACCATGACACCACACTGGCTCTCTATATTGAAACTGGGTAGCTATGATGGGGTCAATGGCAGTAGTAGTGGTGGTGGTAGTAGTAGTAGTAGTAGTAGTAGTAATCAGATCAACAAAATATTTTTTGAGATAAGCAGTATTTAAGTTTATAGTACTGTAATGATAAAAAGTATTGGGAAGGAAGCAAAGAATAAGGCATATTTATGCTTATGAAGTACCATGCTTCATAAGAGCTGGACTGCCGGAGAAATTTCAAAGGTAGCCTTAGTTCCCCGAGAAATTCATCTCCAAACTTCAAGTTGCTTGCATTCCAAAGGTCAACTCTGTAACATAACCAGAGAAAGGGAGAGAATATGAAACAGGAAATGTTTGTCTGTGTCTTTACTACTTTTATCTCCCCGTCCCCCGCCCAAACCTACCACTGAGATGGAAAATTATATCTTTTAAAGTTCAAAATAGTCTGCGTTGCTGGATCATTCGGTGAAGGAGGAATTGCTAGCACGGTGTATTCACAGAATTTGTATGCACAAATGCAGACAGTGAAAGTGCGCCTTGGTTTTGGAACGCTTTGGTTTTGGAACAGACTTCTGGAACGGATTAAGTTTGAGAACCAAGGTACCACTGTATACAGAAATGAGCAAACCAGTGATATTTTAGGGAGCAGGCTAGCAGGCGGGGCCCATTACTTACATCATAGGAGCCTACACAACACAAAACACTGTTGCTGTATGTAGGTTTTATTTTATTGGGTTTTTTATCTTATATTTTGGAAATGTACATCCAGGTTTTTTCCCCTTTACATTTTTTTGGGGGGGCCCAAGAGAGTGGGGCCCCAAGCTATAACTTGTTTAGCTTATTCGTAAATCCGGCACTGGACACTAATATGATCCACACATAGACCAATTCCTGACAAAGATATGAGGGGGACTGGAGTCCCCTACTGAACAAAGTAACAAGACAAATGCAAGTCTCTAATAATAATAATAAATTGGTTTATTTAGGCTCTTTTGGATGATTGGTAACCGCTGTATCCATTTGTAAATAATGAGCCATTCTGATCAGAAATGCTTATAGCATAAGGAGTCCTGTAATGCTCTGGTTTGCATACCACAGTAGGCCAAACTACGATTTAACAGGATGTTAATGTGCTGGCTACCGACTTTGCTCCTGCCTTAACTCAGGGTTGTTTAGTATATCATCTGAATTTGGGGTGTGGTTAAGGCCTCTCCTTCTTAACCATAATCTGTAGCCATCAACAAGCCTTTGCTTAGCATTACTGGCAGACCTGGTCAGTGATATACTGTTGGTCTCTTTCCAGTAGTTCTATTTCTGTATGCTATTGCTTTTCTTCCCTCTACAAATGTTTTCTTTTTCAATTAAAACCACAGATTTTAAAAACAGGCTTAAGAACAAAACGGCAGCAAGCATATGACAAGTGACAAGCATTCTTAAAAGTATGCAACTGATTCGTTTTACGATGTGTAAATAATTCTGCGTAATAGAAGTCGGCTGCAATTAAAGGCTTAGTTTACTAACAGGGGAAAGAAAAAGAAATTCTTAAAAGGAAGTAATGTATTCAGAGAGTCACTAGAGCGCTCAGCTGAAAATAGTACGGGTAGTAGGCCTGTTCAGCAGAAAGAAACAGAAGGATAAAAAATAAGTTCACAGCTAAAACAGCTCAGCAGAACCTATTTGGCATTTCACCCAGTAACCATTTTAGCACGAGGCACCCAATGTATGATAAAAAATGGTGGAAATCAAAGTTAGAGTTTCCTCTCTTGCTAGGTGGGTTGAGAAATAAGGAAGCAACAGCAACCCTTTGCAATAGGTTTGCATTTTAAAGCATGTTTGTACTGCATCCCTCTTACAAGGGGACCAGGGTAGTTTGGGGCAGCACTGTTTTATCCTCACAATCTCTGGTGTGTTTGGTTAGGATGAGAGAGAGAGAGAGAGAGAGAGACAGGCTCAAGTCCTCGCTGTGAGTTTCACTGGTGTGGGTAGGGGAAGAGAGGGGTTTTAAAACCAGGTCTCCCAGCACCTCTATATCCACTACACTACACTGCCAGTTTAGCTTTTATCTCCCCTTCTGAACATTATATTCTTAATGGCTTAACCTCCAGCCATTCACTTGTCATTTTGCTTGCTTTGCGCTGATCTCTGCTGGGAACCAAAAAGCTTAAAAAATAATAATAGTAGTAGTAGTAAGTTCAAAGCGAATCAGCACTCAGAGGAATCCAATCCACTGAATGAACATTTACAGAACAGAACTTCCCATTATTTAAAGATAAAACAAAAAAGAATCAGGAGTTTGCCCTACTCCAAACAACTGCCAATCGGTTTCGTTATCTATTATTACTGAAGCACCATCTCATCATTTAATAAACCTCTATATACAATACAATCTTTGTGCTCCCAACAAGACTCGGAACTGCTTTATATTGTTCTCGGACACAATGAAAGAGTCTTTTCAGATTCTGTCATATAAAGATAATTGAAACAACCTTTATGGGGGGGAAAGCGGAACACACCCATCAAGCTCCAAAACAAAGAAACAACCTTTGTCGTGACGATGAAACTACTACCTGACCGGTTTTAACCAGTCAGTTCAGGTTCCAGTATGTTTTTTTGGTGCTGGATCACCACAGCAATAGACGAGTTACCTAACATTTGATAGACAAATACTCTAGCAAGGGTCACCGAAAGCTGCAGTGACTACATTGTAGTTTGTCGACTGTAGTTGCTGCCATCTTCATTCACCCACAATGCCTCTGGGCCACACATCCAACCTAGCATCCCTCTGCCCAGAGCCATTATGATGAACTAAAGGCAGTGACAACTTCAGCGCCTCTTCCGTGTTTCTTGCTCTGGTTATCTCCCGCTTGGACTACTGCAATGCGCTCTACGTGGGGCTACCTTTGAAGGTGACCCGGAAACTGCAATTAATCCAGAATGCGGCAGCTAGACTGGTGACTGGGAGTGGCCGCTGGGACCACATAACACCGGTCCTGGGAGAACTACATTGGCTCCCAGTACGTTTCCGAGCACAATTCAAAGTGTTGGTGCTGACCTTTAAAGCCCTAAACGGCCTCGGTCCTGTATACCTGAAGGAGCGTCTCCACCCCCATCGTTCAGCCCGGACACTGAGATCCAGCGCCGAGGGCCTTCTGGCGGTTCCCTCACTGCGAGAAGCAAAGCAACAGGGAACCAGGCAGAGGGCCTTCTCGGTAGTGGCGCCCGCCCTGTGGAACGCCCTCCCAGCAGAGGTTAAAGAGATAAACAACTATCTGACATTCAGAAAATACCTGAAGGCAGCCCTGTTCAGGGAAGTTTTTAATCTGTGATATTTTAATATCTGTTGGAGGCTGCCTAGAGTGGCTGGGGAGACCCGGCCAGATGGGCGGGCTACAAATAAAAAATTATTATTATTATTATTATTATTATTATTATTATTATTATTATTATTATTATCCTCTTGGTGTTGGGCCATAAAAGTAATGTTTGTTTGTTTGTTTGTTTGTTTGAAGGGGTGGCAGCACCAGCCATGGTCCCCCTGTGGCCCTAGCACTTGGCTGGCCATGTTGTATGCTGACGCTGGGGCTCAAACACATACCATAATTTCAGAATACAATGAGCTCTGAAAATGCTCAATGCCCAATGCCCAGGAGTAATAGTTATCTCAGAGAAGAAATATGAAAGAGAAATGAGTTCACATGACCTTTTTAAGGTCACGAAGAAGTGGAGACTGCTCACACTTTCTGCACAACCCTTATGGGGATGGCAGTGCCTTTTGTTTGTGCATGCAATGAATTTACCTGATTTCCATCTTGTCAACTTCATCGGCATCTTCAATATCAAAATGAGATTTCTTGTTATAGCTGCAGGGTCTCGTAACCTAGTGCAGGTAAGAAATGTTAAGATAGTAGGATCTCATTAGTTAACAATAATCTCATTAAACAGTCACTATATATAGGGAAGCACAATCAGATTACGCACTGCACTAGTTTCACAGGTGTAAAGCCACTATTGTTTCACCATATCCAAAAGCTTTTAGAATAGGTAATAAATTACTGAACATACATACTTAAGTATATCCCACTTTCCAGATTAAACCACATAATGTCAACCATACTAAATGTTCCCTTGAAAATCTGGCAGCAAGAAGAAGAAAGTGGAGTCCCACCATCTCAGATCTACAACAATTTTATCATGATGACTGCTAAACCTCAAAATACAGTGTCCGAATTTTCACACCACAGACTTACTTCTTTAAACAAAAGGAAAAAGGAGAAGAGCTGACAATCTGATTTGGAAAATGGTTTCTAGGTCTATCTCTGCAGCTATTCACTTATTTTCAATGCAGTCCTATACATAACTACTCAAAAGAAAGCCACATTGGAGGTTCATTGGGCTTGTTCCCAGCTAAGTAGAGGTTTGTTAAGGATGTTGATGATGCATAACTTGCTTTTGAGAAACCTGTGCTGGGTTTTAGTTATCACAGCATCCTTTTCTAAGTGATCACAGGCTGACTGCTAAATTATCTGCTCTATGACCTTTTCTGGTATCAATGCCCAGGTGTCACCCTTGAGAAGGGGTCGGCAAACTTACCAGGCCTTGGGCCGGTTCCTCCAGCACTGATTGCACGGCGGGCCAGATGGCAGGGGAATGCGCACCCATAAACGTGCACATGCACTATTTCCGGTGCACTTCTGGGTTGGTGGAGCACCGGAAATAGCTTGTGCACATGCACACGGCCTCCTCAGACCCGGATGTGTACCGGAAATGACGCTTGCGCATGTGCAAACGCTATTTCCGGCGCACTTCCAGGTTGGCAGCACACCAAAAGTAGCTTGTGTGCATGCGCCGTGTACCGGAAATGGCGCTTGCGCATGCGCACAAGCTATTTCCGTTGCTCCGCCGACCCAGAAGTGCACCGGAAATAGTGAGCTCCCATTATTCTGTCCCAGCTTCTGCCAACCTAGCAGTTCGAAAGCACGCCAGTGCAAGTAGATAAACAGGTACCACTGCATCGGGAAGGTAAATAGTGTTTCTGTACACTCCAATATTGTTGTCTGCAAATCTACATGTTGATACCTTGACTCTCTCGGATCGAGGTAAATATCCTAAAAGCTGTTTTTTTTATTTTAACATAGATGTTATCTTCTGAATATACTAACAGCGCACACTTCACAATGCACTTATAATAGTACACAGGCAGCTGTGTGTGTAAAGCACAGGAGGAAACTGTTTTAACATTTAGGTTATCTATAGATCTTTCTCATAACATGATTGCAGCAACAAAAGCTTTGAGGTTTTCAGTTCTAACCAGAGTATGACACAGAAACTACCACTAGAGTACCCCACCCAGCAGTAACCACAGCTTAAACTGTACTTGTAAGCGAGATGTGAATATATTCAAAGGCTCCTCCCTGCTGTAAAACAGAAAAATGTTTCTATGGGTCAGAAGTGGTTCTTTCCCACACACAAAAGTAACTTTGTGATACATTTTTCTTTTTTAAACATATTACCAGAATGATTTAACTGATTTAAAAAAAAAAATCGAAGGAGGTGAAATTACTGTTCCAAATACAAAGCCACACAAAAAGACATTTAAAGGGTATTTCCCGCAAATCATGAAAATAATGGGAAGTAGAAGCACTGGAAACAAACAGTTCTAAATTATGTGTTTAACTTAAATGCACCTTGGAGCAACAGAGCACAGTAATTCAATATACCAAACTATTTCAGCATCATTATTGCACTGTTTTGTTAAACCTCTCCACAGCTACTTACAAAATTAATTTCATTTTGGACACATCCACACTATTAACAGAGGGCAGACTCGGAGTAAATTTGATTTAATTAGAGCTTTAAAAATTGGTCATAGCCTTCCAGATTATGGCAGAATCTTACCAGTTCAAGTCTTTGAGGCTGCAGACACAGCCATCCTTATGGCCTCAAGATAATTTGCTAGGATAGACTCTGATATGGCCTTTCTAAGCTGCTGCCTCTTGCGCCAAATACAAACTTGTCTATTCCCTCCACCATTTCTAGTTCTGAACACAGCCTGGACACAGGTGCCAAGACAAAAACAGCTAGGCCCCGTTATCAACTCATGAGACAGAAATGGATGGTAGGGGTAGCAACATGGAACTTTTGAGATCGGCAAAAGGAAAATACAAGCTGGACATGTTCCCAGCTGGGAAGAGGAATGTGTGTGTTTGAAAAGCTAATAGTTGATGGGGAAGATATGAGGCACTGATTGTCAGACTGTGCCTCTCAAAAATTGCCGGTCGATCAGCTAAAAAATGCCGCAACTGGCCCATAGTTCTGAGGACAAAACACCCTTATCTCACGCTTTAGAGCAGTGTTTCCCAAGCTTGGGTCTCCAGCTTTTTTTGGACTACAACTCCCATCATCCCTAGCTACCAGGACCAGTGGTCAGGGATGGTGGGAATTGTAGTCCAAAAGTAGCTGGAGACCCAAGTTTGGGCAACACCGCTTTAGAGTTTAAAAAGGTAGCTCCGAGGCACAATAGATGATACAGGTGAAAGATGGAGAATCTGTGGACTTCCAGATGTTGTTGGACTCCAGCTCCCAACAGCCCCAGCCACATTTGGAAGGCATCAGATGTTTGGCGAAACAACTGGTTGTGGATGATGGGAGTTGTAGTCCAAAATATCTGAGGCCAAGAAGTTGGGGAAGGCTGGAACAGACAACAACACTGAGCTAAATTAATGATCCAACTCGGGACAAGGCAGCTTCATGTCTGGTTACCAGCTGCATGCTAGGCAATGCGAGGAGTTATTTAGACCTAATGATAAAGCTTGCTTTACAACAAGCTCTTTCAGAACACAAATGCGGGGGGGGGGACAGTATTGTGAACTTCATTCAGGGTTTGGGTTGAGGTTCTGTTCCAAGTTTGCATGTATTCCTACTGGGATCGCTACCAAGACAACAACAAACAAGTGGGTGGGAGTGGCAAAATTTTGAATGATGCTAGGCTTTGCCCTGCCTTCATTCATTTTTTTTTAAAAAAAGTCCTATTACACAAAGTTCTAGGCATTTCCAGGGGAATGGGAGTGCTTTCTATTGAAGCGAAGAGAGAGCTTTTGTGTTACAGCATGTTGGCAAGCAACCAATACCTTCAGATTTTGAATGGCTTGTTGCTATTGCCTTTAAAGCTTTTTTACATTTCCTGTGAGACAGCCCTCCCACCATTGACCAAGAAACACAGGGTGGAGAGGCTATAAAACCACAGTCTAGAAAGCACTCACTTATCAGCACTAATTCAAAGGTTGGATGAGTGGTTCAGAAGGGCCAAGTTGCGGAGGGGGGAGGGTATTGCTATGCAGAAGAACTCCATTCACCTGGAAAAGTGATGCACTTCTGCCTCAACAGACAGCTACCTCGGGCTCTGTTTTGAACACCCTCTAAAAGGTTGCAACTGGTCCAACATGCAACAGTGGCGACAGCTCAATGCACACAGCATTGCAATTTATCACCCATTCTTCTGAAATACCAACCTCAAAATAAAACACTTCGTCGAACTGTGGGTTGTTTGTCTTCTTTTTAACTTTAGTCTTTTTGACATCTGATCTGCAGGAAAAAGTACAAGGCAGAAAAACGATTACCCAGAACACAGCCAGTTGTTTTGTACCTGTGAAGTCTGCTGCTTTACTTTAAAAGTACTTAACTCTGGGCCTGTTTGGATGTTGCATCTACCTTGACCTCTTGCACGGCAAGTTTAGGAGCAGGGCCCCTGGGCTTGGTCTCCTCCCTTACTGCCTGCTAAATGAGATGATGGGTATCCCATTGTTTTTTTGAACCAAAAGCAGCATTTTCATTTGATTAAACAATTTCTACATTTTTGTTTTCCACTCTCCAGCTTGCAAAGTGGCTCACAACAATTAAAACAGCAGTCCAAACAGTAACTCATAGCAATAGCTATAAAAAAAATCTGCAACATTCATAAAAAGCAGCAAAATATTTTAGAAGCAAGCAAAAGCAAACAGAGTAGGGAAACATTAAAGATTATCCATTAAAAGTCCTGATGAACTGGCATCTAAAGAGATCATAATGCTGATGCACTCTTAACAATAATAATTAACTTTCTATCCCACCCATTCTCCCAAAGGAGTTCAGGACAGCAGGCACCAGAGTAGTTAAAAAAAAATACAATAAAAAATAAAACACGTTCTAAACATTTAAGCACAATTATAGACATCTGAGAACATTAAATGGGGAACCACCACCTCCAATATTCAGAGTAAGGAAGCACCTGTATTTAAATAATTGCAGCACCTCCTGGTTTGTTTCCTACCTTAGTGAGGAGACCAAGGGAAGAAAGTGTGTGATTAGCTAAGATGAGCTCCCAGTCTCCCTGCACACAGAAAGATATGGCAGATAGGGAAGGAGGGAGCTCTGAACAGGTCCTTGGTAGGACCAATGATGTACTACTCTCTCTTCCCATGATGGAGGAAGAACTCAAATGTAAGAAGATAAGCAAAAGTGATACCTTGAGGTGCCTTAAAATAGTTCACCAAAAGGGTGAAGTTGTTAGCCCCATATATCAAGAATTATCCTATGAAAATATTAAATTACCAAAAATAAAAAGTAACACCCAACAAAGGTCAGTAGCAATTTGATGCTAACACACAGTACAGTGGTACCTCGGGTTAAGTACTTAATTCGTTCCGGAGGTCCGTTCTTAACCTGAAGCGTACTTAACCTGAAGCACCACTTTAGCTAATGGGACCTCCTGCTGCCGTTGCGCCACCAGAGCACAATTTCTGTTCTTAGCGGAGTTCTTAACCTGAAGCGTACTTAACCCGAGGTACCACTGTACTTTAAAAAGATTCTGGCTTCATTTTTAATTGTGATGCTTTTATACACCATCCCACTTCTGACACCAGTGTTACAAAAGTTGGATGCCACCCCCAATCTCTGCTAAGATTCCAGGGGGATCTTCAACGCTCACCCAGGGTCTGTGGTTCCTGTGAGAATCAAGATGCAGCAGAGACCTTCAAGCCTTTAGAAATATGGTTTAATTACACATATTAGTCTACATGGAGGGAGTAATGCTCTTATGGCATGGTCATCGCAGGAGGGGCTTGTTCCCCACAGCAGTGCAGCACTGGAGTCCACTGCATCTCTCTTCAGGCAGCCTGCCCAAAACGGTTCCTTCTCCACTTCCTGGTACCATCCCTCCTAATTCGCCTGCTCCTAAAAACTAAGCCCCCTTTATTCATTTGCATTCTAATAATCAGTTCTTTTGATACTTTGAGGTATGAATGGTTAATCCCCCCCTCCCCGCATCACCTAACAAAGGAGTTCTCCTGACTTCGTCAACATTTGTTGATTGAACAGGGTTAAAGGCTGGTACACACTTAGGATGTTTACCTGGGTTAATTTTCAGCAATTTTGGAAAAGACAGAAATCATTCTAAACCAGAATAAATGACTAAGTACTAACCTGCATGGTCCTGTTAAGGTAACAGTTGCATAAGGATCGCACTGCCCATTCACAATTGGCAAGCCTTGGCATTCAAGAACTCTGAATAAAAGAAAGAAAATCATTACAGAGTAACAACACAAGATACCTGGAGATACAACAGATGACTTTTTCAAGTCTTCCTTTTACTTCAAGAATACAGAACAACAAATCCAGCCAACAAAGTTTTCCTCTCCTAGAGTCTGTGGGTTGTGAGGTTTCTTTCTAAGTTAAATGCCACAAGCTGATATCAAGGATTTATGACAAATTACTGCTGATAGGGAGAGACAAAAAGATGCACCAGTGGAATTTTGTAAACAGCATTTAAAAACAAACAAACACAGAGTTTACTCTTAAGACAGGGACGGGTAACCTGTGGCCTTTCAGTTTTTGGAATACAGCTGCCATCATATTTTTATTATTAACTTATCGTTTGCAAATGTGATTGGTTGAAGGATAAGCCAAGTCTACTACAGTGGTACCTCGGGTTACATATGCTTCAGGTTACATACGCTTCAGGTTACAGACTCTGCTAACCCAGAAATATGGGTTAATAAAGTTAATAACTTTGCTTCAGGATGAGAACAGAAATTGGGCAGCGGCGGTGAGGCGGCAGGGGGAGGCCCCGTTAGCTAAAGTGGTGCTTCAGGTTAAGAACATTTTCAGGTTAAGAACGGACCTCAGGAATGAATTAAGTACGTAACCAGAGGTACCACTGTACTGTCGAGAGAGGCAAGAAGACGAAGACAGAGAAAATTAAACATCACATGCATTGCATTCTCTTTTCACCTGTGCCAGACTACACTTCACCTTTTGTCATGATATAATTTTGAGCTTACTTAATAGAGATTTGTAATGGAAATTTACCCCACATTCACCCAGAAACTTTTATTTTTAGCCAAAACATTGCATACATCTGTCCACAGCAAAGCTATTCTGAAGTGCAGAGAAACAGCCCACACTCAGATGTTGTGGTAGTGATGAAAAGGAAGAGATGTGGATCACACAGATGTCTTTCCACAACATGTGGGAGGTATTTTTCTCTCTTAAAGAATAGTGGACTTCCCACTGCAAATTGATAAAAAGACTTGCTGAAAAATTGAAGTGAATGGCACGGTGCCACTGATTTAATTGAAAAGAAAAGAAAAGAAATCATTTTGAGTATGTCATGTTATTTAACTGCAACACATTCATTAAGCTGCTGAAAATTGGACAACTGTTTTAATGTGCACAGTAGCTTTCTAATTAAAATGCTAATTGCAATTTCAACTTAAAAACCACAAAGTTTACATGTTCTTTCGCATATTGAATTAGCCATTTGTTTCATAGAAAAAGCTGAAGCATGCTACCTACAGCTGCCCAGGGAAGATGCAGCCTCACAAAAATGTATGTGGTTTTTTGGTAGGTGAATGTTTTCCAGAACTAGCTTATTTCAACACAGTAGGTTCTGCATATATCAGGTGTGGGCCACCAGTTGCTCTCCAGATGTTGGACTCCAACTTCCCTCAGCCCCACTCAAGCATGGCCAATGGTCAAGGATGATGGCAGCTGTAGACCATCAACATGTGGAGGGCACCACACTGGCCAGGCAAAAACATACCTCCTCTCCCAGGCCTTTGGCCAATTAAACAATCTATGGCCTTTTAAACTGTGTGGCAAGGGGGCTATTGTTTCTGTTTGCTCCTATGGTATGTATTTTTGCGTTTTTATACTGTAACTTGCCCTGTGATTCTCAGATGAAAGGCAGTATAGAAATGTAATAAATAACAACAATACCTCTGACAAAATGCTTGATTAAAATATACATTTTTCAAACATCAATTTAGTAAGCTACAGAAACAGGCTGCCTAGGGTTGCTGGACAGAAGTTTACCGTGTGTTTTGATGCATATGCAACCTACCAAATATTACTGACAGTTAAGTGTTTGATCCCTGGTGGAAATGCAGGGACTCATCTTCTGTTGTAAAGCACAAAGCAGCCCTCAGAATGATGCTTTGACAACAGGAAGCACCATCTGGGATGCTTAATAGACGGCAAACAAATAAAACTGTCAATCATAATATTGTCCTAGTCCATTAGTAGCTTAATTGTTTTATGAGCCAATTACAAAATGGATCTAAGCTTCTTATTATTTTTTATAAAGACCATTCAGAAAGTCTCCATTCCAGTTTGTTATTATAGACGTCAGATTACATTTTCTTCGCTGCAGATGTGTCAAGAATTTTAATGAATGCACATGCACACTAAGCAGAGATGCTTTGAGCATAATGGTGACTTGGTGAACTTTTTAAAATACATACAGAACTAGCTGTAATGTATCTACTATGGAATCAGCTTCTGCTAGATTAATGCAGGTATTTTTGTTTTGCATGAGAGAACAATTCAAGAGCAGGAAAACAAGAAGAAATTTCTAATGTTTAGAATGAAGAAGAAAGAAAGAACTACAGGGGAAAGGCTGGTTTCTAAAACAGCCTCAAAGCCAATGAGAATGTGCGAAGGTATAATGTGAAGACCTCAGAATGTGCACAGTTAGCTGAAATAAAAACACTGAGAGAAAGAAGACACATATCACAGACAGGAGAGTTGTGTAGGGTCATCATGATTTTTAACCTTAGTTAGGCGAGCAGACTATTAAAATATTGAAGAGGTGGAGGGAATTGGCACTGGGGTTTCAGAGTGATAACAAGCAGGAAATGCAGAGAGGAGAAAAGCAATTAAGAGACATGGCTTTACTGTCATTTAATGAAATGTTGCTAATCCTTAACTCAGCTGTGGTCTTGAATTTGTTTTACAGTTGTTGTTGTTGTTTTTATTATTGTTTAGATTTGTTACCCAACCTTCCCCGTATATGATTATTGGGAGGATAGGAGGGTGAAGCATATTAATTAAACATAAGAAATAATCAGGATCCATTTCCTTATCCCAGTTAGTTCACTTTCTATCTCAACCTTGCAGCCTTAGAGTTAGGGTTTCCCTCTTCTTCTCCTCCTATACAAATCTAGTCATATTCAACATTCAGTTTAAATGATTGAATCAATCTAAAAAGATATATGTGTATGTAGATAGATAGATGATAGATAGATAGATAGATAGATAGATAGGGGGAGAAACAAGTACAATCTTATTTCTCTACCTCCAATATAAACAACCTTCTATTTCTCTACAGTGGTACCTCGGGTTACAGACGCTTCAGGTTACAGACTCCGCTAACCCAGAAATAGTACCTCGGGTTAAGAACTTTGCTTCAGGATGAGAACAGAAATTGTGCGGCAGCGGCACAGCAGTAGTGGGAGGCCCCATTAGCTAAAGTGGTACCTCGGGTTAAGAACGGTTTCAAGTTAAGAACGGACCTCCAGAACAAATTAAGTTCTTAACCCGAGGTACCACTGTACTTCCACTGTACTTTTTCTTTTACTGCCCTCTATATGTTACAGTTAGACCCAGGCTTTTCCTCCTAATCCCGCCGACCATCGCCCGGGATGACGACCGCATGAAATACTTATTGGTAGACGCCAACCCTCTGGTCACACGTGGTGTGGCTATCTACATTTTACAGGCACTGAAACTCAGGGCCACCTCTTCGGCTAACTTGCCCTAGACCTAGACCTATGTAACTTCCTGACATAGCCACTGTCGACATGCCCCGTTATTGCTTCTTGTTTTATTTGTTTCACTCAGTATGATTTTATACTTAAAGTTTTTAGATGTATTTGTGCAAAGGGTGCAGGGTGTATCTGTTGTATTTTGTGTACGTTGTTGCGGGTTTCCGCCTGGTTTTTCATTGTGTGCTATGGCCATATGGCTAATGCAATAAATAATATTTGATTTGATTTTGACTGTACTTCCAATATAAACAACCTTGCCCAACCTGGTACTCTCCAGATTTTTTGAACTATAGAATCATAGAAATGTAGACTTGGAAGGAACTCCAAGGGTCATCACCCAACGCCCCCTGCGGTGGAGGAATCACTGCTGTGGAATTCCTGACAGGTCCCCTCACCCCACCTCTGCTTAAAAACCTTGAAGAGAAATAACAATAGAAGATCAAGAGAAGTACTTGACACTTCAGAAGCTTCATCAGTTGACCCCACTGGCTTGTAAATGTTCTTCTAACAAGGGACTAATCTATACTGTTGAGTTATAACGTTATAAATGCATAATAAAAGTGTGACATCAGGGGGCGCCGTACAGCAGTCAAGGGAAAATTACATTGAAAGCTGTTAAAGCTTTTTTTTCCCCTTAGCGTTGTTGTTTTTTCAGATCAGTGTAGATCCACCCAAGGAAGGCATTCATGGCAAGTTCCGGCACCTCTTTTTATAGAAAAATAGCACTGCTAATACCTAGTTTCCTCTGTGATAAACATGTTGCCCACTCTTGAATAATCCACAAGTTGGAGAACATCAAATAAAAACTGTATAAAGGTTTAATCCCAGTTGTGTGCATATAATTAAAAGTGAATAAGGAAAGCGGGGAATCAAAGGCTGTGTGTTGACTCCTCTGTAAATTCCAGCTAAAGGTCAGTTATTAAAACATCCCTGCTTCAGTGCATTAAGTATGAAATCCCACAATAAATCCCAAGTCCAACATTTTGATAACCAGTGAATGAATATGAGACCTCGGGACCTGCTATTGCTATTGCTCCATGGACAGAGTGAGAAGCTCTCTGAAGCAAAACAGTGGATCACATATTATATTGGAGAGACTGGGGTCACACTTATTCACTGAGATGGAAACACAGACAATTTGTGCTTGCCATATACCCCCCTCTCTACATACCATCCCACCCCAGTTAAAAAAAACAGTGAGATGGGGAAAATAAAAGAAAGAACTGGAAAAGGGAATGTTTACTGACCAAAAAAGATTGGTTGACCAAATTAATGGAGTACGCGGAGATGGACAAGTTGACTGGACAGATAAGAGATCAAACAAAACAAAAAAAATTAAAAGATTGGAACATATTCAAACAATATTTGAAAGACTATTATGGAGAAATTGAAATTTTGACTGGTTTAGAATAACTTCTGTAAGAAAAAAATACTAAAATGTGGTGGAAAAACAGGAAAACAAACTCCTAGACATGTTAAGAGAGGCATTCAAATAAGTAAAACTGAGGACCCAAGTAAGAAGGGGAGGGAAGTCAAGTATAAAAGGATTACGAATTAATCAAGCGATTAAGCACAAATTTTTGTTTTCTTTATTATTATTTAGAAATACATGTTTAGCCATAGGAGAACTGAGATGTTATAATGTGATTCTATGAATGTAAACTAAAAGAAACCAATAAAGATGATTTGGGGGGGGGGGGAATCAAGGCTGTAATCTTATGTACACTTGGGAGCAAACACTACAGAAAGTGAGACCACACACATGCAGCATCAAAGAAAGGAGTTTGCAGCCACTTTGCTCCTCTTCAGACCTTTTTGCTGCCACAGCAGCACTGAGCAAAGCCAATATTTGCCTTAGAGCATGTGTGGGAAGTATCTGGTCCACTGGGTGTTGGGTGTTAAAGGTAAAGGGTAAAGGGACCCCTGACCATCAGGTCCAGTTGTGTCTGACTCTGGGGTTGCGCGCTCATCTCGCTCTATAGGCCGAGGGAGCCGGCGTTTGTCCGCAGACACCTTCCGGGTCATGTGGCCAGCATGACAAAGCCGCTTCTGGCGAACCAGAGCAGCGCACGGAAACGCCGTTTACCTTCCCGCCAGAGCGGTACCTATTTATCCACTTGCACTTTGACGTGCTTTCGAACTGCTAGGGGGGCAGGAGCTGGGACCGAGCAACAGGAGCTCACCCCGTCGCAGGGATTCGAACCGCCAACCTTCTGATCAGCAAGCCCTAGATGCTGTAGTTTAACCCACAGCGCCACCTGGGTCCGTGTTGGGTGTTGCTGAACTACAACTTCCCATCACCTTGGCCACCGGCTGTTTCAAATGCACTGTCATCAGGGCACACGTGTCAGGTTCCATTTGAACCAAGCTTCTCAGGGACAGATTGGTCTATCAACAGTTTTTTGTTGTTGTTGTTTTGTCACGGTAGGGCAATGGAATGGCTTCACGTCCAGTGCATCTCTAGATATCAGATGCTGGGGACAGACAAAAGGAGAAGGCCGTTTACCAGTTTTGCAGATGCATTTGGCAGTGTTCATATATTCCACTTGTTAAGAGTACAGGACTGGATGGAGCTTTGGGTTTCACCACAAGTGGGAAACCAGATGCTGAACCACAACTCCCTCCTTCCATGACCAGTGGCCATACTGGCTGGGACTAAACTGGGAATCTCACAACATCTGTAAAGCAACAGGTTCCCCATCCCTGGCCAGTGCCATCCAGGTTCTCCTTATGATTCATAGTTTAATGATTTCTACACCAATTTCCAGTACGTCATGTGTTTTATACTTGAGAATTATCTTCAGGCAAGCTCTTGGGTTTATGCTTCAAAAAGTATTTAGGAGGAGCCTTTTATTAGGTAGCGTTGGGAATAGAAGGCAGGTCAACCACGTCTGTTTTAGGGCAAACCTTCCATCAACACTAATGCTTTTCCACCTCATAATCACTGTTGAAGTGAGATGTGTGCGGAAATCTGTGGCATCTGTTAGAAGCCAGCACTGCCTCGGGGCTCAAACAACAACAGCTTAACTATTTAGGCCAAAATGCATGTGCTGATTTGGAGAAACAGAGAGGGAGAGGGCAAGAGATGACATTACTGTCTGCGAAAGCTGAAATCCTGCATTTTGTTTTAACTCACTGTGAAGGCTTTATGAAAATTGCTCTCACCTGTCGCAATATCACACTGAGTCCCGGAAGCGCTAACAGCATGTATGTAACAATTCAGTTGCTCAGTGATTTGTACTAGGAACGTTGGAAGTTGCCGTGTAGCAAATCAGATTCGCTGGCTCACCTTGCTCAGTATTTTCTACAATGACTGCCAGTCACTCTCTAGGGGTTTCAGAAAGCGGCCTTTATTAGCACTACTTAAAAGGAGCTGGATGGAACCTGCAATCTTCTGCATGCAAAACATTTGCTCTTACACTGAGCCGTGGAACTTCTGCCCCCCAAGAACTGTGTGCTAGAACACCAAAAGGTCAGAGACAGTTGTAAATGAAGGTCTGGGAAATGCACTAGAATCATAGAATTGTAGAGTTGGAAGGGACCCCAAGGGTCATCTAGTCCAACCCCCTGCAATGCAGGAAAAATCAAAACTTGTGGGAGCTATTTGAGCATGTCTACGCTGCAGTTCATTCTGATGCCCGGCTCATTCAAGTTTGCTTATCTTTGCTTCCTTTCTTCCCAAATTGACTGAGGCCGCTGGGAGTCCACATCTGGAGAGCCAGAGGTTTCCCACCCCAGCTTTGCACTGCTGTGCTGAGGGGTCCTGATCTTATTATATATCCTGTCTTATTGTAGTTGCCTTTTAAAGCTTATCTTCCCTGGGCTCCCATTATCTCTCCTAGACTTTTACACCCATGATATGAAGTAAGAGGGCCATTGAGCCACTTTACAGGCCATTCACAGCAGGAAAGGAATGCTCAAATCAGCTGAAGATCAAATAAAAGAACGGAAAGGCCCTCCACAGGAAAAGGAAGCTGCCTTGGAGTCTCATCTCTTTGTTCCTGACAGCTAGTGAGGAACTGAAAAATGGGCTGCTTGACACAGTCACTGATAAGAACTCACTTGTTCAGGATTTAAGGTATCTGTGGTGTTCATCTCATACATTTTCCCCTGCTTCAGATTCACAGAATACTTCATAATCCTGCCTACCGGTAAGATATACCAGTACTTCCAGCATAAAAAGGTATAGAAACAAAATGACCTGAAGTCTCACTGTAATGAATAGCAGCAGTACATTAGAACGTCTGTGTTCTCGCACCCCTTCCGATCTGGCTCATACACAAGAAGTCCCTAGTGAACGGTACCCAAGATTTCAAGGATGCATAAACATGGGTCTGAACAGAACCTTCAACTGTCAGATTTCAAATGCTCATCATTTTAAAAAATGGGAACTAAACCTAACAGCTGGGGAAAAGGGTTGTGTGAGAGAGGAAGGATCATTCTTGGCTCCATTCTTTTGTACTAGAGAAGAGATTATCTGAATTTAAAGGTGTAAGTTTAGGATTATTCGAGTCTATAAGGTTAGCAACAATGTCATGCATTTTTCCTTGTAGTTGGCTAATCAATCTGCTCACCAGTCTGAATTACTACCTTGCAAATAAGTCCCAAAAACTTACTACCTCACAAAAATCTTGCCAGCTCATCGGCTGATACATGCTTATGCTATTCTCCACACATGGTGACCTTCAAGAAAAAGGGGGAGTAGTGGAAAACAGCCACTTTTCTACCAGTCATAAAAATTGTGTTGCTTGGTCACTAAAGAGAATGACTCACATTTGCTATAGATGACCAAGTAAAAATATCCTTACAAGCATCAATTGTTGTCAAAAACGCAATGCCAAACTTTCATAGGCAAACCACTTTCTTGGGAAGCAGCAAAGCATATTGCTTGTTTTCAAACTACGGCAGAACCAGTGGTCTTTGCATGCAGAAGGCAACACTCATTTTAAAATGAAATATTATGAATCCACTTTTGAAAACATGCAGTTAATGAATTAGCCCAATTAACACTTTTGAGTTTAAATTATTGTGATTTAAAAAATATATATGTCTGTGATCGCAGTTATGGTCTATTTTGTCCTATTTTTAACACTGCAGACAGGCTCTATATGTCCTCAGTGTTTTTAAAGGTACAGTAAATAAGGGCATGGGAACACTGACAGATAATATTCCTTTGCAATAGTGTTGTTTGTGCCAAGTTGCATCACTATTTAGTTTATAGTGAAGTGTGTACATGTCAATATGACGGGTTCAAGGATATATTCCATCTATTGCAGGTTGTAAAATTTGCATGGCATTTCGAATTGATGCAGGTAATTTAAGTTGACTTTTAAAAGTTTGTAAACTTAAAATATATCCCTGCAAAATATAATGTATGAAGAAAGTTTATGTACTGTACTCATGAGCAGCAGCCAGGTTTTTCAAAGATGTCGTTTTGGCTAGCCCAAACTGTGGTGGTCATGCAGTAGATGGTTTCTTGCCAGTCTCACAACAACCACCCCAGCAAGCACACCTCACACACACCACAACAATACCAGATCCCTGGCTGTCCAGTCTTCCAACGCAGGCTGATCGTGCCCTGTAGCCTCGATGTTGCTCGCTGTTAAAGGAAGCAAGCTGAAGCAGAGGCCGAAGCCACAGAAGTCTAAAGGCATTAGCCAGTTCTCAGAGGTGGTTGAAGCAGCAGCTTGCAGAACCGACAAAGTAGACGAATGGAGACTGCCCTCCCCAGCCGCGCTGCGGTTTAAACGCCACATGGCCACCCCCCGGCTAACCCGATTGGTCAGCCAGGGGGCGTGACACAACGACGGAGTCCTAATGACATGGGCAGCATCCCTCCGCCCACAGCCGGGTCACTGGGAGGTCCCGGGTCGCCACCCGCAACGTGGTCCCCCACCCCCCTGAAAAGGGGAGCTGTTTTCTGTGTGTTGCAATGGGCCTGCTGTTCACAGAAAGACTCAGGCATCCCCAAACTTCGGCCCTCCAGATGTTTTGGACTACAATTCCCATCATCCCTGACCACCAGTCCTGTTAGCTAGGGATCATGGGAGTTGTAGGCCAAAACATCTGGAGGGCCGCAGTTTGGGGATGCCTGGACTAGATGAAAGCCCTATTGAGATCACAGAAGTAGAGTCTTCAGATTCGATATTACTATTTATATTTTACATACAATAAACTCGCATAAGTTCACAGTTGTTGTAAGTAAATATCACAAAATTGTGGATATGGATCAGTACCAGTCTTACCGTGTAGCGAGCTTATGGCAAATGACCCCCGTGTCTGTTATGACTTCACTCAGTCTCAGTTCTAAATGGACCTTGCCCTGGAATATAAAATAGCAAAGCATTATGAAAATTGCATATCATTAATGTAAATTCTTAAAACAACCAGGCATTGTTAACTGTTACCAAGTAAGTTTCCCTCATGAGTCTCATGATATACACAGCATATATGCCTTGTGTTGGTGAGCAGAGGATATTGTGACAGCTATGCAGACAGGCACTCTGTGTTATTCCTATATGGAGCATGCTATATTTGATTTACTGTATTAGTACTGATTTCACAACTTTGCTGATCTGACGCAGATCCTTATCTGGAATGAAGCAGAGTCTTGTTTTGATGCATTTGCCCCAGTCCAAATAATTGGCGCATGAGACCTGAGCACATGTAAACGCTACGCATTAGATTGTAACTATAGAACCAGTCACAGTAATGGATTTTCAAAAGACCAATATAATGATGAGTCAGAGAGAAAAGGAACTGGGCTTTTTTAGAAGGAAGAAAAATCAAAGGATGCAGTGTAAAGGATACCATTTATATGTTGAGATCTGTGTTCTAAGATTAGCAGAGAACGAGAATATTTATTCTAGAAAAGGTTCAAGTTTGCTATTGTAGCAGATAATTAAAAAATGATTGCACTCGAGAAGACTGTTTTTGGAGACTCTAGAACATGGGTAGGCAAACTAAGGCCCGGGCGGCGGATCCAGCCTAATCGCCTTCTAAATCCGGCCCGCTGACGGTCCAGGAATCAGCGTGTTTTTACATGAGTAGAATGTGTGCTTTTATTTAAAATGCATCTCTGGGTTATTTGTGGGGCATAGGAATTCGTTCATTTCCCCCCCCCCCAAAAAAAAAAAATATAGTCCAACCCCCCACAAGGTCTGAGGGACAGTGGACCGGCCCCCTGCTGAAAAAGTTTGCTGACCCCTGCTCTAGAACTTATTCCCCCTACAAACACAAACTAGGAAATATAAAATTTAAAAAGCTGCCACATGTCAGGTTCTCAAGGTCAACAACTACATGCACACACAGATGTGGGCTGAAATGATTCAGGTTCACCCGGGGGGGAAATCAGTTAATGATAGAGTTGCCAGAAGCGCAAAACAGACGTTATTGAAAACTCATGATTGTAACTGGAAATGGCAGCCATGTGTCAAGTTCGCCATCCAAATTTACAGAAATGCATTAGATGATTATCATGCTTTCCCCTCTCCTCCGATTGCCTATTACAAGGAGGAAGGATGGCGAAATGTGTAATGGAGAGACATAGTTCCCTAATGAGACATTGTATCAAGAGCAGAGGAAATTTGATACACGGCTATTTTTGGTAGCAAACCAAAAACATTTTTACCATAATGTATGGTTTTGAACCGCTGTGTTTCATTCAAGCACAGATGCTGGCATGTCCATGTTGAGCCGAGAGTTTCAAACAAAGCTTTGCACTTATGCAGTCCATTTCTATCGCACAGAGTCTTTCACATACAACATCTTAGAAATCTATCCCACAGATGCACAAATCACTCTGCTTTTGCATGTGTAGTCTGTTTCAGACTATTTCTGCACCTACCTGTGCAATTCTTTTTTTAAAAAAAAGCAAAAAAAAAAATTATATATTTAAATTTGCATTTCAAGCGTATTTTCTCTTAAACTACACATTTCTGAACTTATTGTTTCTAACTGTATATTTTCTTACAATGCACATTTCTAAATCTATTTTGATATCTATTTTGAGTTAAGAACTGTGTTGGAATATTTGGAATGAGTGAAAGCTGGTGGATAACCAAGTTCCATTCCACATGTTTGTTTGGGAGACATGAATCAAGTCAGTTGACGCTGGAACTCACAAGGATTGAATTCCTCAAGCATCACTAATTATTAACTCCATATGGTGAGGAAGAGCTAGTGATTGTGTTTCCCCTCAAGGTCACCTACGGCAGTGGTTCCCAATTAATTAACTACTGCAGAACCCCTGTTTTTCAAAAGCCAAGACATGGACCCCCTACTTTTGAAAATGTTGATATCTCTGTGGTAGTGTTTTTTGTTTTGTTTTTTAAAAAATGTGACTGGTGCCACAGAGCCCCTGGGTGGGTTAGGCAGACCCCCTGGAGTCTACGGACCACCAATTGGGAACCACTGACCTAGGGAGTATATGGCTAAGAATCTGAACTATGGTCTTTCAGGCTCACAGCAACTGCTTTTCACTTGCACTGTTACACATAATGTCAGCATATACTCTCACATCCAGTGTTTCTCAAACTTGGGTCCCTAGCTGTTGTTGGACTACAACTCCCATCATCCCTAGCTAGCAGGACCAGTGGTCAAGGGTGATGGGTGTTGTAGTCCAACAACAGCCAAGGGCCCAGGTTTGAAAAACACTGCTCTAAGCACTGTGCCTTGGGGTGGCGATTCCTTCTTGCAGCTTTCTAAATAGAATCAAGTGTATTTATGCAATAAGAATACTCCTGAAGGCAACTGAAGTGCTATGGCATCACAATAATATAATTATTCTTGAAATACTCAATTACTTCCAGTTGCAGAACCCAGGTGTAGATTTACTTTAAAAGCATCCTTGTTGCAATAATATGCTTGGATGTGTTGTGCATTAAATGCTACTCCTGTGTAAACAGCATGCTCCTAACCATGTCAATTATGCCCTTAGGGAAAACACAAGGGACCATTAAATAATTTTCTCATGGGTGCTCTGATTCAAACTGCCTCCAGAGTACTAGAGAACAGCAGATTGCTTTGCAAATTTACTTCATAACCAGGTCATCCAAAAATGTTTACATTTATAAATGAAAAATGTATTTTGGGATTGATTAGCCCAATCTCAAGCACATGTAGAGTTAGATAAACAGTCATCAGCTAGACCAGAATCATATAAATGTATATATGCTTTAAGATAGTAAAGGGGAAAGAACTAAACAAAATTACATCTACAACACTTAGAAGGAGGAGGAGGAGGAGTTTGGATTTGATATCCCGCTTTATCACTACCCGAAGGAGTCTCAAAGCGGCTCACATTCTCCTTTCCTTTCCTTCCCCACAACACTCTGTGAGGTGAGTGGGGCTGAGAGACCTCAAAGAAGTGTGACTAGCCCAAGGTCACCCAGCAGCTGCATGTGGAGGAGCGGAGACGCGAACCCAGTTCACCAGATTACGAGTCTACCACTCTTAACCACTACACCACGCTGGCAAAGTAAAATGTATCAAGTCAAAATTATTCAATACATTAATTGACCACTTTATACAAAACGACTTGACAAGATAACATACAGCACATAAAGGATATGTAAGACCAGAAAAATTTAAAGCAATGTACAATTAAAAAATACATAAAATGCTCATCCAGAAACATGTTAATTAGAACAAGTCTTACCCACCCCACTAAAAGACCATGCACTACCTGAGGAGGCAATGTTAATTAACCAAAGGCCTGGGTAAACAAAATGTGCCTGAAGACAAACAAAGATGGAGCCAGGTGCATCTCCCTAAGAAAAGCCACCGATGAAAAAGCCTATTCTCATGTGACTAGCCTCCACACCTCCCTAAGTTGGGACACACAGAGAAGGACCTCTGATGAAGACCACAAGGTCTGGAATGGTTCATTTATTCTATTCTATTCTGAACTGGATCAATTGCATACAATGGTTTGGATCCACAGAAACAAAAGACAACCGTTTTTCGCTGATTTCCCCCTTCAGCCCCCTGTTTCATTAAAGTCTGCTCTGAAGAGTTGGGGAACCTTCCAGAACAGTGTGGGAGGTGACATGAGGTGCTGGAAGAGAAAGGGAGAAATTACCAAAAAAACTTACATCCTCACTCCTGCCACCAGCCAGAGCCCCTGATAAATGACTCTTCAAGCTATGGTAAGCTCGGCATTTATTTCTTTTAAGGGCATTACAATAAGTGAAGAAACCAATAGGTGTTGCCTGGAAACACATGTGATTGGTCTCCCCGGGCAAAACCAGGAACTGATTGTCGTAGCCAGGCAAAGCACAGGCTAGACAACTCCCTGTTCCAAATAAATGATAGGGGGGGTGTTGTTTAAAGAAAGTATGGAAGAGGGGAGGAAGCACAATGATAATTTGACACATGTACTGCAAACTCTTCCTCATGACTACTGCCTTGTGATACAGTAACCTCAAGAGCTTGGATTAGCTGTAATACTTTACTACTGATTTTTACTGACATTATTGCAATGATGCAACTGCTACCACGAATCCATGAAATAAGATGCTGCTTGGTTTTCTTGTTCCTGAAGACACGTGAAAGATATAGGTTACATTGCATAGTGCAATGAATTTCGTTTCTCTTGCCTCCTTTTTCGTAACTTGAATCCACTGGTTCGGGTCCTGCCCTCTGGAGCAGCAGAAAGCAAGCTTGCTCCATCTTCCATCTAGCAGCCCTTTATTTGAGGATAGCTCTTGTATCACCTCAGTCTTCTCTTCTCCAGGCTAAACATACCCAACTCTCTCAACAGTTCCTCATAAGGCTTGGTTTCCAGGCCTTTGATCATCTTGGTTGCCCTCCTCTGCACACATTCCAGCTTGTTGATATCTGTCTTACACTGTGGTGCCCAAACCTGGACACAGTATTCCAGGTGGAGACTGGCCAAGGCAGAATAGAGTGGCAATATTACTTCCCGTACCTCGGGTTAAGAACTTAATTTGTTCTGGAGGTCCGTTCTTAACCTGAGGTACCACTTTAGCTAATGGGGCCTCCTGCTGCCGCCGCACGATTTCTGTTCTCATCCTGAAGCAGAGTTCTTAACCCGAGGTACTATTTCTGGGTTAGTGGAGTCTGTAACCTGAAGCGTCTGTAACCTGAAGCATCTGTAACCCAAGGTACCGTTGATGCAGCCTAGAACTGCACTAGCGTTTTTCCCTGCATCACAATGCTGACTCATGTAGTCTACTAAGACCCCTAGATCTTTTTTCATATGTTCTGGCAAGCCAGATGTCTCCCATCCTATATATGTACACCTGATTATTCCTGCCTAAGTGCAGAACTTTACATTTGTCCTTATTGAAATTCATTTTGTTAAGTTTGGGCCAGTTCTCCAGTCTGTTCATGAATCATGATTCAATCTATCTTCTGAGGTATTAGAGCTACCCCTCCCAGTTTGGTGTTGTCTGCAATTTGATGAGCATACCCTCAATTCCTTCATCCAAGTCTTTTATAAAGATGTTGAACACCTCGGGGTTCAGCACCTCACTAGTCACTTTCCCAGGTTGATGAGTAAGCATTGGTCAGTCAAACAGCAACAAATCTACCTAGCAATAACATCATGTAGCCCACATTTTACTAGCTTCTCCACAATAATATAATAGGAGACTTTGTTGAGTTCCAGTATAATTCTCCTTTCCCCCACATCTGACTTGGCATTGCAACAGCTCAAGAGTAGTGGAGAAGCCTTGTCAATCCAGCTCAGTGCTGGCTCAAGGATTTTGGTGATCCTGGAACCTACGGCAAGTCCCTTAACCTGGAAGAAACCAAGAATATTCACATGCCGTTTCTGATCTTAGGTGCTCATTGCAAAGCCACATGAGTGTTGCTGAATAAATGAACACAGAGCAGAACTAGGTGGTAAATAGCCTTCGAGTGATGTGCAATTGTGGAGAGGGTGGGGCTCAGAAAGTATGAAAATAGGGTGGTTATTTTCATCTGAAATGTTGGAGGGCTATGTATCCGGTTACTAGACTTGCAAACAGCATCTTTCTCATTCGACAGTTGTTGTGCTGAGCCACAGAAATTATAAGACTCCCCCCCCCTTCCAGTTTAGACTTTAGCTGACGATTGCTGTGTGGTTAAAGGAGAGCTTCCTTTGGGCCATGGTGCTGCATCGACATACAAAGATACTGCAGTGACATGGGGCAATCATCTCAGTTGTGGTCTACGACAACTGTTGAAGTTCATTTGCAAACTGTTGGTTCAAAGAAACTACATATATGGTTCAAGTAGTGAACTGTTGGCACCAGCTAAGGCCTTGGACTCCACTCTTACAAGGGAGGGAACGATTAATGTCTCAATAGAGGATTATGTGAGATCGGGTCCTCCATTAAAAGAGGGCACGTGTTGCGGTGCAACCGGCTACCCGACCCTGTGTTGTAGGGGTAATTGGAAAAACAGGCCATAACCCCTGATAGGTCGGTCCCGAGTTGGTGGGGAGAAATCCGGCCAATGGGGTGTCGTAAAATTGCAGCAACGCAGGACCTATTTTAGCTCATGCGAGGTTGCTGAGCTTTCTCTTTGGGGCCTTTCGCATTGGAACACCCACCCACCTCTCCCTATATTTAGGGCTTGCGTTGACCTTGCTATGCCGTCGTGTGTCGTCTGTCATTGGGGCAGGGGCACGGCAGGAATTTTCCCCATTTGGCTGATTGGCTGTTGCCACTTGGGTTTCGCCTGCCGTGTAGCAATTAGTCACAACTTGTAAGTTGTGGATAGGCTCTGGTTCAGGTGATAGGCGTGGCACGTGATGTGGCCACGCCTATGCAAATGCAGGATATTCCGGTACAGGAATCCAGGGACTCATTGGTTTGTTGTTCCCGAAAGGGTACGGCCTATGGCCGAGTTCTGGGGACATCAGGATGGCTGGAAGGTAACCCTACCAGCAGCCGTCCCTGGTGTTCATCCTTGTCTGTCCTACGAATGTGGCTCTGGGACAGTTCTGCCTGCAAGGATGCAGGGAGATAGTCGAACCAGAATCTATGCAACCACTCACTTGGTTGTAATCAATAAAGTTGTGGCCTAAATTCTGCCAAAAACCAAACCAAATATCTGTCTCTCGTGTCAGCTTATTTCGGGGAGGGTAAAAGGTCTAAACACGCAAACACCTGCCTTCAAATACTTGGTGGGTTGGGATTTCTGCATTCCACAGGGTTGGAGTAGATGATCCTTAGGGTTCTCTTCCAACTATACAATGCTATGTGGGGTGCAATATGAAGGAAGAAGAAGAGGAAGAAGAAGTTGCTCTCTCTTGACCCTGAGTAAAAAAAATGGCAAGACTGCCAAGATGAACCATTTTGATTGCTTCCTTAGAGAAAACACGCAATGAGCCATGCAATGCTCACTGGAGAGTAGAGATAGGTCAAGGCCCACCTTCTCCCAATATCTTTTCATCTACGTCTCAGCATGCCCCCCCCCCCATTTCCATGCCCTTCCAGTTAGGAATCTATGCTACTTCCCCTCATGTGAGCTTTTTAATCTCATTCACCTCAGTCGGAACAGGTTCCATCTTCACTATATATTTAAAGCAGTATTATACCACTTTAAACTGTCATGGCTCCCCGCAAGACTCTTGGGAACTGTAGTTTGTTAAGGGTGCTGAGAGCTTTTATGAGACCCCCTCTTCCCCTCACAAAGCTATAATTACCAGAGCAGTTTAAGACTCTATCCCCTTATTCCTAGGGAACTCTGGGAATTGGAGCTTTGGGAGGGTAACAGGGGTGTCCTAAGAACTCTCAAGACCCTTAACGAACTACCGCTCCCATGATTCCTTGGGGGGAAACCATGACTGTTTAAAGTGGTAGGATGCTGCTTTAAATGTACAGTGCAGATGGGACATAGAGACAACTCTGGCAGCACCTTCCATATTATTCATCCACCATTAATATGTGCCTGTCTCTTGGCTCAAGCATGGGAGTCAGGGTGAGGAGAAAAACTACTAAAACCACAATGGGGTGCAGGAGGTAGCCAACAGGCAACACCAATAGTCCTCTTTTGCTTTATGCAAGTTACAGCCCCATTGTATAGTTTGGGAAGACGAAGGTGTCGGGACCTGGCTCCTGGGTGAGAGGAGGAAAGGCAGGGGGCAGAAGGAAATCTGAAAGCAGCAAGACTAAATTCTTTGTTCCACAGACCAGCAGGAAGCCTAGTCCAGATAGGGGTCAGGGAGTTATCAGCTGACTGCTCTGGTCAACTGGAGCATGGAGGTTTGCTTAGCTAGCTGGTGTTGCAGTCTGCCTGCAGTTCCCTCCTTTGCCAGACCCTAGTGGGACACACAAGCAACGAAAAGCACCTGCCAGGACTTAGGTCATCCCTTCAAGACTTGTTGCAGTGGGTTCAATTCCTGACTGAAGCTAGAAAACAGCCTCCCAACATTACTGCTAATATGAATTGCCCTATAGCTATTTGGGTTAAAAAGGATCAGCACTGAGTAAACAAGAATGCATTAGCTGATAGCATGAAAAGCTGCATCCCAAACTGAAATGCCAGACTCAAAAACTTCATCGAAATGCTGTTCTTGGGCTGAGCATCAGTTTTCAACATCTCATTAGACTTTCTTGCCCATGTTACATGCACACTTAATACCCTACTACTAACAAAGCAAGAAACATGAAAACTATTGTTTGTTAGATAAAGTGGTTACACCCTTTTGTTTCCTGGTTGGGTAACGGCCGGGTGCCCGGAAATAGCTTTTTTCACTTTCACATCATCTGTGGTTACATTATAGTCAACAGGCCCTTTCTGAATCTTGCAAATGATTAACTCCGTTCAAATAAGCTCTCTGCTAGATACATGTAAATAAGCTGAACAAGCCTTATTACGGCAACTACTGAACAATACCGACACTACGTATTTTTAAAAACGGTTTACAGTGGTCCTAAACACATCATTCGGCAAAGGATCCAAATAATTTTTCCGTTAAAACAGCCTTCACCGTTTTCAGTTATTTCTTAGCATACAAGCGAGACTACATGAGATACAAATCAGAGATATAGAATATAATCAAAGTAACGTAGATGTGCACATTTTAACACCAAAGCATGCAAGCTACAGAACCTTGTTTTGATAGAGTAGTTTCCTAGGAGAGTTGCATATACCGGTACAACATTAAAGAAAACAAGGCAAAAGGCTTGCTGAATGTTGTCGTCAACTTCTTTGGAGCTGCTTCAGAGCCTTCCCATCCCCTGCCAGGCCCTCCTGGGCATGCAGAACTATGGCCAAACCAATGAGTTGAATACATGTCCCAGCCAACCACCCACAAGATTGTTCTGTCCCAGCGAATGGCTCTACTCCTGCTTTTCTTGGGATCAGTCTCTGTGCCAAGGCCTGTAGACAAGAAAGAGCTTGCAGAGGACTTTAGGAGAGGTGTGGAAGATCATGCCATGGAAAAAAAGGCCTGACTCTCATGCTGCATGTCCAGGAATGGTGGCTCAGCAGGGGGGATCTCTACCAACTCTTATGGGGAGCCTCCACATTCCACTCTGTCCCTGGCAGGGATGACCTAATGCAAAAATTGAGAGAGTCAGCATTTGAACTGCAAGTTAAACTTGCAGTTTCATCAGCCCGGACACTGAGGTCCAGCGCTGAGGGCCTTCTGGTGGTTCCATCATTGCGAGAAGTGAGGTTACAGGGAACCAGACAGAGGGCCTTCTCGGTAGTGGCGCCCGCCCTGTGGAACACCCTTCCATCAGATGTCAAGGAAATAAGCAGCTATCCTATTTTTAAAAGACATCTGAATACAGCCCTGTTTAGGGAAGTTTTTAATATTTAATGCTGTATTGTTCTTAACACTTGATTGGGAGCCGACCAGAATGGCTGGGGAAACTCGGCCAGATGGGCGGGGTACAAATAATAAATTATTATTATTAATTATTATTATTATTATTATTATTATTATTATTATTATTATTATTATTATTATTATACTGCTTTCAATCGTGGTAAGGCTTTTTTTTTCACTCTAGGTCTTTCCTCCTGTTCAACTAAATATGCTGTTTGGTGGTTGGAATCCATTCACAACCATAGATTTCATGATACCTCCAAAGGGGGAGGGTGCAATTATTTGCCTCAGTCAGATTGGAGAGAGCAATGCTCCCAAAATTAATAAAGTACAGTATATAACAAAATTCAGGCCTAAAAAAATAATTGTTCAGAATCTGTTATTTCTCATTGTCAATTAATCAATCTGGACTTTTACCATGTCATGCATCCAACTATTATTCTATTTATAACCATGACTTCATGTGGAACTAATGCCTATCTGGGGATTTTTAAGAATCTGGTTTTATTTGCCAGGGACATCCCACAGCAAGGGAGAGGAGCAAAGGGCATGGGTGCAGCAGTTCATAAATGGTAGAGTTGGAACTGGGATAATAAATGTTTAATGTGAAATTACAGGGAAACTCATAATTACGTTGTTCCGTCACTTCAAGAAAGCATGTTCCAATTTAACCTTTTGTTTTCTGCCATGAGTGTTGAAACATGTTTTAATATGAAACCTAGGGTTCTGAAATCCTAAGTAAAAACATTGCATGCATTAGTCCACTAAATTCCACCTCTATCATTTTTAGATGTTACAAGCTAGCTCTGAAGGCACCAACTTTGTTTCAGCTGCCTGTAGTTCAATCCTTACAGCATGCAGTCAACCCAGAGTCTATAATGTCGCACAGCGCTGTTGCTTTGGTATAGATACCAAATCGTCACAACTGCATGAATGAGGTTTACTTTGCAAAGAAAAACTCTTAGGTAAATCTTCTCCTGCTTTAAGCATCCCACTCAAACAGTCCTAGAAAGTTATACTTTTCTGTTAAGAAAATAGGCCAGCACACTTTACACATAATGGACAAACTATTCCACTCGAAGTAAACGCTTATCACTGAGCTCCAAATGCAGCTTCAAGAAGTTGGGCTTTTACAAAGCAAAAAATAGAGGAAGTGATAAACAGCACAGAAATAGTACTGCGTTTATAATTAGGATTTGGAGCCTAACTAGAATTTTAAACACAAAACATTTGTGACAAGACACAAGAGCTTGAGTTATAAATAGCCAGCAGTCTCCTGGAAAGTAACACTGGACAAACAATTCCCACAGCCTCAATATGTTGAGATGGTACAGCAAATATCAACAGTGACATGGGCTGTATAAATATTGGCTCACTCCACATGATAAAGAGAAATCTGCATTTCCCACAGGAAGCAAACATTAGCACTGTCTGTGCCCGTGCATGAGCATGTGTGTGTTTAACTCTTAAAATTATCTGAGGCCCATATCCAGTATCATTTCATGTGCACTAAAAAAAAGGTAAAGGTAAAGGATCCCTGGACGGTTAAGTCCAGTCAAAGGCGACTATGGGGTACAGCGCTCATCTCGCTTTCAGGCCGAGGGAGCCGGCGTTTGTCCACAGACTGCTTTCTGGGTCATGTAGCCAGCATGACTAAACTGCTTCTGGTGCAATGGAACAACTTGATGGAAACCAGAGCGCACAGAAATGCCGTTTACCTTCCCACTGCAGCCGTACCTATTTATCTACTTGCACTAGTGTGCTTTCGAACTGCTAGGTTGGCAGGAGCTGGGACAGAGCAACGGGAGCTCACTCCATCGCGGGGATGCAAACCACCAACCTTCTGATCTGCAACCCCATGAGGCTCAGTGGTTTAGACCACTAATTACCCCCTCACACACTTTTCACAGTCTTTTTTGAACAAGTAACCTACATAGCTGATTAGTAGTTACTCATTTATGTAATGCCACCAATAAACATGGCACTTTAAAGAGTAACATAAGGCGGGAGAGGGGAGTTCCCTAGAACTTCCCCTCAAAATTTCAGCTTCTAAAGAGGTTCTTGCAATTTTGAGCAGGGGCCACTGTGTTGCTCTGGTTGTACTCCAACCTAAAATGACACTACCAGAAAATGACATTGGGTGATGCCTGCTCAGTCTCTTGACTTTTTGGCTGCAGAGCGCCACTATGGTTTCATTCTGTCACCAACGGTATTTAGCATCTATAATATGGAACTGACGGACCAGCCATTACAGGATTTGGAGTGAGAGGTCATCAGTGTGCCAGTTATATCCGGCTCTATTTCTCTGTACAGAGTTGGGCGAGGCTGTGCAGGTCTTGAACCATTGGTTCAAGACCTGCACAGCCTCGCCCAACTCTGTAAGATGAAGGCCCTGTGGGTAGGTAGTTCCCAGATCTGGGACTTGAGGAGGCTGTTGTCTGCCCTGGATGGGGTTGAGCTCCCTCTGAAGCCACAGGTCTGGTAGTCTGGACGTGCTCCTAGAGCAGGAGTGGGGACTGTTTGGCCCTCCAGATGTTGCTGAGCTATAACTCCCATCACCCCTGATGATAGGCCATACTTGCTGGGGTTGATGAGACTTGTAACATCTGGAGGGCCAAAGGTTCCCCACATGTATCTTCAATCTTTTCAAACCCAGGACCCACTTTTAACCATTTGGGGACCCATTTCTTAGTCTTTTACCATATATTTGCAAGGTGGTTGTGCTCCTATTGTGACCCACCTTGGATCAAGCCATGACCCAACTATGGGTCCCAACCCATCAGTTGAAGACTTGTGTGTTAGAGGCTTCTCCTGTATAGACCTGCCTGGTGAGTCAGATCTACCAGGGGAGCTCTCTTGGCAGTAGACTCTTATAGCAGTAGCTGAGGTCTGCTATATGCAAGGGAGAGCCTTCTTAATTGTGGTGCCCCAGTTTTAGAATTCCTTCCCCTTTGTGATATGGCTTCTAACTGTTCTTTTTAGATGAAGACCCTGGTTATTTGCCCTGTTTTCTTCTGGTGGAAAACAAGCATTGGTATTTTTAAAGTTGGCAGCTTATCACCTACCTGCCTTGTTTATAGTAACTGTCTTGTGAACCTGAAACTGTTTTCCTTGCAACCTGCTTTGAAATTGCCATGCAATGAAAAGCAGGTAAGAAATGCTTTAAATAAAGAAATTATTCTACATAATAATGAAGATCAGTTGCAGGCTGCAGCAGCTATTTAACAAAAGCAAGCACACAATATTATCAGAGGTACTGTACGATTTCCTCTTTCCACGCAGAAGGAAATATGGTTGTCTGTGCAGATACCACTACCAGATTAATATATGCTTCTTACAACATTTTATAACATTAACTTCTTGCAGCTAGTCTGCACAGAACTGCTATTATGCAGAGACTACTTGAGACACCCTACAAATAACCCCTACCTGCTGTTCTCAACTAAAAAAATAAAGGTATCCAACAGCTATTCCATTTGAATTGTTAAGCTTACAATCACTGGGCAGCTTCTGATATAGCAATGAAAGAAACCATCTTACCTGTACTTCTGAATCAGCATCAACATGTTGCAGCTGAAACCAGGTGTCTCTGTTATGGTACTTTTGCAAATCTTCTTTCAATATTGCTACTTTTCCTGAAAATACATCAAATTATAAAATATCATGCTGAATACATATAGGCATCTCTATATACATTTCAGGGGAAATGTTCAGTTCAGAAAAACAACTGTACCAGTCCTTCTACGGATAGGACATACCGTATTTTTCTGTGTATAAGACGCCCCCATGTATAAGACGCCCCCTATTTTTTGAGCCCAAAATCAAGAAATAAATATTTTAAACACCAAACGGAACGACTTTGATATTTTATTAAATATTCAAAACACCGTATATTTAAACATAAAACAGAACAGCTTTATCAATATACTAGTGGACGTTCAGCCCGTTAAATTAACGGGCGCTAGAACATATGTGGTGAAACATTTTTAAAAACAGGACTTATTTCCCTCAGGCAAGTGGGATTAGGACAGCAGCCTTCAGGTAAGGCAGCCGGGCCTCATCCTGCGGCGCGTCCAAGAGAAGCTGTGAGGGAAACTGGCCCCTCCTGTTACATAAAAGTACCTAAAGCGTGCGGCTGAGGAGGGGGAATGGGCTCAAATCCCACGTACTGGGGAGGGGGGGGTCCGGTTTCCCTCCGTAAGCAAACTCCGTGTGGAAACGGCCATGGCAGCCCCCGCCTCTCTTTGCCCTTTTGGCTCCCAGCCCCTTCACGAACCACACCGAGTTCCTGTACAGGGACATGGCGAGGACGGGACGGGGGCTGCTTTGAGCCCCTGAGGGAGGGAGGCCGCCTCCCGGGCAGGGCCGTCGGCCTAGGGCGGGCGTGTGAGAGGAATCCTTGTGTAACTCCCATCACTCACACACACAAAATGGCCGCCAGCAACTTTCTTTGAGTGCAGGGCGAGGCAGCCCCTCCCCTCCCGCACTTCCGATTGGCAGCCTCCGACTGTCTCATCTGCATAGAGTCTCTGCGCTCCAATCCCTGTGTCCGTGGGGCACATGCTCAGTAGCGCAGTTCCACTGACACACACCACGGACGTGGGGACATTAGGGAATTATTATATAGGATTTAGTATAGTAATTATGGTAGGTAATGTTTTTTATTTTATTTGGGGGGGCTCGTCAGCATTATTATAACGTGCAGTATAGGAACTGGAGTGGCGCTGGCGCGGAGCCGGGCAGCTGAGCTGGAACGAGAGCGTGTCCCCCGACAGCCGGGAACTGGTCAGCGCTGCAATGCAAGAATCACAGCTAAAGAACCCTTTAAGAGGGAATTTGTATGCTGCAGAAGTCAAATTGCTTTTTCCTACTCTGCTCTCAAACATCCAGAGTGAGCTGCCCTTGGGCCCAAACCGTCTGCCCGCTGCCTCCCCCCGCTGTGAGGAGCTGCGACTGCCAGAACTGCCTGATTGAGTGCGTTCGGGGAATGGGGGGGGGTCTGGGTAGCCAGGGGGCGGCTGAGGGAACCGGGTGGAAGGGACAATGTCCGGAGTGGGGGCTGCTGGGGGGGAGTACCAGACCAGGGTTTGTGGTGAGGCCAATAGTGAGGGGAGGCTGGGGGGGAAGAATATGGATGGTGGCATGTATTTATATATTTAATTGCAACCTTCCGTGTATAAGACGACCCCCAATTTTAAACTTTTTCGTCTTATACACGAAAAAATATGGTAACTTAAACACAGATTGTTTCTTATAGGTCTCTCTACACAGTAAACACTCCTTTATTTGGCAAGTTTCTCCCTGCTTTTAAAAATTATTTAGACACTCTTATTTGAAGCATTTTTGTTGCTGACTTGACTTCCATCTAATGGTACTGGCATAACTGACAGCATTAATCAACCATGCTGTTACCATTCATTACAAATTTGTTCAAGATTCTGATATATAATATAAGCAAAGTTTAAAGGGAAGTTTTTAAAAAAAGTTAATTGACATGGCTTCCTAGCCCAAACGTCAGACTAGGGAACTAAGTTGAAGATAATTTTATTTTTGGCGGGGAAAGGCATAATCTTGCTATTGACACCACATATTCCCAGGTCATGATTGTTCTGTGTTAATTTCAGGTTTAGCACACTGCAAAGTTATGCATTCAGATATGCCGTGCTTAAATTTCTTTTCCTTTATCATTCGCTTCCGTAAACGAATCTACATTTTTCTACTGTCGGGAAGGGAAATGGTAAAAGAAAAAATAGAAAATAGAACCGGCTTAACATGATAAAACAAAAACTTAACTACCGGTACAGTATGTCTGAAGAATTCCATATATAAAACGAAAGCAGGCGCTTCCACGATTTTTAAAATTAATTAGTCCAATTGAAGGTTCTGCCTCACTCAAGCTTGGTATTTTTCTTACGTGGAACCAAGGCATCTATAAACGCAGCAATGAGCTTTTCAGTCTCTAGCGGGTTCCCATAGGTTTCCTACGAAAGCACAGGACCCAAGTCAACAGACAAATCTTATCAAGTGACAGGCCATGCTATCTATATTGGCAAGTACTGCATTCATGTGATAAGAAACCTGCCTGCCATAGCTGATCTGAGATAACCTTTTCACCATAAAACCGAGTGGAACAGATGTCACTTGAAAGAATACCCTTCTTTCTTCCTGACTTCTGCTTTCCTTGGGTGTTCCGTTTTGTTTTTAAATCACAGATTTCAGTGGATCTTGAAACCAAAGATTGTGTTTAGACAGAGTTTATTTGATTTTTTTAGCAGATGGGGCAATGTTCTATTCAACCCAAGAGGTCCATATTAAAAAGGCTGGAGGGGAGACTGCATAATACAGTTATATGGCAGTGAAATTATATTAATAATAATTATTATTATTATTATTTATATACCGCCCTATACGCGGGAGTCTCAGGGTGGTCCACAGAATAAAATCAAGATATAAAACCACAAAATACATAATAAAGATAAAAAGAACAAGCCAATAGTTCCCTCCCCAAAAAACACATTTTAAAAGGGCAAAGGATGTAAATCAGATCAACCAAAGGCCTGGTTAAAAAGGAACGTTTTTGCCTGATGCCTAAAGGTGTATAATGAAGGCGCCAGGTGAACTTCCCTGGGGAGAGCATTCCACAGACGGGGAGCCAATGCAGAGAAGGCCTGTTCTCATGTTGCCACCCTGTGGACCTCTTGAGGAGGAGGCACACAAAGGAGGGCCTCAGAAGATGATCTCAGGGTCTGTGTAGGTTCATATGGAAAGAGGCAGTTCTTGAGGAATTGTGGTCCTGAGTCGTTTAGGACGGTAGTTACACATACGCTGTGATAATACCTTCAGAAACTGCATTTCTGCTAGGTATCTTTTTGGACGCACAAAGCTGTCAGGATTTCATAGAATTTCACAAGGGAATCACATGGCTGTTTTCTCATAGATCAGCCACTGCATCAGCTCCTTTGAGATGCTGATAGGACATAATGCGCTATCACAGAGTCTGACCTGCAAGTTACAATGATTAGGCCCATGGGCTGACCCACCAAACCAGCCCGTGGATCTCAGGCAATACTGTCTTCCAGCACTTTAGAATGCAGTTGTTGCAAGCAGTATCCTGTTGAACCCAGGCTCTATCATAAGCCAGTCTAAAAGTTATGGTGAAGAGAAAAGTTTCATGTTTGGACTTAGGGTTTTCCAACATGAATAAAAGCTTTAAATTCTAATTTGTCTTTCTGCTTTGTAAATTAGGCCAGAAATAATTGTATATCTGTCACATGAAGGACACCCAGTATAAGCATTCCTTTATTCCTTCAGAGACGTGCTAAACAATCAGATGATGTAGCATGTTTCCTGTTTTCAACTGAAGGTCACAGATGCCAAACTGTTTATTGAAGCCCTGCTGAGAATTCTGTTATTTGGCTAATCTCTAGGTTTGGCCTGAGGTTCTTCTGAAGTCCCTCCCTGACACATCTAAGTTTTATACTTATTTTCTCTTGAGCGGTTTACCAGATTAATAAGGGGACATTCAAAATACATTCACAAGTAAAGTTCCCAATGCAGAGGACTGATATAGATCTTTCTTTCTTTCTGTTCTAACACAATGGCCAAGTTCAGAAGATCCAATCTTGACTTAACTCAAGATATGCACCAGTTTCATATGAAACGACATGAACCCACACTGCCCCTCCATTCACATGAGCAGCGAACCAACTCAGGACAGTAAAGTTAATCACAGATCCCCATTACACATGAAGGGGGAAACTATGGTTAATGGCTTCCAAACAAAGCCAGAATATGGAAGTCAACTTTAAACCACAGCTTCATACTCTGGGTTTGCTTGCAAGCCATTAACCATAGTTTTGCAGTTCAGATGTAATGGGCAGTTATGGTTTCCTGGCTCGTGGAAAGGAAGGAATGAAACAGCTGAAGGTGCCTGAAGCTTGCATGTTATCTCCATTTATGAAACCCAAGATTTTGATTATCTGAACATAGGCAGAGAAAACACACACATCTTATTTTTGTGAACAAGAGCAGTTTGGGATCACAGAGTGCTTTATCCAATTCATCACATTACAATTCTCACAGGAGCTGAGAGTCTAGAGAAGCCAGTCATCAGTGACATCTTGTTAGAGAACATATGAAGCTCTATATTAGAATACTGTAAGACTATTGGTGGTTCTAGCTCATTACTATCATTACTCTCTCCAGCATGGCGTTCCAAGACTCAGGCAGATGCCTGCCCTGTTCCAATACATAATACCTCAGATTCTGGGAAATAAATCTAGAATCTTCAGCATAGAGTATAAGCTAAAATGGTAACAATGTAATGTGTGCAATGGCTTTCCCATTCAAGTCCACTCTGAAAGTTGGCTATTGGTCATTAATGTCACAACATGACATAAACCAGGGGTGGGGAGCTGGAAGCAGATGCTACATCACACATTGCAGATAGCAAGGTGACTATTAAGTCCCTGTGAACACTTCCATAGCCACATTTCAAACTATTTTCCTGAAATAATGAAGAAATAATGGCATTTCTCCAAGCAACAATACGTTACACAATTTGACCGCTGTCAAAATGCTGCTGTGACTTCCTCAAAACAGAACCACCTCCTTAAGGAAGGCACCTGAAACTCCACACAACAAATACACAACTACACATTTGATGTTGTTCTATAAATCAACAGCCTTCATCGTCAGGAAAATGAAAGCATATTGACAAATAACACCATAAATTCCGGGTCATCCATTGCCGTTTCAGGGCCACTCCTCCTCAGTGTGAAAGAGATACATTGCTCTTAAGAATGTTATCTGTTCGCCAACCTGCTTCTCAATTTTTGGATTTGTCACTTATGTTGATTAAGCACAGGAAATGTGATCAAGTTGCGTTTGGGGGGTTCCTTGTCTGTATTCCTCAGTATGCAAACTACACCACAATAAAACTGGGTGGGGTGGGAGGTGGGCATAGAGAATCAGAGAGGAAACAGGCAGCTCAGCTGACAGTCAATGAAGCGACACTGAATATTTCACTGTTCTCAAATTGTCTTTTAATGTGTTGGGTTTCCCAATAAATACAAAACTTCCTTAGATGGTAAGGGCAGATTTCGATTTTGATGGGAAAAGGAAGTCTTTGCAAAATTTCACACAACTATGCTAGATCAACGGGAAACAATTTTTAAAGATGCCTCCTACTGAAATATTGCCCTGTATCTGACATTAGGAACTTATGGGGCCTTATAAACTAACTCGCTATGCTTGGTCATGGCAATAATTTTAGACATGATGCATTTTGACCTCTTTCATCCTGTTCCAGAATACATGCTGGTTTTTCTTTCGTTTTATAGTTTGTGTTGCAATACTTGCTGCCTTCCTCCCCCCGCACCCTCTCCAATTTGGTATCTTACATGCTCCTCAAGTGCCAAAGCAGAATGTTCACACATAATCACCCCCATGCATGGCTTTGCTATGAAAACACACAATGATTATAGAGCTGAATTTATCATTTATTTAAGCTGTAAGGCAAATCAAATATTTCAATTACCAATCCTGAAAGTTTATGCTTATGAAAACAAGAGTTTAAAATTAAAGCATCCATTCGGCAATAAGCAGGGCTGGCTAATCTCTTTATCCTTCTTAACAGATAAATTTAAACCATGCAGTTCATAGCACGTTCAAGTAAATTCTTTCATTTTTTTTGTAAAATGGTGTTTTAAACTTGTTTTTACGTCACACCGAAGTAAGAAAAAATCACGAACACCTTGGTTTTGAATGCAATTTTCTTCTTTACCTCTATTATATAGAGTTTTCACTAAACCCACACAAGGCTACCTAAAACTCAACCATAATTAACAGCATGCTAAAATATTCATTGTACCCCTAAAAAGAAAAAGAATTCACAATCCTAGTCATGTTCATTGCCATGTGTAAGAAATGTCAGAATGCACAGAACTGCTCCTGCTGGGGAACAATTTGGATGTTATAATTGAATTTTAAAACTGAAGTAACATACCAATAATTGAATCCCTGCGGAAGACATCTCTATCAAAAATGTAAAATGACAGATGACGAAAACTTCGTGGAATTTCACAGTAGAAGTCTTCTCCATAAAAGGGACTGTGCAAAACAAAAAGAAATGAGAGTATTTAGAAACAGGAAATCAACAATGAAGTTCTGGCCTATGTAATGCAGTTGCCTGGTGATGGTAAGCTACTCTTGTTGTACTCCCATTCCTCCCTCCCCCCCCACATACATTTACCCCACTTGCTTCCCTATAGGCCATCAGTGCCCAAAGACCCCACCCAGATTATCTGTATGCACAGATGGTACTGAAACGGATATGCCACTCTTCCCAACCACTTTGCATGTTTTAGAAATTTAAGAAATTAAATTTCTTTAATTTGAAATTTATTTCTCATCTTGATTGTGCCTGCTGCTCTTATCAACAGCTGTCATTGCCATCATTCACAGAAACTGAAGGAGCTGCGGCTGGAAAAACAGTGAAAGGTTCTTTTCCCATTAAGTTTTTGTATACATTAAAAAAATAAAAATAAATTGATGATCCAGTTTAATTGAAGTATTAATCAGGTGCAATGATAGAAAATGATTAAATATGTGGGTGTAACAGTCTGCATTCCTTAACTGCAAACCTTGTCAGAGTTAATCTTCTAACCCCAGAAATATAATGAAATTTAGCAATTACACGTAAATCCCACAATTAACTTCTTGCCTGAGTCTATGGAATTACTCTCAGTAGTGAGTGGCTTCTTGAGGCGCCTTAACCAAAATGGTTTCAGAACTTAAAACTTTAATAAAGCTTAAAACATTTTGCATGACAAGCTCTCTCACAATAGTCTCTCAGACGATAACCATTCACTCCGTTTAGGAGTCATAAAACATTGCATCTAATTCTCAGCTAGAGATTTAAAAAGCAAACTTGATGTTTATTGTGTTACTCGCGTTTGGGATGGTAATGAGGAAGAAAAATGTTTATATACATGTATGTGTATATATATATATATATATATATATATATATATATATAGTGACTAATAATGGAGCATCCCAAACAGAATCGCTTACATGTGGAGTTAAATGTGCTTTAAAAAACCAAAGTCATTAAAATGCCACAGAAAATATTACATCCTCTGACTTGATCTACAATGTTTAGAAATGCCTGATTCATTCTCTTGGAATAAATGAAAAGTACTTCCTAGCAACTGTGAGCTACATGCAAATATAAAGAAAATTGACAGGGCTGTGGAAAAGGTGCCTCTGCAACTCAAAGTGTCTACAAGACACTTCCATTCATACACTCATGACCTCAGTCCAACTCCTGCTAGCGACGAAGCGGCTTCAGTTAGGGGTGCTGATCTATGGTAGAAGAAGAAGAAGAAGAAGAGTTTGGATTTGATATCCCGCTTTATCACTACCCGAAGGAGTCTCAAAGCGGCTAACATTCTCCTTTCCCTTCCTCCCCCACAACAAACACTCTGTGAGGTGAGTGGGGCTGAGAGACTTCAAAGAAGTGTGACTAGCCCAAGGTCACCCAGCAGCTGCATGTGGAGGAGCGGAGACGCGAACCCGGTTCCCCAGATTATGAGTCTACCGCTCTTAACCACTACACCACACTGGCTCTCGAGAGATGTATCCTGCCAATTCAACAGGTCTCAAATAAGCTTCCTCACTGAAGCAGCAGCACCCCCCCCCCCAAAAAAAGTAATCTCCCAAATTCAGGAAGGGCCCTCTGAGGTGGCATTCTTAAAGAGAACAAGGAGCTGCTTCGGGAAGACATTTTTGCCTTTTCACTACATGGACAAGCAAAACAAGGCCACTGAAGCTGCTGTAACATTGAATCCTAGCTTCCTTACAAAACTGTCAACAGTCAGGCTGCATCATTCTAAAGGGGGGGCATACAAGAATGAATAACATGAGTTTCACAAAATATAGTCATACCTCAGGTTACGGCTGCTTCAGGTTGTGTGATTTCGGGTTGCGCACCACATCGAACCTGGAAGTAACGGAACGGGTTACTTCCGGGTTTCGGCGCTCACGCATGCGCAGACACACTAAATCGTGCTTTGCGCATGCACAGAAGCACCAATTTGCATCACGCACGTGCGCAGACGCAGCGGCGTGGCTTGCGAACGCTGCGGGTTGCAAACGCGCCTCCCGCACGGATCGCATTCGCAACCTGAGCGTCCATTGTACTGCCAAAATTGGAGATGCATGGGCATCCCCATATTTGGCTGAAAAATGATTTTGAAAATTGCAAATATTTCCCCCCCTAATCATGCTGAAGATCCTTGGGACAAGCAGGTCTTGGTGGGCTACGTTTGACCCCACACTTGAACACATTTTCTTAAAAAAGAGCTGCAGATTTATTTGCTCCCAAGTCTCAGACGCTGAGAGAAATGCCAGCATCCATTATCGTAAGGTGCAAAAGGCAGCCAACCTAGCATAGCCTGGAGGGAGGGAGGACTGGCCTGGGCGGTCTGGGAGCAGAATGGAGGAAGCCAGGCTCCTCAAGGGGGATAGGATTGCCTCAGTGCTGCTAGACATCATTCAAACACCATTTACTTTTAATGCTCGCTACAACCCATCAAAATATCAAAGGACATGGTGGAATCTTTGAAGCTTTTCTTCTTTACTGAAGCCGAAACCAATCCTATCAGTGGCCAAAAATATTTGTTCAGAGAATAAAATCCTTTAAATAATAATAATAATAATAATAATAATAATAATACTCTTGAGTGAATTTACCTCTGGACTACCGGTAGCTCCAGCAAGGAACTCATGTCCTTCCCAGGAGAGCTTCATTATAAATGGGTTAACATTAATTTCTTGTGAGGAGGGAATTAATCTCTTAAAAGAAATTTAGATCAAATGTGAGTGTTTTAAATTTTGCAAAAAATGAGGTTGGTAGTCATTTAAATTTTATTAGCAGTGCTCAACAGTAATGCAAGAGATGAAACGCCATGGTGCACCTATAGCAGCAAAACCGGATGCCTCCATCTGCCCCAGCTGCAACAAAACATCTCTGCCCCCTATCTACAGCCACAGCAGGCGCTGTAACTCTCCAACAGTTCAACTTTACCCCCAAAGGCACACTCTTCCATTGTCTCCCAAGACAGACGGATACAAACAACAATATAAATTATAAATCCTAGTATTTTGAATATACTTTTGCTTTCAATACTATTTCTTCCCTGCTCATCCTGCTACTTTTGAATTCTGGATCGCCTCAGCACTTCCCATTGCAGAAAGAGAGAGAGAGTGTACATACACACACACCCCATTGGATAGCAGGACTGGAAAAGTCTAAGGTGCTGCTGGGTTATAAAAAAGCAAGGCAGGATGACTAGAAATTTATGAACTACAAAGTGTCTTGTGGCACATTAAAACAGTAACAAATTTATTATGGCCTAAGCTTTCATGGATTAGTTCAAGCATTTTCTCAGCTCTGAATAGTGATTGCTCCTAAATATTTGATAGTAGCTTCTGGGTATTTGAAATATTTTCAGCCCGGTTGTGACACACTTTCATAAGCAGTTCACCCGTTGGGCATGATGGTCTGGTTCAGAGCCAAGTAGAACTACTAGACAAAGTGGGAGGCAGGAACCAAAGCTACTGCTTTTGCAACAGCTTCCTCCAATATTCTTCTTTTCGCCGTAAGAGGACTGACCAGCTACAACGTGAAAGAACACACACCTAGAGAATCAATTTCTGCAGAAGAACTTCACAACATGTGGCAATGTTGATAATTCATATGGGCAAAGGCATATACAGTGGTACCCCGCAAGACGAATGCCTCTCAAGACGAAAAACTCGCTAGACGACAGAGTTTTTCATTTTTGAAGTCGCTCCGCATGACGAATTTCCCTATGGGCTTGCTTCGCAAGACGAAAACGTCTTGCGAGTTCCCAATGCATTCCTATGGGAAACCGCGCTTCAATGCATTTCTATGGGAAACAGCGCCATCTAGTGGTTCACAGGACCGTGCTTCGCAAGACGAAAAAACTCGCAAGACGACAAGACTCGCAGAACGAATTAATTTCGTCTTGCGGGGCACCACTGTATGGTTATTCACAGGAGTTCAATATTTATGTATGATTCTACTTAACTTCCAGATTTGGTCGAAGCAGTTTATACAGCCAAAAAGGAAAAAAACAAACAGACTCTCAATGAAGGGAAGTCTAATTTTATATTATATTATTTGCAACTGGCTTGGCTTATCTATAAGGGATGCATTTCATTTGTTAAACCCATTTTCTTGGTTAAATCCATCTAGGAGAAGGAAAACTCTTGATCCTTAACCTCCACTTCCTTGCAGGTTATCTTCAGGAGAATAACAGGCTAAGGCAGGGGTCGGCAAAGTTTTTGTGGCTTGGGCCGGTTCACGGTCCCGCAGACGCCGTGGTGGGCCAGAGTGCGTGTGTGCGCACACACGCGCACATGCGCAAACGCTATTTCCGGTGCTCCTTCCAGCGCAAAGGAGGTGTGTGCCGCTTCCCATTGGCTGTAGGAGCTTCCTGCAGCCGATGGGAAGCCGGCCAGCATCACGGGAGGTCCCCGCTCTGCTCTGCGCAGGGGTCCCCAAGCGGGCGGTGGGGGTCCATGGGCTGGTTAAATGACCCCCATGGGCTGCTTGTGGCCTATGGGCCTTAGGTTGCTGACCCCTGGGCTAAGAAGTAAACCCTACACAAATCCAGAGTGGAGTCCCTAAGACAGTTCGATGGCTTCTTGTATGCCTCCTTCCAGCAACTCCTGCAGTCCAGCTGGTGTCAAATGTATTTTCCTTTGAACCATATCAGCAAGGCTGAGAGGGGGCTTGTGTCATCTGGGCAGCCCAGGACCTCCATACACACTTGCCCCGGCTTGTGCCCTGGTGACGTCACTTAGGTGCTTCTAATGCAGTGGTTTGACTTCACCCCCCGAGGCACATTCCACTGGCTCTCTAGTCTAGATGGACAGATGCCTCTCAGTTCCGGAAGTATGCAATATGGCTATCTGCCTAGCTGCAAGTATTGAATAAGGATAACCTGATGCCACTATGTACCTTAGAATCCAGGAAGGAGCAATGCAGAAGGATGTAGCATTTCTCTCTCCCACTTCCATTTTCAAGGGTCTTGGATGGGATTTAGGGTGGGAAAGGGCTGAAAAAACATGGAATCTTCCCAGGGAAAATGTTAAAAGTTTCCGGTCTGTACAACCCTACACTTAATGACATCCGCAACAGAATGTGCGCTCCTTAAAGCTTGGATTCCAATGGAGTGAAGAATGCCCAGGTGTCTGCAATCTGCCCCAGTGAAGTGTAACATTAAGTAATTACCGTCTTTCCCCCTTTTTAAGACACCGCCTTATAATTTTTTTTCCTCAAAAAAACACAGGGTGGCTTATTTTGGGGGGATGTCTTATTTTTATTACGTCAGTATGATACGGTACAGCCTCCCCCTGCGCGCTGAGCAGGCGGGGCAGAACTCCGCAAGAGGCGCGTTTCCCCCCGTGCCTCTCGCTGGTTCACTGGCTCCCTGCGCACGGGGAACAGGTGGGGCAGCAAGAGGCGTCTCCCCCCCCCCGCACCTCTCCCTGCACGCTAAGCAGGTGGGGCAGAACTCCGCAAGAGGCGCGTTTCCCCCCGTGCCTCTCACTGGTTCGCTGGCTCCCTGCGCACGCAGGAGGGGCTGAGGAGGCGACGGGAACAATGACGGCACCATGGCTTACTTTTGGGGTACGTCTTACTTCTCACAAAGGTAAAAAAACCCTGCCATGGCTTACTTTATGACTACGTATTAAAAAGGGGGAAACAGGGTACCACTGGTCAGTCATGGCCAAAGTTCCTAAAGGAACTGGAGAACAGATGCAATTTCTGCTATCTGTCCAGGGGTAAAACATGTTCTGCTTGAAGGTACCATTCTGCACCACCTTTTGAAGTCAATAATTGGTTAAGAGGTTTGGACCGGAAAAGATACCTGTGCTCATCACTAACTTACATCAACAGCTACAGAGAGAGAGAGGAATTAATCATGTGCTTTTGTCAGCCTGCTGTGGAAAATTACTCTGCAGTAGATAGTGAAAGGAAGCATGTATGTCCTCAAGCCACAAAAAGTTTTGCCTGACTGTTAACCTATTGTATAATTATTTACACACCAATAGCAACTTACAGAGAGCTTACAGTATTTTAAAAAAAAGAAAAAAGACAGAACATGCTCCTGCTTCATGGAGCTTAGCATCCAACATAAGAAGAAAACATAAGCATCCAACATAAGAAGAGAGAGAAGAGTGGCAAGGGATGTGAACAAATATTCACATTCATTCCTTGGGATGGAGATTCTATTCTTTGATTCCTTAAATTTAATGTTGAGCATGATGATCCAAATGGTCTCACTGATGAGTAAACCTTTAACAAAATCTTTTGTTCCCTCTTACTGCACTTTGCAGAGACCTCTTAAACTCACTAAGGTTGTAATCCTGCGTGCGGTTAAATCAACAGGGCATAACTATGCTTAATTGCAGCCTAAATGCACCAGCAGTTTCTGCAAGTAGTGACAGACAACCTTAATCATCCTTTCCTTTTTGATTCCTCCACCCCACCCTTGTTTGAAAAGGAAAGGATGTTCATTCTCAGAAAGTGGGTCAAGTCAGCACTGCATTCACCTGCTCTTGAGTTGTTCAAATTCTGTTGTGAGTGTCAGGTGTGACCATCAAAAAAACTGAAGGGCAGACCCACTTCCTTGTGCCACACCTCTGCCTAATTCCGTTTTCTCAGTGTCTTTTGCCACTCCCATTTCTCAGCTCACAAGAAGCTCAGGAGGACAGAATGCATGTGAGAACGCAATCTGGGGGTTGTGTTTTGGGCTGGGGAGTTAGAAGCTAAGGGAAAGTGGGTGGGTCAGGCACAGGTGTAACGGGGAGAGAGAGAGAAAATAAGCATTGTGGACAAGTCATTAGCAGTTGAGAAAGTTATCGCATTCATCATACTAAAGCAAAGTTAGATGAACCCTGGGGGAAATTGCTTCAATAAGAGGCAGAGGAGACATGTTGGTGAAAACTGCTGCCTCTGCTGTACACATATTTCTGCAAAAGCTCTTACAGTATAATCCAGCACATGTCTACATGAAATAATGCTGTGCTCTGTTCAGTGGGGCTTACTCTCAGATAAGTGCACACAGGATTGCTACCTTGAGCTTTGCAAATTTGGTGATCCCTGCCCTCGCTAAGATAGTGGGAAGGGGTATGCTAGAGAGAAAGACATGATGCTGGGGGTGGGGGGGTGGGGGGAGGAAACATTCCCTGATCGCATCTTGAGAGCTAAACAGGCTTTTGCTAGAAATAACAAGCACATCATGATTGCAGAGAAGCTACAATGCACCAGTTTAATGTTATAGGAATGTCTAAAAATAACATTTCCCCCCTTCTTCCCTCCACCCTCAAAGGACTTATTTTCTCAATAGGAAAGGGTTATTGGATTAGTCCAGCAAAGTGACGTCAATGAAGACAATAAACCCTCCTGTGGGCCATTTTAATGATCTTTGAAATGTAAAAATACATGGAGCTTCATCCTCTGAGCAAGAGAGAAGGATTCAATTGATAAGAGAGTTAAGGATTCACTACCCATGTACATGGGAGTAAGATTCACTGAACTCAATCGGACTTACCTCTGAGCAGACAACTATAGGAGTGCTCTGAAAAAATCTGAAGCATTTACTTGCAAGTTCCATGGATTTTCAACAGAAAAAGTGAAACCGTAACCACTCGACTACACTTCCCTTTGTCATGTCTCTGGCAGCCCCCCCTCCCAATACCCTCAATCCACACTTTGGGTGGGGGGACACATTTGTAAAGGGGAACCTGCACCACACAAACAGGTCCCCCCCCCGATGCAAAACCCTGTATATAACTGGGTCCTAAATGAGTGCTTATACACATAGCAGGCTCTTTCTCTACAGATATGCCACCCCAATCTGTAGGTGGGGGAGAGGGTGGGAAGAAGAAGAAGAAGAGGAGGAGGAGGAGAAGGAGGAGGAGGAGGAGTTTGGATTTGATATCCCGCTTTATCACTACCCGAAGGAGTCTCAAAGCGGCTAACATTCTCCTTTCCCTTCCACCCCACAACAAACACTCTGTGAGGTGAGTGGGGCTGAGAGACTTCAAAGAAGTGTGACTAGCCCAAGGTCACCCAGCAGCTACATGTGGAGGAGCGGGGACGCAAACCCAGTTCCCCAGATTACGAGTCTACCACTCTTAACCACTACACCACACTGGCTCTCTGGAAGAACCAATAAGCACAGCCCCGGTATCCCCCTCACGCAACTGTTAAAAATCACGTGAACTGCAACTCCCAAATAAGGCAGCAATTACCATCACATCTAGTTCAGCCCTACCGAATGGGTTTTCTCAAGAAAATAACATTTTGTGTGTGCATGTTTTTACAAGGAAAAATACAAGATGCCAGGATTCTGAGACACTACTAGGCAATTTATACAAGTGGCAGAAGCTGGATTCAGCTCTTCTCCAGAAAGTAAAATAAGGTATCTTGAACTCCAAATAAATGTGCGGTAGAAAACTGCTAGGATACTTTTTAATTCGAAATAAATGTTGTTACCATAGTGATTTCTCCACTATTTTGGTCCTGAAAACCTCTTCCTGGTCCAGGTTAACAGTACAGTAGCAATCCCTCATCTTGTTTGGCCCTGGATACGTAGGAAGATTTTTAGCTTCTCCTAAAAAGAAGAAGAGGAAAAGAATTAGGGAAATGTATTGGGAGAAACAATGCATGGTTAAATTTTGGAATTCTTAAAATGCTTTCTCACTTGTGGAACCTGGGAGGCAATCATCACCTAAAGGAGATGTTTCTATTGAATATACCCAGCACTTTCAGGCTTTTACTCCTATTGAATATACATTTAAAATGCCTAGCATTGTGGTTCAGCAATGGGATTACAATGGGGACTTGGATTCGGCCTCTTGTCTAAAACCCCTGGAAGAGGTAACAACATTGATAGGAGTGGAGTACAGTAAACCCACAAGTTACGCACTTTTACCTTCCATACATTCAGCTTTACATGCTTGGCAATTAAAAAAAATAAAATAAAATTTAAAGGAAGTGGGCGTCGAGTGCAGGGGGGGAGGAGGGAAGACTTTGGCAACTCCACCCGCCATTGAACCCAATGGACTTGTGACTAATCGGGTCCTCCCTTAAAGAGGGCATGTACTGCGGTGAGAGCTGGCAACCAAACCCTGTGTTGTGGGTGGGTACGATTGGATAGCCACAACACCCAATTGGTAGGTCCCTCAATGCAGGGTTCAATCAGGCCAATGGGACGCAGGCTAAATGGATCGAGGGACCTATAAATACCCATGCACGTGACCCAGAGCTTCCTCTTTCGGTGTGTGCATCAAAATTTGAGAATTTGGCGCGATCCCCAGAACGTAACCCCTGTGTAAGTACTTACTGTACTCACTTCACACACAAAAAAAATCTCTGACCAGTTCAAACATTATCTAAGGCTCTATTGTGCCCCCTCCTCATCACAGATGACAAAGCATACAAGAGTGGGGAGAAGTGAGCCTCTTCCCCCCCCCCCAAGTATCCATGTGGAGACATGCATTGTATTAGGTGCATAGCGAGACATAGGAGGTGTACACACACACACACACACACACACAAGGTAAAATCACATTCGACTGGGAACATAGAATACTGAGCATGTAGCTTTAAAATGCCATCTCATTCTTAAAACTGCGCCAGCTACCGCCCTAAACCGTTACTTTTGACAACTGCCAATACTAGGCTATCTGAGCCAACAAAACCACACTCCTTTGCAAGTCTCAGCGCGCACCATCTAGGAGAGGTCCACAGTGCAGCAGCTTCTCTAAGCGGCATCAACCACTCCTGCCACAGGAAAAAGTGTAAAAACGTGGATTTGTCCCACGTTTCATAGGGCTGGTGCCATTTTGCCTCCACAAGCACAAGGAGCCATAGAGCAGCAGCTTCCATGTCAGAAAGGGTCCACTAATTGGTTTGGTGCAGTAGAAGTCAGAAGCCCGTTAGAAAACGAATTCAACTTTCCCTTTCACCCCTTAAAACTTGCAAATGGCTTTCTTCCAAGGAGAAGCCTTTTCTGCTCCCTTGAGGATTTCCAGAACCAAGCAAGCGCTCTGTTTTATTGAGTTTCTGCAGTAGAGAGGGAGGTTATCATCAGGTGACACACAAAACCCAGAACACTCTCTCTTGATAAGATACCAGGGGGGTAGCAGTTTGTGAGTGGGTGGGTGAATCTTATTTGCAGCCACGTCTGAATGTGTTAAGATTCAGGTCTCCAACTGCAACCGTCGAGACGGCAGGTACGGATCCACTCTATGCACTACCACCCAGTTTCAACGAAACTGGAGGAAGGAACTGGAGAGAGACTAGCAACAGCAGTCGATAACTACGACAATAGGCCCAAGTGAGTCAAGCAATACTACCTAACCATGTACAATATCTGCTGTAGGTAAGGTGGGGGAAATGTATCTGGCTTGAATTTTAATGAGAAACTATCTACTGTATATACTCGAGTATAAGCCTAGTTTTTCAGCACATTTTTTGTGCTGAAAAAGCCGCCCTCGGCTTATACTCGAGTGAGGCAGGCAGTGGCTCCCATGAAGCTTTCCCAGGTTTTTTTGTGGTGAAATTGGGTGCCTCGGCTTATATTCGGGTCGGCTTATACTCAAGTATATACGGTATCTTGCAATTATTGAGCCAATACCTCCTTATACCATTCCTTTTAGGTTCTACCCAAGACTATAAGTCCTATTTGAGTGTTCTTTTTTACTCGCATGTTAGTAAACATATGGGGGTGAGCATGGGCATGCCCTCCTCCAGTACATTTCTCTTCCCCAGTCAGGGTTTTGGATTGCATTGGGAATACATTTCCATCCTATTCCCCAAAACATTTGAATGACTCAATTCAAAAGGCCTATGTCAGGTGAATGCTTTCACACTTTTCATCGCAAGCCTGAAACCAGAACATTAATAAAAGAAAGAGATTGACTTTCTAACAAATGAGTGCATAAAAAAGGAAGTACCACGTCATCTTGAAAAACGAAACAGTCTTTTCAGTAACGTGTGGGAATTTGTCAGTTCTTCAGTGAGATATTCTTGAATGCTCAAACCATTTCCAGTTTCCATGGATTATTACAGTGATGCTCTGAAATCCTGGAGACCGCCGCCATTAATAAGACCGTCTCGCCATGCAGTGTGAACTGCATAGATGTTGCCTCAGGCGCTCTAGAACAATTGAAACCAGTGCCCTAGTGTTGGTGAATGCTTTTCACATTGACTTCTCTGCCACAGAACCTGTGTGCACTGTAAACAAAAAACGACTTTTCATACCAAGCAAGAGTACTTTGACATGGAACCCACAGGTCGCACATGGGCTTGTTGCATGCTCAGGGGGCAAGGCAAAGATCTGACCCCACCTCTCTGCCCAAAGCCAGCTGGGACACCAATCTTTGGGAAGGAGAAGTGATGCTCTGGCTGGACCCTAGAGCCTTCCAACCCCTTTCCCAAAACTTGGGAAAGCACTGACTAGGTTTTGGGAAAGAGGAAGGAGGACTTTAGGACCCTGTCAGAGACCTCACAATGAAAGAATGGTGTGATATAAAAGCCCAATCAATCAACTAAACCCTTTTGACACAACTGCGAAACACAAGCAAGTTCCTTACAAGTGAGGGAAAGGCACTCTGCATGTGCTTAAATGTTCTTATTAAGTCCCAAAATTGGGCGCTGGTGACTTCCGGCTCCATTTAAAAGCCTGGGCTCATATCTTATTCTGGGGTGGATGGAGTGTAATTCGGGGAGGGGGGAAGGGAGAGGACCATAGAATAGATATCCAAGAAGTGAATTCTCCTTATAAATCATTTTTTTTTATGAATAGCGGGCGAGGAGTTGGATTTTTATGTGTGTCATAGAAAGACAAACCCCTGTGTGGCGGAAGCCACACACTAAACCTCATAATTTAATCTGCTTCACTACATAACAAGGTGCTGGCAGGCAATGCTCACATTAGGAACAGGTCAGTTGAAAATCTAGGGTTCTGGCTGCCGAATCAGTATGCAGATGGCTGTGTGCATGACCTGATTTAGAAACCTAATACTGCCTGCCTTTCAACAGTTAGAGGCTGTGTGTGCGCGCGCGCGCGCGCGCGCGCGTGCATGCATCCATACACACACATTAAGGATTTTTGCTCTATTTAATATCTAGAAATAAACCACCAGAGATAATCCCAGTTAAGGAAATGCACTAATTTTAATCACAACTCTTATTAAAATGAACCACCATTTTAATATGACAGCCATGGGCAGCCAAGGAAGGGGGGACAGGGAGGGGCAGCTGCCCCCCCAACCAACAAAAATAAATAAAAATACATAGCCAACTGAGGTCCTGCTCCCCTCCAGCAAAAGGCCTGCACCCCCTAGCAAAATTCCTGGCTACACCCATGATCACAGCCGATTGTATTTTGCTTGCAAAGGTACACCTCCTGGAATGAAACAAAAAAGAACTGGGGCCGGACAGCATTACATAGGATGTGAACCAAAGCAACATTAAAGCCAACATGCATAGATTTATTTTAAAATGAAGCACATGTGCATTATCTCTTCGTTTTATTTTCTGTGGCAAGCCACAGTGGGTTTTCATTTCAATTCTGACTTAATGTTTCCTGCATGTACAGTTGGGAATTGGCCCAAAGGAAGCAAAGGCGGGTTTGGGGGGTGGGGTGAACTCTGGGCTGCTCAAGAAGTACAATCGCCTAATGTAACAGCATCGTATTCCTAGTAAATGCAATGAAATATTGCTTCCCGTGGTCCCCTCTAATGGAGCTCCTTTGCTATCCAGGTTCAGACATATGTGAACCAGTTAAACAACTTTTGGCTCCCCAGCACCCTATTTTTAACCTGTCATCGGCATTGCCTGAAAAACTGCATGGGGTTTAAAAGCCTCCGCTGTTCCTTCATTTCCACCACCAAGCCAGACCAATAAATATCATTCCAAACTACTCTTTCACAGCTTGTATGCCATTTTAGCATTTCCACTGTTCTTGATATCGACATCTAACAGCATGGGACTGTGATCTCATTTTCTATTTCAGTCAGATGTTCTTGTTAGAAGTTTCACAGCAGTGCTTGGCAGCAGTTATTTAAAAAGTGGAGCGTGTTAATTACACGCATAGCATTAAAGCTTGTGAATATCTTCTCAGTTCATTTTTATGCACACAGATAGATACACATATATTAAGCTTCCCTAATCATGCATTATCGTGGTCTCAGCTTGAAGGCTTTTTTACAGATGCTAATTTCAGTACTTTAAAGCTCTGGGCTAAGTGAGAACATTTTTCCTCTTGTGTTATCTGATTGCCTAGACTAAGATGAGATGGGCATCTCTCACATTTTGCACTACTTTAAGATTAGCTGTTATGGATGCTAAAAGATAAGGAGTGCACTTTTATCTGGGAATAAGCCCCACTGGACACAAGAGACTTGGTCCAGTTTACTTTGTTTGATATCTGTACCCTATTTTTTTTCTATTTAAAAGGGTTGGAGTGGTTTACAACAAAAATACAACAAAAGCAAAACAATTAAAGTCACATAATTGGTTAAAAACAAAAAGCAAGAGTATGCTTTAACTAGGTCTCCACAAAAGAGCATTTAGAGTTCTGTAAAAAACAATCCTGGTGCCACAACCAAAACAGCCAGGGGAAGAGATAAACTTGTGCTTGTGGGTATTCACAAGAAAACTGATTTCATTCTGACATTCTTTATACCAAGCCTATGAATCCAGAATAGCATGACTGGTGCCCAATGCTCCCGAAGGTCAGAAGCAGCTTTTGGGTACCAGGCAGCAGATATTCTTAAGCAAGGATACAGATGGTGATGATGATAATGGAAAGCTTAAGGCTGCAATTCTAGAAACCAGGTGCAAGTGAACCACAACTAGGATCAGCCCCAGCAAGCCAATATTAGGGATTATGGAAGTTGTAGTTCAGCCACATCTCGGAGGGACGAAGGGTCTCAACATCTGATATACATTCCTATCTGGAGTAAGCACCATTTAATTCAATGGAGATTACTTCTCAGTAGACTTGCATAGGATTGCACTGCTAATGACTTATTTGAGCCCACAATAAATGTCATACGCTGTCTTGCCATTTCATGGTTTCTCTGACTTAGCGTATTAACCACGCTGGTGTCCTCTTGAAGTTGTCTGTGCCTTTCCTAATCTGTGGTGTGCATTCTAGCTAAGCTTTTATTATAGTGGTTTTAAATGATCTTCAAGATCCAGAAGAGATTGGATCCTCCCAGCTCTCCCTTCCAACTCCCTTTTAACTAACCTGCTTCTCCCCCCCCCCTAGAGGTTTCCTCTTTGGGAATTAAATGTGACCATGTTAAAGCTATTTTTAGATGAACGGTTTGAGACAGGAAACTTAAGCGTCTACTAATGCATGCCTAAATTCGACATAGATCCAAACTGCAGGCATTCAAGTATTTCTGACTACAGTCCTAGATCCCCAAACTGTCATTTATAAGAGGGTGGTGATCAGAAATACAGCATAGCTGCATGAGAACAAGAATCCAATCTAGTCCAGTATTCTCTTTCTGAGGTATGGGAAAGATAAAGAACTCAAAATCATGTGATTGCCTTCCTATAACTCTCGGAGGATATCTGCCTCCGAGATGCCAAGCTCCCATCCCCAACTTCAGGAAGCTATAAATTTCAGCACATTACTTTGAACACTCTAAAGTCGAACCGGTCCCCTCTCTACACAATGACTTCTTTTTGGCGTCCAATGGAGGTTCCCTATGTACAGGAATGGCAACTGCATATGCGCTGGGCTCTGGGACCTGTGTAAGTAAAGCTGCCCATTTTAGAACACACACAGCGGGGGGCGGGATCATTTCCTTAATGGGATTTTGAGCAGAGCCGCAACATCCACATTCCTGAGTTCACATCAAATTTAGCAAAACCTGCTCTAAGACAGTAGCTACAAAATCACCCAAGTTTAGATCAAAGGGTGTAAGAGTAAGAATATGAACTTATGAAGCCATACACTGACAGGAAACTGCAAGTCAAGTATCAGGAAGACTTTCTAGACATGCTAAAAGCTGTAAAATGTGGCCTCTGGCAGCAATTCTTCCCTTGCTAATTATGCATCCCACCTGGTAAAAGTTTTAGTGGTGGCTGTAATGTCCAAATCTGCTCAGAGATGTTTGCTTTGAACACTTCATGCTCTCAGAGAAAGCATGATAGTGAAAAGCAAGTGAACACCAGACATTATTATGTTACTAATTGTTAAATTGCTTTTGTTTCAAAAAAAAAAAATTACAGCAGTTTAGTTAGCTGGGGTTGCCTTACGTCAGGAATTTCTCAGACATACCCGGAATACTGCAGTCCAAAGCAGTGTCTGGGTGGAAATCGGCAAAATGTCCGGGAAAATCCGTACATACTGGCAGCGTCCCTTTTGCAGATTTCCCTTAAAAATAGCAGCCCTAAGTTAGCAAACCCTGCTAAAAGGAAGTACCCATATACAGTATGTGCATGGCAAAAGTTAGACATTAAGAGAGCCATACGTATATTTTGCTTACTTCTTCTCAATTATCTACTAAAGCATCAGCTTTGTGCTTCTCTTTATGAAGAGAAGGCAAGCGGTATAAACAAACGCATCTGTACCACAGTGAGGAAAGTCATTCGGTTTTGGCAGGAACTACTGCTATAGTAAAGCTACACTGGGCAAACAGTCGCAGGGGTCTGCAACCCGCGGCTCCGGAGCCGCATGTGGCTCTTTTACACCTTTGCCGCGGCTCCGGGGTGGCGTGTCTTCTCCCGCTCCCCTTTCCCTCCCGTCGTGTCGGTGTGTGTAGTCGGGGGGGCGGCGGGAGAGCGAGCTGCAGAGAGAAAGAGAAGTTGGCGAGCTGCGACGGGCGCGTTGACGGCAAACCAGAGCCGAGCGCGGAGCCCGAGAGCGAGAGCAGCGCCTCCTCCTCCTCCTCCTCCCGCTTCCCGGCTGGGCAATTGACAGAGCTCATTATCATGCTGCGCTCACTCGCTGCCTGTCTAGGGCCGGAGGGAGGGAGAGCGAAACGCGCGCACACACAAAAGCTGGTGTGTGTGTGTGTGTGTGGAGAGGAGGCAGCGAGCCCCAGACAAAGCCCGTGCAGCGCGCACACAAAAGCTGGTGTGTGTGTGTGTGTGTGTGTGTGTGTGTGGAGAGGAGGCATCGAGCCCCAGACAAAGCCCGTGCAGCTGTATTTGAGCTGGGCCAGCGCTGGCAGACGTGCTGCCATCTCGCAGGAGGCTCCTGATGGACGCTTGCCTAAATCGCAGCGGCGCGGGGCGGCAGGGGGCGGGGCACCGTACGTCATGCGCAATGACGTCACATGGCCCCGCCCCCTCGCCTAGGGCGCGAAAAGCGGCTCCCAGGTGTTTTTTTCCTTCGGAAATGGGTCCAAGTGGCTCTTTTTGTCTTAAAGGTTGCCGACCCCTGGTCTAGCTCATTGCTGATCACATCATTTAATGTGGATAGAGTTTTGTAAAGACTGTGTGGGCCAGAGATGCATCATTTCATAGACCAGGTGACAACTGCACCAAACTCATAGCACCCATGTGGGTGGGACTCTGTTGCCTTGGTGAGACTTTGGCCATAGTTTTTACCAGACTAGATGTATTGGGGTGGGGGTGGGGGTGTCCATACACATGTAACAATTTACTACCTCTCCTCTCCAGTGGCTGCTTTCATTGTATGAAAAGAACATAATAAGTGAAAAGCTTATAAGACATAACAGGAAGCCAATATATGACTAGTCTTGTAAGATATCAATAAATTACTTCATGTAACTTGGCCCTCCTTGAAAAAAAGCATTTAATCTTGCATATAAAGACCTATATACTGTAAGATTAACAATGCAATCACATGCATGTCTACTCAGAAATAAATCCCATTGAACTGAACAGGACCTACTCCAGGAATTCATAGTTCCCTGACTATGGAATAAGTGTCCATTGCTATTCTCCAGTATATACCAACCAAATACATCTCCTTTGTGGAGTATTTTTTTAAATAAATTATCTTTTGCCCCCCCCCCTCTTCAAGAAACGCAATGTTGATTTTATTTTTGTAACAGCTGATAAAGTTGAACATTGACTTGCCCAGATCTACTTATGAGTTTCTCACATCCAAACCCAACAATATACTTACCGTACTTTTCTCATTATTACATCAGCTTTCTAGATGCAACAGGAAATTTCATTCTGAATGCTAATGTCATTCATAATGTTGATGTTTTTTTCTTTTCTTCTGCTATTCATGTCATTTAAACACTTATTAAAGTACTGCAACAATGTGTAAACTTCATAGCAGTAAACTGCTTTAGTGGATACCATTATTTTTTCCTAGAAGACACTTATATACATCCAGCTAACATTTCAGCTTTTGTTATATTTACAATAAAAGTGTGTATGAATTTTACAGAACCTAAAGTATAAACAAACATCTGAATATCAAATTTGTTGTAAATTATGAAATGCAACATGATGAAGTCTCACTTTAGCAAGAAACCGAATTGCACCATAAAATACTATATGGTACAAATGCTGTTGGAAGGCAGAATAGAATTAATCTGGATATTCAGCAGTTTTGGCTAATTTTCATTTAGAACTCTAATAATTTTACCACTTAAGCTGCCCTGCATTCAATGGCCCACTTTCAGAGGAGATAACTGCTTTTCTTTTGATCTCTGCCAATGAACTGCTTTGTCATGGATAAATGAACTACATAATCAGGGCAGGCAAAAACCAGACTGTATTGACCCAAATAAGATATATTTTCTCATAAGTATAGGGCACTGCCAAAATGCTAAGAGACATCACTCCTGAACCATTCAAAAGCTGGCAGGCAAGTTCAAAGCCATTCAGAACAAAAGAGAACAACAGAAGGACTGAGGTGTTTTGGTTTTAAAACAGAATAAAGCAAATTCTTATATTTGTGGCTTTGAAATGTACACAACCTTCACAGTGTTTCCCATGGGATAGGTTTATCACAGACAGTCAAACCTCGGAACTCAAACAGCTCCGTTCTCGAACGTTTAAGGCTCCCGAATGCCAAGAATCTGGAAGTAAGTGCTCCAGTTTTCGAACGTTCCTCGGAAGTCAAACAGCTTCCGAGGCGCATTCCCCCCGCCCCCCCCATTTACTTTGCAGCCAGTCCATTGATCTTCTGTTTCCGAACGTTTCAGAAGCCGAACAGTCTTCCGGAATGGATTACGTTCGAAAACGGAGGTTCCACTGTACGAGTTTCCTTCCAAACTGGCAGGTTTGGATTGCACAGGATTTGCCAAAATGTTTGGTACCCAACAGGCTACTGCCATTTCAAATTACCGGTACCAGATTATCTGGAAATAGCTGCAATAGCCTGAATGGGCAATTCTATGGATCCAGCCTTCAGTAACTAAACAGACACCAAATGGCGGCATATTTGAAGCAAGTGGAATCGAAGGCTGGCATTTCCCAAAAGTATGGTGGTGGGCTCTCATTTCTTTTAATCACAGAGTCTCTATGTCACAATCGTAGTTTATCATGACAGCTGGTTTTAAGTCATTCTTGGGGATATTTATGGAAAATTATTTCCCTGTGTCTATGTACCTGGTGCCCAAGTGTGTGTTTTGTGCACGGCAAAAAAGCTTCCGAATGGGCCTTGGTGTTATTTCAGAATTAAAAATAAAGCTCTTTCTTCCATGAGTAATGGTATTGTACTTAAGGGATGGGATCATGTGTGGGAGGGGCCCTGCGTAACAAGTTTGTACAGGGCCATCTCAAGAATGATGACTGGACTCTAGCTCCTGCAGCAAACACAACTGCTGCAAGAAATATGGGTTCATTATCAGTTTTATTTATTTATTTTTAAAGGCACACCTCTAAGAACTTAAATCCCAGCTTCATTCTGCTTGAATCCAATGTTGGAATGACCTCCTTGCAACAGAAGGTTTTTCAGACATTGGCTAGTGACAGAAGTTGACTTTGTTTTAGAAACCAGTTTTTTAACCATACCCACCCACGGAATTCATCCAAAGTATACATTTCTGTTTGCGTTGTCCACAGGCTGAATGAGAAGAGACAACTAACTGGAGATATTTTTTAACTTCTAATGGTTGCCAGTTTGCTTGTATACACTTGATGAGGAGAGTGGTCCGTGTCTGAAGCTCCAATCCTATGCACACTTACTTGTGAGCAAGTCCTGTTGAATAATATGGGTCTTCCAAGTAAGTATACGTAGGCTATACGTGGACCCACTGCTTTGCTCTTCTATAGTCTTTCATCATGTACTATGGTGACAAAAACAACTAAGGGGACACTAATATTTATGCTGTATATTAGGAGAGCTTTAAAAATAGTAATATGGAATGAAGGTTCATGTGCACGAAGGGAAACATTCCACTTGTCAAATATAAAAACATAAAAAGGGTATTATAATACAAAGAGCAACCAAATCGTGTTCCAAATTCTTACAAATAATCAGTTTTTCCTCTGCCTGAAAGCAGCAGTCATAGAAACTCAACACATACTGTAAATCAAACACCAAATAACGCACAGCATGATGCATTTTTAACGCAACATTCCCCCCAAAAGTGACTAATTTGAACTCTGCGAGAGATGAAATATCACATGAGTCTTGATCCGAGAAATGAACTCCAACCAAGACTGATTCATCCTATAGTATAGTGAATGTGATGAAAGCCAAATGCTAAGATTGTTTTGCTTCACAAATGTTCATTTATCTCTAAGTGAAACATGAATGTGTTTACTTACTCTTTCCCTCCTTAACTCTTTGTAGTCAGGAAGTAAATTGTTTACCACTATGGTTATTAGAACAGAACATTTCAATTCAGATTGGGCAGGTAGGGTGTGTGTGTGTGTGTGTGTGTGTGTGTGTGTTACTTTTGTTTTTAAAGAGGGACAAAAGTCAAAATGCATGCATGTAAAGTTTGTGGGGCTGTGATCCACGAAAGCACCTTCTCTGTGGTGGGCCCATGTTGTGGAATTCCCTCCTTTCCAAGACATGCCTCCCCTCATCACTGTATACATTTCAACCACGAGTCAAGCAGCATATTTTTGCCTAGGACTTTGGGGCGGCAGAGGATGAGCACAGAATCTCTCTCTCTTGATTCCTTTTGCTAGCTTTGGTTGCTGTTTGGTAAAGTTTAATTGATGTGTTTAGCAGGCATTATGAAATTTTATGTGTTAAAGGACTGCACAGTGAATGGAAAGCTGTAAATGCACAGAAACAAACTGAAGGTCAGCATATAAAGTAATTTTAAAACAAAGCAAAGCAAAACAATTTTGTTTATCAATTCATCTTTGCTTTGGGCTAAAAGAGGCTTTGAAAGCATGCAGGAGAAATGAAGCATGCAAGTTCTCCTATGGTAGAGGAAACACCTGAACCTGCCATGCCTAGATATAATGGTGAGAGGAGGGTGTTCTCTCTGTGTCGGGCTTGGCGGTGGGAGATGTGTAAGCTTAGCACTGGACAGTCAAAACAAGCATGCAAGGAGGAAGATCAAATCTTCCCAATGGTTTACCAAGTTTGAAGTCATTCTCAGTGACGCTTTAGGAACTGGGGGTGGGGGGTGGTGGAATCTGGTCCAGAGGTCATCAACACAATATGATATGAAGGCATGGCTAGTTAAATATGCAAAGGACAAACAGCAATTTGGCATAAATAGTATTTAACAAATAATATTTAACAAACCGCAAAAGTGTATTTATCCCAACTTGTTTGTTCTTTTCAGGTTTGATTTCCTTTCGTTTTACTTTGGTTACATATGCAAACCAAATTCTTGGCTTGCATCTCTCATCGTTCTGTAACCGAGTGGTGGTGTTTCTGGATGATATACTGAGTATCTGGGTCCACTTCAGTTGGGGTTTAAGGTCTGGTTTGGGGGCAGAACTGGCTTTGGTTACCCTGACAGATGTCCTGTATTGGGAGAGTGACAAGGAGAGTGTAACCCTGCTACGCTCAGCAGCTTTTGATCATGGTATCCTGGATCAACCGAGTGGTATTGGTATTGGAGGAACTGTTCTACAGCAGTTTCATTCCTCCCTGTGTGGTTGACCCAATAGAGTAGCATTGGGGGAGTGGCTCTTCAACCCCCTGGCACTTGTGCTATGGGGTTCTTTTGGGCAACATTTTGTCCCCCTGTGCTTTTAAAAAATATCTATATGAAGCTATTTGCACAATGGTCATTAGGAGTTTTGGAGCATGGTGCCATCGGTAAATTGGCAACATGTAGCTCTATTTCCTCCATAACATCTGAATCAGGAGAGGCTGAGCAAGCTCTGGACAGGTGCCGTTATGCAGTGGTGGGCTGGATGAGGGCCAATAAACTGAGTTTGAACCCTGGGAAGATGGAGGCCTCGTAGGATGGTGTCATTGATTCAATTCCTTTTTTCAAGTCAGATAGTTACACCGACAAATTAGAAATCCGATTCAGACCTCGAAGGAAATCGTGACATGAAAGTCGATTTTAAATATGAACTTTATATGAATCTGTGGTCCTGTGCAGATATGTTTTAAGAATTTTCTATATTGGTTAATATAGCAAATACATACATAGGATGGTATTGAGCTAAATTTTACTCAAGAGTAGACTTGTGGAAATGAATGAGCATGACTAAGTTATGTCCATTAATTTCAACAGGTCTCTTCTTTGTAAAACATGACTGAATGCAACCCATCATGCTCAATCACAATTAAAAATAAACTACAGTTATGGTTTAGGGCTGCATTGGACATTTATTTCCAATCCCTTAGCAAGTTTTGTCCTCATGTTTCCAAAGGGGTGTCCCACAACTGTGAAGGTCAACTGCTTACAATGTGAAATCGGAAATGGCAGGGTCTCAAAACGAGAATTTCTGAAATTGTATCTAATTTGGCTCATTCACCACATGTTAGTAGTTCTTCCTGCTACTGCTTTAAAGTTCTTTCTATATATTTCAGAGGCACATAGTGTCGCTTTAATTAACACTTAAATAATAGGAGATCCTGGGATAATTGCTTAGCTCCTTTTGCTAGTTCATTGTCTCCTTCAGATATGATAACCTGGATTTTAAAAAGCCTGCACGGCTTAGTATATATGCACCGATAAACTGTTTACCTTTTCTAGTGTTCCACAATTAACTAAGTATAGTTAAAGTTATCACCTACCTTTCACCATCAGGTCCCAGCGTGGGTTGCAACAATATAAATTCAATATTTAATACAAATTATGTGGCCTGGTAGTGGATGCAGCTGGCAGCTGGGATGCTAACTAGGAACAAAACCTCCATGAGGCATGGTGTGAGTGTGTGTTTGCCTCATGGACATATGGTGACAAGGCATTTAAACACTTTAGTGCATCATACAGACACATAACAGATTGGGACTCGCCAACTCCTGGCTCAGACTAGACTTTGTAGGATAAAAAGGAGGCGGTTAGCCACAATCTCCAAGGCATGTCACAACATTCAGAAGACCAATCACAATGCTGAAACCCTACAATTGTTTCACCACGTCACCACCTCAAGGGATAATCTGAAACCCCCAAATGATATTGGGTCTTCTCCCAAGACAAGAAAATCCCCTGTAGAAAAGGGAAAAGATAGCTTAGTTCTGCCATTTCAGAATGATCCAATTTATTAAGGTTGATCCCCCTTTTAGCAGACAAAAAAAAAAGCGCAAAATGACAGGGATCAATCATGAGCCTGAAGATGTGTTCCCCCCCCCCCCAAGCTGGCTGCCTTTTAGTAGTAGATGGCTTTCTAAATTCCATATGATTGGCATAGTATATAACCAGCCACAACCAAAGTAAAAACAGTAATACAGTGGTACCTTGGTTCCCGAATGGCTTGGCTCCCAAACAAAATTGGCTCCCAAACACTGCAAACCCAGAAGTAAGTGTTCCGGTTTGCGAATGTTTTTTGGAAGCCGAACGTCCATTTCAGCTGTCGGCATTGTTTCCAGGGCCAATCAGCCAATCAGAAGCCGTGCCTTGGTTTGCGAACATTTTGGAAGTCAAACGGACTTCCAGAATGGATTGAGTTCGAGAACCAAGGTACCACTGGTACAAGGGGCCAACTTGTGCCTTTTTCCAGCTTTGGCTAGTACCCTAACTAAGGCATGCATTGACAAAGACAGTGACCTTGCCAGTGACCTCCAAATAGAACAACTGCAACAGGCTCTTGGTGGGGTTGCCACTGGCTTTCGCAGCATCCCATGACAAAAGTTCCCAAGTGTTCCACTATATACATATTTGTGTATTATTAAGAAAATGCATCACACCCACTATTTTAGTTGAACGGATATTGTGCAACGCAGAGTTTAGCTAGACCCGAAAAGTGCACAATTAACTTGAACTGAATTACTTTCCCCTTCCTTTAACACATCTCTGTATTGATGTACATGAAAAAACTTCCATTTCTCAAGCATCCAAAAGCTGGTGACAGTTTCCCCCCAACCCGGTCTTCAAAAGAAAGAGATCCAGAGAAAAGTTCAAGTATGTCTAAAGCGATATGTGTCAGGGCAAATAAAAAGGGGGATAGATTACAGAAATATATGCTATACAGGCATAAAGGTAGAGATAAAATAAGTTTTATGAACATTTGCCATCAGTTTCCTTTGCATAGGCAGCTTCCTCTTTAAAATCATAGGATAACTGAAAGGTAGGCTGGATTTGTTGCTGGCATACAGGTACTGTAACGAGCTGGGATTACAGGTAAAACCTCTCCCTTACAGCAGGTGCTTCTAATCTCAGCTCGTTACATACAGTAAAGATACCAGGTAGCCTGACATCTGGCTGGTTGATAGGGGATCAAATACTTATTTCACTCGTTATAATGCATATCAACCTCTGACTTTTGTCTTCTGGGTTTCTGGGGTTTTTCCTGTTGTTATTCTGTCTCTCACAGCTACAATAAACCTACCATTAAAATTATGGACCTGTCATTTCTTGGTCAGAGGGCAAACGGGCAAATTTAGCAGGGGATCAAATACTTTCCCCCCCCCCACTGTATATCTATACAGTATCTATCAATCTATCCGTGTGATAGACAGAACCTCTAACATTAAATAAGTAACCACTGAACAGCAGGAAAAGACAAGCCACACTACTGTTGGGAAACGTCTTTCAACCACACAGAAGATCTTGTGACATTTTAAAACCTAACATTCATTAAGCAAAACTACATTAAGCAAAAAAGTAAAAGGTAGAATTTTTGGCACACAAGTGAATAGCCTCAACTATGTAAAGTGTATAATCTAGACTGCAACAGAACACATTTATGGCCTGCATGCTCAGAAGAGACTACAATTTAGTTTCTTTTAAAAGGCTTGCTAAAAATAGGATAAGGAATAAATGTCTCTGATCTGGGTGTGTCACACAGAAGAGATAAACTATTAACAAACCAAGAATGTGGTGGCTCTAGTCTGTCATCATATGAAGACTGAAGCCCATAATCTGCCCTTCAACATTCTGCAGCAGTAAGGCCTGCAAGCAGAGAGCGAATTCTGAAAATGTCTCCACCGACAGGACAACGTGAATCAAGGCTTATATTGGCATCCTGCCTCGCTGCCCAGCAGCACTCTCCCTTCCTCAGCTGGTCTTCCTGGAGGTGGAAACTGCTGGTTCTGGGCCCACTAACTCCGTGGCAGCTCAGGACTTCATGAAAACCATGGGCTGTCACAACATATCACTGGTCCAAGCACATGTGGCAGGCCACACTGGATTGTTTACCTGGAAGAGGGTAATCTGGAAGTGGGGGGTATTAACTTGTCATGGTCAGATCACCTACTGTTGAAAGTCAGCCCTTTAAAAGTTTTCCCCTGGAGGACCTATGATGATGGTGATTAATTAAAGTTGTATACCACCGTGACGGGGTGAGCTCCCGTTGCTTGGTCCCTGCTCCTGCCAACCTAGCAGTTCGAAAGCACGTCAAAGTGCAAGTAGATAAATAGGTACCACTGCAGCGGGAAGGTAAACGGCGTTTCCGTGCGCTGCTCTGGTTCGCCAGAAGCGGCTTTGCCATGCTGGCCACATGACCCGGAAGCTGTACGTCGGATCCCTCGGCCAATAATGTGAGATGAGCACCGCAATCCCAGAGTCCGTCACGACTGGACCTAATGGTCAGGGGTCCCTTTACCTTTACCACCCTTCATCCAAAGAACATGGTCTGCCGTGGAAAGTTTATTAAAACACTAAAGTGAGATTTATTTACTATACAGTAAAAAGGAAATAAAACCCCACTGATTTAATGAATTAAGCAAGTGCCTGAACAGAAATCTTTACTTTTCACTAGATGAGACTCTGTTTATTTTACACACAAAGTTTGGAATGGGGGAAGCACCCAACAGATGCTACAGACCTTTCCATACCATGCTGGTCTCAGCTGTGACTCTGCCTACACAGCAGCAGACCTCAGCCACAAAATGCAATCTGGCATTATGACAGTTGAAACAACCCTGATCACTTTTGGCAAAACAATGAATCACAAGTGAAGCATGATTACATTGGACCCTGTGCAGGACTTCAGCCTGCAGTTAGTGGGTACTGAACTAAAAAGCATCACCATCAAGCACTAGCCAAAGTAGGCAAATTCAGTGTAAGAAAAACAAAAGCAGCAAAAGAAGCCAATTGAACAGCAGTAGACTAGGATGAGTGTTAGAAACTCATATACAATATAGGTGCTAAATGGGTCTTTAAACCAAGGTTACTGCATAGCTGTCAACTTTCGGATTTGAAAATAAGGGATTTTTTAAAACTTTCGGATTTGAAAATAAGGGATGCCGCGAGGGCGGTGCAACGGCACCAAGTAGCCTCGCCACCCTGTGCTCCAGAGGCTGCGTGCGAACAGGTGAGCGAAAGAGCGAGCGCATAGATGGCAGGCAGGCTGACTGTCTGGTTGGGCGTGAGGGTCTGGCTGCACAAGGCATGCAAGCTCCACCCCCAGTCGGTCTCAGACTCCTTATTGGCAGCCGAGCAACGCAGCTGAGGACCCTCCCTCTCCGACAGGGAGGGAGAGGAGCTGCTTCCTTTGAAATCCAGGAAATTTAAGGGATATCAACAATCCGGGATAGCAGCGGGAAACGGCATTGGAATAAGGGAGTTTCCCGCCCAAAAAAAGGGAGGGTTGACAGCTATGGGTTACTGTCGCCCAAATGGAGTGCCATTTTTGGGAAAGACAGCTCTAAAGTCTTATTTTTCAAATGATGGGCCGGCTGTGGTTGATTATCTGTTAAACATCTGGCTTTGAGAACTTAAAAAGGAGAAAAATCACATGATCCAGGGATAGTCCTCATATATATTGGCCTATGGTGAAAAAAGCAAGTTGGTTCCAGAAATTCATTCCGACTGTGCAGATAAAACGTAACACAGAGAATTCTACAGGATGTGGTATTAGTGTGTGAAAAGTCAAGATCCACGGATCCCCAGGCACGCACCTCCAGATGGAGATGTGAGGTGCCATCCTGGTGTCCAGGCATCTTCACCTGATCACAAGTGGCCGATAGCCAGGTGCACAATGCACCTGGCGCCTAGCTAATTTCTAACACAGATTAGGATAAGACACATTCTAAGGCCTGGCCCCTATCAAACTCTCTCAGGAGATCAGGCTTGCTCTTTCACCTGAGCAACTCTTCCTTACGTCTACTTTGGCTGAGTTTATCACCAACAAGCCTTACTTTGCCCTGCTCAGCCTTTTCGTCTCCCTCCCAAGACCTCACCCTATGACTGGACAGGACCCACCCAAGCCTGGCAGTTCCATTAAGTAGCATTTGGTCACACAAACTCCATTGTCTATTTAGAATAAACTGAAAACTTAAAAAACAACAACCCTGTGTGAAACATTAGGAGGAGGATGGATCCTTCAACAGTGTTGGGAGTTTATTCCTCCTATCATTTCTGTTTGGAGATGTTGGCTTGTGAATCAGTCTTACGAATGATCTCACCTGTGGGCAAGTTGCATGACCTGTATTTGTGCTTCTCCTACTGCGGCTGGTTATATGTATTAGAATGCAGACTTGCATTCCCCATTCCTTCATGTAGGCAGTCCCCCCCCCCCTTTCAGGTATGCTGTGGTGTTACTTGCAATGCACATAAATTGGCAGCAGCAGAACCTATGGCACATTAGTTCAAAGAACAACCAACAAGCCAGTGGCTGAGATTATCTGTGGTTCCCTTGTCCAAATTGGTCTTTGTCTAGGGCAGGGGTTGCCAACACAGTGCCCTCGGCTATCACGGCACATGCAAAGGTGGTCATTTGTTCTCCCAGGCAGGGATGTGTAGGGTGGATGCTAAAGAATGCCCCCTAACCATGGCAAACGCGAAAACTTTGCAAAAAATGCTCAGGAATGTCTCCTACTGCTAAAGATCAGCCACGGTTTCAGAATTCGCTGTATAGTTAACTTGCAGGGCAATGGCATATATGCTGAATGTGGCCAGAGCATGCCAATACGCACATCCCTACCCTAATACTCAACAAACCAATAATGTTGTTAACAATACTGACAACATTGTTTATAAACTTTACACCCAACAGAAGTGCCACAAAGGCACTTGACAGCGTCTCACTGGCCCACCCCTATTGCAAGTGAAAGGGGGGGCAGCCTGTTCTCAAACAAGGTCATCCATGCCAGCTGAGACACAGGACCAACCAGCTGGGAGCCAAATGGCCCAAGCTACCCCAAACAAATGACCAAACCCCCACTGATGATCATGTCGCAAGACATCCTTAAAGCCTTTGATTGCTTAGAATGGAAATATCTATTAGCAGTATTAACTAACATTAAATTTGGCCCCAACTTCCTACAAACCCTCAAACAAATTTACTCCCAAGCCTCAGCAAAATGCAGAATTAACAATATGAACTCCAATGTCATAGCAATCCAAAGAGGCACAAAACAAGGATGCCTACTGTCTCCCTTCCTATTCATCTTGTCCCTAGAACCTCCAACAATCTGACTCCGAGCAGCCCCAGATATTAAGGGTATGGAAATAAAAGGTAAAACCTACAAACTAGGACTCGTCACAGACGACCTGATGGTCACAACACCAGACGCAACACAGCAACCACCCTAACAAAAGAACTCAACACATTCACAATGGTGTTGGGCCTACAAGTAAACTTTGAAAAATCTGAGCTTATGTGCTTCAACACACACACACACACACACACACACCCAAAAGGAATTCACCAGCATCACAAAGATAAAATTCTGCCGGCACCAAATTCAGGTACCTAGGGGTTCAAATAACCAGAAACCTCAACAAACTACACCTGCACAATTACAAGCCCCTATGGCGACAAATCAACAGAGACCTGAGGAAATGGAACAACACCAACTTCACCCTCTCAGACAAAATAGCCATGATCAAAATGATCAGCCTCCTCAAACTAACCTATTTATTCCAAACCCTCCCAATCTGGATTCCCCCAACCCAACTCCAGAAGTGGCAGGAAAAAACTTCACTGGTTTATTTTCTCACACAAAGTGTCAAGAATAAGCCCCAAATACCTGCACCTCCCCTCCTCAGGAGGATGGGGAATCCCCAACATAGAATCATATTACATCACCAACCAAGTACGCCACATAATCCCGTATACTCTAGAAGATGAGACGAAACAATGAGTCCACTTAGAGAGAGAGACACCATTGAAAACATCCCCACAACAGCATACCCATTTCTCCTAAACAAACTAAAGGAAATCCCCACAACACTGAACAGGAAGGGAAAAGTAGACAAACTCTCCCCATCTCCACTAACCCCCCTGGCCTATCACCCACTATTCCAACATGCAGCACAAAACCTCCAGATAAAAATCTGGCAAGCCAAAGGCCTACACTGTCTAAAAGACTTCTATAAAAACAACAAACCCATATCAATACAAGACAAACTAGGGGGCACCCAAATACCTTGGCTAACATGCCATCAACTACATGCCTTCTTATATAATCCAGCAATAAAATCAGCAGCCACTAGGCTCTTGACCACCTTTGAAAACCTTCTCCTGGCAGCAGAGGGACACGGCAAAGGGATGGTATCCACAATATACAAAATACTGCTCCAAAATCCTATAAACCCCCTTGATGCAATCCAAGAACAATGGGAGCACGACATAGGCTACGAAATTAACAACACCCAATGGACTAAAATGCAGTCTAAACCCCCCTTTAAGTCCATATCAGTCAAAGGAAGGGAACTCACTCTGAAGCTCACCTGCAGGTGGTACTTAACACCACGGAAACTGGTGCTGATACGCCCAGGAACCTCACCAAGATGTTGGAGAGGCTGCACCTCCGCAGGCACATACCTCCACATGTGGTGGCCATGCCCTATAGCCCAACCCTTCTGGACAGCAGTCCTACAAGATATATGCAAAATAACTAAACAGGTATTCGAACTCACCCCAGAACTGGCCCTACTGAACATCTTCCAAGATCATAATGACCACTCACATTATACAGAGCTTATAACCCACCTACTCTCAGCAGCCAGAAGCCTCATAGCCAGACACTGGAGAGACCTGTCAGGAGTAAACATGGACCAATGGTATCAAATTGCATGGGAAACAGCCTTACTAGAAAAGCTAACCAATACACTGAAACTGAACTGGAGACAAATAGAAGAGGACGCCTTCACCCCAGTATGCCTCCCCCTTATCACATACACAGCCCAACAAGACAACAACGAGAATCCACCGACAGCATACGAATCAATCTGGCTTATCTGACCCAACAAGCCCCCCACCCCAATGCAAACAAACCGCACTGCAGCCAACCACAACCAACCACACCCTGCCCCCCAATACCTCTCACTACGAAGGAAATGTAATAAACAAATAGAAAGAGAACCTACCCAGTCGACGCTGACACAAAACCCCACACGTACACTATATAAAACAATAAAAGCCTCACCACACCATCCCTCCTCACCCCACTCTCCTTCCCCAACCTTATACTGTACTCAACACTAATGTCTCACAACAAATGTAACTGATTTGTAAGAAAAAAGAGGCAAAGCATGTACTTTTGTAAACCAATAATTTTAAAAAAAACACACACACAAGGAGATAAAATTTGTTACAGAAGCAATGATATATGATTTGACACTGAATTTCTCTGGCCATTAAGAACATCAAAACGAAACAGAGAGTATCAAACTAAGCTGGAGAGGGAGTGAAAAGAGATGCCTCTAGCAAAACAGAAATGAGCCCTGAAGGTTTGGAAGCTTTCGGCATGCATGCGTTCATCATTATAATCAAATTGGAGGATTTCCATGGCCTTGGTCAAGAAGCTTAGGAAATTTATTCCCCAGCTCCCTCCTAAGAGGTAGTGAAATGACAGTCTCCAATGCACAAAGACAAAAGCAGGGGAACTGTGAATATATAATTCCTATACGTAGACCAATCCTTGTGGTAGAATATCCTAGTAAACAATAACGCCCTCTGTCTGTCCTAATCCAATCTCAGATTAATGGCTGCAGAAAGGTCAAAGGAGTTAAGGCTCTCCAGGATTTTGTGGGCTGCATTACCTTAAATAGCATATCTTGACCTTTTCTTAGAAAGAAATTATGTGATTTTGATTTTTGCCTGCCCTCTCTCAACGGACTCAGCCAACTAACGCAACTTCAAAACAAGTAAATCAATATAAAAATCTGTGAACAAGATTTTGACAGGGAGTGAAACTCAAAACAACTGAGTATAAAAGGGGAAAGCAGCTACGGTTAACACCTGTAATAACAGAAATTGTGTTTCTTCTTAAAAGCCCAGTAATTCTAATCAGAAAAGTAAGAGTGCACGCAGATTGCAGCATATCCAAATATCGTACAGGGATGTCGAATGTTGGAACATCTCTTTCTAATGTCACCAGATTCTCTGGTGCCCTGGCCCATCCAACATCAGAGCTCCAGCATCAGTAGGAACATAAGGTGGGCATGTTGGGGTTTCATGGAAATGTCTTGGATCAGAATAATCCAAAGGCATCCCGGGCTCCCCTGACAAGCCCCCAAGCCTAGTCTCATTACTTAGGCACTGCCCCAAACACCTGGAGATATTTGACGTGGGCAGTATGTTGTATTTGGCTGTGTGTGCACCTGCCCCCCAACACACCCCAGCTCATTTTTCCAAGGCCACAAGGATAGCAAAAACAGGAGTTTTATCAATTCCTTGGTGGACCACTAATATATGACTAGTGGCAAGTAGCAACCAGGCTGGTGCACCTCAGTTATGCAGACCTGTAATGGTACATTGCAGGGGGAATTTTTAAAAAAAGAAAAAGAAAAGAAAAGAAATGCAAAATATTGCTAATGAAAATAGAGTGGCCAGTAATCATTTTGCTGAGTTCCATTCCAGCTGTGAAATAGGATTGAATTTTGTGACTTGCCAGACAGATTGCACAATACGCTCATGACCTCAAGTGAGCCTGATCAGTCCCAGAGATACTAAGTTCTTTCATGGCTCTGAATCAAGAGCTAAACATGAATCACCACTTCCTCTATTTATGGCAGAAGGAATATTAAGCACAAGGCACACAGCGGCATTTAGCACCTACAAGTTTCATTTCCACATTACAGAACTATCTTCTGCTCTCACTGCACATTTACCGCTGTGGAAAATATATCCACACGTTCACCGTTTAAACAGGCAGCTATGGTGAAATACTGAATGAATGAATGCAGCGAACACTTCATTTACTGGGAAAGATTCTGTAAGAGACCCATTTTTTAAAATGGTATGCATTCAAGAGACGTGATTTCCTAACCCTGAAGCAAGCCACTGGGAGGGTTCTTAGAAGGGAGACATCACCTACTAAGGAAACGCAAAACAATTCTGGAGCTCAGCTGACAAAGAATAACAGAATAAAGGTGAATATGTCATTTGTGTCCATGTGATTTTCATTTGCCATTTTTTAGCTTACCACCATAAACCGCACAATACTAGCAATTTCCAGAGGGAAATTGTAGCCTATTGCAGCAAAAAAACAAAGAAGAGTATCGTGGAACCTTAAAGGCTAGCAGTTTTATTGTGGCTGCAAGATTTCATGAACTACAGCCCACTTTAGCACATGCATGGAAATGTTATCCTGAGATACTGATTTATGTATGCAGTTTAGGAGGTGGAGGGTTGCAAATAGTGAGTTCAGAGGGAAATTAAATTTCTGATCTACTTTATGGCAAAGAAGCTAAGAAAATGAGCTATTTAAGAGTCTCTGCTAAGCCCTAGCAAGAGATAGCGCAAATCTATTTTTTTTCAGACAGGTGATTTTACAATATTGGGATATGAGCTACATTCATTAGTCTGCAGAAAGGTTACAATCCCAACTGAGTGTGAAGAGCTGTGTGCAAAAGATATCTTGATCTAGCAGCCACAGATCTTGATGGTAATATAGCACAGGAAACTGCCATGATGAGGAAACGGAGGACACAAACAAATGAAGTCAAAAGACCAGATTTCCAAGCAGGAGGAGAGAGGTCCGTCTTAATAGTGGATTGTCTTCCACACAGCAAAGAGCTGGCAAATCTGCAGTTACAGTAATCCATAATCAAACAGAATATTCTTCATATCAATCAGTACTACTGCTAAAGTCCTCCACCAGTGGGACTACTAATCTACAGTAAATATTTGTTATTAATTAAACTATCTTACGTCTCTTCCACATAAGATCTGCATAGTTTTCCTCCCTTAAAGGGAATAAAATGATACAAAACACTGTATGATTTATTTCTGAGTAAGCGTGTATAAGATTGCACTATATGATTTCTGCTCTTTCACTCACACTAAGGAGTGGGGAACCTGTGGCTCTTCAAACATCAAAAAATGGAGAGGGGGAGAAGGTTATATGCAACCTTGGAGAAAGGTGGGATATAAATGTTATAATCAATTGATCGATCAATCAATGTACCCCAATGGGCATGGTTAGCAATGGTGGGATCTGTTGTCCAACAACATCTGAAGGACCAAAGGTTACCCACCTGTTTAACAGTATTCTGTCTCAAAGCTTCAGATTTCCCCCCCAGCCACATTCAGGCATGATCTAAGAAACAAAATCTGGATGCTTCGTGATGGGGTTCATTTTACTGCACTGCAATTACTATACTACAGATATAAACCCATGCAAGTCAGTTTACATTGCCTAAAAATACTGTCCATTTTCAAAAAATACACACTGCTGACTGTTCAGCAGTTACTCAGCATTAAGAAAGGAGTCTTTCATCCAGTGTAGCATGTTCTTCCTCTTTCTACCTAAGGCTGAACTATTGCCAGAGAGACTCTAGGGTAAACTCAACTTTGACTAGAAAACTAGAAGACACATTTTCGATGTTTAAGAGTGCAGTAGAGTTTATACTGTAATAAGCACAAGATAAAAAGATTTGACCTTTTGAGAGTATCAATGGAAACTACAAGAGGTATTCATTGGAGAGGATTACCCTGCAAATTCAACGTCAACGTCAAGAAATCAACGTACAATGCTACAAATGAGGCAGGAAATGATGAACAAAGAAAGGAATTTCATAGATTCCAGATGTACCCTAACACCAGCTGCGAGGTACAAATTAAGGCCTTATGAAGGCCACTACTGTCCATTTTCTTAGAGGAACTTTTGTTTTTTAAAAGGAAAATAACAAACCAGAGATAAACGTCTTAATGTTTCCACAATGAAATCAGCATCTGCATTCATCTGCGGTCAGTTACCAAAAAACAAAAACACATTGGAGGAAAAAGGGTTTTAAAATTATATCAAAACAAACCTCACTATCAAAAGCCCCTAGGGTAACTGCTAATTAGCTGTTTTGCATTTTCATGTGAGAAACTCATTAAGTTTAGAAGTATGTATATGAGGATAATGGTCTCCTTCCTCCAGTCACCCTGTAGCAGCAGACAAGTAGGACATTAATCCACCACACATATGTACTGCCACCTTCTTAAGGTAAAGGTAAAGAACCCTTGGACGGTTAAGTCCAGTCAAAGGCGACTTTTCAAGCCGAGGGCCATGTGGCCAGCATGACTAAACCACTACTGGCGCACGGAGGACCGTGATGAGTGCCAGAGCCAATGGAAATGCTGTTTACCTTCCCGCCACTACAGTACCTATTTATCTATTTGCACTGGTATGCTTTTGAACTGCTAGGTTGGCGGGAACTGGGACAGAGCAACGGGAGCTCACCCCGTTGCATGAATTCAAACTACCAACCTTCTGATTAGTGGTTTAGACCACAACGCCAACCATGTCACACCTTCTAACATCATATCCACACATAAGTGGGCTTTGTGCATATATTGAATCATAATCTTTAATATTTGTCTTATTTATCAAGGTCATATAATTATGATCATCTTCTAAAAACATACCTAGTTAAATAAGCAACATGTAATCATCGAATATCTTCCCCTCTTTCTGTAATCTCCCCTTAACCGAGAACTGAGTAGCAGACATTCTTATTGATGATGAACCTAAAAGGGAGAATGGTTTTGAGGAAGGGAGCACATAAGAGTGCCTGCAGCACATTTGGCTATTCTTTCCTCTTCCATTGATGTAATGTAATGCGCTTGAATTTTGCAAGTTCTCTTCCAAAACAGGAACACACATGCGCAAGACGTGGAGGCTTCTAGAACAGACTTTGCCAATCAAATGCTGCTGGTTATGAAACCATCTCGAAAAAGCACAATGTCAACAGGCCTGGCTCCAGGGCAAAGTGAACTAAAGATGAAGCAAAGTTTTATTATCTATAAAGGTGCAGTAACAACAAAATGTGATACTTTTCAGTTAATCACACCATGTGAATTAAGACAAGGGTGCATGTGTGTTTTGATTTCAGCCATTTAGCAGCTCAAAACTACATTTTCCAGAATACAACTGGTCTGACCATCTGCATGAGCAGAATTAACGCTTAAATGAGATTGTTTTTCCAATCACATGAAGCCTTCATATTTGCTCCTTCCATCTATACTTCACATCAGTTTTTCTAGCACCCTTCCTGACTTTAGTCTCAGGGAGCCAAGAACCCAACCGTCTTTCACCCTGAATGTCGTACATCAAGCAAGAAGAGTAACAGAGTTGTGAAAAATTATAAACAATTATAATTATAAAACAATTATCAAATTATTCAACCTTGGCATATATGTGTTTTCTTATCTATTGGCACCAAGCGCTAACAGATCTCTTTAACTCCCCTTGAATTTTACACTTTTGCGAAGACCTTGCACTTGTCTTGGCCTTTGCCCATTTTCGTCTCTTTCCCTGTTCCATTTCCGGGTTTTTGGGGGGGGGCTGCCCTGTGCCTCTTAGCTTTCTTCTGCTAAGCAGGCCCTACACAACCCCCACAACCCTACACCCTCTACTTCTAAATAGCTTCACAAAAAAGAAATACTAAAAACCCCAACAGGTTGCTAATGTAGCTTGATGCACTACGTTTTTTAGCGCAGGAACATTCCAAGAAAAGAGAACCTTACTTTCCTTAGGCATAAGACAGAGAGCTTCTTTTACACCAGTATTATTTCACTACCTTGTAGCAGGAGGTGAAAATGTCAAAACAATATTCCTTCCATGTAAAATACAAAATGAGTTATACATTACATCTATTAAAAATTTATGCTAGATGTGTAGCACGCTACACAACACATACTCTAGGACAACCTGTCCCAAAGGAACCTAGAAGTGATAGGTTTGTTTTTAAACTATTTTAAAACTGTGCCATACTTCACAATACAGTCCCTCAGTGGAACACCTTAGCTGAGATGGTGTGGGCTGCTTAGTGATTGCGGGGTGGGTGGGTGTAGAAACAGCTCTCTTCATTGTCAGGCTACAACATAAATCTACTGTCCCACTGTCTGTATCTAGAGTTGAATCTTGGGAAACAAAACCTCGTTTCCTGTTTAGGATCTCGGCATTGATATACAGCCAGATTACACTGCCATAATTTACACATCCATTTTCTGTAGGAAGTGCAGACACACAGGTGATCTGAAGAGGGTCTTAAATGCAAGCTTGCTTGTTTGGTAAAGGTAAAGTGACCCCTGAAAGTTAAGTCCAGTCGCGGACGACTCTGGGGTTGCGGCGCTCATCTCGCTTTACTGGCCGAGGTAGCCGGCGTTTGTCCACAGTCAGCTTCTGGGTCATGTGGCCAGCATGACTAAGCCGCTTCTGGCAAACCAGAGCAGCGCACGGAAACGCCATTTACTTTCCCGCCGGAGAGATACCTATTTATCTATTTACCTTTGACGTGCTTTCGAATTGCTTGGTTGGCAGGAGCAGGGACCAAGCAACGGGAGCTCACCCCGTCGCGGGGATTTGAACTGCCGACCTTCTGATCGGCAAGCCACCCACGTCCCTGCTTGTTCAGTAGCACCTGCTAAATGTGTGTGTGTGTGTGTGTGTGTGTGTGTGTGTGTGTGGAATCACTAAAATGTTTAATCATGCAGAGCCAATCCCATTTCACTTTTTCTTCCTCTTTTCCAAAGAAGGTAAGAGTCATGCCCCAAATCCCACAAGCAACAAATGGGTGATTCTTCAGACCAAAACTGTTTTGGAACTACAACTCCCATCATCCCTAGCTAACAGGACCAGTGGTCAGGGATGATGGGAGTTGTAGTCCCAAAACATCTGGAGTGCCAAGGTTAGCCACCACTGGCCTAGGTCTTGCTGATCAGAAGGCCGGCGGTTCGAATCCCTGCGACGGGGTGAGCTCCCGTTGCTTGGTCCATGCTCCTGCCCACCTAGCAGTTCGAAAGCACGTCGAAATGCAAGTAGATAAATAGGAACCACTGCAGCGGGAAGGTAAACAGCGTTTCCGTGCGCTGCTCTGGTTTCGCCAGAAGCGGCTTTGTCATGCTGGCCACATGACCTGGAAGCTGTACGCCGGCTCTCGGCCAATAAAGCGAGATGAGCGCTTCAACCCCAGAGTCAGACACGACTGGACCTAATGGTCAGGGGTCCCTTTACCTTTACCTTTCCTGACTTAGAAGTATACTAGCCTCATCTTTCTGATCATACACAATACCTCCTCACAATACCCAGAGCCGTAGCTAGGTGATCTTGTGCCCCTGGCAGAACCGTCCAGATTGTGCCCCCTAGCCACGGACAAATTAGCTCTTCTTTCCGCCTCTCCTCCAACAACCCGCCCCTTCCACCCATTCAATTCACCCTCTATTTAAAACCATTTCTTATGAGGCAATAATTGATATTGATATTTATGGACACATTTTTAGCCAATTTTGCGGCCCCCATCGCCTGCGCCCCTGGAAGGGGCCCACCTCACCACCCCTGACAATACCCCCACATTCTGACCTATTCAGTTCCTGCTTTTGGTCAAGTTGCAGAATAATTCCTTGCTTCTTGACTGGAATTATTTGTTCTTCCATTCCAGCTACTCCTGATACTGCAGAAGCATGACTCACATCCTAAGACAACCACAAAGGGCCTCACATTGAGGAGAAGAGAGTCTATAATATATTTTTTAATCATAGCTGGGCTATGAATTACATTTGTAATAGGAAAACTGCCAAAAATGGTATCCCTGTGGCAATAACTCCCCCATCCTGTTCTCTACAACAGAAGTGGGGAAACTATGGCCTGCAGGCCACACCTGGCCTATGGAAGCTTTTCAGCTGGTCTTTCAGCTAGTTGGGAATACAACCCTATTGTCCTAGGTGGGACAATTCAGATTTCTTTTCCATAGGCCACACTGAGCCAGCTGCTGGACCTAAGGAAGTAGCGATGTTGCCAAATCAATAGGGGTCCTGGGAAACCCAATCCTGTGAAACATGGATGTCTTGCAAGAGGCCAGCTGCCTCCCACAAGACAAAGCTGCCCATCCAGGGTGGGAGTTGCGTTATGAACGGGCTGTGAAAGACAGACTGTTCTAACTTGAAATTTGCTTTGAAAGTGCACTACAAAAGGAAATATGCAAGCTTGAGAGCTGGCGAACTATCGTGAGCGAAAATGTTTATTCCAGCCATGAACTTGGTACACTGCCTCATGCAAATCACTCTCATTCGGCCTCAATATGAGATGATAATAATATGGGATAACAATACTAGCCTACTTCATCATGCTGCTGTATGAATTATTTTTAAATTTTTATACCGCTTACATGTCAGAGGGCACGTGGGTGGCGCTGTGGTCTAAACCACAGAACCTAGGGCTTGCCAATCAGAAGGTCGCCGGTTCGAATCCCTGCCATGGGGTGAGCTTCCGTTGCTCGGTCCCAGCTCCTGCTAACCTAGCAGTTCGAAAGCACGTCAAGTGCAAGTAGATAAATAGGTACCACTCCAGCGGGAAGGTAAACGGTTTTTCCGTGCGCTGCTCTGGTTCGCCAGAAGTGGCTTAGTCATGCTGGCCATGACTAGGGAGCTGTACACCGGCTCCCTCAGCCAGTAAAGCGAGATGAGCGCCGCAACCCCAGAGTCGTCTGCGACTGGAACTAATGGTCAGGGGTACCTTTACCTTTACCTTACATGTCAGAACGGCTTCTAAGTGGTTTACAACTATAATCAAAATATGTCACATTAAAGCATCCTTAATTAAAATATACAATAAAACAATTTAAAACTGTAACAATTAAAACAACATTATCACAAGTTCAATTCAGGGGGGGTGCTTGCCTAAACAGGCGTGTCTGGCCCACTCCTGGTCTTCAAGATAGTAATGTGTGTCTCCTGCCCAGGTCTACAGTCATAGTGGACTTGAGCACAGGAAAAAAATGCTCACTTTCTGATAGATGCAAGTTGCACAGTAAAGTACATATAGATGTTATGGTCAGGAAGAGGAGAGCCCACCACAGAATATACCAATCTCAGTAGCTTCCCTGTGCAAAATGTAACATGTAGCTCAGCTGGCCTTCCAGGCATTCTTAAAAAACACTTCAGCTGCCTTTTCAAAACATTAGGTTTTACCGGTAAGCAGCTTTACCCTTTTCTTTTTACATCTAATACTGAAGTCATTTTCATTTTAAAAAATAAAATAAAAAGTTTTGATAACATTCCCCGCTTTTTAAATTCAGTACTTCTCTGCAACGTTCATAAAATGCCATGCATGCCTGAAAGTTCCTAAAGAGCACTTGCCATTTCAGCGACCTTGGTTCATATTTCTTCACGGTTCTCCCAGGTGGGAGCAGCAAAACTCCACAGCAAATGTTTCTGTCCACCATGATTAGTGTCACAGAAGAAACATCTTTCATTCTGATAGGTATTCTTGGCTAAGGGTGGGCGGGGGGGATGGGATCCCTTGATCTCTCAAAATAGAAGCCTGAATTAAAACTGAAAGCCATGCAAGCAATCCTACGTTCACTAGAGAAAGACATCCCACTCTGATGACACAGACAGCAGCAACTTCAAATTTCACATACCCAATTCCGGCAGCCCTGCAATTTCGTTTCATTTTATTGCCATAAACAAGAGTGGTAACAAATAAAACCTGCACTCTTTGCTTCATGGAAAGAATTGAATAGGAAAGCTTGCCCTTATTTGCCTATACAGTATTTGTTTTCCAGTTAAGAACAGCCAGTCATTCAGATATTTGAAAGGGGGGGGGGGAATCCAAAGAATCATGAAATATAAGAACAATACATATACATTTAATATGTGCACATAGTACATATTTAATATTGCAAGGGTGATGTGTAGACGTTTTGGTTATATCCCAAGCTGCATCAGGAAAAAATGTGTTATTCTAGTCTGCCACCATGTAAAGCACTTCTCTCCTACACAGCAGCCAAATAAAGGTTTTAAACACTACCACCATGTATAGAATTTTTTGTGCCCATTTCCCAAAGCTGTTCACCATGTAAACTGGACCAGTAAAAAACCAACCTTGCCAGGTAGTACAGCCACCACCTCTGTAGTCCCACAATCCTCAGCCAGGGGAAGCTCAGGTTGTTGTCTGGATGTTCTTGGGATTCACAAGGCAAGAGCCACAGCCCCAAGCCCTTAAGTTACTCAGCAGCATATGACCAAGCAGCCAGGTACCAGATTCAGAGCCAAGCTTACTTCAAGAAACCACACCAAAGTAAATGCAAAACTTTATTAAGGAGGTTATAACCATAAGAACCCTATACCGATAAAATGCAGGGCTAACAGTGTAATGCCACCTTTGGGAATTCAAGAGCGGAACAGAAAAATAACAAAGCTATTTTGCCTCATGCTAATGCTAACTCATTAGACATTAGGCATCCAGCTTGTGGTTGTTGCAATTCAGGATCCTTCATCGAAATGGGGAACATTCCACCTTAGGCCAGGACTAATTCTTTCTAATACCAAAAAGATCTGGTTTCCTGCCAGTCGTAGGAAACACTCACCATAACCAATACTTCTGGGCCTTTATATTTTATACTCTGCAAAAACTTTGTCCTATTACATCCTTGTGGGTTATATGGGGTGCAGGTGGAGGGGTGGCACCTCTGGTGGGTGACACACCGTGCTCCTTCTGGGGTTGTTGGTCCACCTTTGGTCCCCGACCCTGTACTTGGCTCTCCCCTGTGGCTTCTAGAAGCTGCACAGCATGCGACAACGACCACACCTTAGGAAATGGCTGTGACCAGGGCTTCCTCAAACTCGGCCCTCCAGATGTTATGAGACTACAATTCCCATCATCCCTGACCACTGGTCCTGCTAGCTAGGGATCATGGGAGTTGTAGGCTAAAACATCTGGAGGGCTGAGGTTGAGGAAGCCTAGCTGTGGCTGACCAGCTAAACCAGGTGAGGGTAGCCAATGAGTCTCAAATCCTTAATGAGCTAGGGACTTCACCCAGCATGCAACTACGGGCTCCAGCAGATTGAGCAAGTGAGACCAATAGTGGGTCCAACAGTCAAGTTTCTGCAATTGCTGTAGAGGGAAGTGAGGGTAGCCTATCTAGGAGAAGAAAAACTCTGATCCTAAGTCTCCGCTGGCTTGTGGGATATCTTGAAGAACAGGCAAAGGAGCAGGCCTAGACAAATCCAGAGTGGAGTCCCTAAGATGGTTGGATGGTGCCTCTTTCCAGCAACTCCTGTCACCAAGCTGTTGCCAAACGTATTGCTCTGCTTTCATTTGGACCACACAGCAAGGCCGAAAGAGGGGTCTTGTTGCTTGGACAGCCCAGGCCCTCCATACACACTGTCCAGGCTTGCACTCCGGGGAGGTCACTTTGATTGACTTTACGCCTGAGGCTCACTCCATTGCCTCTTGCTTTCCATATATTGTGATATACTTTTCAGCAAGAGGGTTCACATTTAATTCTTTCAGCAGCAAGTTGTTACTGGTGCAGAATATTATTATCCAAGAGGCAACTTTCAAATATTCCATTTTGGAGTCCCAGGGCCATTAAGTACCTCAGTCAGCTCAGTGTTATTAGAGCACGTGATTTTGCATACAAAAGACCCCAAGACCTGAAATCTCAGTGTAGACCAGCCTTTGCCAACCTGGTGCCCTCCAGATTTTGTTGAACTATAACACCCATCATGCTGAATGGGGCTGATGGGAGCTCTAGTCCAACAGCATTGAGGGCACCAGGTTGGCGAAGGCTGGCGCAGACAATCCTGAGCTAGATGGAATATTGGTCTGACTCGGGATAAGCAGCTTCCTGCGTTCCTGAATTATTAATTCATCTGGTGCACTTAGTACATGCAATTATACATACACATCATTTTAAAGATTTATTGCCCTCCGCTTCTGAGAGTATTGCCACATAACAAATTAAACAGCCTTCTTTTAAGCACAGTGTTTCCAAACTGTGCTTATTAGCTTTTCCGTTCCTAGTTGCTACTCAGCACAGGTATCTACCATGCCAAGCTACATAATGAATGCTCCACCTACACAAGTTTTGCTCTCAAGGGAGCCTTATTTAATTCAAGGCATCAAATAAAGGATTTGATCCTACACCCTTGTTACGAGAGACTGGGAGAGCTATGCAACACATCTTAAGAAAGACGGCTGCGGTTGTTAAGTGCAATGGAGAAAATTAAGAGGTAGCAAAAATCATTGTGCACTGCAGATTTTGCAGACCACCCACCAACACAATAGAAAATTATGCTACTGAGAGAATAAGTTTAAATTTAACAACAGTGTAGAATGACTATTTCACTTGTTTCCACCGTACAAAGTCCTCCACAATGAGGATGGCTGACACTTCTGGCAAATCTCAAAAACAAAATGTAGCGATGGGAGGGAGGGAGGGAAACCAACAATGACTTTCTCACTCTATCTGGAAATTGAAAACCTTAAGTTCTAATGGTGCCTCGTAGTTTAAAATGGTTTAGCTAGAAATTTTTTACTAAGAAAGAAGACTCAGGTGGACTATCCACTATTGCATTTCATAGAATAAATTTATATACTACTTGATTGGAGAGGAACGGGACAACTCAATGGCCATCACAAGTTCACTAAGCACCAAGAACTCACATTGCATTCAGTAACCGATGAATGACGACAAAACCTATTGCTGGCATTGCTACCTCAAATGGGCATGTGAATTGTACTATTTTATATATCAACAGTATAGTTTAAGGCAGGAATGGGAACCTGTGACCCTACAGTTGTTTGTTGGTCTATAACTCCCATCATTCCTAGGTTTGATGTAAGCTGGAATCTAACAACATCTGGAGAGCTGAAGTTCCCCATTCCTGGTTTAAGGTTAATAAAATTAAAGCTACAGAAGATCTCTATGGCAACGTAACTTGACTGCCTGGAAGTCTCAAACAGAGCATTTCAAGACAACCACAGAATGTTAAGAGCAAGGTCAATGACGGTTCTCTACTTCAAGTTATAGGTTTTGATAAAACTCCCCAGAATGCATGTTACACTTGTGCAATTACATCAAAGAGTATAGCAATTAAGGAGTGCCTAATGATATTTATTAACAAGTTAAGTTGCCAAGCAAAAGTAACCTCTTTGTAGTTCTCCCAACCAGTCATTTGCCACATGCCATCTGTTGTTTTCTTTGAGGTTCTGCTACACTGACTCATGGAAATGTCACAGCCACACACTTCCACAAAGTGGCAATCTTGTAGGAAGTGTTTGCTTGCCTCACATGACACGTCTGTCTTGTTTATGTACAAGGAATTTGAGCAAAACCCCCCACAAAATTCTATTTATTTCAGCAGAGAAGAAGCATATCTATATCTATATCTACCATATATCTATATCTAGAGAAGGCTTTGAAGACAAACAGCACCAGCAAAATGTAGCCATATTAATCCAAAACATGATCTAGATTTTTTTAAGGCATGCCCTTCGCATTCAGTCACATTTGCAAGATTTTTTTATTATTTTTTTTAAAGTCAGATGGCAGAGCAAACTTATTGCTAGCAACAAGCACATCTATTTTTAGGGATTTGTTGTTAATGGGAGGATAATATTGTGCACTTTTTGTAGCCATTTAAATTTCACTTACGGAACCACTCCACTTTCCCCCAAACACCACACAATACTGTACTTTTTGTAGGCTACTTGTAGAGCCAATATGTTCACATGGAAGTCAGCCCTCTGCATTTCAACAGAACAAAAACAGTTTCAGAAGTTATTGGGAGAACATTGAACAAGCCCTCCAGCTACATCTCCGCCGTAACATTGAAAGAATGTTGCATAATGTGTACAAGCTATTTTTTTCGCAGTTGGCTCATACTTAAAATTAAAGCAACTTTAATTTAAGGTCCCATGGCTCAGGACTTGCACTTCAATAACGTTGCACCATAATGTTCAAAGCTGCTCTCGCTGCCAGGTACGCAAGTGTTTCAGGTGCAGCTTTGAGATTACCTCACTCTCAGCAGAGTGCAAACAGGTAGGTGTAGAAAGCAGAAGTGAAATCCTAAGGATTTTAAGGGCTGTAGATTAAGAACAGTTGGCACAACAGAGGAGAATGAAACTACTGCACCTGCCTTGTTATTTCCAACTACTGATAGCCAGGGAAATGGAGCTTATCATCCTGAAATGTGCTCCGGCTATTGTTGCACAACACTTAGCACTTTCCGTGCTGGTTATTGTAAACTGCCGAGATTCCTGAAATGGACAGCAATGCTAAAACTCTCAGCGTCCATGCCCAGGAAAAACTCGGGTAGCCCTGCTAACCACTGGCACACCAGGTTTGAGCCACTCTTGAAAAACTCACAGCAAGTGAGAACCTGTCTTCATTCGTTGACCATTACTTATTATGCGCCAAAACAAAAGGGCTCATGCTTGAAAACAGAACTCGGTATCTCCTCGGAGCAGCACACAAGCAAAAGCATACAGACAAAGGTGTACTTAGGCTCCCTTGCACCCTTGGCAAGGAGAGTGGGCAGACATGCAGGCTCCGAGCCAGAGTGGAGAGGCACCATTTTTGTGTCGTCTCCCCCGGGGCCAGTGCCCTTGGTGGGAGCCAACCTTATCGACACCTAGGTACGCCCCCTGGAAATATGCTCAGGGATAATAAAAAAAAGCAGGAAACCAAAGAAATAATTCCCAAAAAGGGGGTTAGAATAAGAGCAAGTTCATCAACACTCAGCTACACATGACTCTGTGTGCGTGGAACAACAATTACAGATCAGACGCAACTTTCATATTGCAACACATCAAAGACAGAGTGGTTTTCAATGGCAACAGTTCTAACAATCAGCTGCAAGGAACTTTCAGAGACAAACCACTTAAGGATGAATTATCAAGTGATGCAACAAGCTTCTGAATCAATCCTTAGTCCAGACACTGACTACAGCTTTATCCACGCAATACATTTAAAGCACATACCATTCCCAGGAGTTTGGTGGGAAGCTAACTTAACACTCACAGAGCTACAATTCCCAGCATCTTTAAACTACAGTGCCCAGGATTCTTTGAGCTTTAAATGTACGGTGCAACGGGACCTATTTTTAGGGCACATCTTTTCACATTAAACACACACACACAAACACAATGTATTTATTTCCTTCATCTTATAGATCCCAGAGCGGATTAAAACAAAATATAGAACCTGAACCAAGCCGAACACCACCAATCCAGAACAACATAAAACATGCACAATAACTTTAGAAAAAGTTCCTTATATAGCAAGCAAATGCAGTGCATTTATGCACCAGAAAGTATAAAAAAATCCCAAACACTATAGAACTTATGGTTAGTTGCAAAAACACTTCAGAAAGTCAATATAGCAAGGAAGTCAGGGAAATTCAGACGACTTCTCCTTCACCCTCAAGATGGAAAAACTAGGGTCCTTCCAGCCCATTACTGCCAATTCTGGCCAGCAACAGTTCTCCAGTGCTTTGGTTAGGAGGCTTCCCCATTGTTATGGCAAGATCCTTTTGACTGGAGATGCCAGTAACTGAACCAGAGACCTCCTGAATGCAAAGTGTGTTCTCTACCGCTACAGCTGGATTTCAAGGTATAAAAGCAGCACTGACTGCGGAAAACAATAAATGGCATTTCATCACTACAGCAGATGATTAAAACCGGGGATACTCACACCTGGAGCCATTTCCCCCCCTTTTGCAACCATCAAAGGTCCACTTCCCACATTCACCCTGGTGAGTGTCCCAGAACATTGCAGCAGGTGAATTTATCCCCAGGCGTTCTCTCCCTCTCCATCTTGGAGCTGATGAGTAGGAAAACCAGAGGGTGGGAAAGAGATAGTCTCCAAGGTGCCCTGCAGCACAGCTGCAGATGACTACTGGCCTCCACCCCAGCACAAAAGGCAGGGAAGAAAAGATGGCACCACTTTTCACAATGCAGTTCCAGAGAGAGTTTTAGAAGATGGCCCCTGGTGCCTATGGAGGTCAGGAGCAAGACTTTGCTACACAGGGAGAGGAGGCGCTAATGACCACAGTTTTCCAGTTTCCTACTGGAGCAAGTCAAAAATTTGTGGGCAAATTTTAGCAACTGTTAGCAATGCGTGTGAAAAATCTACATTACAATGAAGGTGAGGTGTGGGTGTGGGTGATATTTTGGAACTGACAAATTAAGAAGTCGCAGAAGCTGACTGGCATCCGATGATTTCATTTTTAAAAAGACACTCTCAATTGGTGTTTTTTGTTTTGTTTTGTTTTTAAAAATCAAATTATACCACCTTTAAATTGACAAACCTGCCTATCCTTTTAAAAAATGATAATAGAAATCACAGAATTTTTAGCCTAACTTCTAGCTCAGGTCAATGGGCAGAAAGTGTTGTTTAATTTAGGTCTATTAGACTTATATGCAATCCATATATCCAAATGCAAGGTGCAGTGGCTTCAATAGGTACAGGTGAATAGAGCTTCTGCATAAGTGGTATTTAATGCAGCACAAATGCACAGAACTCACAGAAGGGAAGTCCCTTACCCCCTCTTTTCCCCTGTTTTCCCCTGCAGCACAAAAAGCTTCTTCAGAGGGGAGGGGGACTCTAACGAAAGGCCTAGGATGTGAGGAAGATGGTTGCAATGGGAGCGGGGAACTGGGGGAACTTCAGGCAGAGGCAGGTAAGCAAGTGAGATTCACTGCTGAGTAAACTCAGGCTGTAAATCCTATGGAGGAACAGGATAGGAATAAATGGGCAGTTTTCACAACCGAGGTATAAATGGTGTAGTTTCTCCCAGACACAGCTTTGTAACTTAATCAAATTATTATTATTTATTTGCATTAATTTATTAGCTGCATTTATATAGCTATGTTTTAGATGACACCAAATTATTCAGGACTGTAAGTATTGCAAAGCATACTGCAAAGCATCGAAATTCAGTGTGCACTGGCAAGAGAACTGCAGATGAGATTCAGCATAACTAAATGAAATGTGAAATGCTGCACAAGGAAAGCAAAAAGAATCCTGTCACCACAATCGCTGTAACAACTGGGGGGGGGAGTGTAGATTTCAGTGAAAACTCCCAACTCAGAATGCTGAAGCCATAAAAAGAATTATGACGATGTAAATTTCAGTGGGATAAATTAGTTATTGGGAAAGTGTCAAGAAAATCCAACACAGTTACAAGTGACTTCAAAAGAAGAAGAAGAAACTTTCTAAAAAGGGGGAGATAGCTTAAAGGGAAGTTGAAAGGGAAAGTCAAGAGGATCAAAGCTCTACAAAACGCTTCGTAGTTGTTTTAAAATCACAACATTAGAAGCTCAGCTAGAATGTGTATGGCAGATCAAGGAAGGTACCAACAAGCCAAGAAGTTGTCTGTGTGGTTAACGAGCAAATAAGCTATTAGAAGCAGTAAGTCATTTAGAAAATGAAAATCTTGTCCAAATGAGGACAACAAAAAGGAACACAAATAAACGCAAGGAGCCAATAAGAGTCCAGCCACCCTTTTCCTTAGGTCTGTACCTCTTTGCCCCGTTTTCATATTTAGAAGTGTGTGCATGATTGGCAGGAGGAGGCTCAATGTATCATTCATTTAAGGAATCAATGATCATACACCTCTTCTGGTAATATAATGTAGTAAACATGTAGGGATGGGGCTTTCCACACCGGCTATGCTACCCTCATCCTTGATTTTGCGATGTTGAGCAACAAGATCTGAAGTGGGCTTGTAAGGACACTCCCAACTGCTGGGAGGTTTTAAGGACATTCGGGAAAACATGCTTAAAAGCTCCCTTCAGACATTGCCCCTCAATGCAGCAAGGAGTCTGTGCAGGTGGAGTTTCCACATTCAGTCTTGCGCCACACCCACCAATAATTTAATAATACATGAACAGCAGTGTTCAAAACTAAGCAGGTGCCTGGCCCATTTGCACCTGGCTTTTCACCACTTGCGACCAAGTGAAGATGTCCGGGTGCCAAGATGTGGCACCTGACATCTCCACCATCTGGGGATCATTGGATCTGGACTGTTTTCACAAACTAATACCACGTACTGTAGAATTCTATCAAGTTATATTTTATCTGCACAATCGGAATGAATTTTGGAATGCAAATTGCTTCTTCTGTGCAGCCTGAGCAAGAGCAGTCACCATTAAGAAAAAGAGGTTGGAATCAACCAATATATATATGTGGGCTGTCCCTGGATCAAGTGATTTTTTCTTCTTTTTAAGTTCTTAACCAAGCTCAAGGTTGTCATCTGAACTAGGCAGATGTTTAACTAATAATCAATCACAGTGATGGTTTTGGTAATACTAAATCAAAAATAGAGACTTGAGTTGTTAGATAGTAAAAGGAAAACATTGTCGAGAATGTATAAGTTATTACTGGAATGGCATACAAAGGATGAAGAAGTAAAGACGGTTATGATTAAATGGGCTCAAGATTTGGGTCACAATATTGACTTTGAAATGTGGGAAAAATTGTGGACGAAAACAATTAAATTTACTGCATGTACGGCACTTAAGGAAAATTTAATGAAGATGATGTACTGGTATAGGTGGTATTTGACGCCGTCTAATCTTGCTAAAATGTATAGAAATCAAGACAAGGAATGTTGGAAATGTAAGGAAAAGGAGGGGAATTTCTTCCATATGTGGTGGACTTGTACTAAGCCTACTGGGATATGATATGCAATGAACTGAAAAAGATTTTAAAAAATACCTTTATCAAAAAACCAGAGGCGTTTTTGTTGGGTATAATTGGAGAAGAAATTCCCAAAAAAGATATAAATTTATTTATGTATGCTACCACAACCGCGAGGATACTTTTAGCCCAGAAATGAAAGCAGCAGGAACTTCCAACATTGGAAGAATGGCAGACTAAAATGATGGAATATGCAGAACTGGCTAAGCTGACGGGGAAGATCCGAAACCAGCGTGACGAGCTGTTTGAAAAGGACTGGAGTAAATTTATACAATATATGAGAGAACATTGTAAACATTTGAAAACGTTTGCAGGTTTGAGTTAAAATATTTTGTAATGTTAATTTTCGGAACCTCTTTACAATTATCAAGGTAAATTTTATAAGCATGAAAGAAGGTAAACAGGTTGATATAGAAATGCTAAGTTGTAAGTGAATATTTATGAAAGCCAAGGAGTGGGAGGGGGGGAAGTCGAGGCTCAGTTTGAGCAAGGCTATAGGTGATGTTATGATTCTAATGGATTGTGATTCTGGTAAAAATAATGTAAACTCAATAAAAATTATTATAAATATAAAAAAAGAATCAATCACGGTGAGTCCATCATTTGAAAAATAAGACTTTAGAGTCGTCTTGCCCAAAAATGGCAACTAGGCATTCCATTTTGGGGATTGTAACCTTGGTCCAAGGAGCCATTTGGCACCTAGTTTCTAACACTGATGGTTAAACCACAAAACAAAACAAAAATGGCTAATGTCCAGGGATAATAGCAGTTTTAGTCCAGCAACATTTGGGTGACCACTGGTTTCCCATCCCCCATTAAGTAAAACTACTTCTGAAGGAACCTGGGGGAGGACACATGAACTGAGAATGTACGCATGTGCACATGTTTTAAGAAATACTCCTTCCCCCACTGCTCCTGGAATTGTGGGACTGAGATATTATAACCATAAGCATCTGACAATAAGGCCCTTGCTCCGATTAAAAAAAAAAGATCGTTCTCATTCTTCATCAGCCAAGGCTTTCATTTTTAACAAGTTTGTGTTGCTTTTTTCTCTGCAACAGTTCTTTACAGACAGGCTCACCAACCCAAAGTGATCACTATGATGAGGTCTTCTTTCATTTGTGGAACCAGAAGGCAATACTGGTTCATCAACATTCTAAAAGGCATGGGTTTAACAGCCTTGCACAGACTACTTCCAATGTATTTAAATGGCATTTTTACAAAACAACATATGCTGAATCAAAGTACTGTGGCGAAAGCTCTCACATCATCTTTTTTCCAAACCAGGGTAATGTTTCCCTCCCGGATTTGCATTATATGATGGGCGTGAATTTGCTTTTACATGCATCAACAAGTCAAGCTTTCTGCAAAAAAAAGAGGGGGGGTAGCAGAATAGAGTCCTCCCGCTGGATTTAATTTGTTAAGGGTATAGCACTTTCCCTGTAACCCAGGACAGTCAAAATAATACCAGAGAGAGTTTTAATCTACAACAGCGACATCTGTCACTTACTTTCTAATGATGTGGTCTGGAAGTCATTCAACAGTCAAAATAATAGCACATCTCTCAAACAAATTAAAACTACCTTCTGTGAAAGTCACAGAGCAACTGCTTGCTGTGAATTGTCAATAGCAGACTGAAGCATTGGCAGCTTGGAATACAGGAAATCTTTATTATGTTTACCACTAGTCATTTTATGTACACTTTCCCAGGATCCGTTCAGTACGTTAAGCACAAAACTGGTCCACCAGTATTATTTGTATATGTGCACCGCATACAATTCAAACCAACTTGGCTGTGAACAGCTGGAAGTTTCAGAGAATTACAGCCAATACTGTAGAATTGGTACTACACACAGGGCCTGCGCTTCCATTTAGACGAACTAGGCAGTTGCCTAGGGCGCCAAAATGGAGGGGGCGCTGGCCAGCCTGCCCCCCCGCCGCCGCCCCAACCAGCGGCAGAGCAAGCAGCTTGGGGCGAAAACCGTGGCGGCGGGGGCGCCAAAATGGAGGGGGCGCTGGCCAGCCTGCCCCTCGCCCCTGCCCCAAACAGCGGCGAAAATCGCGGCGGTGCGGGGCGCCCGGTGGGCAGGGGGCGGGGCACCGTACGTCATGCGCAATGACATCACGTGCCCCACCCCCTTGCCTAGGGCACCAAAACCCCTAGCACTGGTCCTGACTACACATGTAACACTTAATTTTTTTCCTGACCTACTATAGTCAGCTGAAGCAGGTTTAAAGCACTACAAAAAACTTGCAAAAGTATGATCAAAAATCATAAGGGGATTTTTTTGTGGGGGAGGTGTATGCATTTCAGACAGGGGCATCTCTGTGACAAAATTACATACAACCCTTGAGATGCTGATGACTCCTACCATTCCTGGCCACTGACCCTTACTATTAGTTAAAAGTATTGGACTAGTACCTGGAAGACCAGAGTTCAAATTCCTACTCAATCATGAAACACAAAGACTGGACACATTCTCTCAGCCTAACCTACCTCACAGGGTTGCTGTGTTGATAAAATGTGGAGGCGGAGAACCATGTATGCCTAGGGCTGTCATACGTCCCGGGTTTTCAAAGAAAAGCCCCCCCTTTCAAAGCTCAAATCTGTCAGGATTTTGACCTTTAGGAATATGGCAACCCTTGAATTTAATGAAGGGAAGCGGGGAAATAAATATAGTAATAAACAAACAAAAGAACTTAGCACAATAAAGAGCTATCCAGGGATATATGACACAAACTCCGTTCATCTAGATGAGAAGAGGAGAGAGAGAAAGGGGGGGAGAGAGAGAGACGTTTCTTTCAACCACAGCTGTCAAAGATGTCCCAGAAACTGAAGCAGATAGGTTTGTGCTCAAAGTATTATTATATGAAGAAATCACCATTTATATTTTAAGATAGATACAAGGGATTTATGTTGCTTTCTCCAAGCTATGTCATTTGATAAAGACTTTGCAGATCAATATCAGAACGGCCATCACCAGAGGGCACTCCGAAAAAAGCGTGAAAAACAGTGTAACGGACAACAATGTGCAAAATACAACAAATAATAATGAAAATTATATTGTGGCAGCAATCCTATACATCTGATTTACATGACTGTAAGCCCCAAAGAACTGAATAGACATATATAGGATTGCAGTGTAAATGACAGACTTTTGTTTTTTGGGGAGGGGACTCAACCCGCTCCCCCCCTCCACAACTACAATGACTTTAAGACTCATGAGTGACAGTAGTAACAAAGAGGAACCAAAATTGACATTTCACCATATCACACTGTGCCAACAGGAAATGGCAAGAAGATGGGTTGCCTCTTGAGCATATAGGATGCAGGAATGCCAACAGGAAGCTACTAAGCAGCAGTGGGATGACATTGGCACAACAGAAACCCAAGCAGGTGGGGGGGGGGAGAGATAACCACATTAAGTGACAGTAAGAAGAGTACCAAAAAGAGGAGATATCCATATAGCTACAGTAGGCATAAACTAGTCGGTCATCAGAAATAGAATAAACGGAGTTAGGAAGAGCGGGACTGAAATTAACTGTACACCCATTGGCAAGCAAGAACACAGCACATACTTGAGCATGCCACTGCCGCCCCACAAGTTAATTAAACGGCATTTTAGAGTGGCAAACCGACCTCCGAGCTTCTGCAAGAGCACGAACCACATGCACGACTAGAAAGACCCAGCAAAGCAATTCCCACACTGCAAATTGGGCGCGAGCCACTTGCCTTACATTTTGCGAGTTGACAAGCGGCGACAACCCCCCCACCCCGACCCCTCGTCACCACAACCACACTTCTTCTTTTTACAGTTACTGCCATCCCTTCTTCCGCTCCTTAGCATCCTCGCCCGCCTCTCTCCTATGCCAGCATCCCCCCCTTCTCACCCTATAAACTCCAACACACTAACACACACCCAAGCCACTCACGCCATTCATCATCCTTTCCTGAGGAGGACCCGTCGTTTCTCCTCAGGGACGGGTTGCACGGGAAGAAACAAACGAGGGCCGGATAAGAGCGAGCGACGGGCCGGTGCTGCCGCCTTAGCTGCTGGTGGGGGAGCCCAGGCAGCCGACGGGGCGCCCCAACCGGGCTGCAGCCGCTCCTCGGGAGCTGCGGGCGGAAAGCCCCTGCTCGGCTTGGAAGGAGCACCCAGCTCCCGTTCTTCCCTTTGTTACTCTCTCCCGCCTCCCTTTCTCCTTCTCCCTCCGCCCCGGGTACCTATTTTAATCCTGACGCTCTGGAACACCCGCAGCCCCTCTTCTTCCACCGCCATGGCTGCTTCTTTCTTGCAAAAAAAAAAAAGCTCCCCCGCCGCCGGGAAAGAGGCCGGCTCGGCTGCCTTCGGGTCGGGCTGCCTTCTTAGCCCCGCGACTTCTGCAGCGCGCCGAGAGATACAATGCGCGGTCTGAAGCGGGACCCGGGGAAAGAGGGAGGGAGGGAGAGGGAGCGCGCGCGCACTGGGCCGCCCCCACCCTCGCGCTCCACTTCGCAAGAGCAGAACACACGGCTCCGGCGGCGGCAGCGGCCGCCCCCACGGCCGCCCTCCCATTGGCTGAGGGGGGCAGGCTGTGCGGCGCCCTCCATTGGTCCAGCCCGGGCGGGCCGCTCCCTATTGGGGGAAAAGAATGAGAAACGCGGGGAGAGATTTGTAGCGCAAAACCAAACAGCTGGAGGGAGAGAGAGAGAGAGAGCGCTTGGTGGGTGGAGGGGGGGGCGCTGGGTTGGAGGGGGGGCGTCCTGCAACTTCTGTAGCGCCTCTGCTTCAGTGCACCCGCCCAAATCGGGAGCTGAAGGAGGAAGGCGTGGTGGTGGAGGAGGAGAGAGGGGGGGGAAGTAGTCAAATAAATGGCCCGCAGCCAGATATTTTTGCTTTATCGCCTCCCGCTTGAAACCTGAGCGGCGTGCCTCTCGCGAGTAAAAGGCTGCCCAAGGAGGATCGGGGTCGTCTGTGTTTCCCTGAAAACCCCTTGGAAGAGCAGGAGTGCACGCGCACCGTTTGAATGGTGACGCTCATCAACTTTGGGGGGGGGGGTCCGTCCCAGCCCCCTCAAATATTTTATGGGGGACGGACGAAGGGACCTCGGCTCCTATGCTTGGAAGGCTCTTTCCCCCTACCACTACCCCGCACTTCCACAGGACGGTTCGCAGGCTGTGAGTCAGTAGTATAGTACTTGGAAAAAGGAGTCTGTCTGTCCTCTCCCCACCCCCTCTCCATTCTGCAATATAGAGGGGGGGGGGGAGAGAGATTGCATTGCAGGGGATTGAACGAGATGTCCCTCTCGGGGTGCCTTCCAACTCTGCGATTCTAGAATTCTGTGCATGGGATGGGCCCAGTGATTCGATTTTGCCACTGAACTCCGGTCATCCGGAGTAGCCTGATGCCAGAATATCCTAGCAACAGTGTGCAAAAGCAGTAGAATGGTGTGGGCGGCGGCGGGGAGGGGGGAGGGAACAGCACACTCCATCGAGTGGTGGAAGCGGGAAGTGCAGGGAAAACGTAGTGTCAGAACCCTGGCAGAGAATCCTAGAATTGTGGAGGGTCATCTAATGTAACCCCCTGTAATGCAGGAATCTTTCTCCCAACCCTGAGATTAAGAGTGTTATGCTCTGCTGACTGAGCATGTTGTGTAGAGTCGCACCCTGTGCTATAGATAGATAGATAGATAGATACTTTATTGTCATTGTACATAGTACAACGAAATTGAATGCCATCCTACATTTACAGCCACATATACACATTTATACATTTACAGCCACACATACACATACATACCATCCATCACGACTCCCCAAGATCATATTATTTGGTTACAGCATTTAAAATAGTTATAGTTCTTGGATAAAAACTGTTTTTTAATCTATTCATTCTTGATTTAATTGTTCTGTATCTCTTGCCTGAAGGCAACCGTGCAAACAGACTATATCCAGGATGAGATGAATCCTGTAAAATGTTGTTTGCTTTTTTGAGACAACGGTTGGAATAAGTTTAACAAACAGAAGGGTGCCACTTGTATTCCCCTTGTCAGTCAGTAGGAGTGCTGAGGCTGGCTCAAGCTGCTTCCGCAAAGCAGGGTTCACATATCTGCTCAAGGAGAGCAGGGTGTTTTCTGCTTGTGAATGAAAGATTGAAGGGCTGAACTGGGCTGTAGAAAGGCTTCACTCAAGGGATTGCTAAACTTCACAGGCTGGACCAGTACAGTACTGGCTAAAATTACTATTGTGGAAATGCACCTAGGAGGAAAAACTTAGAACTATCTTAAACCTGGCTTGGCAATTCCTATTGGCTTGTAGCTGCAGAATCACAGAAACCATTCTCTGCTGCCACCTGTTGGGGTTCCCTCTTTTAATGCACCCCATTTGCTGCTGCAGCCTCCCTGCTACCACCAGCTGGTTGGAGTTCCTTACTTTGCCACTGGCAAATTCCCCGTCTAGAAGATCTCCAGAAGAGGCACAAAAAGGGCAGAGGAGAAGTTAGCTTCCCACAGGTGCAGTCTCCGATTGCTTGAGGGGGAAAACCCTGGAGAGGAGGGTACTTCGAGAGCTGTGGGGAGGCAGGGACTTTCAGCCACTGCAACTGATCCATGGGCAAGAACTACTGGGGGTGAGCTGCTGTACTCATTTGGTCTGACACTCTGCCAAGTCTGTGCAGATCGGGTTTTTGCTAACAGTTCACTCCAACTTGCACAGTGTTATTTACTACTGACTTGTTCCTGACAGAGGATTGGTGTAAGTTTATGGATATTGCTCCCAGCAAAGCAATATTGGTCACCCAAATAGCAGAGTACTGTAATGATGGTACTAATAGTGAAAAGCAGCATGCTGTTGATGCCTTGTCAGTGCCAAGTGCACGAGAAAACAAAATTCGTATTGGTATGTTCAGCTAGGATTAGCTGTGGCTCTCTGTTGAGTGTGCACCCAGTGGTAAACATAGGCTTGTGGGGCTGTGTAATATGCAAGTTTCCCTTTCCAACCAAAGTACCAAACAATCCAAACTACCCAGGGAAAGATAAAAAATCATGGGAAAGTTAGCTGTGAAAAATTCACAGAGGAACTAGGGGGTTATAATTATTCAGAAAAAAAAGTGTGTTGTTAAGATTTGCAGAAGGACATCAACATTAGAAATAAAAACGTATCCTTTGCTTGCCCCATAAGGAACCTAGTATTCAAGAAAGCAGGAAGTGGCTAGGAACAAAGTGTACTGGAACTATAAGAAGCAACCTCTTAGGTACTACAACAAAGAACACTAATGCATACCCTAAATTTATTTATTTTTAACTAGCAACAAGAAATTCAGCCACGGAGCATAGTGAGAATGAATTCTATGCCATGGTGCAAGATTCAAGATTTATCAGTTGAGGGAGGTACAGGCTCAGAGATTATATCTGAAAATGTGCTGGAGTTGTTCATCCAGCATTGAAAGAACATCCCAATTCTCCCTTGTGCCCCTTAGTGCTTGCAACACACCGTCCCAATCAGCTGAGCACATCAGTGCCTTATAAAAAAATTCGTTTAAAAACCAGGTCCAAGGTAATTTGTGGTGCGTGCAAATCTCTCACTGAAGTTGTTTGTTTGGTTGTGCAGGCCGCACAGCACACAGTGGCCCTGGGCTTGCCCCAGTTACAGAGCAGGAGGGTGGAAGATCACTGCACAAGCTGGGGACCTGTAATGTTGGGCTGTGAAGCACCCAATATACTCATCCTAGTCACTCATAAAAGGTCAAGAACAACACAAGAGGTGAGAGGGACATATATTGCACAAGTTGTTACCCTAAGAGAATGCATATTATCTTTTTTTAAGCAGAGGTTGGATAGCCAACTGCCATGTATGATCTAGCTGAGATTCCTCCTAGGATTCTATGACATTGTGATCATTCATATTCTTTTTCTCTATGTCAGTCAAGGTGATTTGGTTGCTGTGGAATGTTTGCATCCCTTAGACTGTGTTTGCTGTAGCTTTTTTATTCTCGGAGTAGCACCAAGAAATTAGATTCAAGGACTGGATTCCTTAAGTATACTTAAGAGAACGCAAATTCCTAAGCCAGTGTTTCGTTAAGGGGGCAGAGAGGAGGCACTCTAGGGGGTGCATGAGAATTTGTTATATATACTGTAACAACTGGGATGGAGTGCAAAAGCATTTTTGCATATACAGTATTGGTAATAGGCCACTGTTGGAGTTTACAGATTTTGTGAATGGTTTTATTAATTGAAAAGTTCAGGTTATGTGACGAATATAAGTTTACTGAAGAAGGAGAGTGAAGTGGCAGAGAGAAGCAATAGAAAGAGAGAGAAGGTGGTGCAGAGATAGGTAGGGTTGTCCTCAGAATTCCTGTGCACATCTAAACATAATAAAATCCACAGCTAAAAGTGAGATGGCAAATGGGAAACCCCACCAACCTCGTGGGGTGAAGAAAGATGGAGTACAAAAGGGACAGAGTAACAGAAGATGATGACTTTGTAACTGGACAGATGGTGAAAAGGTGCTTAGTAGTTGCAATGTGTGGGAGGAGGAAGATACAGAACTAATGGGGTGGTCTGAGTGTAAGGGGGTTGCACAAAAGGGAGGCAAGGACGTGGGGGTGAAGATGGAAAGAGGTTCAAAGCAGGGCTGCAGCACAGACGAGAGAAGTGGCTTCAGAAATAGGGTTTGGAAGGTGAAAAGGGGGTGTAGTAGTTGCCTGGGGTGGGAAGGGAAGCTCTAGGGAGTTAATGGGGGAATGGCAGGGGGTTCGCAAGTGGAATGAGCAGGGGGCAGAGGCCCCTTGTCCAATTATATCTTTAGATGCCCAAGTACCCCCTCTGGCACACCTTTCGCCAGCAGAGGCTGGCATGCAAACTGGCCTCTTTAGGACAGAGATCTCTTGAACACAATTATTCACGTGCTGGTAATACTCAGGGGTTTTGTTTTTTTCTGCGGCTGCCTTTGAAGACAGTTTGGAATATTCAAAATGCAATGACTAAAGTGAACAAAAGAAACTTTCCTCATCAACCTTAGTACAACTGTACTGATTCCTGTCCATTTCTGAAACGAACACAAGTCTCCAGATCTTACCTTTTAAAGCTCTTAAGATTTATATGTCTGAGGGGGCTGGCTACTTTTCCCTGCCCAGCTACTAAGATCTTCCTTCTTCAACCCCCCCCCCCCCACTTACTTTCAGAGGCAAGATGCTGGTGACTAAAGATTCACAGTTCACAGTTGTGGTATCCTGACTATAGAGTGGTTTCTCCAAAGAGGCTTACCTAGTGCTGAGCCTTTTGGGGTGTTTTGTTTTGTTTTAATTACCTTTTTAATTCACCTTTTATTTCACAAAGCTTTTATTTGATTTTTAGTCTATCTTGTTCCATTTTGACCTCCTGCTGCTTTTTAGTTGCTCTGGGAGGCCTCTATCTGGAGAATGGGATATAAATATCATAAATAAATATGGCAGAACAACCCAGTGCTTTCGAGAGTCCGTGCTATGCATAGTGCAGTTCTGTTTGACAGCAAATCCTGCTATCCACTGAATTCCAATGCAGTTCCAAAGATTTGTATTAAAAATGGTTCCTAGTTTTGAAGCAGGAATATACATGTATAATCAGTGGTGGGACTTAATTAAGGGCACCCTACCTCCCCGTATAATTTTGCTGTGTAGCTCTCCCAAACAAGAACCTAAAAAGAATACCTCCTTTCCTGACTTCAGTATCCTATAAACAATTCTGTTCTTAATTCTGCTGAATTTATACAGTTTCAGGATCGAGGCCAACTTTCACGGCGGCTCTGCATTCAGAACTACATGTGTCCATATTATAACACTGCAGAGGGTTCTGAAATCTAAATTAAGCCACAATTAGACTTACACAGAAGGTCGTTTTCTGTGACTCATTTCTGCCAGGCAAGGAAATCACTTCCTTTCAGTGATCTAGATGAGAGGCTTCCCTTGAGAGGAAGTAGAGTTAGGAGATTTTCTAATTACCTAACTTTAACATAACGGAAACAGCTAACGAGAACACAGCGCATAACAGTCTGTACATAACTAAACATATCAACATTTCCTAGATATAACATTTTCAATGTAGTTGCCAGAAAGAGATACGCCAAACATAATTCTTCAAGAACATGGAGCAACAGTATAATTAATTTATTTTTTAAGTATTCCTATGCTGAAAGGAAACACGGATACTGTTTCCTGCCTCAGAAAGGATTCATACGTCTATCCGGGAGGCAGTGTGTCTACGCCCTCTTCTGGTTAGATGTAAATCTGTTTTGAATATCAAATCTGGAAGTATAGCAGAGGTAGAGTTTCTGGTTTCTCCAATCTTTTTTCTACATTTTCACATGAGTTTGCATTTTTTTTTAAAGGTCCCCATTAAAATTTGTCAGTATTTTAGAGTAGCTTTCTCCATATATATTGCTATTGTTGTTGGCATCCATCTGTCTTGAGAGAAAATGGAGTGAGCCTCCAGGGGTGAAGTCAAACGGCGGTGTTAGTAGCACCCAAGTGACTTCCCCAATTTGGAGGTCCTGGGCTGCCCAGTAGACAAGACCCCCCTCTTGGCCTCGCTGATGTGGTCCAAAGGAAAGCAGAGCAATACATTTGGCACCAGCTTGGCTGCAGTTGCTGCCAGAAAGTGGCGTAGAAGGCACCATCCAACTGTCTTAGGGACTCCACTCTGGATTTATGTAGGGTTTACTCCTTAGCCTTTTCTTCTCCCGAAGATATCCCACAAGACAGCAAAGGTTTAGGATCTAGATGGGCTACCTTCCCAGGTTGACAAGCCCCATCTGCCCCTCACTTCCCTCTACAGCACATGCAGAAACCGCTTCTTGACCATTGGACCTACTATTGGTTTCATCTGCTCAATCTGCTGGAGGCAGTCTTTGCATGCAGGGGGAGTCCCTAACTCACTGAGGATTTGAGATCCATTGACTACCATCACCTGGTTTAGCCAGCCAGTCAAGGTATATGTTGTTAAATGCAATTTTACCTAATATACATGTTTTTGCAACAAAAACAATGCATTTCTGTTTGTGGTTTTCAATAATACATTATTATTATTTTATTATTTTATTATTACAGTTGTACCTTGGATTTCAAACAGCTTAGTTCTCAAACATTTTGGCTCCCGAATGCTGCAAACCCGGAAGTGGGTGTTCCGGTTTGCAAACTATTTTTGGAAGCCGAATGTCTGACAGGGCTTTCACAGCTTCCGGTTGGCTGCAGGAGCTTGGCCAATCAGAAGCTTGGTTTCCGAACGTTTTGGAAGTTGAACGCACTTTCGGAATGAATTCCGTTCGACTTCCAAGGTACAACTATGATAATGATAATAATAATAATAATAATAATAATAATAATAATAATAATAATAATAATAATGCCCCACTCATCTGGCTGAGTTTCCGCACCCACTCTGGGCGGCTCCTAGCAGAATAGGAAAAACTCAATAAAACATCAAACATGGATTTTTATGCACACTTTACCCCTGTGCATACATTTTTGTACACATTAATTGGGTGGAGAAGTGCACTGCAAAATTCAGAGAAGTTTGGATTACTAAGGATATGTTGTGTTTCAGTTCACACATCATTTCAAGGAGTGTGAATTAGGGAGGTATGCAAACTGAGCTATATTTCTCCCTGTCCCTTTCTATGAGGCAGTTTATATGCTTTGTAGGAACAGTGACTGGAAAAAGTAAAAGTACTAGCTTCGGTGTGGAATGAAGGGAGAAGTGGCTTTGGCTAGGTACAAAGGGAGGGGTGGGTGGTTTTGAGGGGGGGTTGGCAGGGGTAGGTGGAGTTGGCAAGCAAAGCGAGCAGGAGCACAGCCCCTAATATAATAAATTTGCTTTCTTTAGGGTTGTTCTTTAATTCCATGCTTTCTCTGATTCCTAGGATGATAATTGCATGTTACACAGATAAATTACAGCTGTTGCCAATCTGTGTCAATTATGCAGTCTAATCACTGTGGATAAAACAAGTCACAGTGCACAATATTGCTATATAAATAGATAAGCAAGCCGTTCCTACCTAGATTTCTACCACCTGCTGGAAATGGTGAAATCTCAAACATGTGTCAGCCCAAAAGATAGTGGTTAGCCTCCTATGAATGAAACACAAACGTAAGAGCAAACACACAGATAAGCACAACAGTATCATTTTTCATGCAGCGCAAACAAAGTAATACTCATCTGCCGATGCAGGAATAGTTTTCTCATGGCTTCCGGTCGGCGCGCCGGAGGAAGGAAGGTCGGGGGACATGCCGCTGCTGGCATTCCCCGACCCGGCCGGCTTAAAGGGGTGCTTGCGACAGCAACGCAGCCCCCAAAACCCCCGGGAGTTGGTTCCCGGGACCTAAGGATCCGGCAGAGGCTCTTAACGTCGCCCCAACTCCCGCGGCGGCCACAGTAGAGGCTGCCGAGTGAGACGCGGGGCGACAGAGCCCCTCGGATCGCCATTGCCCGCCGGGTTGAAGCTGCGAGCCCTTCCCTTCTGAGCGCGCTGATTCCTCCGAAAAAGGACAAGATTGGACATTTTAAACGTGAGTACTAGGAAAGTACCGAAGAATTTGGATTAATTTGGCGAAGTACAGGGATGCAATTTACGGAGGTCCGTCCCTTGCTATTGTGGCACTAAATCAGGAACTTTATTACCAACGCGGTTGAAACTGTAACGGAATTTGGCTTGGCAACAGAGATTGAATCCTTTTGACACCCCTGATCCGGGGGGCAACTAACTATCAATTTTGATATGTAGAGGATTTGAATCGGACCTGTTGGTTTTTATTGTGGAAATTTGGATTTTGACTTTGGACTTGGTTCGGTGTGGAACTTTATATAGCTATGTCTCTGAAAATGGAGGATGATTTGGACAAAGGAGGCTGGAAGAAGGTCCTTGAAAAAATCTGGGAACTGAGAAAGGAGTTCCAAGCGGAAACTGCAAGAATGAGAGGAGTCGTAAACAACAGTGATGTCATCCCAGCTGCACAAAGGATGGAAGGGGGAGAAATCCCCTTCAAGGTTAAAGACAAGCCTCGCTGCAGGAAAATCTCTTCTCGGCACAAGATATTTAGACTTAAGAAAAGAATCAAGAAAACAACATCTGTGAAAGTTAACTCATCTCGGCGCAAGAGGATATCAATGAAGGAGAAGAAGAATTTCCTTAAAAACTGGGAACAGGAACAGCGGAGAAGACACAGAGATGATGGAGCCCAACTGCAAGCAAGCACTTGGGCTTGGACTGGGGAACGGCGAGGGGAGGGCTGAGCAGGGTAGGTGGGCAACCTGGGACTGATTATATATGTGGACTTTGAGTATCTATGCCGGACATGGTTTTGAGCTAGGATTATGTTAGGATCTTTCGAAGTTAGGAGCCTGAAGATTAAGGGGAGTCAGAAGGAAATTTATAGAAGATTTGGGAGGAGGACGCGGAGGTTGGAATTAGAAGATGAGGTGAAATAAGAATTAAAGACACTGTATTTGAGTTAGAATTATGTTCTGAAATAATGTTAAAGATATGTTTAGTATACCTATGTACCTGAACCAGAACTATGTTTTGTTTAATGCAGCCACTGGGGAGGTGCGGAGGAAGTCAATACGATTATGTTTTGTAACCAAGAGTGGCCTATCCGAGAACAGGGTTAGGCCGAAGCTAGATAATGATTTGTTTAAGGTCAGGGAAAATAATGAATGGGTTTACCTCTGTGAGAGGGAGGGTAAGATAAATAACTCCCCAAGGTGAGAGATGGGGAGTAATGAATCCTGACCGAAATGTAATGTTCTATGTTTAAAAAATTTTAAAATTAATAAAAATTATTTAAAAAAAAAAAAAAAAAGGAATAGTTTTCTCATTATCAAAAAAACAAGGATAAGTGGTATAAACACGGGCTGTATTATTATATGCAGAGAGTATCACAGCACTGACTGTACTTCCACATCCAGCACTGTAAAGCCAGCACACTGAAGATTTGGGCTGAGTTTGTAGGTGCACGTTCACCACTTGAATAAACGTAATATGAAGTGATGCCTTGCTTCTGTCAAAGGCCCATCACCAAAGCCAACCAATCACATCCCTGACGAAACTACCGTATCATGTCACCTAATACAGCTTCATCACCTAATATTTTAATGATTTAACACAGTCTACTCATTCACACGATGAGACAGAATGAAACCCATGGCATTTGCGGCTCTGCTGTATACTATATCTGTATTTCTTTTAGCAGAATGGGCAGAAGATGGGTATGCAACAACAATGTGCTGTTACGGTACAGATAGCTAATGGTATTTTTAGGTTGTATAGGCAGGAACATTGTTCCTGTGACTCAGTAAGCAATAGTAGTACCTTGGGACTGGCATGGTCTCATTTGGAATGCTGTGAACAATTCTGGGAGCTTACCAGAATCTTGCAGATGAAGTCTGTCAACATACTGCTTGGATAAGGAGGTCTGCTTTGGATTAATTCTGTGTCTGTATTTGCTGCAGCTTCTGCTGAAGCTTAAACCAGTTAAGAGATAATCACTACTAATATTCTCCTGTTTATCATCAGGAGTCAAATCAGGAATAGCCAATTTCTGTATTGTCTTGGGTTACTCTGTTCTACCAACAATGTTTTGTGGAATGAAAGTATATTTTGCTGCATAAGCTGAACCACTTGTGGGTAGTCAGATTGCACATTGAAGATGCCACCCTCTAGCAGGAATGGGTTTCTAACTGTGGGACACTTGCACTCAGGTATAGGATGACATACAAATGTCTACATTTACATATTACATGTAAAATAAAAAAGAGGTGTAACATCATTGTCACCATCAATTGTATTTCTGTACTGCCCTTCCTCCCTCAGAAGTCACAACACTTCAAAATACAACCATCACAAAACTATTAAAACTTCTAAAATACATATTTAGAAAATGAAGAATATAGTTCAGCAGACAGCGATGCTAAAATTGTTAGTTCCATTTATGTCCCAATAGTTCAAACAAACACATGGATCTTCAGTTGACACCAAAAAGTTTTTAACATGGAGGAAAGCACGCCTTCCCAGGAGGAACTGGGGCACCACCACCAGGAAGGCCCTCTCTTGCATAACATAAACCGTCCCCCTACTCCTGTAGACTCAGTCACAGCCAATCCTAATATTACCTGGGAGTGATCTGTCTATGACAGTGGGGTGACACTCACCTTCTCGCCACTGGATCACTCCCAATCTGCTCTGTACTGAAGACTAATTGAGAGTATGACCTGCAATATGTGTTTGACCCGTTTACTGAAGACTAATTGAGAGTATGACCTGCAATATGTGTTTGACCTGTGATGCATTGAGGCAGATCCACAGTTGTCCTGATGACCATGAAGTCCAGAGCCAGACCAGATAAGGTGGACTCAGATTCTACATTTAAGACTCCCGGGATTATTGTTCAAGGGTTCTCCAAAACCACAGGATTGACAGTACACCAATAAAATGTCCTTTCGGCACAACAGCAAGTGGAGATTCACATCTGGTTCCCAGACAGGTTGGTTTCCTAGTGAGGATTGTGGAATTTCTATGGATGATTACAAACTGCACACACACCCTTCCAACCTATGCACCACCCCAAGAACCCAAGCAGGCAAAGTCGAATCAAATCAGATCCACTCGGGTGTCAGTAATGTCAACTAAAAACAGCACCAGGTTGGATAGCAGTTAGACATTCAAGAAATACAATATAAGATATATTTTACACCTCAAACTTGAAAACAACTTTGTTTTCCTTATAAAGAAAACCTTAGATTAAACCTTTTATCACGTCTGATTTAAAATTTGGTAGGGGCACCAACAGCCTCAATCAGAAGCTAGAGCTAACCCATGAACTTGTAAGCTGCCTGCTCTTTAAATTATGCCATTTAATACAATGGCTCTGAAGTAAAGTTGGCATAAAGATGGCTTGTGAATAATGCCTTTCCTGCTCTGCCAATTGTACATCAATTAGACTAGGAATATCACCCACAAACGTAGAAGACCTGTTATGTGTGTCTGCACAACATTTCTTCTTCTTTTTTATGGGTGGGGCGGGAGCTGTTTTCCATACTCTTTCAGTGCCTCTAATCCTGCAAAATACAATGTGTTAGGTTCCAGTCCTGAGGATTTTAACACGATTATGGGCGCATGAATTGTGAATTCAGCCTTTCAGCTGTGGAATGCCATTAAATGCAATGGGAAAGCTCTGGTGTAAAGTTTTGCTATAAATGCACTGCATTGCCTGATGTTCAGCAGTTCTCCACATCAAACCGCATAGCAATGTTCTGAGAATTTAAAGAGACGGAAAGAGCAAGAGAGAGAAAGCACCTAGCTTAGTGTTCCTGACAGGCACTTAATCTCTTTCCCCTTTGTACAAAGTATTCCCATTCCAGCGGGCAGTCAATAAATAAACAAACGACACATGGCTGCAGATACCTCTGTGTGGGGCCATAACTAAGGCAGGGTAGAAATACAGTCCCGCAGTGTGGGGTGAAAGCTAGCGCAGAAAAGAATCTGGGAGATCAGGAATGGAGCCTGGAGGAATTGGGTGGGTTGAAGGCGGAGCCAAGGCTGGAATTCGATAGATCAGGCATGTCCAACAGGTAGATCATGATCTACTGGTAGATCACTGGATGTCTTGTGGTAGATCACTGGTAGATCACTGGCTCCCCCCAAAGAAACTCAGCAACTTTGGCTCCCCTAAAAAAAGCTCTACATCTTTGCTCTGAAGCCCCCAAAATAGGGCTTTCCTTCCTTAAAAAAAGCTCAACTTTGACCCGAACCCCCCAAAACATGGCTGGCTTCCTAAAAAAAGCTCAACAACCTCGACCTGAACCCCCCAAAAGGGGGTAGATCACTGCCAGTTTTTAACTCTGTGAGTAGATTGCAGTCTCTTGGAAGTTGGCCATCCCTGTGATAGATCAGCATCAGTTCCAAAGTGAAACCTGGCACTATCTAACAAATTTCTGGCAGAATCATGCAGGGTGAGTCCTATCATGAGTCATACTGAGCAATGTAGTACTGGTAGCAGATTGTGTGTTCTCCCTCTACTGCCTGCAGGGCCATCCTCCTATAATTCATGGGAGACATCTTACACTATTCCTACTCCCTCCTGCCTGCCCACTGCTGCTGCTACCAATTGTCTCTCCTCCTTTCTAGTTGTCTGGGCAGTCCCAGCATGAATCTGAGAAAGGGATAATTTGTGGTACTTTAAAGTATGGTTTCCGAATTCCTTTAAACTTTTAAAGCAGGTGCTCACTCACAGCACCTCGTTCTATGGAAGGGATAAAACTTGTAATAAATAAATACTCCCTCTCCTTTTACTGGTTTCCTGCAGAACGTTTTAACTTCTATAGAAGGCCGTTCATCCCTAGCTACCTAGGGATATCCTAAACTGCAACTGGTAGCAAACTGAAACACGTGAAGCAGCTGAACCAAAACACAAGGGTTCCCAACTGGTCTTAGCCCTAGTAGCTTCTGATACTCTGGGACCATTAAAAAGTAACTACAATTCCTGGACGTTAAGGCTACCAGAGGCTTACTAACCATGATGCATATGCTCTACCATTGGAGGCAGTATGTCCCTGTATATCACTTGCTGGGAATTAGAACTGGGGAGAGTGACTTTGCACTCAGCTCCTGCGTGTGAACTTTTCATTGGCATCTGGTTGGCCAATGTGAGATCAGGATGCTGGACTTTTTCTGATGTCATCCTTAAATAGGATATAAAGGTTTTTAATATAAATGTCGTAGTTGCACACGTTGCAAGCTTTCTATATGCAATGCAGATGTGTGTGACAATTATGTGGGTTTCTCACTGTATGTGCATGTGCTAGTTGGCAGTGGCCGACCGTGCATATATGCAACAAATATCCCATATATGTGGGATTGTCACACACAATGATCCTACAGGCTGCTTCTCATTATTTCCTACCTGGGAGTGTTTTCCACACAATAATGTGCAATATAGTCTTTAGCAGAGAACCATTTTTAACAAATGACAGAGGGCACATTTCATTATGTGTCTTGGACTTTGATATACTACTTTTGTGCAAATCTATACTTGCCTGCAATGCTATAAAGGTATTACTATTGGAGCAATTGCTTTTCTTTAATTGTTGATGTTTTAAGCCAAGATCACAGAAATGGGAAAAGAATAAGAAGTGTAATTGTTCCAGAAATTAATGTGTTGAACAGGATATCATTTGGAATCTTAGTTTTACAGTTCAGTCCTATACATATCTACACTCTCAGTATGCAAGTCACATTGTTTTCAGTGGGGCTTACTTCCTTAAAAGTGTGTACAAGATTGCAGTCTTAGATTATTGGTTCTTGCTTGTTACTTCCCAAACATATTGTTTAAAATGCTATCACCAGCTATTCACTTTTTGCCTCAGCGATGCCATAGCAACCACCACATGACCTGCTGCAAACACACCACAGTTGTTAAGAGCTTCGCTCAAGAAGCTTCTGGCCAATGAAGTAGTCCAGATTTAGAGATATTTCATGTTGTTTTAAGATGCACCGATCCTACCAGCCAATTTTGCCGTGTGGCAGTAAATACCTTCAGCAAAAGTGGGACAAAGCGACGTATGAAGAACACAAGAGAAAGGTAAGTGTGGTGGCGCTCTTATAACATCGCAAGCTGCTTCGTGCACAAAGCCAAACTTGTTGAGAGGAAATGCCTTTGCATTTCTGCCAAGGACATAACAATTAGCCACCGCTCAGTTTGCTGTTTTAGTATGCACTGTACATTGCTCCCTCGACTCCCCTCCACACTTTAAACCAAAGAATTGCTACCATGCCAAGAATTTATTTACAAAGAAACGGTCCAATCTCAAAATCATTCCATCCAAGAAAAATTAATAAGCATTTCACGCGAACACTGTAGGCCACTTCCTACATTCCTTTAATTTCCGTGACGAAAATGCATTGCATTTATCAATGGCTTTTATCAGTCGGTGTTTTTTAGTGCACAAATATAGATCTGGGGGCTCCCCCAAGCTATGAGTCAGCAGGGGAAAGTAAAACTCATACCACTATTCTTCTGTTACAAATTATACAGCCACACACGCACAAAGGTTAATTAGTGTCAGAAAACCTACATGAGAACTAACCATTGGATAAATGTTAGCTTTCTAGAGTTTATAGTTTTTGGGTGATAGCCAACATTTGTCTTACTCAGAGCAGACCCACTGAAATCAATGAACTCCTTGGATATCCCTTTGTAATATTTTATTTTATTTTTTTGCTGTAAACCGATATAAACAGAAGGAAATATGTCATTGAGTTTGTCACTCAAGGTGAAAATTAACCTTTTCGATTTAGGGCTTTTCCTTTGCTCAATTTGGATGGCTTTTAAGTTCAGAGGTGAATGCTGGTCCCTGGGTAGTCAAATAAGTAGGTTGCTCTGGCGCTATGGTTTATTTGTGTTAATCTTTCTGTTTGTTTGTTTTTGGCATTGCACCATCGTTTATAATTTCTACACATTCCCCCCCACCTGCTGATTAGATGGTTAAGTGGGACTTTGCATTATTCTACCCCTCTCATAACACTAGCAACTCATGGACTGCCAGAGAAGCTGAATGTTGTAAGATTCAGGACAGGTAAAAGAACTAATTCACAGAGCACATAGTTAAACTATGGAACTTGCTTCCACAAGAGACAGTGATGGCCACCAATTGGATAGCTTTGAAAGAGGACTGGAGAAATGGCTATCGATGGCCATGTCTGCTATGCTCTGCCTCCACAGTAATGCTTCTGAATGCTGGAAACCACGAGAAGGGAGAGTGCTCTTGTGCTCATGTTCTGCTTCTGGGTTTTTCTACAGACATCTGGTTGGCCACTGTGAGAACAGGATGCTGGACTAGATGGGTCATTGGCCTGATTCAGCAAGCTGTTCTTATGTGGATCCGCCTTCATGCTGATATTTGTACTTATTTATGGGGTCATTGTCATAATGGAATCAATCAGCAAAGATTAGGGAGAGGGGATAGTGTACAATGGCTTTGCCACCTAAATCACTAAAGAAATTCCCTTCTATTCTATAGGCACATTTAAAGACTAAAAACCATGAGTGTTTTGTTTTCCACTGCAGATTCAGACTACCAAACCTGTGGTAGACACCTCTACTCCTCGAACATATGGGCATCTTCATTTGAAGTTAAGAAAACTTAAGGTATGTTGCTTCTTTGAGTTTTTAATGACGTTTATTATTATTATTAGTAGTAGTAGTAGTAGTAGTAGTAGTAGTTGTTTTATACAAAAAAGGTCTCAAAGTGACATAAGATAAAATATGAACAGGTAAAATGAATTCAAAACCAGAATCTTTAAAAGAATGTACAATACAAAATTCCTACAATGCTCATAGAACAACACAATAAGGACACCCAACTAAAAGATGAGAAACACACCATAGACTAACTTAACTACCAAAGGCCTGAGTAAAAAACAACAACCAGAGGGACTCTAGATAACAGTTGTCCATACACTGACTACTGTTGGAAGCAGGATACTGAATGAGATGGGTCTTTGGTATGATTTAAGAACTCAATTTTTATTTTCCCTCCCCCTCATTAACCCAGATAACTTTAAGAGTTTTCTGCATTACTTAAGACTCAATTTCAGTAAGTTCTAAGTGTATACAGATCTCATCTACTTTTGAATTTCATCCTGAAATATAGCATTTCTACCGTCATATTCCACAGCATGCAAAATTACAAGCATGAAGGGAGTGGGGGAATCAAATGCTGTAGCTGTCCTTGGTTAGAGAGGACGTATGGAACATAATTCGTTTCCCTAAGTATCCCCCTGTCTTTTCAGCTGGAGAAGGAACGCCTGTCAATCATCGAGAGGGAGAACCATTTGCTGCTAGAGAAGATGTCTCGTATCATGAGGACCAAAGGAAGAATTGATAACAAAAATGAGTATGAGGCCAAAAGGTACGGCTTGTAATTGAACTGGTATAAGGCTATCCAGTTACATTAACAGCATTGACCATGGCACTTAATAACTTACCCTTTAATGACCTGTATAATAACAAGAAGCTCTGGGGCTGTTATTTCAAATGTTTGTGTAAAGGCCACTTCAGCTGCCATTCCTTGGGGGGGGGGGGAGGAAGTTTTGACAATTTAATCACCCAAAGGAAGGGGTCTTCAAACATAGAAAATGTTAGAAAGTGACAGTAAGCATTTTACGAAGCTTTTTTTCTTTTCTTTTTTTAAAAAAACTTTTAAAACCACAAAGGTGTGCTTTTTAAAAATGTGCATAGTCCAAAAACAGAGCAGGATGGTAAAGGTATTGGTAGAGAATCAACGAAGGGGTGCAGTTAGATTCAGTACTAACCTGGGAGTAATATAGGAGTTGTTCTAGCCTAATATTATCCATAGGGCCTCCTACATGTGCACAAAATTTTGTAAACAGTTAAAAAATAAAAATAAACTGAGATTTTGGATCTTTCCCTGTTGAGACCTCCAATAGTTCAAAAGTGTATTAACCAATAACATATTTCAAGTGATGACTGGGATGTGTCACAGGGAAGGCATCAACTGTGGATAGGCATAGAGGCTGGTTGTTGGCTGTCCAGAGATTTCCCTAAGGCAAGGAATAATATCATATCAAACTTCTGGGACACAAGCAGCAGAACTTGGAGTGAACCACATCAATCTGACAACTGGAGTGAGATAGGGAAGCCATGATATACCCTTAAGGAGAATGCTAAGCAGAATTTTTGAAGCCATTATCCAGGGTGGGTGGGATTTTTCTTATTGGAAGAAATTGTACTATATATAATACTATATTTCTTATAAAACATATACTCAATTACTTATTATAAATTGGTTTGGTAAGGCAAACCATAATATGCTGTTCATAATATATATTATATATTAGTACTGTGTGTGTGTGTATATATATATATATATATATATATATATATATATATACTAGTGAATTAAGCCCGTTAATAACGGGCTCCAGATACCCACGCGAGGGCTGAGACGACACCCACTGCCCAAGGGCGCTGGGCCCCAGCCCTCAATAGCAAGCGGCACGCTCACCCTGTCAGCGGAGAGGAGCCGCGGCTGAAGCGCCCCGGGGAAACACTCCCGCCTCCTTCCGGAGGCCGGCGCTCTGCACATGCTCCCGGGCACGCACGCCCTGTGAAGGCACTGGCCGCTCTCTGCGTCCAGTCTCTCTCTCCTCCCTCCGCGGTGGTCCCCTCATACCCTTCCCCTCTCTCACACACACACACACCTATCTTCCCCCTACTTCCCCTCTCCCCCCCTCGCGCCTCCTCCTCCTCCCCCTCCCTCCTTCCCGGCCGGCACGTGTCCGCCCGGCAGAAGTGGAGGCTACGCGTCTGCAGCTGCCCGGCATCGCCGGGGGTGGCGGGGCGCCAGGTACCGGCAGCCCTCGAGGGGAGGCGCTCGCGGCGTCCGGGAACTCCGCCCGGCCCCCGACAGCCTGGCGCACGGTCTGGTAGGGCGCATTGCTTGCAGCGCCAGCCGCCCGCCCTGCTGCTGGGAACGCCTCCGAGCCCCGGGAGGCTGCGCGCGGCGCGCTCCGGGATGCGGGAGCCGAGGGGGCGGCCGGGGGGGAGGGAAGGGGAACCCCCTCCTCTGCAGCGCAGGAGTGCTCTGTGCTGCAGCCGGCAACAGGAGTAGCGCACAGAGGGCTCCGCCCGGGCTCTCCTCGCCGCCGCTGCCGCTGCCCCGTAACCTCCTCCGCGTTCTTCTTGCCAGGGAGGGAAGCAGCAGCAGCAGCGTCGGCGGGTGAGCGAGCGAGGGAGTGTAAGGCGGCAGCTGGAGGCTCCGCTGGAGGTGCGCGTAGCCGGCGCTCCTCCGCGGGCCTCCTCCGCTTCCAGCGCCGCCAAGCCCCGTCGTGGGGTCGCGGTTGCCCGGCCATCGTGGAACGGCGGCCAGCAGCCGCCTTCTCCCCGCCAGCGCGATAAGATGGCCGACAGGAGGAGGCTGCGGGCAGAGGCGCTTCGCGCCTCTGCCCCCGCTCCTATTGGTCTGCGTCCTCCAATCCCTTTGTCACTGGAACGCACGCGCAGTTGCGAATTCCTGTGACACACGGAAAGGTACGTCCCGACACAGGCTCTTTATTATATAGGATATATACATACGTATGTATGTATATGGTACGCATTTATGTCTGTGTATTTTTGATTGTACCAATCTTCGTTTTCTTCTGTACATGAAGCATTGTAGCTGCCAATAATATCTATAGGTGTATTTCCCCTCCACGCTATGGATAGAATCTTTATTTCAACAGTATATAATACCCCCCCCCTTTAGCTTAAACAGAGAAAGACGAGAACAAGAATTTCGAAAAGTAAGCCAGGAGAATCAGGCCATCCTGGAAAGAATTATGAACTGCAAACCTCAGTACACGGTCCAAAAGTGGAATGAAGAGTGGCAAAAGGCTGAAAACTACATGAACAGTATTGCAAGATATCCTCGTGGGTTGTGCAAGTTGCAGGATCAAAAGGTAAGTCCAGTTTTAAAATATGTACACATTTCTTCAGTTTGGTGGGTCCATATCTCCTGGTCTTCTGTTTCCAGATTAAACAAATAATCAATTGATTAAACGTTACAGAATCATACCACAGGTAAGATTTCTGAGCCAATTTAATTAAGCTAGAAAGGATGCGTCATAGGTAGGAAAAATGCACACGGACCCAAATCTGTTTGCAAGAATATTGTCCATAATTTCATAGACACAGCTCCAATTAACAGTTGGTTCAGTATTATGAACTACATTTTGCATGTGCATGGAAACAGCATTTGCTTCCAGTATCATTTTTTGCTTATCCTGTTTATTTCCACTGTTGGGCCAATTAATATGGCAGTTTGCAGAAGCTAACTGATAGGCAGTGTTGAGATTTTAAATGATGCAAGATGAAACTCACACTGTACACTAGAGGAAATAGGACACAGAAATATATTATGCTCAGAACTCCATGCATATGTACCAGAGCACCAGAAAACTATTTTTGTGAACAAAATAAGTGCATACGTGGATTAAAAATCTGCACACCCTACCTACCCCAGTGGTTCTCAATGGGTGTTTCAATGTTCTTAGGTAGCTGCATTGTTTTAAATTTTCTGGATGTCCTATGATCACATTATAAAGTAGTTGTGTTCTGTGTTATAAATCAAACACTGCTAAGAATTGTTTATTTTTGTTTTCCAATGTATTTCTTATCAACAAATATTTGGCGTGGCGCAAGCAAATTTTTATTCTGAAAATAAAAGTTTGAGAACCAATGCCCTACATCTTAGGGTTACAGTTCGCACATACACTTTTCTCCTTAGTCAGAGGAAGAACGTTTATCTTTCTAACTCCTGCTTTTTTTCTTTCTGCTGAAGTATACCATTAGCACCAAAATGAGAGAGTCCATTTGCCTTCCCCATTCCTCGAAGGTCAGCTTTTATGTTCTCGACTAATGCTTTCAGGTCTGGCTTCAAAGATCAGCAGAAGCAATTTTTTAAACATTGAAGAAAAGGAAAGGCACCTTCCCCTAAGAAGGATTTAAGCCTGTTATCTTCATGTAACAAATGGAGATTTAAATGCAACACATAAGAAACGGATTTCAAGTTGCAAAGCTGCCATCTATACTACATTTATCACAAATTGCAAAACGTTCTTGAAACTCAAATTCTTCAGCCCATGAATCACTGCTTTTACAAGAAAACTAAACTAATAATCCCCACACCTCAGGTGTAAATACCATATATTTCAATTCAGATTGCAACGGCATGTGCTTTGAGAAAACAGGTCTGAACAACAAAAATGATAAAGAAAAGCTCAGTGCAAGATAAAGCCTAATGTGACATCTAAAGGGCAAATAAAGAGAACAATTTATTGATTTAAATTCCTTGGTGTTTAATACATTGGTGTTTTGTTTTGTTTTACAGTTGTGATTAATAATTTGTTCTTAGAGTTTAAAGGGTCTAGTAGTTTAGCATTTTCTGCAGCAGTCGTACAAAAATCTACCTAAAAATATTCATCTATTTACTAGAACATGAATTTATCATTTATTTGTCCCTCCATAGGAACTAAAATTAAATAAAACAACAGCAGAAAAAGACAGAAAGAAAAAAAGAGACCTGAAAGATAGATGTGTGACAAACAAAGCAGAGGAACCAGAGGAGGAAGAACTGATTAATCAAATAAAAAAACCAAGTAATCATCACCAAAGAGAAAATCCAGTAGAAAAAGTGTGATTCCATGTGTTACGATGACACTCCAGATAATGGATATTGCTAAACGGAAGACCTGATATAAGGGGATGCATAATTAAGAACTGGTCTTCGTTATACTAAGGGTAGATATTAGAATCTTTCTTTGTAATAAGTTCTAGACATTCTTCTTAGATATAGCATATAAGCAAGCTGGCCAGAGCAGCAATCCTACACGTACTTGGAAAGTATATCCAATTGAAATCAGTGGGAATTACTTCCAAGAAAGCATGGTTGGGTGAATTAAGGTATATAGAATCACAGAATTGTAGAGTTGTAAAAGACCACAACGATCATCTCGTCCAACCCCCTGCAATGCAGGGATCTGGGTTGTGTCCACAGCCAAAGATGAAGAATTTCCACCAAAACAAAACTTACAATAATAATAAAAAAATTACCAGGGGGAAAATGTTTTCCCAAATAGTTATAAACAGGGTTTTATTCAAGCTTAAGGGAGATTCTCCATTCATGAGCCAATATCATACAATTATCACAGAAACATCTTGCTTCCATCCGTTATGATTTATACATCTCAGATATAATCTGTTTAACTATTCTGAGTGCCTGGTTTTAGGAGCACTGAGTTAGTCTACATCAGGGGTCAGCAACCTTTTTCAGTCGTGGGCCGGTCCACCGTCCCTCAGACCATGTGGTGGGCCGGACTATATTTTGAAAAAAAATATGAACGAATTCCTATGCCCCACAAATAACTCAGAGATGCATTTTAAATAAAAGCACACATTCTGCTCATGTAAAAACACCAGGCAGGCCCAACAAATAACCCAGAGATGCATTTTAAATAAAAGGACACATTCTACTCATGTAAAAACTCACAGATTCCTGGACTGTCCGTGGGCCGGCTTGAGAAGGCGAATGGGCCACATCCGGCCCACGGGCCTTAGGTTGCCTACCCCTGCTCTACATCATGGATGGTTAACCTTTTTCAGCCTGAGGGCGACATTCCCATCTACACAACCTTCAGTGGCAGGGGCACATGCCTGTGGTTCTTAGGGTTGAGGAAATTAGTTAGTGCTCTTCAACCAGTCTCAACCTACAATCCACCTTTGACTGTCAATCAACATCATAGGACTCCCTGTGTCAAGCTATGTAGAGAGAAATTAAGCAACTAAAGAAGATATTCAGCCAATAAATAAAATAATATTGACATTCCCACATGCTACATGTTTTGTGGTGCCAAATGAAGACCTGACTCTTAAGAAGACTTTGGGAAAAGATGAACTGATGATCCGTTCAGTTCATTTGTAGTATTATTGGTATTACTATTATTATTATTTTATTATGCTTCTTTATATTGTCTTGAATATTTGTATCTAATGTTAGCTGCTTTGAGTTCCCTTTGTGGAAGTAAGGTGGAATTGGATAAAAACAAAAGTTGAAACATACTACTTGAAAGTAAGTGCTATTGAAATAAAGGCCAGTTGTCTTCATAAAATGTTTAAAGTGTTCCTCCAGTGACAGTAAAGATGAAGTGTTCTCTTTGGAGTCTGCTACAAAAACCTAGGCGGCAATGTAATGACCCAAACCTGTCCAGCTTTTGAGACCCCATCTTGATTAACCAGGTTAAAAGGAAGGGCTGCTACCAAAACAAATTGGTTGTTTGGCTTGGTTGTAGAAAATGGGTGCACAAAGGATGGGGCACTGGTGACTCCCTAAATGTTTTTGGACTCCAGCTTCCATCAGCCTTAGCTAGCCAGTAGTCAAGGATGATGGGAGTTAGAATCTTATCACCAGGTTCCCCATCCCTGATGTAGACTGTTAATCTGCAACTTGATTGGATCCCACCTCATTTTTTTCTTAATGAACTTCTTTAATATTGCTCTATTTTAAGATTAAACCATGGGACAATGGGGGCAACAGAGTTATCTATGGTGCCTTGCTATGTCACGGTGCCATCAGGAATTTATATGGCTATCTGATGAAGACAGCAATGCTACCCAACTGGTTTCATCACATCCTTGTGCCGCCTTTCCATAGTTAAAACCTTGCTCGTGGTGGTTTACAACATAAAAAGATTCACGTAGTCACAAACAGGACAAAAGCAGTCATAAACCATAAATAAAACACATCAAATGTACACAACCGAATCGAGCTCAGGACCGCAGTACCCTGAGGACCACCTCTTCCCCATATAAACCGTCTAGAGGGTGACAACACGAGAATGGAGCCTTTTCTGCAGTGGCTCCCCATTTGTGGGATGCTCTCCCCAGGAAGGCTTGCCTGGCGCCTTCATTATATATCTTTAGGCACCAGGCAAAAAAATGTTCCTCTTTAACCAGACCTAATTGATATCCTCACAGCCTTTTTTAAAAAAAATATGTGTCTGTGGGAATGCATTTTAAGCCGTATTTTCATTAACTGTTTGTTTGTTGCTTTTCCTATTCCGTTTTATTGTTATTCATATTTGGTGTTAGCTGCCCTGAGCCCGCCCTGGCCGGGGAGGGCGGGGTATAAAGAAATTATTATTATTATTTCCAAAATATAAGATAAAAAACAGATAAAATAAAAACTACAATATTTTGTTATGTGCAAATGGCTTTAGATACCTATTAGGTCCATAAATTACCATATAGCATCTATTCAACACAAAAAACAGCAACAATTTGTTGTTGACAAAGGACAGCTGGACATATAAAGGGCCCCATTACCTTCAGTAGCTTAGGGCCTCATCAAACCTAAGTCCGGCCCTGTCTGTGAACCACCCTGATGAAGGGCGGTATATAAATCAATCCATCAAATAAATATAAACAAACCAATATTTCCACATAAATCATAAGAGCTTGGGCGGGGGGGGGGGGAGATACGGAAAAATCAATACCAACAGCAGCGACAACCTCCTCGCCCGCCTAAACAATACTTACCCCTCCCCCCTGCCCCCGTAGCTCGCTCCGCGCGAATTTAAAAACGCCAGCGGTTTGTGTTTGTATTTTCCACGCCTCTAGGAACTGTCGGAACGTCGCGCGCGGGGCCAGCGTTTATGAGGGTGCAATTATGACGGTTGCACCGAGGCGATGTCGCGGGGGAGCGCTATTGCCGGCGGACCTTGTCAGAGGAGTCTCGAGCGGCGTCTGTTTAACGGGAAGGAGCTCGAGTCCCGGCGCGAGGCGGCGGTTTCGCCGGCCGGCTTCCCCCGAGGGGGTCTGCGCAGGGAAATGAACCTGGAACGCCTCCGGAAGCGGGTGAGGCAGTACATAGACCAGGTGAGCCAAGGCGAGAAAGGTGGGGAGACTCTCTCCTCCGTCGTTCTCTCCGGGTCTCCAGCGTCGCTCCTTGACCGCCACCGACGCCCACTCTTTTTTGGACGGGAAGCTCAGCCTCCTCCCCCCCCCCAACAATTTCCTGCCGCCTTCTTACTTGCAGCCAGCCTAAGGGTTGGTGCAAGGCTGTCAGCTGCCACTTCCTAAGGTGTTGCCCTTGTAGATCTCAGCAGGGTTGTGGGTTCGAGCCACACGTTGGGCAAATGATTCCTGCATTGCAGGGGAGTCATGACCTAAATCAAGTAAATGAATAGTAATCCTTAACTAATAGTTCGGTTCTGCCCCGCCCGCCAACATAAAGCCTGCCACCCCAACATAAATCCCGGCTACGCCCAAGCAGGGGGTTGGGCTAGATGACCCTCGTGGCCCCTTCCAGCTCTACAGGTTCTGTGATTCTATCAAACTAGAATTAGCTAGATGTGCCTGTTGTTGGCTCTGGCTCCACCTACTGTTCACCTCTCCTGTCTTCCTCCCTACCAGTCCCAGTGGGCAGCAACCACCGCTGGTGGCCACTGCCACATTACTCACCTGTTAGAAGCTATGTGCCTTTTCTAGCGGAGAGAGGCAGTTTCAGTGAGTGGCAAAGTTTCTGTCTGATGTGCTGTAGTTAAACGTACAGAAGGCCCTTCCAATATAAAGTGACAGTCCTTCTCTTGGCGATAGTTTAATGTCTCAAAGTGTTGATAGTTTTGGGCGGGTCATTTAGCTTCAATTCCTCATTTGGAACATAATCAAATGTTTTCTCCAGATTGGTTCTCTCCTGGTGGACAAGTAAAAATTCCTTTGTTATTTGTATATGCAATAATCCAGTTTTATTAGAGAAAGACTAGGGAGACATAGGTTGGAATCCCCACTCATCTATGAAATACTCTGAGTGACCACGAGCCAAGTCACACTATCTCAGCCTAATCTACCTCACAGAGTAAATAAAAAGATAAAACTGGGAGGTGACAGAGGGGGAGAGTACCATGTATGTTGCCTGGAGTCCCTTGGATAAAAGGGTGGGAATCAAATGTAATCAATACAATTTGTTATAGGAAAAACATGTGTAATGCTTGTTCTTTCTTTGCCCCTAAAAACAGCAACAGTATCAAAGTGCTCTGTTTTGGGCAGATAAAGTAGCTTCATTGTCTCATGGTAAGTTACATATTTAACTTAAATTATACAGCAGTCAACTTTTCTAAAACTATTTTTGTGAAGTGTCTTCTAAATGAATTTCCCTTTCCTATATTGTGTTTATTTTTCTTCAGAATGACCATGACATGTCTTTCAGGCTTGGATTGCTTGGGTTGATAACTTTGAAGTACTGTATTTACAGCAGAGGTGGGAAACTGGATCAAGCCAGCAGGATGGATCCTTACTTGTTCCACCACCTGCAGGCAAAGCTTGACAGGTGGGTGGGTCTGCCCACCTGTAAACCAAACTACTATATGTCACAGTGACATTAGGTGACCCATTTTCCTTTACCAGCACAGTTGAACTCAAACTGCGCAGGCAAAGGTACAGCACTTTGCAAACATCAATGATCAGCTTTTCAACAGCACTTGCATAGTGTAGCACTTTGCAGGCACTCATGGTCAGCTGAATGGTGATGGGCTGGGCTTGCAAATCCCACTTTTATCAGGGAGAGAAATTTTTACCAGCCCTACAACTGATGTCATATAGAACATCACATGCAGAGCAGGAGGGTGTGACTTGATAGAAACCTACTGGTGGGCCAAATGGGGAGGTATGGCAGGCCTAATTAGGTCCACATCCAGAGATTTCCCATAACTGATTTATATGAATAAAAACTTCCAACATTGTGGCGTTTCACCATCATTGAAATACAGTAACTCTGATCTGGCTTGCATTGGTGTAAAAAAAAATATGACAGTGAATTTGCAGGGTAGTATATCCATTTCCCTAGTAAATGTTTGTAATGCTTGTATCTGATGCACATTTATCTCCAAAATTGCAGTCATGTGGCCATTGTTTACACCCTTATGTCTAAAAGCATGTTAAATGCAATGCAAAATTCTAATGGTTAGTGCTTAGACATTTTTCTCAGGTTGACAAAGATAGGATTTTTTTAATTCTTCTTTAATCAATTATAGAAATACTTACCGGTATTTTGGTAAATTAAGTGTTGCTGTTTTTTAATGTGCTGTGAACGAAATATATCCCATTCAATAAAGATAAAGCACATGAGTTTTGTGGGGGATCATATTTAATAAAGTTGTGTGGCTATTTCTTTTTTAGAAGACCCACAGGATATCTATTGGCTGGCTCAGTGTCTGTACCTCACAGCTCAGTACCACAGGGCAGCACATGCCCTTAGGTCAAGAAAACTAGATAAGGTAAGATACTGTAGACCAGTCTTGTTTCTTCCATTATAGTCTTTTAGGTTTGTTGTACAAGTTGCTAAGTTGAGCATTGTGAGACATGCTGGTTGCTACACCTTCTGTAATGCTTTATGAAATAGGTAACATATGAGAAAATAGTCAAAGCACCAAATGGGGATGAGATGGAATGGAACACGAGGAACTATTGAAATTGTAGGTGCTGATAGCAGTTAAGCCAATACTGTAGAACCAATGGGAGTAAAGTAAGAAATACAGATAGCATAGAAGTGGTAACATAAACTGCTAACCTGCTCACAGGTGTCTTGCTGAAGCCAGCGATGGGAAGTGGTTACAGAAAAGCAAAGGAGCATGAGACAATTTTTATTGAAAACATTCCTTCTGTTTCCTAGATTTGTTCTTTTAATACATAGATAAATGGGATTATTTCAAGATTAAGTCAGCAGGATCTCTGTAGGCAGAAGGGAGATGACAGAGAGCAGTTCAGTTAGAAAGGCAATGAAAGAGTTGACTCTTGGTATGCAGAATGTATTAAAGGAACTAGACAAAATATGATAAACAGACTCGTGAATTGAAAGTACGAGGTATAAGAATCACAATGCTATGTCAGGCATCACCATCTTTATTCTTTAAAAAGTTATACCTTTTCAAAGTGCAAAATTATTTAAACCATTTTAATTTCTCCCTTAGTTATATGAAGCATGTCGATACCTTGCTGCTAGATGTCATGTAAGTATTTACTTACATTAGAATGATTCTTCACTAAGCAGCCAGTATGTATAAGAAAATCACATGGCAGAAGGGATTATTTCTGCAGCTGAGATAGAAATGTGAAAACCTGAACTTTTTCATAACTGCTAGCTTAAAATATACTGCAATTCAAATGGTAGTTTAAATGCTATAATTATTTTAAATTTGTGCTTATTGAAGACTCAGGACAGTTAGCACTATTGAGTAAAGGAAACACACATTCCTTTCTTGAAAGCTCACATCTAAACAGGGTGGATTTCATTTAAATCAAATTGATTTAAATCACGATTTAAATCACTAGTCAGTAAGGCTTGATTTAAATCACTAGTCAGTAAGACTTGATTTAAATATTTTTTTTACAGAAAGACTCATTCTTGCTGGTATAATCTTAATATTTACAACCATATGAAGGTTTCATTTTTGGAATAATAAATTTTCAGAGTAGTTTTTACAGTTATATCAAAAATTACTGATTTGGTTATACTACTAGAAATACATAGACAGATAATTATGAAATTATGGTGAGGTTTAATAAGTTAACTGTTTATATTTGGACAACTTTTCTGCTGTACTTTATTGGAAGGAGAAAAATAATCATTTCCTTAATAACCATTTAAACAATTTATTTAACTAAAACAATAACATGATAGCATATGTATCCATGTTTGTTAACTATTGTGGTTAAACATTTTTTAAAAAAAAAACTTAGACTGAGTTTTAGCACACTTGATAAACTTAAAACAAATCCTTATTTCCTGATGGACTACAATGTAACTTAAATAGAAGACTATATTTAGAAAGATTTTTCCTCCAAAAGCATTTTATTTTAAAAATCCGATTTAAATAAAAAAAATCCGATTTAAATAAAAAAAATCCGATTTTTTTGATTTTTTTAAAAAAAATCATTGATTTTTATCCACCCTGCATCTAAATAATATGCTGTAGGAATAGGGTGGGAAACAGAAGAACAAAGTAATAAGCACAGAAAGCTAGTCTTGGTGTGGTGGCAAAAGTTTAAAGGGAATGTAGGGACTAAAAGAAACTAACAAAAAAGAGGCAACTCTGTGGATGTTGAGGGTTTAGGATGATGGGTTTAGGCTTTGTATGCCTGTATAACAACCAAAAGTGGTATGTAACCTGCTGGTGGATGAGCTCTTTAAAAAAATATTACTTTTTGCATTGCCACTTTAAACATAACATAACTTTGAGTTTCTCTGTATAGTATGCTGCAAAAGAATATCAACAGGCTCTTGATATTCTTGACATGGAAGAACCGATCAACAAAAGGCTGTTCGAAAAATATTGTAAGGATGAAAGTGGTCCAAAGGACTGTTCCAATGACTGGGAGGTTTCACAATCTTCAGTGAGTAACATATTGACAGATATAAATTAATGTAAGCATATGATGTATTCAAGGCTGCAGAAAAAGTAGCTAGAAGGCTTTGTGGTGATGTTAATTTGCAATAGTCTTGTGTTATGTCTTTAAATTTTGGCTTTGGAAAAACAGTATTTCATCTTCAAAAGAGTTTGTGTTTGTAGACTAAAGACACACATGAATCAAGTACACACCTCATGGGCTATGATGTATAACACACTTAACTATGAATTTTATAAAGTATGATGCAGTGTGAATGGTCCAATCTGATTAATAAAATGCATTTTTTTGTTTCTAAGTTTTAATTTGTGCTCAGTATCAAACCACAAACACCTTCTCTGACCTCCACCTATCCTTTCCCATCAGATCAAGAGCTCTATTTGCCTTTTGCGTGGGAAGATCTATGATGCACTTGATAACAGAACCCTGGCAACATTCAGCTACAAAGAGGCCTTGAAACTTGATGTTTACTGCTTTGAAGCATTTGACCTTTTAACATCACACCATATGCTGACAGCAGAAGAAGGTTTGGATAACTCTCATCTCCCTACTCCCACACCAGTTTTAAAACATTCTTTCTCTTTATCCAACAAACTGTTTTAATAAACAAAATACTAAATTATATCAGTCATCGATTAGAGATACCAGTTTTCAAAATAAATAAATAAATTTTGCTGATTATTCTCCAAAGCCGACAGAGCAGCTCAAACTCACAATCTTCCTTGCTGGAGGTTTTTTATGTATTATTTTTGAAGTGGAGGTGTCCCCCTGCCCAGCACTGTCTGGTGCCACCAGCCTCCACTAATGAGGCAACACTGCCACTGGCAGGGAAGTCCTGTCACTGTGGAGCATCCCTGGGATGGAAGATGCCAGCAGTGGTGTTCCTAGTGGCCGTAGACTTCAGAATGCTCCAAAGCAGGGTGTTTTTGTGGAGGAAAGGCTGGGCTGACACAGGATCTACTGGATCCTCAGCCAGCACTGCTGCCATCATGTGATAGCAACATGCTCAGTGTTGTAGCCCTCAGCTCAGTTGCGCCCGTGAATGCGGTACTCTTTACTTTCCCTTGTGTTAGCAAATGGCTAAAGTACATTGTTTTATTTCCCCCATGAAAATGAATTTGAAGGCAACGCTGCAGTTGGGGTAAAACCAGCAGCACCTTCCCCACTGATGGTGATCCTGCAAACCCTCTTTTACTTCTTTTCTGCCATAGTGATAAGCATTTCATCAGTCCGAATATAAAATACAGGCTTCAAACTGGCGTATGAATGCCATTATTATCATCCTTCTTCTCTACTGTTCCTTGCAATGAATAGGCTAGTGTTTATTAAATTATGAAGCAAGCCTCCCTTTTTGGGTATGGTGTTTCTAAGTCAGAAGGAATTACAGGAAGAGAGAGAGAATTTCTAGGAACCTTTGATCCTACCAGCTAAGATCTGGGTAGATCTCATGCCTCCCTGGAAAAAAAAGACACTGATTCACAGCTCTGCTATTTTATCATTCCGAAAAGGAAGTGCTGCTGAATGTGATTTTTAGGGGGGAAATCTTTTCCCCTTCTATTTTCCACTGCTAATCAAATCTATCAATGGCACATAACTGCATATGATAGCACATAACTTCACATGCTCACTTCTGGAATAGGTTATTGGTGTCAGATTGTAAGATTTGCAGGACAGGAGAGGGGAGAAAGGCACAGGACAGAGAAAATTCAGAAGGGAAGCACAGGTTCTAAAGGTTTTGGAGACATATCTATAGAATAATAATAATAACTTTATTATTTATACCCTGTCCATCTGGTTGGGTTTCCCCAGTCACTCTGGGCAGCTCCCAGCAGAATAGACAAAGATAGGTAAACATACATAGGAAGTAGCAGAGTGTTCCTAATTCTCTAGACAGGCTGTATATCAGAACCTTATATCTCGATGCAACATGTTTTATGATGCTGTATGTGGTAGCAGTTGGCACATTTTTACGTAAGCACTGCTCCTGCCGCAAATCTCATGTTCAGTGAAAAAGCATCACAATAACGCACCACATTTATACTATTGTACAAATATGTAAAATTTCATCCTAAACAATGTGTCATTTGATCCCTATAAATTATACCATACAAATACAATGCCACAAAGTATATTGTATCACTTATCTTCCTTTTTTAGAGAAGTTTTTAATGTTTGATGTTTTATTGTGTTTTTACTATTCTCTACCATTCTTCTGGAATTCACTTTTGTAACTGATGTGTTCAGAAAAAGAGCTGCTGGAATCTCTACCTCTAGGAAAACAGTGCACAGAAGAAGAAGTAGTATTGCTACATTTTCTGTTTGAGAACAAATTAAAAAAGGTAATAGTACTGTAGTTTAAAAGAAATTTACATTGATTCAAATGTAAATTTGATAACATTCTGTTACATATACTTTAATGTAAGCAATAGCCTATATTTTGCATCTTAGGACCTACAATTTGCTTCTTTTTGTGTCTTAGCAGTTTAGCACCAGTTATTGTGACCTTGCATACTATTTATTAATCAATCAGAATTCACCCCTCAAAAGCTTTCAGTGTATCCAAATATGATATACTATATATATTTAATAATTCTAGAAGGGTCATAATAGCTATAATGGAAACAATGCAGTTTTCAAAATATAAAGCTTAAGATCAGGTTCAGATTATCATTTGGAAAACTCTGTAGCCCTACGCAAGTTCTCTGCTCCTCACACAATTGGAACCTCATCAGTGGAGAGCATAGATGCTCTCTTTAGCTATGCGCCTTTCACTGTGTTACCATCACACTTCCCTGCTGCTTGTCATGCATTGGAGGGCAAACATCTGCAGCAGCAAGTCTGATATACTCATGAAGGCTCCCTACACAGTTTAGAACCTTAATTGTGCAGGGAGCCTCTACAAGTACAGCAGGCTTCTCACAGCAGATGTTTACCCTGTAATACATAGCTGTTGATATGAATAGCAGGAAGGGCAGGTCTAGCTGCCTTTTCCCTACTCTCGCCCTCATTGTGTGAGAAGGCTACCTCCTAAACCATATACGGTAGGTCTATTCAGGCAATCTGGCTATTATTATAGAAACAAAGACCTATGGAAGAATGGAATGATCCTGGTAGATTGTCTTTCATGTGAACAGAAAGGATGGCAATCTCCGCCCCACCGCCACCCACCCCCGTCGCCACCCTTAACAATAGGACTGCTTGAATTTATGAGGCTTTTGCAGTGTTTTTTTAAATGGTGTACCCTGTTTCAGGGCACTCAGTAGCCAACTGATAGGTGATACAGCATGACCTTGTTTGGATTAAGAATGGAGTTTAATGGACAAGGACACTCCCTCGTCCATCTGAAAATAAGGTATTAGAGTAAAATGCATTTGCCTGCTCTTGCTATCTTGTTAGGTCTTGTCAGCCACCTTTCTAGACAAGGTGGAAGCTTCTGAACCAAAGTGTAATGGGGGGAGGGGGAGGTGTGTCATTGCTCTCTAGCAATAATGGTATTATGGATCTGAGCAACCACATGGTTCTCTATTGACATTTCTTCTCTCTTTCAGTATAATAAACCCAGTGAAACGTTGATCCCTGAATCTGTAGATGGTCTTCAAGATAATCTGGATGTCGTTGTGTCTTTAGCAGAAAGGCATTACTATAACTGCGATTTCAAGATGTGCTACAAGCTCACTTCTCTGTAAGTACATATATTATCAGCCTGTTACGAAATAGCATTTATTTGAAACCACTCAATTGTGGAAGCCAATAGATAATTGTTCACTCTACTGAAAGCATCTTTTCATAGAGCAGAGATGAATGTAAAGCCTGGATGTCTTAATTGTTGGTCGCTACCGTTTGGAATCCCACCAGCTGTCATTGTATCAGTTACACCTTGCCTGTTAGCCTTTTCTCAGTCTTTTACTAAAGGTTTGGGGGATAAATGTTTGGGACTTAGCGCATTGAAGTGTCTTGTATGACAATTTTGATGAGATAAGATCAAGGTTGGAGGGGTTTTGTCCCCCAGATATTGCTGGACTACAACTCCCATAAACTGCTGCCAGCAGGGACAGTGGTTGGGGATAGTGCAAGTTGTGGTCTGGCAACATCTGGAGGGCCACAGGTTCCCCAGCTCTGTGTTTAGCTGTTCATTTACCAAATATGTGCATTTGGAAACGGACAACTTTAAGCAGGGCACATAGAAAGCTATTTCACACAATGTGTTTTTAAGTGTACACTATGTCTAGCAAGGTAAAATATGTACAGTCGTACCTTGGAAGTCGAACGCCTTGCGAGACTAACGTTTTGGCTCCCAAACGCCATAAACCCAGAAGTGATTGTTCCAGTTTGCGAATGTTCTTTGGAACCTGAACGTCTGTCGCGGCTTCCACGGCTTCTGATTTGCTGCAGGAGCTTCCTGCGGCCAATCAGAAGCCGTGCCTTGGTTCTCAAACGTTTTGGAAGTTGAACGGACTTCCGGAACGGATTCCATTCGACTTCCAAGGTATGGCTGTATTCGCAGATAACATTTGTCAGCAAGTCATGACTGGATGGAGCCTCCTGTTGAGCGAATGCTGAGTCTGATCTTCTTTCTCCAGCGGCAAAGGGCCGTGGCTCAGTGGTCCAGCCTTTGCCTTGGGTTCAGAATGTCCTGGGTTCAGTTTCCCAGTATCTCCAGATGTGGGTGGGAGAGACTCCTGCCTGAAACCCTCAAGAGCTGCTGCCAGTCATTGTAGGCAATACTCAGCTAAATGGATCAATGATCTGATTCAGTATAGGGCACCTTTCTATGTTGGGAAGGATACAAAGTAATAAACAATTCTTCCACACTTTGCAAGAGCAATGATCTATTTGCGCCTCAATTTTTATTAAGTTACTTTCCCTTGAGGGTTTTTATTTCTGCTTATTTTTAGAGTAATGGAAAAGGATCCTTTCCATGCCAGTTGTTTACCTGTGCATATTGGTACACTTGTGGAGCTGAATAAAGCAAATGGTGAGAAGGTGTTTTAATACAAATTGAATATTAATGATTTTTAAAGGGATTCCTGGTCTCTCTCTCTATATATATATACCGGTATATATATATATATATATAATTGCATTGACTCCTGAATAGGCCTTTCAGCTCTAATTCAGGAGTTAAAAGCTAGCATGGTGTAGTGAGTAGAACTAGGACCAGGGTTCTTTCTAGAGCTGTGTTCAAATTTCCACTCCACCCTGAAGCTCCTTGGGTGGCTTTGGTTAGTCTTTAAATCTCAGCCTAACCTATTTCACAAAGTGGTTGTGAAAATAAAATAGTATAGGAGAGAACCATGTCTTGCCACTTGGAGGAAGGATTGGCTGCATAGGCCAGAATTCAACACAGAACAAGCAGATTTTTACTCATTCAACAGGATTTAACCCCCATCTCCTTCCTCCTGCACATCCCCAAAATCTGCTCTACAGGGGTGTCTCAGCTTTTTGGAGCAGAATTTTAGGATGCACGGGGACCTGCAGGAGAGGAAGCAAGAGAAGGTGAAGTCCTGCTGCATGGGTGGAAGTCTGTTCCTCTCCTAGACAAGCCACATTGAACGCAAGCCTTAATAAATAAATAAAATATGAGATTTTGTAGGCAGATATTGATGGGTAGTCATAAAGCAAGCATAAGGACTAATATTTGTGTGTTAATCCATATATGATGGATTTGATATTAACTAAAATATAGCACTCTTTCATTGATGAGTTCCTGCTACACATTTCTGCTGGTTCTGCAATAGAAATGAGTCCATTTTCCCATTTAAAGGCAGAAAATTATTCATTCTGTTAGACTGTAGATTTGCATTTTATGCCTTTATAATTTGCAGCTATTAAGATGCTACTTAAGTAGTTAATATTATACAGTACTTAAAATCAATTCCTCCTTTTTTAATTTTTAAGGGGGAAATGTGTAGGCTTTCAGTGGAGAGCCAGAAAAAAAATTGTAACAGTGAGTCATCTGTAGTGGAAAATAGTTAAATGAAATGTGACATCTTGCTAAGTGGAAGGCCCACCCCAAGGGATGAGGACTACTAATACCCTTGTTTCTAGCGACAAAGTTGGCTTCCTATTGTAAAGAAAACTGGGAACCGCACTACTAAATGCAAATGCTACTATACTGCTATTTAAATGGATATATATGCTAAACCATAACATGTTAAGTAAAAATTGTCTGTGGAATATTTTATGTTAAGATTGTCAAATATGCCGACCAGGCTAGAATGGCTGTCAGTGGCCTGGTTGATATGGCATGGTAAGCCAACTGTGACTCATTAGGACCTGGCTCATTAGCTCCTGGCTCCTGGAGTTCCCCCACCTGCCCAGAACTTTTAGCATGTAACAGCTAAACCATAGTGATGCCCGAATGCAGGGTTGTGATTAAGATCTTTCCTCCTTAGCCATGATCTCAGGTTTGCTTGCCATGGCTGCCATGCCACACTATGGTTAAAGGACTGTCAAGAAGCAAAACGGGTGCCCTTCATCTCCAAGAGCCAGCACATTTGCATGGTTTTGGTAAACCATAGTTTGCCTTAGCATGACTTGTGAATGAGCGCCATTGAAAATAGACTTGAAAACATAAGAATATATTATATGGGATAGTTTAAGAAAAATAGTTGATGGCTTTATCATTTTCAATCCAATAAAAATGTGAACAAAAGGCATAACTATTGTATCAGCATTCAACACAAGCTGCTACTTATATACTATGTTTAACATAAATATATTTCTTCTCCTTCCTAGAACTTTTCTACCTTTCCCATAAACTGGTGGATTTGTACCCAAATAATCCTGTAAGTTGTACTTCTGTTCTTTGTTTCATAAATGTGCTATGAATGCCATAAAAAAGTTTAAAAGTAAGGTTAGGACCCATATAGTAGCATATACATCTAAGGTGAAATGTTATTACCATTATTATGGTAATGAATAGTTTATTATGTTAGCCTTATCCGTAGTACCACTTTTCTGTATAGGCTACATGAATATTCCTCAGCTAAATGGTACATAAAATGCTTAGACTCCAACCTCCCTCCCCAATCTTTAAAATTTCACAAATAGAGTAGGCATGGTAGAGAAGGGATTGTACTACTCATCACTTATGAAATCAAATTAGCTATCCACAAGTTGTTGAACCAATTCACACAGCACTGGCAATCACAGATTGTGTACCGGCTGCTCAACACAATCACATTTTCTCAGCCACAAAATATTGTGGACTCCGTGCCACAAAAATAAGGAAACAGTCCAGCAAACCATTTTCTTTGGGAAAGGGATAACATGTTTAAAATGTTGGTAATTGCAGTGCACTTGTTGCACTTGGTGAAAGGTTGGTTAATTGATACATGTCTCTTTGCTACCTTTTGAAAAAAGTGATAATAATGTTCCTACATTTTAATAATAATAATTTATTATTTGTACCCCGCCCATCTGACCAGGTCCCCCCAGCCACTCTGGGCGGCCTCCAACAAACACTAAAATACATTAAAATATTACAGATTAAAAACTTCCCTAAACAGGGCTGCCTTCAGGTGTTTTCTAAAGGTCATGTAGTTGTTGATCGCTTTGACCTCTGAAGGGAGGGCGTTCCACAGGGCGGGCGCCACTACCGAGAAGGCCCTCTGCCTGGTTCCCTGTAGCTTTGCTTCTCGCAGTGAGGGAACCACCAGAAGGCCCTCGGCGCTGGATCTCAGTGTCCGGGCTGAACGGTGGGGGTGGAGACGCTCCTTCAGGTATACAGGACCGAGGCCGTTTAGGGCTTTAAAGGTCAGCACCAACACTTTGAATTGTGCTTGGAAACGTACTGGGAGCCAATGTAGATCTCTCAGGACCGGTGTTATGTGGTCATGGTGGCCACTCCCAGTCACCAGTCTAGCTGCCGCATTCTGGATCAATTGCAGTTTCCGGGTCACCTTCAAAGGTAGCCCCACGTAGAGCACATTGCAGTAGTCCAAGCGGGAGATAACCAGAGCATGCACCACTCTGGCAAGACAGTCTGCGGACAGGTAGGGTCTCAGCCTGCGCACCAGATGGAGTTGGTAGACAGCTGCCCTGGACACAGAATTAATCTGCACTTCCATGGACAGCTGTGAGTCTAAAATGACTCCCAGGCTGCGTACCTGGTCCTTCAGGGGCACAGTTATGCCATTCAGGACCAGGGAGTCTCCCACACCCGTCTGCCCCCTGTCCCCCAAAAACAGTACTTCTGTCTTGTCAGGATTCAACCTCAATCTGTTAGCCGCCATCCATCCTCCAACCGCCTCCAGGCACTCACATAGGACCTTCATTGCCTTCACTGGTTCTGATTTGAAAGAGAGGTAGAGCTGGGTATCATCCGCATACTGATGAACACCCAGCCCAAACGCTCTGATGATCTTTCCCAGTGGCTTCATATAGATATTAAAAAGCATGGGGGAGAGGACGGAACCCTGAGGCACCCCACAAATGAGAGCCCAGGGGTCTGAACACTCATCCCCCACCACCACTTTCTGAACACGGCCCAGGAGGAAGGAGCGGAACCACTGTATAACAGTGCCCCCAGCTCCCAACCCCTCTAGACGGTCCAGAAGGATGTTATGGTCGATGGTGTCAAAGGCCGCTGAGAGGTCCAGCAGAACTAGGAAACAGCTCTCACCTTTGTCCCTAGCCCGCTGGAGATCATCGACCAGCGCGACCAAGGCAGTCTGAATGGAACTGATCGCTTACATTGGCCTTGTTTTCATGACACAGTAAGCCAAACTAAGGCTTACCAATCCGGATCTACGGAAAGTAGCTTGCAGCCACTATCCTTCTCCTTGGTCCTTTTTACTGTTGCACCAAGGCTTATTTTGGGGTACTGCTTGTGGTTAATGAGGAGAGAGCTTAACCGCAAGTTGCAGTTCAAACAGCATGCTAAGCCAAACCTTTTCCTTACTCAGCATGGCACAGTAGTGAAAAGGACTGGAAAAGAACAATGTAGCTGCAACCTCTTCTCCAGGAGCCCCCATGTTTGCACAGTCTCACATAGTTTACACATAGTTTGGCTTACTTCGTCATACAAACTTGTCATATCAGTAGTGTGCTTTAACGTGTCTTGAATTTTATCTGGCGATTAGGTCTCCTGGTTTGCTGTAGGATGTTATTATCTCATGGTTGGTCATAAAAATGAACACGCCAGAAGATACCTTAGGTAAGTTTCACTTTGTCTTCTGTAGTCCTAAGGGTTGCTGTCTTGTAAGTTTACCATTTTAAGAAACCTTGTACTGTTAGCGCTGATTAAGTAAGGTCCAGGCAACCTTCTGTATGCCTGAAGACTGGAATTGGCACACTTCAGTAAATAACTACTCTTGGAGTAGTTGTATTTCATAGTTACAGCTTTAAGCATTACATTTAGCATTGCAGGTTTCATTGGCTCTTATTTTACAAACCTGGTTGTTATGTTTCAGCAAAGCCACCACCCTTGAGAGAACATATGGACCAGCATGGATAGCATATGGACACTCATTTGCAGTTGAAAGTGAGCATGACCAAGCAATGGCTGCTTACTTCACTGCAGCCCAGCTGATGAAAGGGTAGGTCAAAATTAGATTGCCAGGAAATAGGGATGTAGTTCAATAAAACCATCTTGGCAAAAGGGTATTAATATTGGATGAAAAATAAACAAAAAGAATAATTTAATGGGAAAACATCTGCCATCAGAGATGTATTCAGTGTTTGCAACGGAATTAATATTTCTCTTAGAAAGTAAGCTTTACATTAGTTACTAGTGCAATATTATGGATATGCTTGTCAAAACAAGGAAACTTTACTACTCTGTCTTCCCCCCCTCATTTAAAAGTGTTTGCAGTATTTTTAAAACTATAGATCAAAGATTTGTTTAAATGAAATGCAGTGCTACCTTAAATGTCCTCATGTCTTAGTTTTTTTAATTACTGTTTGTGTTCTTTATTTTTGTAGCTGCCATTTGCCAATGCTGTATATTGGGCTGGAGTACGGCTTGACCAACAACTCAAAATTAGCTGAGCGGTTTTTCAGCCAAGCTTTAAGTATTGCACCCGAAGACCCTTTTGTTATGCATGAAGTTGGGGTGGTAGCATTTCAAAATGGAGAGTAAGTTACTATTTTTAACTTTGGATATCTGCACATAATTTCCTTTCTTGGTTAGCTTCCCCTCCAAAACCTAGAAACCATTATGCTGCCCACTTGTGCACTTGATGAACTTAGTACTAGCATTGATGTGTCACTTCAACTATTTCATATATAAACTACCGTATATCATGTTGACAATGCAATGGCAGTTACACCACTTGTCACAGTCACTGATAACTGTAGTTTAGGAAATATATTATTTTTTTCCTTCAGTGATCAGATGTACTTATCACTGCTTTTGGATCTCATGGGAATTATTTTTACATTGGAACAGTAAGCATCATTAACCAAACACATACATCTCTGCCTTTAAAAAAAGAGAGATCGGTCCCATAGGCATCTTTCAATGCTGCATGTTAATGGCATTTTCTGTACGCAAGGCCCTGTAGGTAATAAAATAGATAAGCTGTTTATTTGAAGAGACATATGCATAAGACATAGACCTCTAAATGTGTTTTATCTTAGTGATTTATTTTCTTTCAGCTGGAAAACTGCAGAAAAGTGGTTTCTGGATGCATTAGAGAAGATCAAAGCCATTGGAAATGAGGTATTTTATTTTTATTTTTATTTATATATAGATATATAGAGTTGGCCATAATTCCATCTCAGCTGTTTGTGTTTTGAAAGCAGGACCCCAAAGTGCTACATTTGAAGAATCCCACCAAGCACTCTGCTTAAAAGCTACCCATATCCCAGAAGTAATACATATGCAGATCACCACGTTCCCACCTATTGTATTGCACAAAAGTTTTCAAATATCAAGTCATCCTTTGGTGCATGGGTGTTGATATTTTTTTAATCAGCCAATGGAATAGCTTGTTTACTTCAATCAAGATTTGGTTTTAGAGGCATTAAAATTTTGTCTTTAGATGTGATGCTTGTCTTGCAGGTGACGGTTGACAAGTGGGAACCTTTATTGAATAATCTGGGGCATGTATGCAGAAAGCTTAAGTAAGTGGAACAGCGATTTTTACCAGTACTTAGTATTTTAAGTATTGATCCTTAAATGGTATGGCATTCTAGTTGTACTAAACCTTCTGTGTGCATTTAATTATATTTATTGTCTGGCATGTTAATATTATATATTGAAATGGAATGTATTGTGGAATATGGTATTCTAAACATCTCAGCTATTGCATTTTTTTTTTTTTAAAAAAGCAAGTTTCTAGTCTTTATGATAAAACAATGAAAGCTCAGAGACCTGAGGTACTGGTTAGAGTTCCTGAGGCCAGGATGAAACTTCATTGTCCTTCAAAATTCATAGATAAAGTTTTCCAACACCTACTTACACACCTTCCCCATCCCACCCCCCGCCTCATCTCACAGCTTCCCTTCCTTCCTTCTGCATTCTTCTTTTCACCCTGTGGGCTAGTTTGCGTGAATGGCAAGCCATTGTTTTAGTAGCATATAGGACAAGCATTGCTAAAGAAATGTCAGGCTCATGGACTCCCTCCTTTCTTCTTTACTCATGCAGCTGGTAGGAAGACCTGAGTTTATTTTCAGTTTTAAATAATTTCAGCTTCGCTCACCTTACAGTGTGAATCCAGTGGTTTATTTAAAAGCCAGTTTCATAACCCATGGTTTAAAATTAGCTTGTTGAACAAATAACCATTGTTTGTTTTTAACCAGTATTCCTGGTTTGCACGGAATGCTAAGCTGAGATTCTTTGAAATGGCCAGGAGAACTTCTGCTGAGATTACTTTCCATGTTAGGAGGGTGCTTTAACATCTGAACCAGCCCAGTATACCATGTGTTTTTTTATGGCCAATTGTTTACTATTTGTATTTCCTAATAATGTGAATGAAACAATATCCTTATCCATGTTTTTCTTAATAGGAAGTACGAAGAAGCTCTCGAATACCATCGTCAAGCTCTAGTGTTGATTCCTCAGAATGCTTCTACTTATTCTTCCATTGGATACATTCACAGTCTGATGGGAAATTTTGAAAGTGCAATTGATTATTTTCATACAGTATGTATTCTTTATAAAATGGGGGGGGGGGAAATTGGTGTAAAGCTTGATGTGTTCAGTATGATCTTTCACGTTTCTTGATTTTGTAATTTGTCCATTTTATTCAGGCCCTTGGACTTAGAAGAGATGATACGTTTTCAGTGACTATGCTTGGACATTGCATAGAAATGTATATTGGTGATTCTGAAGCCTACATTGGTAAGCTGCCATTTTGTTACTGCTCTATAGCTATTCAGATGTTCCCACACCGCTACGGCTGTCAGTACTTATGTGTACTCATGAAGAGCATTAGCACATTTATTCAAGAAGAGCACTGGCACACTTATCACTAGTAAACCATTTGCTGAATCTTCCAGAAGGCAGAAGGTCAATGGCTTTATTAAATTATTTTGGTAAGAAATTACAGCTTGGTTTAAGGACAGAGGGAGGCTGCTTACACCAGGTCAGACGATTGGTTCACCTAGCTTTCCACTGTCTAGGTAGGTAAGCTGTCTAGCACTAACTAGTCATAGCTCTCCATGGATTCAGACAGGAATCTTTCTTAGCCCCATCTGAAGAATCTGTAGGTTGAACTTGGGAAACATTAGTTCTGCTCCTCCCCACTCAGTATAGTATGCATTGCATGCAGTTCTTTCACCATTGCAATTGCCAAAGTTTAATGATGGGGGGGGGAGTTCCATAAAATAAATACCAACGGAAGATTAACTTTCTTGACATAATAATAATTAATGTGCACATTCTGAATTATCTAAAGACCTACAGGTTACAGTCAATATGATGTATTTAAGGCCAGGGTTTAAATCCTTACTCAGCCATGAAGCTTATTGGATGACTTTGGGCCAGTCACCGTTTCTCAGCTTAAACTATGTCACACGGCTGTTGTGAGGATAAAATGGAAAGGAGCAGAACCATGTACATCACCTTGAGCACCTTGGGGGGGGGGGAAGTGGGATAAAAATGTAATCATAAATAAAGTAAAAAATGAATCATAGAGGGGTGTACTTGATGGTTCCTGTGGTCCCTTCCAGTTCTACAATTCTGTGATTCTATAGATAGTGAACATTGTCTTTTAAGAGTCCATGGGACTGGACAGAAATAGTATTTTTACATGGAAGTAATCTCATGGCAGAAATTAACAATCTCTTTCAGGAACTGCAATTAAGGATAAATTAAGATGCTATGACTTTGATGTGCATACTATGAAGACATTAAAGAACATTATTTCACCTGCGTGGGACGTATTGGAATTTGATACAGAAAGGCAAACCTTAGAAGAAAGTAGTATCATGGCAGTGGAAGCACCACATCAGAGGAGAACTACAGAAGCACCCCCTCCATTAGATGAAACCTTTGAAATTGAAATGAATGAAAGTGATATGATGTTAGAAACATCAATGTCAGATCACAGTACTTGACTTTAAAATGCTAGAATAGATTCATCATCATGTAATGTGCATTTTTGTCACCTCATGCCTTCTTCAACTGCTGTTGACATCAAAGAACTGCCCACGACTGTGACAGTGTGACAGTGTGTTTGTTCATACCAATTTTATTATGCAAAATAATCATATGAATTTTTAAACTCTTCACTGCATCCTGTGGTTTCTGTTACTAAAGAAGACTGTGAATGTTGAAAAATATTTAGCTTACATGATGTTTGTTTCTGTGCCAAGAGCTGGTGAATTCCTGCCTTGGCTTTCTAACTTCCTTTATTTCCATGTTAAATATGTGTCATAACAACCCCCTGCAAAATTGATGATTTGATACTATATTTTATTCTTTAAACCAGAATTAAAGTTTTCATTGCTTTGTTTGACTCATACACACAATTGTAAAAAATGATTCTTATCACTTGAATTCATCCCCCCCCCCATTTAATTGTTGCCAAGTCTTAAGTGTGGAAGTAAATACTCTTGTCTAGCCTCATTTGTCATTTCAGATTCCTTACTACTTCTTCACACTATCTTCCTGTCACGTGTTACATCCAAACACAGGTTACTGGTTAAATGAAAATTCAGGTGCTGCTGCGCTAGAAACTTTTACAACAGGCATAGGGAGCCTTCAGCCTGCAGGCCTAATTAGAATCCACAGATCCAAATTTTACTCATGAGGCTGTCTCCTAAAACCTGCACTTTTAGGACATTAGATCCAACGTACACTTGGGAGCCTCAGAGTGTGCTTTGATGGTTTCCTGGCATGAAAGACTTCTTATCGTCACCTATCTAGGCTATATACACATTAGTGGCTTAAAATGCAGTGAGGTTGTTTCCAGCCACTGTGTTTCAAGTCACTTCATGTTGCTGTGCACACCAGAGAGGGAGGCAGGCAAGATGTCTTCACCCAATGAGCATTACCAAATTTATTTCCCTGCACATAACTCTTCAGTGAAACTGTTGTCTGCACATGCACAATGGCTGACTCAAAGGTACACACTGCAGCTTAAGCTTTCAAATCAGATGGGAGCACATCAAACAAAAGTATTTCTCAATAAACTACTACAGGATACAAATGGATTGTGATTAACATTATATACTTGGCTTCAAACCCCAAAGGTGGGAACACACTCTGTACACATGTTAATGTGTACACAGTTAATCTGTACACATGTTAATGTGTACACAGCCCAGAACTACCACAAGAAGTTAAAGCAAATCCCCAATCCACTTTAAAAACATTCTTACAGTATTCTATAATAATATTTAACATGGAGATGCTGGATTAACTAGAGTATTGAAGGCACACAATGTGTCGTGCTTACAACATTTACAGCCTAATGTTAAGAATTGCTGTGGTGAGGCAAATAGCTATTATCAACATAGGGACAGTGCGCTTGACAGTGAGACTCATTTCTATGACGTGTAGGGGATGTTTACCTGGTGGTGTGGATATGTCATTTGGGGTGGCCTCATGCTTATTTTGTGCTGCCCAGCTACAATTCCCTAATTCAAAACTAAGGTTATTGCACTTTGCTCAAAAATACTTTTTGCCAGCCACATTTATAGATAACCCTTTTGAACTGAAAGGACTGCTTATCACATTATGCTTCTTTAACATAATCTCTTATCAGGGGTGGGAAACCAGTTGAGACAGCTGTCCAGATGTTGATGGATTACAAACTCTCTTGATCCCTGAGCATTGTGGCCATGTAGGCTAGAGCTGAGGGAAATTAGGAGCCCAGTGACATCTGGAGAGCCCCCACCCATTCCTCATTATGCAAAACAGCGAAATGAACGGGGGGGGGGAGCTGCTCTTGCACAAGAATTCTGAAAAGGCAGCAGGTCTGGTTTTTGCACATAGATCTGTTCTGCTGCTATTGAATGTCTCAATATGTGATTTCCTGTTATTGTGATGTAAGCTACTTTCAGAACCAAATATTATTATTCGTATTAATTTGTATGCTGTCCTTCACCCGTAGAGCTCAGGGCAGCTCACAGCTTAAAAATGCAAGATATAAAACACGAAATACATAATAAAAAACAAGAACAACAAAAACCCCACCGCAAACCAATAACTTAAAAGGGTATAAGCCAAAGGTCCTCGATTCTTCTAATCAAAACGGGACTACAATAGTCCCTTGTGCTCTAAACCGCCCCCCGCCCCGCCTGCGCGCATGAAAGAGATGCACAGGTGGTAGTCGCATCTTTGAAATGCACTCCTGGGCGGGGCGGAAACGGAGAGAGATTCTGAAGACGCTTATAGGCTGTCGACCCGTTCCTCTCATCTCTCGCGAGACTTTCCTGAGGAACGAGGGGCCTGGCTCTCGCGAGGCTTCCCGGCAAGGGTTGGCGGTTGGCTGACTGGAGGTAAGGGGGGGGGGAGCGGGAGGATGAGGACGCTGAGAGAGGTCGGACCGGCGCTGATGCGCGCTAGAGACGCCGTCGCTGACGACCGGCGGTGGGCTTTGTGAGAGGCCGCCAACTTGCCCCCCCCCCACATGGAGGCTCCGCTTCAGCGGGAATCCCCGCGTCGGGTACCAGAGACCCCTCCGGCGTCCCCGGGGCCGCCGCCCCCTCCTCCTCCGCCGCTGCCGCCGCCCCCGCTGCCACCACCGCCATCCAGCCTGCCGCCGCTGCCGGGCAAACCGCAGCGGGAGGAGAAAAGAGCGGCTCTGAGTAAAGTGAGAAGCTGTTGGGGGGGAGGGGCGGGGCGGAACAGGTGGGCGGGGCTCCCTTCCAGCACCAGGGACAGCGCGCGAGAGAGGGCGGGGCAGTAGCTGCGGCTTGTGTGTGTATGTGTGTGTGTGCGCGCGCACCAAGGTGAGCAACGCAGAGAGAAAGAAGGGCGGACAGGTAAAAAATCGCATGCGCAGAGAGGAAGGCGTTTTGCGCGCTCCTCCACCTGCTGGCCCAGGTTTTTAGCCGAGGGGACTCAGCACCATGGTTAATAATAATAATAATAATAATAATAATAATAATTTATTGTTTATAGCCCGCCCATATGGCTGCGTTTCCCCAGCCACTCTGGGCAGCTTCCAACAAAATATTAAAAATACAAGAAAACATCAGACATTAAAAACTTCCCTAAACAGGGATGTCTTCTAAAAGCCAGATAGTTTATTTCCTTGACATCTGATGGGAGGGCATTCCACAGGGCACGGACCACCTTTGTCGCCTTGGACACACCATGATCCGCTTCAGACCCTCCTCCGCATCTGGTTAAAGAGGCAGGCGATATCTTAGCCACCGTTACCCACCCCGTTCACTATCGAAAGGGGATTCCAAGTTGATGTTTTAAAAGTGTGTAGTACGGTGTAGTGGTTAGAGTGATGGGCTGTTAGGGTTCAAATCCCCACTGGGCCATGGAATTTCGTCCGAATCTACCTCACAGGGTTGCTGTAGGGAGGAAGGGGAGCTGGTATGCCACCTTGAGCTCTTTGGAGGAAAAGGTGGGGTGTAAATGTAATGCATAATGCCAGGAATTGTGAGAGTTGACCAGAGGCAAAATAAGACGACTGGGTGTATAAGACGACCCCCAACTTTCCAGTTAAAATATAGAGTTTGGGATATACTCGCCGTATAAGAAATACGACCCGGCGTATAAGACGACCCCCAACTTTTGAGAAGATTTTCCTGGGTTAAAAAGTAGTCTTATACGCAGGAATATACAGTAATATTTCATCCAACAGAGAGCTTTACTGTTACTGAAGGCAAATGAGCATAATGGTCACAAATCCAATACATTCAGAATTGGCAGACCATTATGCTCATTTGTTTAAGTTTTTACTCTGCTAGCTATATATTGGAGTTCTGCTCTGGATCAATATTGACTAGAATTCCATGACAGGAATACATGTGTTGAGGCCAGACCTGGGGACTAGAATAATTTTGTCTTCTAAGAAATCGGTTGCAGTTCTGAGTAATACTAACGGGAGGTGTTTATTTATCCAAACATGGAAATTATCCAAACACGGAATAAAAATAATGAGACTTAATACTCCTGAATGATTGTCCTCACTTTTACATGTGATGCTTTCTAGGTAGTTATACGGCGGTTACCTCCTAGCTTTACCAAGGAGCAGCTGGAGGAACAGCTCCATCCACTTCCTGCTCACGATTATTTTGAATTTTGTACCTCTGATCCCAGGTGAGAACATAGCCAATTGTCTCTCTGAAAAAAGGGAGGCATCTTACCCCGCCCATCTGGCTGGGTCCCCCCCCCCCCAGCCATTAAAGCATTTTAAAGAGTTGAATGTGTGTGAAATGCAGCTGCCTTATTGTTATCTACCATGATGTATGCCTGTGACATCATGGATTTCTTCCCATTAGTCTGGATGTGACACACTGACCTTTGAGAATATGATGAAAGATTCTCTAAAAATCTACTTTATATATTGTGCTTATTGGAGCCACACTCTAGCTACTTGTGTGTTTAAAGACATTTAGGGCTAGTTCACATGTGTTCACCTCCCCTCAGGCCATACAAGTCCTTACAAAGCCTCTGAGAAAGCAGGGGTCGTCCTAGCTCGACTAGTAGTATTTTCTTGAACAGGTGATAAGAGCTCTAAAGCTTGGATGGTTCTTCTTTTACCTTCCTCTCAGAGCTCATGTTCTGTGAGTTATCATCTCTTATCTTTCTTCTCTAGGCTGTGACCAAACAAATAGAACAAAATGTTTAGGCTATGAGAAAGAGCAAAACTTAAAAACACTGCCAATATTTGCAAATTTCGTAAGGATATGAGGTTTTTAAGTTACATGATTGTAGAATTGCAGTGGCCTGGTCACATAATCCCTGCTGAAAGTGGGATCTCAGTAGCTTTTGTTATGTCATTTTGGGATATATTGGAAGCCCAAATTAGAGACACCAAAACAGCGCTAGTGCGAAATAGAAGTTCTGATCCAGACACATCATTTGGTCTTGTTTGATTTTGCTGTGGAGTCTATGGCTACTACCCTACACCCTGCATTCATGGAAAGCAAGGTGCAGAGAGGATTCATTAGAAATATCCTTCCCTATCATTCTTCCGTGTCTGCTGCACTGCTCTTCTAGGCACATTGCAATGAAACCATTCCATTATCTTTCAATTAAAGCCCTCCCATGTTGGATCTTACAGCATCCATGGTTCCTCAGGCCCTTTGTGCTCAGACTACTCTCAGCCAAAGGATGAGTGGATTCACTGTAGCCTAGAAAACACTGTATCCTTAAAGGTGAGATGCAGGAGGACAGTGACTAAAAGATGGGCTGGTTGAATTACAACAGACTTGGACACTGAGTGGAGAGTTATACGTACTGAACTTAGGCTCCAGAAATTCCACGCCTTAGTCTGTGCATGTAACAAAGCATCTCATGGCTTTTAAGAGTTTGTTAGCTAAGAAATTTCTATTTCATTATCTTTTTGATTGTAATTATCACTATTTCATTGTTGTGAACTGCCCTGAAATCTACGAATGAAGGGCAGTATAAAAATAACAATTTCATTTGATGTGGAGGAATATAAAGCATGCCTACTTTGAAATGCCAATCTAATGTGGATAAATATAAATATTAATAGAATTAATGTAATTTATACTTTTACCGTTCTTCCTTTTAGAAGATAAACATAACTAACAAAACATTCACTTTTGTTTCAGTCTTTATCCTCATCTCTACTCAAGAGCATATATTAATTTTAGAAATCCTGATGACATCCTTCTTTTTAGAGATCGCTTTGATGGCTATGTCTTCATAGACAGTAAAGGTAACCCATTGCTTATTATGGCCAGAAATCTAAGACCCACACAACTAGTTCTACATGCTCAAAGGGTAGATGGTTTGTGTTTCTTAAACAATAGCTAATCTTGCCATGTAATGAAAGAAAAGCTAGGCCAATCTTTCCAAAGTTCATACTTGCCAAAGGTGTACCATGTTTTAGAAATCATGTTTGTGTATGCTGTAGTCAGGGTTTCAGAGAATTCTTTCTTGACCTCTAAAATGTTGCATTACATTTGATTATGGTAAACTCAGAAGAGCACAAAGTTAGATGGGGCCTCGCTGGTTATCATTCAAGGTTCTCTCAGTAACAGGAATCCTACCCAAAGCCATCCTTTTATGCACATTCATTTCCAGTGATGGGACCCTTGTATATATAGCTGGAAATTACCTTGATAGGTCTGTGATTGAGAAAGACAAGGTTGTACTTTGAAATCAGTTGAAGTTTTCAGATAAGGTTAGTGTCTGGGTAAAGGTAAAGGTAAAGGGGCCCCTGACCATTAGGTCCAGTCATGACCAACTCTGGGGTTGTGAGCTCATCTCGCATTATTGGCCAAGGGAGCCGGTGTACAGCTTCCAGGTCATGTGACCAGCATGACAAAGCCGCTTCTGGCGAACCAGAGCAGCGCACGGAAACGCCGTTTACCTTCCCGCTGCAGCGGTACCTATTTATCTACTTGCACTTTGACATGCTTTCAAACTGCTAGGTTGGCAGGAGAATGTCTGTGTAGTGAACTGCTATTGATATATTTTATCAATTTATTACATGATGTATCCCTAACCCTTAAGTAGGAATGCTATCCTATGAATTACAAGAGACTGAATAAATCACTTTAAAATGAAGTATAACCATACCATACATTATCTAAATGTTTTGATCATTCAGTATTGGCATCTTTGTTGATATATTAATTTATTGAGCTATGTTACATATTTTTTGCCAGGTTTAAAGAAATAAAAATGAAAAGGTTTTTGTGCCAACTGTTTAAATTGTCTCCAGTCCCCCTCTACTTATAAGCATACTAGTAACCATGGATTGAGATTTACATTTGCACTAGGAGATGTATCTAGCAAGAGTAGTGAAGTTTCAATAAACATTGTGATGCAGATGTGACCAACCCAACACATTATTGCATTGGCATTATCCATGCATTTGCCTACAGTTTTTTTCTTCTGGATCAAAGCAGTTTGTCATAAACTAAGTCAGTTAAAAATAAAATTTTCAGGTTTTTATACTCGAGGACCTGGGAGTACGTTCCTCTCAGTCTCAAAATGTGCATATTATTTACCTTTAGTCATTCAGCCAATGTGTGGTTCTTTCAAGGTTTAGAATATCCAGCTGTTGTTGAATTTGCACCATTCCAAAAGATTTCTAAAAAGAAGCTGAAGAAGAAAGATGCAAAAGCTGGAAGCATAGAAGATGGTAAGCTCATTTTCATGGTGAAAACATTTTCCTGATTTACTGCACTTAATGGATAATTTCTCATGTAATATATTTGACATGCAACACTTAACTTTCTTTTCAATGGTTTTTTTCTTTCATAGATCCAGAATACAGAAAATTTTTAGAAAGTTATTGTGCAGAAGAAGAAAAAATATGTGCTAACCCTGAGACTCTGCTGGGAGAGATTGAGGCAAAAACAAGAGAACTCATTGGTCTGTTAAGCTGATCTCCATTAGTGAATGCTTCTGAATTATATGATCATTTTTTATTAGTCCCACATTAGCACTCTTGAGGTTACATTCATTAAATTATGGTTATCTCTAGCACCATTTCAGAAGTTCTTAATAAAAAGAACATCCCCTGTTTATTTTCAAACATTAGCTGAACAACAGATTTGGAAAACTAGCACTCTGCAGGCCTGTACTATGTCCATATAGCTATGAGGTTTGTGAGATATCATTAGTGGTATTTTATGATCATGAACTGTTGGTGGGCTAGGGGTATAAAAGAAAAAGGTTTTAAACCTAAAACTCCTTAATTTCATAACTAACTGTGTGTAATGCAAGTTTTGTGTGTTACACTGGCCTCGAAGTATAACACTGATACTTATTTGAGATCATAAAAGGCACCAGTTGGCTATTAGAAATAGCCACTTCTGCTATAATCAAGAGATCATTCTACAATAAAGAAGAGGTTGCTCTGTTGTTTCAGCCCTGTCTTCCATTATGTTAATTTTAAAATTGAAAGTTTCACTGAAAGGGAAGTTTTGCTGAAAGGGATTTGCATTGGAGTTTGATCCCAATTAAAGCGAATGAGATAAAAACAAACTCTTTGCAAACTCAAGGTCTGGAATAGGGTCAAAATGCTACCAGCATGGTAAAATATTTCATTTAACAACACATTAACTACTACTTTGTATAGATTCAGCAGTTAATAAGCATTCAATAGTGAATGCTGATGATGATCTCTAGGATGAAACTCCTGGCTTGTTATTAGTAACTTCCCTAATTATTAAAAAAGTTATACAGACCATTTCTTTTCTTTTTTTTGCCAAATCATTTTTATTCGTTTTACAATAATACAATAGTAATTTCCATTACATTTTTCTCTAACATCATACAAAAAACGTTATACAGACCATTTCTGTGGGTATTTATAATCTTCAATATGTCCTGTAATCTTATTTTACCAAAATTGTGGAAGAAATCCTAATTACTTTGATAATCAGATGGTTAATAAAATGGAGTGTGGAAAATATCTAAATAATATGCAGTGCAATCAAAGGGATAACAAAGCATTTCCATTACATCTCAATCCTAATTATGTACATATAAGAGGACATATTTGTGAATAATGTGACTCCTACTCCCATAAGACCCAGACAGCATGTTCAAGGATGATGAGAGTTGTATTCCAACAATATATGGAGAGCCACAGTTCCCCCCCAACCCATTATCCAGTCCTGTATTACATTAATAACACCTGTAAAAAGGGAACGTGGGTCAGCTGAACTGACAGTTTTACCTATCATTAGGTTGCTGAACAGTTTATGTCTGCCAAAAAACCATACCATTCAACAAACCAATGTGGGTGATCTGATAATATATGAATTGGATGTTTATAGGACTTGAGGTGGAGTAGTAGTTTTGATATCCATTTACATAAACTTATATTTTGATCCAAAATGTATACATTTTAAGGACTTACCTATACAGATAATTAACTATGGGTCAATACAGCATTAAATATGAGTGTGCTGGTATAAGCTGGTAGTTAAGAGCACAAGGTATGCTCAACATATGTGGTTCAAATATTTAGCCAGTTTTGGATTCACAGGCTGCCATTAGACCATTATCTCTCGGCTCCAGATCTATAATGTTTATTACAACAGACTGTCTTACAGGGTTGGTGTAGGGAACCTTCTGCCTGTGGGTCTGTTTATTTATATAGATTATTTATGCTCGCCAGGCCTCCCCATTTAGTCCACAAGGCCATTTCAGCCAAAGCATAGGCACCATCCCAACAGCTGTCATATGCAATGTCAGATGTGGGGCAGATAATGATCGTGCTCAGCTAAAAGGAGGTTTAAAGCTGATTGTCAGGTGGTGCCAAGTCTCATGCAAACCGCTCTGCGAGACCTGTGTTGGCACTGTATCATCATTGTATCATCAAGTGATTGACAGGTGGACAGTCCTACCTACCTGTCAAACCTGGCCCACTATGGGTGGGGAGAGAACAAACTGGCCCTCAGCTTAGAATCAGTTCTCCCTAATCCATCGTAAGGATTGTAGAGAAAATATATGAGAAGTGTTTTGAGCACTTTGGAAATTATTTTTGATTTTACCTGCAACTGACCTGCTGTGTCTACAGTGAAAAGTTACAGGAATCAGTGTAGGCACCACCAGAAGCTAAATTTTACATGACACTTAATCAGATAAAAAGTGTGCAGATTGATGTTCCAATGCTTTTGCCACTCATTTCTATCACTATTTGATCAAGATTAAAATTATGATTGTGTACACAGGTAAATCTTTCCCCCATTGTTTTCAGGAGTTTAACCATTAACTAGATGCTACTTTTGCACAAATCTGTAGGAAGAATTTTACACAAATGTGTATTTCATTAATGGCAAACTTTTCAAGGCTAATTTAAGATGACTGCATGCAATCAAAACGCCAACCAGTCAGGTAGAAGATGGTGCAACAGTATTGTGCAGCAGTTTTTTCTCCTTTAAATGGTTGCATCCATAAAAAAAATTTATAGAAAAATAAAATATGTTATGATAAAGACATCAAGTAATCTCAGATACTTGTCTAATTTTACCGATTTTCTAAACTATTATGGTATGAAGAAACGAGTGGTTTTTATGTAATAGAGTAACAGGGACTTCCTATATGGCCCATTATGAAATCGTGTTCATTGTCATAGTAATTACATTTTTAAAGCTTGAATGACAAAAAAAAATAATCAATCTTACGTATTAGAAACAAGATACTATATCACTTTTTGTGTTTTAGCTAGAAGAACAACACCACTTTTGGAATATATTAAAAATAGAAAATTAGAAAAACAGGTATGTTTGTGTTTTGGACTAAGCCCTAAACTTTGTGCTTTAAGTTCTTTTTAATATTTCTACAAATCTACATAAAACATTTCCAATGTTTTAGAGAATCCGAGAAGAGAAAAGGGAAGAACGAAGGAGAAGAGAATCAGAAAAAAAACGCCTAAGGGAAGATGAGAAGCGGAAGCGCAGAGAGGAAGAAAGGCGTAAAAGAAAAGAAGCTGAAAAGCAAAAGAAAATGGCTGAAAAAGAAATAAGGATCAAGGTATTATTTTCCTGCTATCTCCCATCTTTCAGATGTACCAGAGTTATAGTAGGTTAGCTTGATGTGTATCCTTACCCTAAATGCATGCATGTGGAAGAAGTCTCATTGATTTCAGTGCTTCCATGTCAGTGGCTTAGGACTATAGCATTAGGAACACAGGAAGTATATTCAAGTCACTGAGTTCAGCCAAGTATTTGGATTCCCTATTACAGAATTTTTATTTTTAGAGGGTGTGTTGTTTTTGTAGAGGGCCAAACCTATCTGAGCACTTGTAGAATCTGACTTCTTGAATCTTGCATTAGGCGTATGTCTTGCATTGCAAAGTAGATGTGTAAATTTCCCACTCCTAACTCAATAAAGTATTTACCATTTTGAAGTTCTTAAACTGAACCATTGTCATTGGCAGTTATCTGTGTCAATAAAATATGGTTCCAAATTCTGGAAATTCTGCAAATCATGAAAGTAAAAGCAGAATTAAATTTTATGTTGCAAAACTAATAATCTGATCTTTATTATTATTTTTTTTTAAAACTATTCCCCCCCCCCACTAATATACAGAACAGAGAAACATCACAACAGTGATTTGAATTCTAAGATAAGTTAACTTAAGGAAGTTTATAGAATGAAATTTTCCACCTCTCTTTTTATCCCTACAGCTGCCTGAATCCCTGCCCCCAAACCTTTTGAGCAAGGGAGAGGGTGATGTGGGATGGCGGAATTACCCAAAATTAGGCTTGGATCAAAATATACATTAATTTAAGGAAGCTCACAAATGAAAAGTTTTCAATTCCCTCCTCCACCTAGCAGCTCCTGGATGCCAACATACAACATACAAAAGAGAGGCTTTTCAGAGGTTATAGGGAAAATGTGAAACTCCTACTGTGAACTCCCTACTGTGAACTTTCTTATACAGTATTATCTTACATTAGAATCAGTGTCAGCATATAAAAAGGCAAATAAAAATCAGGGACTGAATAAAATATATCCTTGCATGAATTAATACATGTAGTAATAATTGTGGATCCCTCTTGAGATTCTTTAGAAAAAGTCCAGGGGACAGAGACAGCATCCCATCTCTGGCAGAATGAATTGTGCCCATTTAAAAGCAGAGGGATATCTTTCCACATACTTACATATGTATACACGCACAATATCATACATTTATGGTGTATTCATTGCATTCTAAACATTAACTACATACTATTATAGTTAAACAATGCAATATATTTGAAGAGCATGTTTGAACAGAAAATGCCAGAACATTAGAGGGAGTTAATGCTTTGTCAATCAGTTTCCATATTATCTATAATTTATTTATATATTTAGCTGAATTTGTATTAAGAGACGCTGGTAACTTTTACAGTTCAGTTATTAGGTCTAGATATGACATTTCTTCTTCAGGATTTCTGTATATTTCAGACCCACAGCAGCAGAACTGCCTTGCATCAAGAATGTGGAAACTCTAGATTCTTTCATCAGTGCTAAGCAGTTATAAAATGTAGTTTATTTCAACGGGCGATATCTTGGTCTGTGGTTAATTCTCTCACTGAAATTAGGCATACTTGTTCAAATGCTTAATTGTCGCTGCATCGTAATAACTTCTTTTTAAATTGGTTTTGAAAGCTGATGTCATATGGGTGGGGTTTGGGGGGGAGGGCTATAAGTGGATTTTCCTGCACACCAGTGTATTCTGTAAGATGTTAACATTTGTAAAGATGTAGAAAACACATTTATAATAGTCATATATTTTACAAAAATATTTATTAGCTTCTTAAGAAACCTGAGAAAGGCGATGAGCAAGCCACAGAAAAGCACAGAGAAAAAGAAAAAGCTGACATAGACGAGAGTAAATGGGAGAAATCACCTGGGCACGGGAGTATAAAATCTAAGCCCCTGGAAGGTTCGCTGAAGGAACTTAAGGAAAAGTAAGTAGTGCTTTATCTTGAAGATGGAGTTGCATCCTCAAGGCAGTTTAAATTGGTACATCCCTTTGACTTAAAACCTCTGGGTTTTTCCAAAAGTAACCACAGCTTGTCATCTGAATCCAATAAACTATATTAATAGTCTTAATTTTGGTTTGGGAAACAAACCTTAATTCATGGTTTATGAAGTTTTTCTCTGCCATCCAACATGCTCATATCACACTGCTGGGAGCTGATGTTATTCTGTAAGCCCCCACCCCCCACCCCGAGATCTTAGGATGAAGGGCATTATATCAATCAAATAAATAACCAACATTTGGCATCCAAAGCTAGGCAAGTTATAGAAAAAAAGGAGTAACCAACTCTTGACATTCTGGGACTCCTAGGATCTGTAGGTCTTTACCTTATACAAAATAAATTATTGAATTCCCAAAACCCTTCCTTTTTTACTTTAATAATTGTTAACAAGATATGTAGCACAATCCTGTGCATACTCAGAAGTAAATACCTACTTATCTAGGAGTAAGCCGTATTGAAGGCGATGGGACTTACTTCTGAATAGACTTACCAGTAGTATTGCACTGTTGGCATAGCTGGCCCTTACTCTAACACCACTAAATAATCTGGGAGCTTTGTTTAGGCATAATATGCCTTGTTACCTGAGTTTTAAGTAGTTTATTTTTTATGTTTGGATTTTTCATTTTTTTAAACACAGGTCTCAAAATGATAGCGATAAAGAGCAAAGAGATTCAGAGAGAAGATTTCGTGAAAAAGAACCTGAGAGACAAAGGTATCGAGTGGATGATAGCCGAAAGCACAGAAGTCACTATGAATTTGACAAGTTTGTGAGAAGGAATGAAGATGAGGTGAAGTGGGGAAAAGGATACAGCCAAGATCGAGGGAAGAAAGTGAACTACAACTACAGCTTCACTGTGGACACAGTAGACAAACTGGGTAAAGAGGACAAGTGTGATGACATGGCATCCAAAAAGGAGCGCATAAGAAATAAGGTTCTTTTATTCATTTAGGATAATCTTTCATTAGTAAAATTACTTCAAGGTCATACAAGATTTGCTTTTGACATCTCAGCATGAACTTTTTAAACATTTGATTTTCACTAAAATGAAAACCTCCATTTTTTTAATTCAGCAAAAGCGGTTAAAGTGATAGGTATTGGAATCTGTCTTTGCTGCTAATGATGTCTATGTTTGCATTTTTTAAATGCATGCTTTTATGAAGCACAGTTCTTAGAATCTGGGTTGTTTTAAAAAATGTTTATCTGTTTTAATAAACACGTCAGAATGCTTATGCTCTCCCTGATAACCTATACTCATCTAATCACTCAAAAATATTGTGCCCTTATGTTTGGACCTACTATATTACTGCTAAGGGAATCAATAGCCCAAATGATCTAAGTTGAAGTAACGTTGATACCAGTTGAATAATAGGAGGTGGAAACCATGATCATTACTTCAGTTGAGTACATAGTTATCTTAAAAAAGAAGCAGAAACTAATACAGCGGTACCTCAGAAGTTGAACAGAATCCGTTCCAGAAGTCCGTTCAACTTCCAAAATGTTTGAGAACCAAGGCATGGCTTCTGATTGACTGCAGAAAGCTCCTGCAGCCAATCGGAAGCCATAGAACCGCGAAGGAAATTCAGGTTACAAAGAACGTTCACAAACCGGAACAATCACTTTCGGGTTTGCGACGTTCGGGAGCTATAACATTCAACTGGCAAGGCGTTTGACTTCTGAGGTACGACTGTATTATGAAGATTTTCAAAGTAAAGTAATTTAACAGTTTAGCTGTTGTTAATATTGATGTAGCCCAGCAAATTGGTAATTTACACACAGGTATCATTCTTGCACTTGACCCTGTGGATATGTGTAGCTGTAACATTGCAAAGAATGAGTTCCTGTGACCCAGCAACAACAGCATTCTTTGTGCATTGGATAACCCGGCTATGCTGCTTGTCATTTGGAATCCCAACTCCACTTACCTGGAAGTGAGCCACATTTAATTCCTTAGGGCATACTTCTGAGTAGACATGGTTGAGATTGTGCTGTTGACTACAATTTATCAGGGATGTGCAGCCAGCATGATTCTAAACAAGTTTACTGAAAATCAAGTCCCACTCACTTCTATAGGGCATGCTCCCCAATAGGTTTGTTAAGAATTGCACCTTTCGTCTTATGCTACTGTAAGGCCTTGTCATTCACTGGTTGGAGACAGAGGAATGGTGGGAGGAACCAGCTAGGGAATCACCAAGGGAAGAAGGCTGAGAGCCTGGGGAGTGGTGGTGGCACAATGATGAGGGCCAGAGGGGGAAGACTGGGAAGAGGAGGTGTTAAAGCTGAAGAGGTAAAAGGGCTTAGTGAGCTGGGAGAGATTGTGTCAACAAGAAGTTATGGTTAAGCCCTTACTGACTAGCCAGATTATTAAATCAAGCTCTACTTTGATAGGTTAGCTATTAAGTTACTATGCTACCTTTATACCTTGGAAACTGTGGACTGTCTTCGTGTTTGTGCCCATATTTGATTGCAGCCAAATTTCTTCTAGTTGTTATAACGGATTAAAATTTTGATAGTGGCTTGTGAAATTTTCCATCTTTGGTACTGTGTTCTTAAGCATCACTTTCCTCCCAAAACAGCAATCTGAATTTGTCCAGTATTCTTTTAATTTGCTTAAAGTACTTGGATCTCAGGGGCTAAGAGTGAGGTAATAAGTGTCAGATATTTATAACCTAGTTTTCCCATTTGTTGTTAAATCAGTTCGTCAAAAAAATTCCTCTTTTCTTTCGCAGAACAGTTAAGACATTTTGAGATCTCCTGTGTGGATAATAAATTATTTTCTCCAAGCCTTAATCTCCTTTCTTCTTACTTTCTGCACAGGATCGGCCAGCCATGCAACTATACCAGCCAGGAGTTCGCATTCGAACACATACGGGGTCTACAAGTAGGTCCTATGACTGCACTGAAAAGTCTTCAGAAGAAGCTTATGATAGAAAGTATGAAGCAGACAATTCACCTGGAGGTGGTTCTGAGAAGAGCGAAGAGGCAGAATAAAACAACATGGACAGAAACTTCAGCATTTAAGATTTAGTGTCCCGCGAAATATTATATGTTCTCGGAATTGGCCCACCATTACCAAGAAAACTTTTTTTTTATAGTTTTCTAGTAGAATGTTTAGGCCACAGGCAACGTTACATAAATGTTACAAGAGAATATCATCACTGTGCACTTACTCTGTTTCCAGCTATATGCATGTGAAGGCATCTTTTATCCCCATGCATATAGATACATATTTGATGGTATGTTATGATAGTAATAGCATGACTTTTAAAGGCTGTTCTTCAGGTGGATTTCATTGCCATTATCACTGACATGTTACGCATATATGTGCCTCTATACATAATGGAGTGATGGCTCACATAGGCATAGGGCATACTGTGGCTTGAGAAGTGGGAAGGGTATTTATGACACAATGTTATTGAATATTACAGTCGAATTCAGAATTTCGAAGCTTCTGATAGTACCAAGCATATTTTGAGGTTTGTGTTTTGCATAAAACGTTTCTGAAATGTTCCACTGTTCCACTCTAGGGGAATACTTTAAAGCATGCATTTCCATCAGTTTTAACCGAGGCATTTTATGTTCTATAAATTGCATTAACGGGTCTCAGTACGACAAGACCGTGAGAATAAGACATTATACAGAGTGTAACTGTATTTACATCAGACGGGAGAATAACACACAAGTACATTAGCCTGGTCCTGTAAGGAGTTAAGTCCCAGTTTAGTAAGTGCATTGCTGCATAAAGAACTATAAACAACAAATTACCATTGTAAATAAGATAATGTTTAAATGATTATTACAGGACAGTACTCAACTGCAGGATCATGGGTGGTTAAAACACACAATTTGCACATTTGTGTCCAGTGTCTGCAGGCCTCAGTACCTCAATCCATTTACATTGGTTTTCAGGGGTAAACTAGGCAGAAAGGCAGCATGATCCATCTATTCTATTTGGGGTTGTGCCAAATTCCAATGAAGAAGAGTGGGAAGATTTAAAGCCTAGCATGTGCAGGTGGGATGGGAGTGCTAAAGCTTTCCTTCCTCTAGCCAAAAGCTGCTTCTCCCAGCAAGCAAGCATCTATTGGGTTGCAGCTCTGGCCACTGGGTCAGTTGCTCCTGCCTCCAAGTGCTTTTCTTCCATCAGTAGTTACTTTCAGACTCAAAACCCCATCTGAAGAAAACCAGCTTTGGGCAAGCAGTTTCAAGGGAGAAAGGGGGGGGAGTGGGTCAGCACTTTCTGCCCATCCTGCTTTATAGGAATCAAGGAAGCAACCCATGGGTCTGCTGTTATAATGTCTAATTTGCTAGAACATCAGGTAAGTGTCCGTGTTCTTTTGTTTCCGAGCTGCTTTTGCCTTGTAAAAGGTTTTGTATGTTTAAGCCTGAATATTTAATGCTGTGTTTGTCATGAAATAGCATATTTAAAGGTTTTGCCACTTTTTAATATGTGATATAAGTGACATTGTTTTGTATGTTAATATTTCATATAGTATGTTTTTACATAAGTCACCAATGGAAACACTTATGTTGAAAGGTAAAAGCTATGGAAATAGAATGTGTTTGAGGGAATAAACTGCTACGACCGTTCCCTCTGTTTATTGTGCTCGTTAAGAATCCATTTTTTGTGTATATATTCTTGTTCTTAGTAGCCTCAGTAAGCAACTGCACAGGTGTTGAGATCAGAGCATCACTCTGACAATACTCATATGCTTTTTGTTTACCTGAAACACAGATCTTCTTTTGACTACTTTTTTACATCATGTCCTCAACCTTTTTTTACTGTCACCCTATCAGCATTTGATTGTTCTAATGTAAATAAAGGGGATCATCTGGACCTTCAACCACTAGAATATTAAACTGAAATCTGATCATCTGAATAGTGCTTTGCCTGATGTGTTTTACTACTATACCAAAACGATTAAAAAATAGGATTCATGGATTAAAAATACCAAACCAGCTTCAAAAGTACTGTGCTAATCTAACTCTCCACTCGATTTCAACTATTCTTTTGTTTCCCAGATGATAAACCAGAAAAACTAGACCAAAAGTTAATAACAATAACAAAATTGATGTATTACTGCCTTTCATCCTAAGGCCTCAGGGCAGGTCACAATTTAAAATACATTTTAAAGAATTTAAAACAAATTACTATCACAATAATATGATGGGACCTAAAAATATACATCTCAAGTGTCAAAGGCCAAGGTAAAGAGTTGTGTCTTCAGCATATGATTAAAACTGTATTGTGCACTTTCTCCCGGAAAGACAGAAACATAGGGAACCTACTGGATCTCACATTACTTTTATTTATACACATGATTCTCTCTGACTTGTTTCTCTGATTTTGAGAAAAATTGTGCAATTATTTGCAACATCTTAACATGTTTTTGAGAAGTAAACAGCACACAACTTGAAAAGCCATTTCCCTACATTTACTGCTAGTGAACCGAGCTCTTGCCGCTTCTAGAGCACACAGATGCATAGGCATCTGAAAAGGGAAATGCCATGCGCTTCTGCATCATGAAGAGCATGTGATCCAAAGCTCACTGATGCTGTGAAGTGTTTATTGTCCAAAAACGCCTATGCATTCTATGTTGTGTGTTCATTATGAATAAGATTTTACGATGCAACTTTGTAGCTTTGGCTTGTCTTCTGTATATTGTTGCATGCATCGCTGGGTGCAGGCTTTTTAATTCCTGTGTACTAGCTTGGTGAACTTTTGTAATAGCAAGTCTTGCCTCTGAAGACAGTTTTTGTACCTAGATTATTTTAGCTGAAGTGGAATGCAGGAGTCTTGCAAGATAATCTGCAATCAATTTCAGAAGAATGTGGTCTGTCTTCTTTGCATCCGTGGCAAAAAACCAGGTCTTTGTCTGAAATTAGTTGGCTTCTTGTAAGCTGAAACCTTGACAGTTTGTATATCAAGAGTGTATTTATCTTGCACCCTTTTTCTTCTTTCCCAAAATTCTTCAGTATTGCATAGCTAAAAGATAAATATTTGCAATATATGATACATAATACGTGTGAGTAGGCCAGATTCTCATTTTCTTTACAATAGATTTGTTTGCTTTTCAGACTACAACATAACTTGCAAATCTTTTGGTCTACTCTTAAGCTCATATTATTCTGGTTCTACATGGTAACTGCCACTGGTAACTGATCGTACTTGCTACTTCTGTAAAGTTCCATTTAAACCAAGTCTATATATTACTAAAAATTATTTAGATTGCATCAAGATTACATATTTGTCAGAATTTTTACCTGCCGAAACCTTTTACATGTTTGTGACAATTGCCTTATATCCTCTGTATTAAGAAATGATAGGATGTGTATGATCAAATGGTCAGGAATTCGATGGAGAAAGTCATAGTGTCCTTGACATAAGCTGAGAATGTAGTCTATTGTTTTCTTCCCAAAGACACCTTGCATTTGTTCTGAGTAAAAGAAAAAATATACAAGCAAATTTTAAACAGGAATACTGCCAAAGTGAAAGGCACTGTGCTAAGCTAAATGGGAAAGGGCACATACAAAAAAAAAATACAAGAGGAAGAAAGATAAACTTCATTCTATTGCTGTTTCCTAACTTATCTGGAAGTAAGGCTCACTGAACTCAACATGGTTTACTTCTGAGTATATACAGAAGTATATATATACTTCTGAGTATATATTTATTAATAAATATAATAATATAATAATATAATAAATATATACTTCTGAGTATATATTTATTATATTAATAAATATAATTAATCTGATACCCAATGACTGTGAAGACTGAAACTTAGGCTACTTCCAGATGACCTGTTTATTGAGCATTCATTCTGATTTGTTTACAGGAAAGTTAAATAATTTGCATCAAGCAATTGTTATCTCACACTTTCCAATGCATTTCCCCGTCCTTGTAGAAAGTCATTTTTTGTGGTGAAGTGGGTTTCTTGCACAAGAGTGCCAAATCAGCTTTAATTCTGCAACCTGAATTTGCCACTATGTGATTGAATCAAGCCTGAATACAGCAACAGTCTGGAAGCACCCGTAAGCCAGATAAGAAGAAGTCCTGTGCATTGGTGGAAAGCCTGATAGAAGAAGGGCAATTCAGTCTATCATACTAAGAATAGGCAATTTAGCACAGAGTAAAGGGCAAGCTACCATGATAATCATTAAGTAGAATACTACTGGTAATTCTGAATTGCCCAGGCATGTCACATTGAAAGGCATATTATTTGCACTCACCAACTATGTTTAAAGCAATTCTTGTTCTTAAGCGCAATGCACACACTGCAGCCCTTTGCACTCTGGAAGCCTTTTAGGTTCCAAATATAAATAACATTGACTTGAAGTATAATTATATTAATCAGAAAGGCACGAAGGCTTGCTGTGTGTGCTTAAGGTATTAGGAATGATAAATGGATTTCTCCATAGCTACCACACCATGTGGTCTAGCACTATTCGTTAAGTACATAACCAGAACAAACAGCTAAGTCTATAGAATGAATGAATGTCTTAAAAAGCAACGGGACAAAACAAAATTAAACTTAACCCTATGGAGTAAATGTCCTAACTGCTTGGCACTTGACACTGCATTCCATTAGTGAAAAGTATTTCCATGGAAAAAATAAGAGATTGGGCAGATCTGTACCATACATTTAAAGTACATCCAACTGATGCTTCATACGCAACTAAGGCCACTTCCAGACAACCTGTTTTAAAGTCTTCATCCTGATTGGTTTGTGGAGAGATTGGATGGCTTTGGGTCAAGAAAGTGTTGTCCCATGCTTTGCTTTCCACAAAAAAACTCAACCCTCTGACAAAGCAGGTATGCTATGCAAAACTTCCAAATCAACTTTAATTTGCTAGTATATGATTGAATCCCTCCTGAAAATAGTGACATTCTGGAAGCACTCTAAGTCAGAGTTAAGATCTGATTCTACAAATGTCATGGAAGAGGCATGTGCAATAGGCATTTGGTAAAGGGAGAAATGGTGACAAAATCAATAAAGAAAAAAGGTGTAAACTTGCCAAAACAAACCAACAAAAACCCTATTGGGATCAAATGGTAACCACCCCAAGATGGTTTGCTTATGCTGGTTAAGTGCCATTAACACACGTGTGTACTCAAAAGTCAATGTTATATCCAGTGCTTTTTTCTGGGGGGGGGGGGACACAGGAGTATGCATACCCCTAAATATTTTGTGAATCTAAGTTTGGCCTCATTAAGGGGCAGTATTTCAATATGAGTAGGATAATGAGAGTACCCCTAAACATTTTTAAAGAAAAAAGCACTGGTTATATCTGTTTCTTAGGGTAGTTTACAAGTTGGCTCTTTTCAGCCCCAGGTGATTATATCAAGGCTAGTGCCTCTCACATAACTTTTCCTGGACTGACTTTTTACACACTGCTGCAAGAGTTGCTTTTTGAGTGCTTGCAGCGACTTGGATGGAGTTATGCATGCAGCATCAGCCTGTCATGCAATTGGCAGAGGACATGACACCTGCCCTGACATTATGTCACTGGTGGTTGTAAGAACTGATGCAGCTCTTTTTATCTTATAAGACATACCGGTATTTCTCCCATTGAATAAAAAATTAAGTTTATTTACATATTGGGGATTGCAATGGAGCTAACAATTAATCCATTAAGGCACCCCTCCCATTTTCATTTTCCTTCAGAAATTCCCTGCTCACTAACTTCATCTCCCCCAACATCACTGACCCAAGAAACAAGGAGAGATCATCAGTTGCAGCAAGACTAGTTTATGCCTAGTTTACGCCTAAACATTACCTGACAGCAGGGATATGGCTCGATATGGCTACTGATAGATTTTTTTGCAAATTGAGGGTTATATTTTAAAAATCCGCTAGAAGTGTTCTGTTTTTCTCTGACTAAACATTCTGTTCTGCTGTATAGCATGACCTTGGTTGATAACATTATTCAGCATACTGCAATACTATGCCATTTGCCAGGAAACAGGAAGATAAGGAAGTAAGCCAATGCGTTGTAGGTCTTGATGTCATTCTCCTTGGGACTTTGTCAGTGAAACTCTTTCGTCAATAATGCAACTGCTGAGCAGGGATAACTCCATTTAGCATGGGGTATAATTTCCAACTAAATAGAAATAATTAAACTGTGATTTAGTAGGTGACAAGGAATTAGGGTTTTTATAAAAAAAATTATTCGGGTAGCCAACATGCTATCCTCCATATGTTCCTGGACTACAACTCCCATCACCCCAGACCATTGGCTATGTTGGCTGCAGCTGATGAGAATCTGAATCCAATGACACCTAAAGGGCTACATATTCCCTGCCCTACAGAATGGCATATTAGACGATAATTTGTTTAGACCTGGTCCATCAATAGCGCACACTTGGAGAAAAAAAGAACCCTTTTTAGTATTCATGTAAGTTTCACATTTAGTACTAGCTTCCGTTTTCACTTTTTTAAAAGTATTTTGATGCTGCAACTTAGTATGTTTAACCACTGTGTATTTGTCTCCCCCTGCATTTTAATGGGTAATTTTACTTTGAGAGCCCAATGCAGTCATTCTTAATTGTTTACCATCCAGTTTATTTACATTAGCCATCCAATATTGATCTGAAATTCAGACTGACTTCTTAAAACATTTGTAGTTTAAATTCTCTATCCCCAGAAGGAATGTAAAGGCAGTTAAACAAACAAAACCATTGAAAATCCGAAATATAAATACAAAAATAAAAACAATGAAATGGACTACTCGGGAATTATCTGAGGTTTTCAGTTACACTCCTGTGATCTCACTTTATAATAATAATAATAATAATAATAATAATAATAATTTATTATTTGTACCCCACCCATCTGACCGGGTCCCCCCAGCCACTCTGGGCGGCCTCCAACAAACACTAAAATACATTAAAATATTACAGATTAAAAACTTCCCTAAACAGGGCTGCCTTCAGGTGTTTTCTAAAGGTCATGTAGTTGTTGATCGTTTTGACCTCTGAAGGGAGGGAGTTCCACAGGGCGGGCGCCACTACCGAGAAGGCCCTCTGCCTGGTTCCCTGTAGCTTTGCTTCTCGCAGTGAGGGAACCACCAGAAGGCCCTCGGCGCTGGATCTCAGTGTCCGGGCTGAACAGTGGGGGTGGAGACGCTCCTTCAGGTATACAGGACCTATATAGGATACTATACTATACTATACTATACTATACTATACTATACTATACTATACTATACTCCTTCAGGTATACAGGTATACATACATATACAGTTATGTTTCTAACTGCCAACCTAGCAGTTTGAAACCATACTAATGCGAGCAGATAATTAGGTACCGCTGCAGTACGAAGGTAAACGGCATTTCCATGCGCTCTGGCTTCCACCACGGTGTTCCATTGCACCAGAAGTGGTTTAGTCATGCGAGCCACATAACCCGGAAAGCTGTCTGTGGACAAAAACCGGCTCCCTTGGTCTGAAGCAAGATGAGCACCGCACCCTATACTCAAGTTTAACTGGACTTAACCATCCGGGGGTCCTTTAAATTGATGTTTCTAGTGCACTTGGAGCATTTAGGTAACTCTGACTATTCACAAACAACCAAGGCTGCAATCCTAACTGTGTCTACCCATAAATAAGTCCCATTGAATTCAATGGGTCTTACTCCCAGTAAGTGGATGGAATTCAGTGTTTCACTTTTAAGAATGTTCCATCTGCACAGCCAAAGTTTATTAATAAGAAAAGTCAAAAGAAATTTCAGACCTGAAATCCAATCCTGAGCAAGTTTACTCAGATGTAATCCCAAACTGAGTTTCATGGCACTTCATCCCATGGAAGTATGCCTAGGATTGCAGCCCAAATATTCATCCCAAGGTTGTGTGATCCTATGCACCCTTTATTGTGAGTAAATCCTATTCAACAATGCAATGTACTTCCAAGTAAACATACATAAGATCAGTCTGTTATAAGACAGTCCCATTGAATTCACTGGGGTTTATTTCAGAGTCAACGTGCACATGATTAGGTTGTAAAAGCAGGAATATGGCCATTAGACACAGCACAACAACATTTTTTTCAGAGGGGTGGGTAATCAAAATTCTATTATTTATTTGCCCACTCAATACTTGCTGTGTAATGGTTCATCCAAGATAAAATCTTTATGGGGTTTCTTCACTTCTCTTGGGCAAATCCTTTCTCGGTCTGGTCGAAATGTAATCCTCCAGGACTGCCAGATAACCTAAAACATTCATGGTTTAAAATAATGAGCCAGGTTGGGCACTATTATGTCCTATTTTATTTTGTCAAAAGCCTAGTCAGTCCAGATATAAAGCAGAAAATGCAGGACTTTGTCATGACCTAGATCTGTGCAGTAATTAATTAATTGCATTGCTTACAAAAAGAAAAGCAAACAATGATAGGATTGCCACCATTTGTTTGCTTTTCCCTAGCAGATCTGCCTGAACAACCATGCTTGGGGTTGCCCACATTTTTCTTCCTGGCAGAGACCCTGTGCCTTTATCAGTTATCCAACAAATGCAGATTTCTCACCTCTCTTGGGCTTTCTTCAGTAAAACACATTCCAACCAGGGAGAGCAAGAAATCTGTCTCTTTTTTACCTCATTTTTTGTGATGGTCAAGTGATGGAAGTCTTTACTGGGAGGAGGTGCCTGAGTGTGAGCTTCATAGAGTTTCTCCTGCAGCAGGGAAGTCATTTTGACTCTGTCTACTTGCTTTCAGCTTGCAATAGAGATCACAGACTCCCAAGGTTGTTTCTATGGACTCTATATGAGAAGGACTTGACTTCAGCCCACTCCACCTGCTCTATAAATACATGGCTGGCTAGTGTTTGCATTCCTGAACTCAGGTTCTTTACCCAAGGAGGACTGAGGTGTTCAGTATTTATATCACCAGGAGGATTAATATTAAAAACAAACAAAAAACACAGCCTAATTCTATGCATGCATTGTTTTTTTTCAAGTCCCACTGGTTTCATAAACATGTTTTGCACTCCCCACTTTCCAGGTGTAGTATTACAGATGCCAGAGGGTCAATTACCTTGGAAGAACACAGCACTTTTTTATTTTTATTTCCATATATATATATTGGGAGTCTGTGATCTCTATGTTGTTGTTGTTTTTTCTAGGCTTCAAAACTGAGCATACAAAATCAAACAAGCAATCATTAACTAATTCACACAATGAATTTTGTTAAAGGAACATCAGTTGTTGTCGTCATCCCAAAAATACACAGCCTTAGAACAACCAGCTGCAAAAACTCAGATTTTCATCTCGTTCACTGGCTAGCTTCTGATGGCCAAGCTGTGACTTTTAGCCCCCAGCCAAGCAGGCAACCTACATCTAGTACGTAGTAGCTGCTGCCTATTAAAAAATTATATTTTATATTGAGTCAACTTCAGTTTATTAGTCATTTATTTATTATAGTCAGGAATATATAACAACCATATTAATACACAACACAAAGATAATAAAATAGTAATAGTAATTAAAATCATTAATAGATTGGTAACACAACCTTTAAGAATATTTTCCTGCATTTTATTGTTGTTACTAAGGAATATGCAAGTCTCTGTAAGTAACTGTAAGTAAATTATTTTAAACTTACCTTGTAGTCTGTGGTCTGTTTTATTGAAAAAGGGGGGAAAGGAGCCAGCTGCCCTAAGGAGCTGGAATATAATAAATCTTTTTTTGTTTAAAAAAAAAAAGGTTTAAAAACCTATTCCTATACTTCACAAAATCTGCCTAATGATGGAATGTAAATTCTGCTACTTTATGTGCAAGCCCCACATATTAAAAACAGGTACACACCATTTTTCTTTGTGTTAACCTACACACATGGATTTGTGGAGGATTAAATATGGTTAAGATATCCTCTTACTAATATCCTTCAGAGCTAACTACCAAAAGCCTTGCAAAATAGGTATGTTAAACCATAAAACCAATACCCATTGACAAGAACATTTCAATAAAAAAGATACTTATAAAGCAGATAAGCTAGTTATTGAACTCATCCACGCTCAAAGGAACAGATACATCTTCATCTGATGTCTGAAAGCAACCAATGGGGTGGACGAACATATGTGTCTCCAATGGAAACAAATTCCACAACCAAGGCACCATGACAGAAGAGGCCCTGCACTGCAGCAGTGCACAGATCACATCTGTCAATAACACTACAAGTAAGGCCTTACCTGCTTGTTGATAATAGGAAAGATGCTCCTTTATGTGTAGATCACTCAAAGTAGCAGAAATAATAAATCACAGCATGGTTATTTTAAAAAAAGAAAAAAAAGAATCAGCAACAGAACAAAGTAACAAAAATAGTTTCCTTTCTTGTAACATAAGAACACCAGATTACAGTACTGTATACTCTTTTACTGGTAGTTGCAGAAATATATTGTTTCTTCCCCATACAAATAAGGATGTTTCAAATTTTCAGCTCTAATTTGTTACTGTTGTTTTTAGGTCATCAGCCGGTAGAGGTCAGCAAACACTGCACTTTGAGGAATCAGTGTGTTTTTGTGTGTGTGTGTGTAATAAATACACTTATAGTCTTGTGGCACCTTAAGAACTTAACAGGAATATTGAGGTATAAGCATTTAGGAATTAGACTCTAATTTATCAGATGCATGATTATTTTCAGGTAATATTATCAGTTGCCATATATTGAATATATATTGAAAAGTTGTTTGTCTTATGCATTTGGACAGCCGTTAAGAAATTATAACCAAATTTTGCATAGTTTGAGAGATATGGAGGTTTTTTTTAAAATTTGTTTAGATACTATTGCATGCCACTTTGAATCAAGATGACAGACTGAGCTTTTCAAAATCACACTAATTTTAACCAAATTTAGTGTGGTGGTTCCTGAGATCAAGGTTTTCATCTGTGTTATGTTTGGATACAATTGGGCACCATTTTGAATCAAGACTGAACTTTTCAAAACTTCACAGATTTTCCGGTTTCTTAAAGCAATGCTGGGTACAAGCCTGCTAGTGTATATATATATATATATACTTATACAGTGGTACCTCGGGTTAAGTACTTAATTTGTTCCGGAGGTCCGTTCTTAACCTGAAGCGTACTTAACCTGAAGCACCACTTTAGCTAATGGGACCTCCTGCTACCGCTGCGCCGCCAGAGCACAATTTCTGTTCTTAGCGGAGTTCTTAACCTGAAGCGTACTTAACCCGAGGTACCACTGTATATTCTTTATGGAGAAAAGCTGGGTTTTTTTTAGGGGGGCTATTGGGTTGTTGTTTTTATTTTTATTATGTATTTTGTGGTTTTATATCTTGATTTTATTCTGTGAACTGCTCTGAGACCCCTGGGTATAGGGCCATATAAAGATTCAATCAATCAAGTAATTTTAAAAAATGTTGTAAGCAGCCTTGAGCATGGTTTTAAGGCGGCATACAAATGAAAGGATGTAAACGTGTGACCAATCCCTCAGAATCCTCTGCAAAATGCAACAAATTCTGTCGCACCCCAGGGCTTCCTCAGCAGGCTGGTGAATGCAGGTAACCTTCCCTGCGGTTGTGACATATTGAGAGGCTGCCATACTGTTGCATTGGCCTTATTATGGCGCTTTGGGCCACTGCCACATTACAACTTATGTCTAGTTCTCGCCTGCATTTCCTATGCGTTGGAAACGGAAAAATAGCGCATCAGAGAACCAGGAGCCAGCCTTCCGCTTTTCTATCATTATTCATACAAACCAACACACAAATGCCAGGCAAATGCTTTTCTATCATTATTCATACAAACCAACACACAAATGCCAGGAAAAATATTATATTTATATTATAATATAAATTAATTCCAATCACGTGAGCCCCCAACTTGTAGGATGACGAGAACTAAGCAGCATGCAATCTCTGTCACGTAAAAAACCACGACGGAGGAGTCCCACTCCTATCTCCTCCTCACGGGTCGGGAAGCACGGGGAGATGGAGGCATAATGGCGCCTCCAGCAGTCTCTTCCCTCCCCAACAGCATCATTCCAACGACGTTACTCGCCGCCTCGCGCCTGCGCCGAATTCTACAGCGTGGGGGGCGGGGCGAACTCCAAGCAGCCGTTGGGCAGCAGCTGGACGGCGCGAGCCAATGAAAGGGCGCCTGTGTGGCCTCGCGGCCTACCCACCACTCCGCCTCAGTACCGTCGCCTGGCGCCTTCAGCCGCCGCCCCTGCCCTGCGCGCGCCACAGTCTCCGGCATCCCTCTGGACCCTGGCTTGTGAGAGCAGCCGCCATTGTAGGGAAGCGCCTCTCTCCCCGTAGCCGTTGTTTTCTCCCGGGTAGGTACTTTGCCGTTTCTTCAGCCACCCCCCCTTTCCTTCTCCCCCCCCCCCACCTTTACCGCCCAGTTTAATAGGGTAATGGAGAGGGACATCTTTTCACCTCATGTGTGAAAAGCTCGGCTCGCCTACCCGCCCTTTTTTTTTTAACGCACCACAGTCGCCTTTTGTCCCCTCCCCCTTTCCGTTCACATAGCGTTTTGTGCGCGCTCGGTCGCGCGTTCCCTTCCCCCCGTTCTCTGCGCGCGCGCGCATAACGCCTCTTGGCTGTCGCCTCCCTCCCCTCATTGATACCTCCCCCTCCCCTACCGTCATTGCAAAGAGCTTGTTGCTGGCAAACTTGTTAAACGTGCGTGCACACGATCAAACCGTTTCTGTTCCCCCCCCCCCTCCGTGTTCAACTGTGCTTGCCGTCGGCCCTAAGTAAGCTCTTTCGCCCTTCGCAATGTGTATGCGCAGTAGCAGGTCGTTGCTGTTTCCTGAAGGCTGGACTACGAGGCTCAGTTATTTGGGATTGGGAGTAATTCCTGCCTGGGGGTTATCGGGCCCATTGGGTGTTGGGGACCGCCTGCATCAGGTGGAGCCACAGGTACCCCATCCTTGGTGTAAAGCCAACATCGATTTGGATTTTTTTCACCTAACTGCAGCAGTGGGATGCACATTTCAAGACATGCTTTATTCTGTTGGTGGAAATATCATTGCTTAAATAGTCTCATGGAAAGCATATTATACTGCCATTTTATTTAGGTGGTTCTGTTTGCTGTTTCCAGAGGCTGGCAGCAGTTAATTCAACAAATAACCAAACAGATAGTTTGTATACACAGAAAGGTTTTGCTGATGCTTGTTCATCTGTTGATACAAGAGCGTAAGTAGCCCCATCAAAATTTTAAAAAGAAAGTTAATAAGTTGCATTGTGATTTCTGATGTGACATGCTTGCCTATGGAGATGTGATGTTCTGAAACAGGATGTCTGGCTTCTTTTGGAGGACCAGGAAAGCTGGAAATGAGCCGGAGAGAATGGTGGAATAGAGGGTAGGGTAGGAAGAGTAGAATTCATTTTTCAGCATGAGGTGACTCTTGAAAGGGGTTGGCTTTGGTGCATTTAGTAATAACAGCATGTACTAGGCTACCATTTGGCATACCATTCATATAATCCTATTAAATATTCCTAGTGTGGTGCCCTGATTCTTTTAGTAAATATGTGGTGTTCTTATATGAGGGGGGATTTCATCCCAATCGGTTAGTACAAAATCTTATGTTTAGCTGTTACATGTGCTTTGTTTTTAACCGTAACTTCCCAAACCATTTTTACTTTCCTGATGTATCATGAAGTACTAGTACTGCTATAGGCAAACAGACACAGATCATAGAATTGTAGAGTTGGGAGGTACCCCAAGGGTCATCTAGTCCAGCTCCCTGCATCTATCCTGCCCACAGCTGTCCCTGGGTGGGCACGAGCCACCAACCTTATGGTTAACAGCCAAATGCACTGACCCATTGTGCCACAGGAGGAACATGATATTAATGTTAGTATTTCATATTATTATTATTAATTAAATTTGCATACCACCCTATACTCACAGTTCTCAGGGCAGCTACAACATAAAATCACAATATAAAAACCCAAAATACATAATAAAAATAAATAATTAAAAACATTTTAATAAATGCTATTGTTTATTAAAAGCAAATACCGGTAGTACAATCATTTCACTTTATGATTCTGAGACTTGGACTGATTCTGAGGCATAACCTTTAATTTTTTCTAAGACATATTTCTAATATAAAATTATAGGGTCAGAATCCCTAATATACATTTTATAAAGGGGTTCAGATTCTTGGTTTTGAGTGACATTATGTTTATTAGAACCCAACTCTGTGAAACTAGATCTTTCAGTATGGGGTCTTTTTATTTGCCTAAAAGGGGTGTTCTGTTCTCAGCTGTGGAAGCTCATTTCAAGAGACCAACCTGTGCTGAGACATAAAGATACTTTAAAGCCCAACATCAAAGCATTATTATTAACTTCAATAATGTAATAATAAAGCTTGTAGGATAGAAAATGCAGTCTAGCGCCTTGTAGTATTTGACTTGTTTAACATTTTACATGCTGCCTCTTCAAATGTTTGAAGTGGCTAGTGACAGTCATAAAAACAATCGAAATAAAATTCTGTAATTAAAAATAAACTACCAGTAGAATAACTTCCAGAGGTCACCCAAGCGTGATATACTTTGCACTTCTTTCTAAAGCAAGTCTCAATTTCTTAACGGTCATATCTGTAGCTGAGGAGTGATGTGTACAGAATCTGCAGGAGAATAGATATATTGTGAACTGTGGTCCTCATAATAAATATGTTTGAAGTATATGCACCTGCCAGTCTTAAGAAAACTCATCGTGGCTTCACACCTATCTGTCATCATGAATACAGTATTTTATATTTAAATATTTAATAGTTTGTATTTATGCATCATTTTTCCTTAGTGTTCAGTGTGCTTCAGATGCGTTATCTCAGTAGTCCTTAACAACAATCCTGTGAGGCAAGCCAGTACTATGGCTTTAAAAGAGGATCAATGGCTACTAGCCATGATGGCTGTGCTCTGCTTCCACAGTCAGAGGCAATAATGCTTCTGAATAGCCATTGCTGGAATTGACAGAAGGAGAGAGTGCTCTTGTGCTTGGGTCCTGCTTTGGGGTTTCCCACAGGCCACTGTGAGAACAGGATGCTGGACTAGATGTGTCATTGGCCTGATCCAGTGAGCTCCTCTTATGTTCTCACGTATCCCCATTTGCAGATGGTGGACTGAGAAATAAAAAAATATCCAGCAAGTTTGGGCTTATTTGAGATTTTAACTGGAGGCTTCTATTTCACAGATTATTTTCCTGCTACACTATACTAGCTTCCTGAAAGCTATGGAGTCAGTGTGCTTCTACATTGCTAATAGTTTCAATGTCAAATATTTTAATATTCTAAATACTCTGAGTAGTATATGGTGCCTTGAGAAATAGCATTAAGGATGCATCCTGGGGTGTCCCATGTAGCAGTAAACATGGAAATCAAAAGTTCTGGTTAGTTTTTATTTTTGAAGAAATAGTGAATGAAGGTTACTGTGATCCCATGGCTTAGGATGAATGAAAAAATATGCAAGTTCCTAGAGGGAATATTGCAGTCACTGTGCTCCTTGCCCAGGCCTCCTGCTTCCATACTACCTCCGGAACAAAGTCATTCTTTGACATAGCATTGCATCTGAACCTGGGCTTATGGTTTGCCTTGCTCCAACTGTGACCAAGACCCCTCCACTGCAGCTGTCTATGCTATATGCATAAGTTTTGGGGGAAGCACTAGATGGAGTGTGTGGCATTGGGAGTGGGACTTATCTGCGTGGCTCATTTCCTTGCTTCCGTGTTGCTGTACATGGGAGATAGTAACACCTGCAAAGAGCTATAAATTTAACCCTTTTAAGAGTGAATGTTACTGGCACATAGCAAAATATTCATAATACAAATTATTTTTCCGTACCTTACAACTGTCGTCTACATTACTATGTAATGACCCTTCTGGATTTTGATTGATTTAGTCTGTATACAGAATGAGGAAGAATGCAGCATAATTTAATAGTGAAATCAGGAAGATCAGCTCACTTCAAGCCAAATTCACAACCCATATATTTGCTAGCTCCATTCCATTGGAATTTGCCTGTAGAATTTAAATGAAAGGGTCTGGAACTAGCAGGATATTCTCTGCAGATTGTGTGTTTTGTTAGGCTTTCTGCAACAGAAAGAACCATCTGGAATTGGTAAACAGATTAAATTGCCCTCAGCAACTGCTGATGGTTTTGTAAACAATGAAGAGATTTATATTCAGAAGTATTTGTACATAGGGTGATTTCCCTCCGAAGTGGAAGATTGTGATATACAGCTTTAAAAGGTTAGATGTTTTGATTTTCCTTAGGAGATATAATTATTCAGCTGAGTGTTCATTTAGTTAATTTTACTTTAATAAGTACAAACTTTTCTGTATGTTATGTGCTAACTTTTTAACTTTTATTTCAGGAATACTGGAGCTTACAGTCTGAAACATGTGTAGTGTTATGCAAGTTGACAGTAGAAAAATGGACGTGTTGAAGATCCTGCGTAAAACAACAGAGCGCTTGGAATGTGATCACTGCAGTTTCAGAGGGTCTGACTATGAAAACATACAGATTCATATGGGTACTATCCACCCTGAGTTTTGTGATGAAATGGATACTGCAGGACTGGGGAAACTTATATTTTACCAGAAAAGTGCAAAGTTGTTCCACTGCCACAAATGTTTTTTTACCAGCAAAATGTATTGCAATGTTTATTATCACATCACAGCACAACATGCAATGCCTGACAAATGGAAAGAAGAGCAAAAAGATTTGTTAGCAACAGGTGCAGAAACTGTAAAGAAACCTCTGTTTGTGGAACCGCAGAAGTCTTCTCCATCTCTTGAGTCACTGAAACCCACTGTTTCTCCCGAATCTCAGAAGCTGGCTCCCTCTGAACCCCTCAAGCCTGATGTTGGGTTATCTTCCAAGATACAAAAGCCCATCTCAGTTGTATCCATGGAGCAACCAAAGGTTGCTCCAGTTGCATGCCCAGAGCCACAGAAACCCATCTCTGTTGCATCATCAGAGCTTCCAAAACCTATTCCAGTAGTGTCATCAGAGCCATTGAAACCAGTCCCTTTTGTGGCTCCAGAGCCCCTGAAACCCACTCCAGTGGAGTCCTCAGATGTATCAAAACCTGTATCTGCTATCTCCCCTGAGCCACAGAAACCTGGCACAGCCACATATGTTGAGCCACAGAAACCCTTCTCTAATGTACATCCAGAACTGCATGTATCTATCTCAGAGTCAGAGAAGCCTGCATCACTTGTTTCTCTAGAACCACAAAAACCCCTACAACCTGTATCCCCAGAACCTCAGAAGTCTGCTGTGCCTGCATCTCCACCTGTCGCTGCATCTGAACCACAGAAATTTGCTCCGGCTGTGTCTCCCGAGCCTCGCAGGCATTCTCCGGCTGTGTCTCCCGAACCTCGCAGGCACTCTCCAGCTGTGTCTCCTGAGCCTCGCAAGCACTCTCCGGCTGTGTCTCCTGAACCTCGCAGGCACTCTCCAGCAGTGTCTCCTGAGCCCCGCAGGCACTCTCCGGCTGTGTCTCCTGAGCTAAAGAAATCTACATCGGCTATATCCTCAGAAACTCGCAGGCATATTCCTCCGATGCGGAGGCCTACTTCAGCGCTTTCCCCTGAACTAAGAAAACCTGAACCACCAATACCAGATCACTGGAGGTCTGCTCCTAGTATTGCTCCAGAACCCTGGAGGCCTGCTCCTAATATTTCCCATGAACAACAGAAGTCTTCTATTACTGTGTCACCTTGGTCCCCCAAACCTCCCACATCTATGTCAATGGAGTCTAGGAGGCCTGCCTCAGAACCTCGAAGACCAGGTTCTTTGATGTCCCCAGAGCCTCAGAAATTTGTGCCAGAGCCTTGGAAATCTACCTCCTTGCCTGAATCTCAGAAATCTAGTCTTGTTTCCTCAGAGCCCTGGAAACCCATTTCTTCTGTTTATCCTGAAGGCTGGAAACCTGTCTTGTCTCCTGACACCTGGAGGTCATCACCAGCAGTACCACCCTCTGCACATCCCATGCCAACAGAGCTTAGAAAGCCTGGTCCCCCAATGTCACCTGATCTTTGGAAACCTTCATTCTTTCCTGAGCAACGTAAGCCAGCTCCTGTGTCTCCTGATCCTTGGAAATTCCCTTCTGATTCTCGGAAGTCTCCTTTCTTTTCAGAGAGTCAGAAGCCTGCTCCTTTTGTTTCTTCTGAGTTCCAAAAACGTGCTTTGTTTTCCGAACCCCGAAAACGGGCACTTTTTCCAGAGTCTAAGAAATCTGTTCCTCCTACTTCTACTGATATACAGAAACGTCCATTCTTCCATGAAACTCACATGTCTTTTCCTGAAGTCCAAAAACATGCCCTGTTTTCTGAACCTCACAGACCACCTCCTGTTTCACCTGAGGCCCAAAAGCATGCCTTTTTCCCAGAGCCCCAGAAACATGTTGCAGTTTCTCCTGAAGTTCCAGAGCATGTTCCCTTTGGAGAACCTCAGAAACCACCTGCTCTTACTCATGAAGTGCTGAAGGCTTCTTCAGTTTCTCCTGAAATCCAGAAACATGCAAGCTTCGCTGAACCACAGAAGGCACTTCCTGGTTCCCCTGAGAAACAACGGCAAGGTTTCTTTGCTGAGCCTTCAAAAGGTTCTCTTTCACTTGAGCTCCAAAAACCTGTTCTTATATCTTCTGATCCAAAGCAGAACTTTGGTTCTGATGTCCACAGACCACTGGAAACAGCAGGCAGAGAAGTTCACAAAACTGCTGTCTCTGACTTCGGTCAGTCTGCTACACCCATCTTTTCAGACTTGCAGGTACATTCCGAAACGGGTAAAGATTTCTTCACTGAGCAGCCAGAAGGTGAGAATCCATTCAGTAGTCTGTTAGCTCCAAAGGAGCAGCCTATACAAGCCAAGGAAACTACAGAAGAAGTATTATTTTCTTGTCCAAAGAAGAAACCGAAGAAGGAAAATCAGGAAACTGCAAATATAGACCTAAATAACAGTGGGAGTGGAAATAATGAAATGGATACCTCTGAAGTTAAGGAGCAGGAATCAAACAGTGATCAAGAACTGTTTGATACAGAAACTTCTGACCTCAATAAGGACACTAAAATTGATGCAGCTACTCCCACTCAGCCTCAGTGTGTGTTGCAGTTTACTGAAGAAAAGGAAGCTTTTATCTCGGAAGAAGAAATAGCAAAATATATGAAGCGTGGCAAAGGCAAATATTATTGCAAAATTTGTTGCTGCCGGGCTATGAAAAAAGGTGCTGTTTTGCATCATTTGGTTAACAAGCATAACGTTCACAGTCCATACAAGTGTGACATATGTGGAAAGGCATTTCTCTTGGAATCTCACCTTAAAAACCATGTTGCTGCTCATGGTCAGAGTTTGCTTAAATGTCCACGTTGTAGTTTTGAATCAAACTTTCCTAGAGGCTTTAAGAAGCATCTAACCCATTGCCAAAGTCGTCATAATGAAGAGGCTAATAAAAAACAGATGGATACCATAATTGAGCCACCTACTCAGAGTGAAGAGGCTAGTAAGATGCCAGTTGATGGCACTGAACCATTGAACGAATCACTTATCGAATCACTTGCTGAACCACAGACTTAATCATATTTATTTTGGAAGTTGAAGAATCTCCAAAAATGTTAGCTTGTGGTCAGTGATGCGGTTGAACTGTTTTATACAACTATATCAGCATGTCACAATAAACATGATGGCCACAATTAAATGCAAAATTAAGTGCGCTTAACTCATTTATTTGAATGGGCCCTAGTTTGCTTAACTGTGCTATATTGTAGCCATTAGTTTTCAGAAATAGTTAACACAGAACTACCAAAGTAATAGGTCTGTTCTGGATTGTATGGAGTGCTGTTTTTCAAACAAAAAATGGAGATTTAAGTCATGGATAGAGCAGTCAATGGGTTATTACAAATGCTCTGGCAACAGAATTATCAGATTCTGAGCCCTGACAGTACTTCACTACCCAGAGCAGAAGGTCGGAGGTGGTGAGAGACAGAAGGAGCAGAGCCCAGAGGTGGTGTACATCTCCCTCCACCCTACATCCTGGGTGTGTGTCCAGGGAATGTGGGCTTTTGATTCCCTGATCCACATGCCCCCACAAACAGCTCCTTTTTGTCCTCTCCACTGCAACAGTAGCAGTCCTTTCAATGGTGGCTGGAAGGGCGCTCCTAAGGACAGACTTCTTTGCCTGCAAGAGGGAGACAACTGCCGAATCCTATGACTCCTGTGATTGTTGAATATTTGTGAGCATCTTTTCCAACTCACAAGGTGTCCAGCATGCTCCTCTGCATGCTCCACTCTGCAGCATTGTCAAGCCTTTTGTGGAGACAATCACCGTTGCAATAAACTCACTTCACACCCACGGTACAGGCAGTAAGGTTTATTTCCGGTTTACAGCTTAATGATTTTGTACATCATTAACCCATACATCAGTCACTAGCATGCTGCATCTGGAGATGGTTCTCCCCCTCGCAGCAGGAAGAAGAGCAGAGAGAGAAAATGAACAAACTCAACTCACTCTTTCAGTCTTATCTAGGGCCAGAGACACACTGCGCGTGAACATTACCTTGTGCTTCTGACCTTGAAGCCATCTGCTTCTATATTGTTTACATCAGGGGTGGCCAACTCCCAAGAGACTGCGATCTACTCACAGAGTTAAAGACTGGCAGTGATCTACCCCCTTTTGGGGGGTTCAGGTCAAAGTTGCTGAGCTTTTTTTAGGAAGGAGGAAGGCCCGTTTGGGGTGCAGGGCAAAAATGTTGAGCTTTTTTTAGAGGAGCCAAACTTGTTGAGCTGCTTTGGGGGGAGCCAGTGATCTGCCAGTGATCTACCACAGATGTCCAGTGATCTACTGGTAGATCACGATCTACCTGTTGGACGTGCCTGGTTTACATTATACTGTGTAGATACGGAATGACTACTAGTTTCAGTTTCACATATACCAACACCCCCCCCTCAGTCCTAATCGGAACTAGAGCATACAAAAAAAACATACAGTATGCTTATTCAGACCCAATTGAAACACATTTCTCATGTTTCTGAAATTTGAAAGCCTTTGTCATGCCGTCAGCAATATTCTTACTGGGGCAATATTTCAGTTTCACTAGACCTTGTGAGACATGTTCACAAACACTTTGAAATTTAATTTCAATATGTTTTCTGGTCTTAAATTGTCCAGATTCTGCTAGCTTTACCTTGCCTGCACTTTCCTAACCCCTCAACATCATAGGATTGCACTATGATTTACTAAATTACTAAAATAAGCAGCTAGAATAGCAGAAATGTGGCAATTTGCCCAATCAGTTAACTCTCCAAATCCAGTTTTTTATTTGAAATATATTGAATAGCTCAATATTTAGTGTAAACATCACAAAACTGAAATTGTATTAAATTGTGCATGGAATAGTATAGTAGTTTGTCTTGAATCATAAGTAGTGATCATTTTTATAAGTATTGCAAGGAAAAATCAGTGTTTGCACCTCAATAAATTTGCTTGTTTAGATTTTTTAAGTAGTTGCGCTTCTGCTCTCACTCTATTTGAAGTGCAGATTAATGTGTGTGAAATGGCTGGAGTAATGTCAGATGTATTGGACATATATATGCTGTCTTGTATTATTGTTCTTTATAATTTGGGGGATGCGTTTTAAGCATTGTTTTCTATTCTTCTAACAATAAAAATAATCTCTGCATTGAAATTGTTAAATTGTATGTATTAGGTAATGTTTCATCAGCTTTTGTTACTTCAGATATTTATTACTGGAATTAGTACAGATTTCTATGCATTCTCTAATGCAGGTAAGTGATAGCATTTACAATGTAAATAATATTTTTAAAAAAAGAAAATGAAATGGTAATTATACAAATCTCTTGTGATTCAAATTCAACACCACATGTGGTTACATCATACATGATCTGCTTGTTCTACATGAGAAATGGATTTAGATGTCAACAAAATTGTGTAGGAAGTGGCAGCTGTGCCATTCAGCTGGTAGATAAATTGGTTCAGTCTTTCCTAGTCCACAGTACTACTTATGTTCATGACCCATAGCAATTGAAATCTGGAGCCTCTATCCTTTTGTCGTTTGAGATGTGAAGGTGTCATATCTCATCCTTCTTGGTGTGCACCCTTTTATTTTACCAGAAGTGAAATGAAGTCCAACATTTTTATTAAAACTTTTTTTTTTTTGGGTAACTTCTGGTTGACACATTGCTTTATCATCTAAGGTGTAATAAAATAGAAAAGTTCCAAAGGCATTAATATAATTCAGCCCAATGTAAGCATTGTTAAATATTACCGGTATTTTTTTTTTAAGTGTGCCAACATGAAGTGGGGATTATCTTTACATAGTGCATAGACATGATCCCATGTCGAATCCCTGTGACGGGGTGAGATCCCGTTGCTCGGTCCCAGCTCCTGCCCACCTAGCAGTTCAAAAGCACGTCAAAGTGCAAGTAGATAAATAGGAACCACTCTGGTGGGAAGGTAAACGGCGTTTCCGTGCGCTGTTCTGGTTTGCCAGAAGCGGCTTAGTCATGCTGGCCATATGACCTGGAAGCTGTACGCCGGCTCTCGGCCAATAAAGCAAGATGAGCGCTGCAACCCCAGAGTCGGACACGACTGGACCTAATGGTCAGGGGTCCCTTTACCTTTACCTTTAGTAGGAGAATTTGGACAGCCTGAGATTGATGTATTTTAATGTTTACTGGAAGCCGCCCAGAGTGGCTGGGGAGACCCGGCCAGATCGGCGGGGTAGAAATAATAAATTATTATTATTATTATTATTTGTTTGAAGCTCTCATTACAGCTTTTTGCTCTGCAGAAGAGACAAGCTGGTTGCTTAAATTGCAACCTGAATTTTCAGAGGTGTAATACAAGCAGCTGTAGGTGAAACTTTCACCTGTATTTGAAAATAAGTTGTTTCATCTGCTCTTCAGCTTTGCTAAAAAAAATGTGGCTGTCTCCTGCAATAGAATTTGCATGTAGAACTATAAAAATAATTGGAGGTGTCCATGCCAAGCATACTCTAGTCAAGATGTAGAAGAATTAAATTGAATCTGAAATTAATTTAGCTAAATGGGAAATGAAAACATTGTATACCAGCATATTTACACGGCTTGAATTCCTCAAAAGGTCAGTGTGATCCCTTATATAAGAACACCTAATCTGCATTTTGTTTTCATCATAGATTAGGTTTTTTTTTTAAGTATGTAAGGACATATGCCCTTGGGAAAAGTAAAAACATGCAGGTCTGGATTTTTCCATTACAATGATTTGAACAGGCGCTGTGGGTTAAACCACAGAGCCTAGGGCTTGCCAATCAGAAGGTCGGCGGTTCGAATCCCTGCGACGGGGTGAGCTCCCGTTGCTTGGTCCCTGCTCCTGCCAACCTAGCAGTTCGAAAGCACGACAAAGTGCAAGTAGATAGGTACCGCTGCAGCGGGAAGGTAAACGGCATTTCCGTGCGCTGCTCTGGTTCGCCAGAAGCGGCTTTGTCATCCTGGCCACATGACCTGTAAGCTGTATGCCGACTCCCTCAGCCAATAATGTGAGATGAGCGCCGCAACTCCAGAGTCTGTCACGACTGGACCTAATGGTCAGGGGTCCCTTTACCTTTAAGTGAATTATATTGTATTTATAGTATGTAGAAGTAGGATGTTCCATGACAGGAAAATGTATACAGATAAATATGTATTATTTTGTCATTTATGCCCTGGAATAGTTTTTTTTCTAAACACACACACAGCTGCTTACAAAACAAAAACAAGAGCATCAATTCATAAAATGTAACTTATTAGCAAAACTTGGAGGGTGTGTGCATGGACGGGATAACATTTTGACACTTTGTGGTTACATTTGCCAGCTCTATCAGGGAGCTCAATGGATTGAATTTGGGTATTCCATGACCTAACTAACCACTGCTAGGTGAAAACATGATGTGTTAATTTATTAGTATTTCCTTTGCATTAACTGGACTGGAGCTTTGTTAATAATGTCTAATGATCTTTTCCATATCCCACAATACATTTTATGACTGGAATCTGTAACATTTTGTACGATATGAACTGTTGATGCAGGGACAGAACAAAAGTTATTTTTTTTAAAAAATGTAACAGAATTTCTAGCCTGCCCTTCTTGTGCATATCACTCAGGTCAGCTGTCAACAATTAAATTCACAGTGTCATGAAACAATATCAAACAATATTATGCAACAGAGGTAGGCAGAATAAAAACAGATAAAAACATAATCTGGACAAGGCAAAAACCTGCTGGAATAAATATTGAACTATTGAGCAGAAGATGGTTAAAGATGAGCTGCATAGACGTTATCACAGACACGTATCTTCCTTCATAGGTGAGACATAGAGATGAGCCTCCACATCTTGGGCAGCAAAGCATAGTAGTGGCGAAGGACGTAGGTGATTCTGGATCCAAACCCTTTAGGGCTTTAAAGGTAATTAAAAGCACTTAATTGTGCCCTGAACAACATAACCTGGATATGATACTCTGCTTGTCCTGTCCTCTAGGATAGTGGCTAAGTTCAGCTGCTAGATGGCAGCAGTAGTTAGCATTTAGCTTGCATTGGAGTTGATCTACTGCTTCCTAACTTTTTTTCTTTTTTACAAAACTAGGAAGATGTTGATCTATTGTTGCTAGCAGGAGATGAGGCAGACCATAATGTACATGCATGACACATGTACATGTATTAATTACTTGATCACATTTGTATCATTCAGAAGCATTGTGTATGAAGTGATATGCAACTTCTGTCAGTGGTGTTTGATCCCTAATGGCTCCTTGACACATACAAAGCCACAATTTGCTGCAGTCGTTGAATGTGCATGTGTCAGGTAGCCCTGGCAACCGTGGCAAACAGGATGCTCTCACTTTAACTCTTAGACAAAAAATAATAATTCTCACAGTTCTGCCAGTGGCATCTTTTCCTAGGCCTTTATAGGGTTTGCTCAGATCCTATTTCTTTGTTATGTTTTGACAGGGCAATCTCTAAAATTCAAGCTACTTCCCCATTACTTTTTATTTTAAAAGCTGCCTTCTTCTGAGCCAGGTGTTTCTCTTTTTAATATACGTCTATTAGCCGTCTTCCATTTTCACTGATGAGAAGACATAATTATGTCTCAAGTGTGTTCCCTTTTAAAATTGCAACAACAAAAAAGGACTTTGATGATCTAGACTTTTTCTAGCCTGCCTATGTTAAAAGCCTGCAAAAACTTTATCAATGAGCTATTTGAGCAGCCTTTCACTTCTTAGGCACTACTGTTAACATCACTCAAGACATTTTTAGAACTATTCATACAACACAGCATTTTTCTTATAACTGCTATTTAAATTATTTTATGTGCAGAAGCCAAAATAGTGAATATTTTGCCAGAACGTGGGAGTCTCTTGCAAATGAATTTCTAGGCAGGCGATGCCAGAGCACTTAAGAATGTTCAGCTGTGGCAGTGGACACATATTTGCTTGTAACAGCATTATCTAAAGGGGTCAGAACAATCTGACTTCATTTTTATGGTCCAGCAAAGTCCTTTTAAACAATGAGAAAACATGGGGTGTTTTGACTTTTCTGTTACTAAGCATGGCCAATCTCTTCAACCATCTTCCACTTTCAGCCCACAATCTAGGATTTAAAAGTGCTGATGGAAAGGCAAAAACTAATACCAGTATTAGTATTTCTCATTCATTTTCTGAATATATTTAGATACAAATTAGCTATAGAATGAATCTGGCTCACAGCAGTCCATCATATTCTTAGTGCGACCAAAAAATGACACAGGATGGAACTTTACATGTAGGGAAATGCTACAGTTACTTGGGTCACCAGGGACAACAATGGCTCCCGCTCCATCTGTGAGTGCACCTCTATTTTTCACAGTGTAAATAATGCTTTGAATTCATTCAAAATCCAAGTGCTTCTAAAGTCAAAGTCCAGCAAGGTCTGCTTTTGGGATAGCTGAAATGGCAATAATGGGTTCTCGGAGTGTATGTGTGTGTACCTGTAGTACATACATTCTCAGTGCAAAGAAATGGACTGCATTTAACTGGGTATCAGAACAAGCCCTCTGCCCAATCATCCTAATGATATGTATTTTGCTATTGATGTTTTTTTAAAAACCTGTTTCGCTAATGATACATGTTCTAACCTGATGATGAATGTTCACTGTCTTCCTTCACACATGCTATCCTTCCTTCTTTGGTACAACTTCATCCTTCTGGGACAAGGAAAAAATGATGGTATATAGGGAGGGCACTGAGTGAAACGTCAGCTATAAAGGGATGGTATATTTTCTTGTGTGCCTCCTGGAACCATACTGTCAGCATCTATTCCTTGGCAGAGATTAGGGCTGGATCATAAACCAAAATTGATCTGGCTGTTGACTGTAGCAACTGCTAAAGGCACAGGGTTTTAACCAATAAAGGACTTCTGTTTGTGCAACAAGGAGAACTTCTACCTCTCCTCTCCCTGCACACCCTTCTTAGCCACCTCCATCTGTACTGGAGTTTTCCCCACCAGAGTAGATTTGGGTTGGAGGCAGGGAGACTTAAGTCCCATTGCACAGGCAAAAGCCCTTGCACTAACAGTATGACATCGCAGTGTCCTAAACTTTGATATACCTGCCTACCCATCTAAAACATCCTGGCTTTTGCTTTCTGATTATAGCAAAGTGTTAATTCACCATAGCCATCTCGTATCAACAGCCTCTCAACCATATTGTCTATCCCTGTGTTGTTCAATAACAACTGCTTGAAAATAAATCCTGAAATCTGTGCATGGAGATTGTTGACAGGGTCTATATGTTCTCTTTTTAAAAAGCATAAAATAGTTTAATTAGGTATGCTGTTTATTGGCTATAGGCCTTTATCAGCTAAAAGTTTTAAACCTAAAAAGAGAAATCACTGGATAGTCATTTCAAATTATGGAGTATTTTTTTAAATGCTAGTTAGAATGTATGTGAAATAAATACACAACTTTTAATAGATACCATCTGTCCTGTCAAACTGTTCTGTTTTTCTTGCTAGGATCGGTTAATTATGTGACTGGCAACCATTTCAGTAAGGAGGTGTGCTAAAGTCAAATGACTCTCCTCTTTTGTCCTTTGTAATTCTCAGCAAACAACATGGTACTGTCTCTGGTGACCTTTCACTGTTCTTTCTTTTAAAAAGAATGCTATTGAGGCTTTGGTGACAACAGACTTAGCCATTGCACCCAAAATCTTGAATGGCTTCCCAAGAATATTTACAATGTTATTTTAAGGAGCAAAGGAAATTATAAACACAAATGACATTCTTATTCAGGGTTCAGTTGACCAATTTCTTTTAAAAAATAATGAAAAAAGTTATGACAATATATTGATAAGTGAGTTTTAAATAGCAGTTGCCAGTGTATGGAGGGCATGGTGTACATGTATTCACCCTCACTTTTTCCTAGTCAATTACCTTTGACGGTTAAGTTCAGCTTGTGACTTAATTACTATTTATATCCTTCTCTATCTCATACACTCTAGGTAACTTGCTGGAATGTCATCAGTATCTGGCTCACAATCTGGGCTTGTCTACAACAGAGAAAAATGTGGGTTTTTATCTTATTTTTGGTCTAGTTTTACTCTCAGAAAGAAAATATAGGATAAAAATGTGAAACACAGATGCCCTTAACTCTTAGGCTCAGTGATTTAAAAGTGGCCTCGTTAATCAGCTTCAGGCCATAATTCTCATGGAATTAGGCAAGCTTAAGCAAAATGCATTTAAACATTATTGTAACTTTAGTGATTATCTATAACAGTGGTAGCCCTGATAAATTATTATATTACTATTAATTTTTATTATAAATGGCTATTCTAATTACTTTCCAGCAAAAAACACCTCAAGCTTTTTAAACCATGTTGCAGTTTTAACATTTATTTTTACAGCTTAATTCTTCATATATTATGTTCTATTGTATTCTTATTTTATTGTTGTATATATAACTTGATACTTTTAATTCTGCCCAGATAGCTTATAACAAAAGGTTAAGTAAATAAATAAATATGATTCAGTAGTAGTAATGTGAACAGGAAATGTGCTCTGGTGCCTCATTCAAAATAGGTATGCCATGAGGATATACCGGTACACCCTGAGAATAGCACAGATCCTTCTCAGTTTCAATGAAATAACAGTTCCATGTAAATTTCATAGTATGTGTAAAGGCTGGTTCAGGAATTGTGATAAAGAGTAAGGCAACAGGATTAGAAAGAGAGATTGTATTTTGATTTACACAAGGATTTAGCCAGGCTTTGTTCCCTGGCAACTAAGCTAAGAATATAATCAGTACTGTAAACAGGCCAGCACAAATTTCCTGTATGGTATGGTGGGGAATTCGGAATAAACTAAACTGGCTCCAGATCAAAATGTGAATATTCAAATATATTCAGAAATCTGAAGTGCTATTTCAAGGTAAAGTTGTATCCTTCAGTAAGATCCTGTTTTTACGAAGGAAGAGGGAGCGTAATTAACTGTGTTAGCCAACAAGTCTTTACTGATACCTTTTTAGTATATTCACTACTATAGGTCAGAACTAGCTGCATATCATCATCAATAGTAACTGAAACAGGGTTCCTGTCAGGTGCAACTCTGTGTGGTTGTAGTTCCTGTGATAATTCCCAGAACTTGTATGATTCAGGGCCTTGTCCCCAACAAAACATAAATGTTAACGGAAACTACATTGCTATGGCAAGGAAGCAGGGAGGTTAAGGAGCAGCTGAAGTATTGCTGTTTTAGTTAAGAGGTGGTGATTGTAGTCACTTCATGGCTGAATAGAGATTTGAACTTGTGTCCTCGCATTGTGAGATTGTCCCTAGAAACATTATTCCTTGGCAAGAACAAAAAGAAAAGTAGATACCAAAAAACAAATAAATGTGTTTCTGCTTAAAAGTTTTAACTTTGCATTCCTCTTTTGAAGAAAGATAGCTGTGCAACTCTTCCATATTGTGTTATGCATTTTATTTTTGTTTACACATATAACTTAAAACAATGTCCCAAATGCAGCCTTCAGAGTGTCTATGAGCTGTCTTTAGAGCAAACTCTGGAAGGAATATGCAATAATGGTGACCTCTGTTCAATGAGCAGACAAGTTCATCTGCTTAGAGATGCAGTTTTGTGTGAAGGAATGTGTCCAGTTTGTGCTGTCTCATTGCCATCTCTAATGTGAAGCATTCTAGGATAGTTAGCAAGCCAGCATTTGTTTTGGAGTAGGGAGTACTTGGATAATTCTACAAAAATATCGCAACGACCAGTTCATTCAGTTTTAAAATCAATATGTACATAAAATCAAACCTTCTATAAAAACCAACCTGAAAGGGGTGACCCTTCTTTACACTCAGAATACAATTTTCTTAATTTTTCACTCAATCCTTTTATCTGAGAAAACTTTAAAATTCTGTGATCAGACCCTAATATTAACATATATTAATATTCTTATTGTACAGTACAGATAAAATATTTTCCTAAATTCTCATAGTGCTGCAAGATCACCACCACCAAACGAACTTACACACAAACACACCCACCACCCACTTCACCAGGCATTCTTCATCCAGCTTTGGCTGTTCTTTCTGGTGCATATTTCTGATGCACTTACCCCAGCTAATCAAGGCTAAAAAAAATGCTATTCACTTTTTAAAGCTTCATTTTTTTAAGCTTGAGAAACAGTGTACAAATACTCCTGACTACAGGGCTGGCCCACCTATGAGGCAAGGAGAAGCAAACGCCTTGAGCATCAGGATCCATAGGGGCAACAGTTCCAGCCTCCAAGGAATGCATCACCTGCTGCTGCCGCAGCTGCTGATGCTGCAGTAGCAGTGACAGCTGTAGGATGCTCCTCGGAGGCCAGATCTGCTGCCTCCTCAGCAACCCCCCCCCCACCAAAATACAGTGACCTCTTGGCGAATAAGAGGTGCTGCTGAACTCCTCCCACCCTTGTTCTCCATATAGATCTTCACTCCCCTCTTCCCTGGTGCAGGAGGCATTTTGTGGTTTGCCTCGGGTGCCAAAATGTCTTGGGCTGGCCCTACTTGACTGACAAGAATGTTAGATTCTTAAACTTTTATTGGCAAACGTTCAAGATTCCAGTAGGGTTCAGCACCAAAAAACTCAAAAACAAAACACTCACCCCCCAAAAAAAAACCCTCTGCATCTAAAACTTAAGTTAGTGCTGTATACCATTCATGAATCCTCATTGCATCTTGCAGAAACCTGTCTACACTCTCCATCCTATCCCCATCCTGAGTAAACGTAAGGAAGGCTACCTTGCATTCTGAATTCCACTCCCTACTAGCAACCAACTGATTAATAAACTTAGATCAAATTGTCTAGTACGAGTGCACAAGAACATGTGTGATGGATTCTATTGGCCTCTGTCCACAAGGGTGTAGTCTCTCTAAGTGATGTTTTCTGGAATCTCCCCTGTAGGTAGTACATTCAGTCTTGCCAGTGTGTAGGCCCATCATTGATTTGGGTTGGTCAAATGGGAGAGAGACAACACCATTGGCTGCCCATCTTGCACCATCCCCAAACCTGCACATACACTACTGATTTGACTGCTAAGTTCCTGGAATTCCTTGACAAGAATGTCATTTTTATTACACAGGAAGGTAATAACCGATGGCACTGTAGTGCCTGGGGCAATTTTTACCTGTAACTATGAAAAGGCACAAAATATTCCCTAAACAGCACACCCCAATGTATCTCACAATTCTTTGCTAGATCCATATTCACTCTTCTGGGAATGTCTGGTGTACACTACCGGTACTTGTTACCATCTACAGCTCTCAGCAGAAATAACTTCAGTGTGTCACCAATTATCAGCAAGCCAATCTGGACAGTGATATTTTTCACATTGGATCACAAGGCTTTATTTCCGTGGAAGGTAACCCAAATGATTAATTACACACAAACACACATATCAAGACAAGATTTGCATAGCATAGATAACTTATAGAAAAACTCCATGGGAGAGCAGTCTGCTAACTTGAACAGAATTATCACATGGGAATAAAACTTTAAGGTTACAGGGTATGTTTTAGGTCAAACAGAATGGCCCTTCCTGTTTTGAATATGCTCTTTATTTTCCATCTTATTTATAGTTAACAGAGAACACTGCCTTGACCTTTTAAAAAAAATTGCTGGCATGGTAGCTAGTTATTAGAAGTTTCATTTCCAATAAATCCTGCCATAATGGAATTTTTAGGCATGACAGCTTCCATCGGCTATGCAAAGCAAGCACAGCCTTGCTTCCATGGGTGGGGCCCTGACTTAGGCAGCAGACAAATGTTTGGCAGCCTGAAAAATGGAAAGACAGCCCAGAATATGAAAGTATTTAAACACATGCACAAAAACAACACAAATGTAAAGATTCTTTCTAAAATCCAAATAACTCAAATGTCTGCTGGAATTTTGCAAGAACAGTAAGATCAACAGTGCTTGTTCACTTGCATTTCTTCTGGTCTACGACCGTAATAAAGGTTTTACTTACTTACCGGTACTTACACTTGCATTTCTTACATTAGGTTTGCACAGCCTGCTCTGTCCAAGGGCACAGGGGAAGCAACAGTATTAAACAAGTACAAAAGCCACAGGCCTGATTCACACATGCACGTGTGCTATTCCAAGTGCAATCCTGTGTGGGTCTTCTCAGAAGTAAATCTAAGATGGGATTTGCTTCTAGGTCAGCACATATAGAACTACAAGCTTAATTTCTCTGCACTCGTTATACAGTTGGTGACTGAAAGCTGAAAAACATATTTAAGGAGATATGGAAAAGATAGTGGTGTTACATCAAGGATGACCCATTCATACATGCAAGTCATCACTGCATGCTGCTTTCTTCAAGTTTATGGATATACATGTGTTAACTATCCCACAGTTTCTTGACTTGAACACTCAGGGTCCACAGAGAAAATGAGGAACACATAGCCAAAACTTTGTTTCAAGGAACCCTGGTATTCCAGCAGAATGAGAAGTTTAGTAATGATACGACACATTTCTTGGAAGACACAAATCTCCAGCAGTGCACATCACAGGAGAGAGTCCTGGACATGGTCTTTAAGTTCACACAGGGCAAAAATGTGACCAGAGAGGCTTGCCAAGCTATGAAACTCTGTAAACTGACTGTGCACCCTTAAACATGCCCAGAAATAATTGTACAGCCATTTTACAGCAGATAAGATGATGTGGAAATGGTTTCCCGAAGGCAGAATGCTTGAGAAACCATCGAATTAAACCATCCTAATCACTACCACAGCTGATGCTTGAGGAAGTCTCTTTCCAATTAAATTTTCTTGCTTCAGTTGTTAAGGTGGAAAGCTGAAGGCATGCTGCAGTGAAATATATTTCTGCTATCCTGAGTCCCATTCTCTTCTCCAGTATGTAAGGAATTGTAAAAAGGAGTAAGCATTTACTCTCCTTTTTGTTTGGAAGCCGTGTGAAAAATACTAAAGATCATTTGTTTTTTGGAGGGGAAACTGGGGAATAATCCAGTAAAAGTTCAGGAATTTTTAAATTCCATTGGAGGAATTAGGTATGTGCTTAACACTCAGTTGATTTTAACAGAACAGACAGTGTTTAACCATGGCTGAATTATGCCCATTATATGTACAGTGTATACCTAGCCTGTAATATGTGAATTCATTTCCTAATTAACTGAAAACACCATGCATGCTATGTTATTTCCTCGGGGAAAGGGTGGAATATAGATATGAATAACAATACTTAATAAAAGAGAATAATAGCACTGAGAGGCAATCCCTTAATCTGTTTGGTTTTCATTTTGAGAATTACATGCTTCTGGGTAATCATTTTAATCAAGTCTACATTACTTAACCTAAACATTTACAGAACAGGAAGTAGGAGGCCTGCAGTGCTGTCTGGCTCTTCTTGGTTATTTTTAAATATACATATAATTTCAGGTATGCATCTTACAAAATTAGAAGCTGGCCTGACAACTCTTCTGCATTTTACATAACCACCTGGTTTTAGGCAGTTCAGTAAACACTCCTGACCAACATGCAAGAGGAAAACAGGTTGATTATATAATTATCCATTGTTTATAACTTTGCTAAGTTTGCCAACTCTTTATTTATGAATAAATTTGTTACACTTTTACCAGGAAGAACCCAACTACAGGCATTGCAATAATCTAATAGGTCGTACACAAAGAGAATGCTCAGAAAATATTACATGGCAAATTTTGTTTTAACTGAGCTACTCTTCTTTTTTCAAATGGAAACTGGAGGAAATATTCAACAACAATAAATCCAATTTAGAATATGAAAGGAGGAAATTTAGTTATGGTTTTCCATCACACTGGAAACATGGGTATGATTCAGCCAAACTTGCACTCATTAAGAATGTATTAAAATTTCTTCTTCAAAAGGATTTAGAAGCACTTGTCTTTGGCTGACTTTTGTCCATTGTGATAATTGAAAAAGTTACTGCTTCCAGCTCTTGGTGTCCTGCTAACCAGAGTGAGTAACACAGACACAACTTTTCTATAGTAGCACCCCTCTTCATACATATAAGCACTTAGGAAATATTTCACTTGGGAGGACCTTTAATAATTAGCTTTAATATGTATAAGCTAGCATGTTTTCTAAGAAGACATTTTAGTGGCACGTTTCAGATCATTTTGTGACTGAATTGCTTTATGTGATGCTTTCATTGCTTTTGAGTTTTGTAATCCATCTTGTAATTAATTATTGTAAAAGTCAGAACGCACACACACCAGGGCTTTTTTTCAGCCAGAACTTGTCAGAACTGAGTTCGGGCACATCTCAGGTGGGCGCCATTGCCATTATAGGAGAGCAAGGGAGGTGTTCATGGAGAGTTCCGGCACCTCTTTTTCTAGAAAAAATAGTACACACAGACACACACATATATGCAGCTGTTCTAAAATCATTTAAACAGAAATAGAGGAGTGGTCTAAACCACTGAGCCTTGGGGTTGCCGATCAAAAGGTTGGTGGTTCGAATCCCCGTGACAGGGTGAGCTCCTGTTGCTCGGTCCCTGCTCCTGCCAACCTAGCAGTTCGAAAGCACACCAAAAGTGCAAGTAGATTAATAGGTAGCGCTCTGGCGGGAAGGTAAACGGCGTTTCCATGCGCTGCTCTGGTGTCAGTGTTCCGATGCACCAGAAGCGGCTTAGTCATGCTGGCCACATGACCCGGAAAAATTGTCTGCGGACAAACGTCGGCTCCCTCAGCCTGTAAAGCGAGATGAGCGCTGCAACCCCAGAGGCGTTCATGACTGGACTTAACTGTCAGGGGTCCCTTTACCTTTACCTAGAGGAAGGATCTAAATTCACATGCACTTATCTTGAAGTATAAATAAACTAGAATCCTTGGCCTCCACATTCATTCAACAATATCTGAATTAAGTCAACATGAGCGTGGGCAGTTATTTTTGTGTTAAGGCAGAGCTCTATCCTCCCTTTTCTAGTAAATCATTTCCGAACACCTAATTATGTAAAAATGAAGTAGGAATGCTTTGTTGACTATTCTCAGCTAAACCTATGAAAACATGACTGCTTGGTTCAATACCCTCTTATCTGAGAAATAGGAAGGGGGAATGTCATTACAGGCCTTATTAAGGAACCCTAGTACTGTGGTTTGTAGGATATGACACATGCTTGCTGTAACAGTCAAAAGGAAGGACTTTACTTTCTCTTGTGTGTTTATGTGTTTTTGGCAGGTCAGGGTAAGCAGGGAAGGATTGAAATAGATTGAAATAGAATTATAGAATCATAGAATTGTAGAGTTGGAAGGGACCCTGAGGATCATCCAGTCTAACCCCCTACAATGCAGGAATATGCAGCTGTCCCATATGGGGATCAAACTTGCAACCTTGGTGTTATTAGCACCACACTCTAGCCAACTGAACTAAGCTGTGTGAAAGATGGTGTCTAATGTAATAAATTCCCGAGCAGCAGAATCCAAGTCATAGCTGGAGGGGATAAGAAATGAGTCCATTGGGCCTTGAGCCAAGAATAAGGAAAGGACGAGTAATTAGCTGCAACTTGATGGGAGCAAAACTCACTACAAGTTGTGGCAGCAGCAACTTTAGAGCCCTGGCACTGCTGTCATCAATTTATGAGATTTTTAAATCAAGATTCAACAAGCTCCAAGGCCACATGGGAAGGATTATTTTGCTGCAGGATCTGCGCTTCAAGATCGAGGGTTTTTTAAAAAGATTTTCTAAATGTACCCAGCAGTAAAAAATAAAAAAGCGAATGAACATAAAGCATGCTTTGCTCCTTGGTTACATCCTGTATCTGTGGCAGTTTCTTCCTGGGAGCCAGTAGTTCTTATGCAGTAATTAACAGGAAAATCCCATGGCCCTTCCAATGACCAATGTAAATCCTAACACTCTGACACCCTGGTGCAAGGGCCATTGGATCATCCTGCCTCATCAAACTTGGGCAGCCAAAGTTGGGGTCTCTCAAACACAGGACTTCTCTAGTTTTTGACCAGACTGCCTGTTAAGCACACAACTCTGTTGTTCCCTTAAACTGGTCCATTTTACACTGCAGTCAATAGTACACTGCTGCAATCATCATGGGCATGCCCCCTGTAAACCCCATGATGCTGGCATCCAGAGGCTCACAAGTGCAAGCACTGTTCTGAACAGTAAAAGCAGGGCCCAACTATCTGTGGAAGCAGAGAACTTCCATCTTTACATCCATTATCATGTGCCACCGTTGGCTGAATGGGAGCCCCAGACCAGCTGTTTTGCACTGGCTGCTGAAGAAGGAGCACAGAAGGCAAGACAGGCCTTGCTCAAGGCACAAAAACATTTATTAATATTGCAGAGGGGAAATGGATGATATGAAACAAATATTTGAGTAAAGATGACAACTTTCTATGATGCAAACTATAAAGTTTGTCAGAAAAAATACAGAAGACCCTTTCTGCCCTTGAGAGAAGCCTTTCTTCTCTCAGTCAGAGGAGCTTTTACAAAACGCTGCATGCTGGAAAAAAGGGGATCTTATAGTTCTTTGTACCATTGTGAAGTTACAGCGCTTGAGAGAAAAGCTGCGCTCTTTACACAGTCAAGAGTGCTAAAATACTGAGCTGGGGTTGGGGAGGGAATATCCATGTGAATTTTTAACTTTTACTGCTTGGCCACAAGCTGACACAAAAGTGGGATAAATCAAGAGGGTTTATCCCATTTGTACTGCCTTAAAGGTAAAGGGACCCCTGACCATTAGGTCCAGTCGTGACCGACTCTGGCGTTGCGGCGCTCATCTCGCTTTATTGGCCGAGAGCCAGCGTACAGCTTCCGGGTCATGTGGCCAGCATGACAAAGCCGCTTCTGGCGAACCAGAGCAGCGCACGGAAACGCCGTTTACCTTCCCGCCAGAGCGGTTCCTATTTATCTACTTGCACTTTGATGTGCTTTCGAACTGCTAGGTGGGCAGGAGCTGGGACCAAGCAACAGGAGCTCACCCCGTCACAGGGATTCGAACCGCCGACCTTCTGATCAGCAAGCCCTAGGCTCTGTGGTTTAACCCACAGCACCACCTGTACTGCCTTAAGGATTCTAAATAGGGTTTCAAATTTGTATCTTCCAGGTGTACATATCCAGAGGAATAAATAACTTGAATCATTTTCTGACTCGCTTTAATCAGCAGCAAACCCACACACTTCATACATTCCTTCAGCTTTGAAGAATGTGTTCCTGGTGTCACCTGATTGCCAGATAACACTTTGTGCATCCTTGAACTTTCAGAACACATTCCTTGCTTTAATGTTGTCCCCTGGCTCAGCGCATTCTCCTTTAGCTTGTTCTGAAATCTTAGCATACTACCTCAGCCAAAATAATGTCAGCTGGTGAAATCCCGCCTTGTATAAGCACCATGCATCACATCACTCATGCATTGTGGCCAGCTAGATGCTAGGTAAGCCTCTTTTTGGAAAAATCTTGGCAAAGCAAAGATAGGTGGTTTATTGAGTGGTGATGGAGCATTGTACATGACTGGTGGGTTTCACTTGGCTTGGTGGATCACAAGTTGTGCAGTTCTAGTTTAATATGAGCCAGGACTCTCAAGAACATAGACCGAAATAATAAAGAGGGGAGACCTTTGAGCATGTGTGAGACAGCCTAAATGCACCCCTAATATCTACATTTAAAGCATGTCTTCCCCCAAAGAATCCAGGAACTGTAGTATACCTGTTACAGAGGTACTATTCTCAGCACCTTTAGAAACTACCATTCCCAGTATTCTTTGGGAGAAGCCATGTGCTTTAAATTTATGGTGTGGATGTGACCCTAGGATGAGGGTGAAGGACTTGAAACTTCTTTGACTTCCAAATAAGGATTGGGTGTTAGGTGTCACCAAACACATGCCTGGCTTTTCTCCTTAAGAATAATTTGAGATTGCCTAAATGCATCCCTAAAATCCTTGTTGGAGCTAAAACACTGAAGAAAAAACAACAACTTTACTGAGAGAACCCAATATGGGAAACATATAGGCAGTATATGTGTCAAGGAGCTGGAAAAATCTCTGGCGCTTGTCTGCAATTAGTTATACTTCTACAGGCTATTCTAAGCGTTTTGCATGGCCTTAAGGTTTGCTGAGGCAAAAGAAAAATTTAGTCTGCTGAAGTTCTGTTCTTGGAAAGAAGCTTCAGTATTAAGAGTTTCAAAAGCTAAATCATTTTCTTCTACAATACATAAAGCGGAAATATATAGATTAGAATATTGTTGTTTGTTTGTTTTAGCAAATAGAGGAAGTTAGAATGCATCGTTAGAAGATTATGTGCTATGATTTATTAGGAGGCGATCATCAGTTAGTCTCTCCTACTTGTGAATGATACTGAAAGTTGGCTAAGCAGCAAGTGGAAAGGTCAGTGGGTTGTTTTTTTCAAGTGTTGCAATCTTGTTTCTCAGTGTGAATGAATAAAAATACAACGAACTTTGGCCCTACTGTATTTGGGATGTCAGTTCACCATGTGGTTGGGAAGTTAATCTAACTAATATTTTCGGGAAAGGAAGCATTCAAGTAGCATCATGTCTGTCATGCCACTGGTGTGTTCATGCAGAGGCTACTGTGCTGCTTGGGTGGAGCACATAAAAAGTTACTATGGTAACCACACAGTCTGACTCAGGGCTTTCAACTTGTTTTGTACTGTTATTATGATATCCCTCCACTCCCAATCTACAGGGAGCTTGTGTAAAACAGAGTTAGGCAGGTGTCAGGCTCGTGGGATCCACTTTGTTTTCTACTAGGGCCACAAGATCCACCAATGAAGCCAATGCAAAGAAGCGAATGTGGGTAGAATTAAAGGAACAGAATATTAATTCGGAATGAAGAAGTTTTGCCAATCTACCATCCTGGATCTGTCAATAGACCCCATTCACACACACACACACACACACACACACACACACACACACACACACACACTGCTGGCACAATTTTTAAAATCATGGGCTAAAGTAATAAAAAAGAGCCACCTCCCAGTATTTGTCATAGGGAGATTACAAGCACGTTGAATAACTCCACTTGTCCATTAGATAACTTGGGTGTGTACCCAGAAAGGCAGTTAAGTACTGTACCAGATGCATTGCATGAACCATCCAATACATGTTTATGCAGGGCAGAAGTAAGCCTCGTTGAATTCTATGGAACTTACTTTCAGGTATGCATTTATAGGATTGCAGCCTTAGCCTTCCTTCCTTGCCCTGTAAAAATAATGGGTTCTGCCTAGACTCACCTTGCTAGGAATTTGCCACAATGCAGATTAGTCACCCCACAACTGGAACCACAATGCAGATTAGTCACCCCACAACTTACTTAACCAATCTTTTATTAACACAGAGATTATGCAGTATGGTTATACTGCTGTAAGAAGCAGGGCATTTTGTATTCATCCAAATTGTATATAAAGCTGGAGGGACAGAATTTTGAAATGCTGAAGTGCATTATCCCATTGTGAAATTTTGTATTGGAACAGATTAGAAAACCAAACAAATTCTAATCTACTGTAATGATCATTTCAAACATCCCAAGACTTTTAAGAGGAATATGGTTTTACGCAACAACAAAAACTCTGCCACAAACCTTAAAAAATTAAGCACTTTTAAAAACCATTGATTTAATTGAGGAATTTGTATGCCTTTCTTCGACACACATCCCATTTGTCTTAGAAGCAAATTAGATTCAACAGGCCAAGCCACATTTGCTTATTCATGTCTCTACTCCATTCACACCTAAAAGCAAGAAATAGTGGCCTAGTTTTTATAATAAAAGTTGTGGACACCAAGGTGGGGAACCTATGGCCCTTCAGCTGGACTCCCAACTCCCATCAGCCCCAGGCAGCATTGCCAAATGGTCAGGGATGATGATGGCTGCAGTTCAGCAGCAACTGTAGGGCTACAGGTTCCTCTTCTCGGATGTATGTAGGTGAGGAAGCTGAACCATCCCCTTCCCTCTCCTTACTTCACCACTTCAAGTAGTTTTCTCCTCTGCTTTGGCTGAGAAATACTTGAAGCAACAGTGTGTGGTGCCATAGCAAGGTGATGCAGGCGAGGGTTAAGCTCCCCTCACCTGCGCATACCTTTGGTAAAAATCGGGCACTTTTCACCTCATATTCAGACATGTGAAGAACAAACATGGCTGGCCTCATCTTGCCTCCATTGATCAATAGCAGTGAACATGTTAGTCACTATAATTCAGAGACATATTTTCAGCCCTGCTTTCAAAACGTGTAGGGGAGAAGAAACTCTTCTGCGTTCAAAGTATAACCAGCATGCAGATCTCTTAAATAAAAACGGGGCCCAAGGAAGGTACACTGGTTGCTAAAGGAACAGTGAACTCTTTTGTCTTGGGTTTTTCTGTTACTTTTCCTCTGACAAAAGCTCCCCATAGCAGTGCTCCCCACCTCCTCCCATACCAGTTAACATCAAAATGCTGTCTTTGTTTAGAGAGTAGGTGTAGTAGTAGTTTCCCAGAGATGGGCAGGAATGAGGGAATTGTAAGAGCATTTGTGCTTTCACTGTTTATAAATTCTGTGGCGAACCCTTGTTTTAATCAGTACCATTGTGCTCTTAAATGCATACCCTGTTGGAGTAAGCAAATCAAAATTTTGCATTCGGAATAAACTATGGGAAATGGATTTGCTCGCTGCCAAAGTTCTTTGAGTTTCTGAGCTTTCAGCAGAGAGAAGCATGGCCTACACTTTATCAGAATTTTCTCTAAAGCCACGGAATCTTGCTTTATTCTTAAACTGAAAGCTAGAAGCCTCAGGAAGATTCTGCACAGCACACACATACTTGCATGCTTTTCCTCTTTGAATGGTTGTTGACTAACCATGTTTATCTGAAAGCTGTCAGGGAGTATCTTCAGCTGCTTTGTGTTTCTAGCATAATGTCTTGAAACGGCAACTGTGACATCATCTTGGAGAAATGTGCAAGTTCCACAGTTTAATGATGCGCATTAAGCTCATGCATATCTTTTCAGGAAAGATGGATACCTTTTACAACTTGGCTTTAATATTGTATTGTTGCACGCCACCCTAATCTCTGAGCAGTGCTAGATTCCAGGAGTTCCAGGGTTTGGTTCCCTCGGAATGAGGGACAGTGGAGACTGTGGTGCCTTCAAGATATATGGTTTATTTACACAACCTGAGCCTAACCTGAGACATAAAACACCCCAAGAAGGTATTGCTTCTCCCCTAGCCACAGCCTTGGATTCCAGCATAAATCAAGCATGTCTCTCCTTCACTGGCTTCAACCTGCAGCCTGGTTCTATCTAGCTCAAACACACAATTCTGACTGACACTTATCCTTTTAATTACCAGCCGGTTGTGGGAGCTTCCTTTGTTACCTTAACAACCCATACTTAGGCCATTGCCAAGAAGCTGTCCTGGCAATTCCAGCAATTGAATTTTTGCTGGATCCAGGAATTGGAACGGATTCAGGCTCACAGCATTTTTAAATTGTTGCAACCTGCATTGGGACTTCGGTGCGAAGGGCAGGTAAGAAATCAAGTAAATTATACCTACATACGTACGTACGTAATATTAAACTGGAAGTTTTAAAACATACTGTGTGTGAGTCACTCTGGCATACATTTCCTTCAGAGAATACTGATCACTGTAGTTTGTTAAGAGTTGCTGGGAACTGCAACTCTGTAAGGGGCAAGCTACAGTGCCCAGAATTATTTGAAGAAGAAAAAAACGTGCCTTAAACTTACAGTGTATACGCATTTTAAGCTCTTAATGTGTACACAGCCTCCCTACACCCCAATAACTTCAAATGTGCTTTAAAGCAATAGTGTATACAGTATTGTTCTTTTTCTCAATTCAGATTGAAGCTGGTTTGGGGGAGGGAATGCATCAAAGTGCAGTATTTAATAATAATAAAAAACAAGATAGATATTGATTGTGGTTAATGCCATGTGTATACTGCTTCTTATAGCAGCAGTAGGAGCACACAAGCTGCAGAGTCATTGGGAGCGTGTACACAGCCAAAGAGAGGAGGCAAGTAGCACAGGGAGACCTTTATCAGTTGCCAAGTCAGGTTGTGTATCCATAGCAATGTCCACAGGAGAAATGACCATTGGGAGGAGCGCAGAGAGAAGAAACGCCATGGCGCACCAGTAGCAGCAAAACCGGATGCCTTCATCTGTCCCAGCTGCAACAAAACATGTCTCTCCCATATCGGTTTCTACAGCCAGAGCAGGCGCTGAAACCTTCCAACAGTTTGACCTCACCCCTAAAGGCAAACACTCTTCCATTGCCTTCCAAGTCAGACAGGTAATAATAATTATTAATAATACTTTAATTATTTATTATATAATTTATTATTTATACCCCACCCAGGTAGCAACAGTACAAGACTATTTGAATATACTATATTTTTTTCCCTGAGAAAAATCAACTCCCACACCCCTGGAATGGTTTTCTACATTTGGGATGTGTTTTCTGTACCATTTTGCACTACTATGAGGGGAAGCAAACTAAAGTTGCTCACAGCAAGTAGGACTTCATTGACCTAGGTTCCTTAGAAATTCAAAATGTGATATCACCCTCACTGTAAACATTTAGGGCAGGTAGTTCAGACCACAGGAGCTCTTAAAATGTTTATCCCAAGATAAATCTAAACAAAAAGTAATGTCAATTAATTTGTACTATTTTTTTGTTTTTGCAATTTGCTCTTACACACACACACACACACACACACACACACACACACACACACACATGAGGCCTTTCTGTGAATATTTCCACCAGCACATACTGAACACTGAAATAACAGTGCAGAGGGATTGGGGCTTATTGGCGATGGATTAAGAGTTAAGCATTGGTCAGGCTTGCTTATCTAATTTAAAAGCTGTTGGGGGCGAGATGCCAGATCTCATGCTGATGGTTCTGTGACTCTGACCAGCTGTCTACTCTGTTTAGCTTTTCCAAAAGGCTGTTGTGGCCATAGTAGCTTTCAGAATTGCTTCCACATGCAAAACCTTTTCAAACAACAATGGGTTTGTTTTCCTTCCCCTGTTTCTGTTTAAATAGTTGGGGGATCCCACCAATTCTAGCAGGTCATGCTTTGAATGTTCACTGTGTTGTCATATGGGGTGTATCTGGGGTTTATCGAATGACTGCAGGGACCTGGCTGCTGAAGCCTGCTTCTCAAATCTTGCTCTTTTGAATACTCCCAAACCATCACAGAGCTTTGTGTGCCTTTCCCTGAGGGTTCCAGCTTTATTTTGGAGAGGAATATTGTGCTGCTTCCCTCCTTAAAACTCTTGAGATTGAGCTTCAGCTGTCACTTAAAATCAAACAAGAAAGAATTATGTGAATATGTAAATGAATGTGCATTGATTGGCTTTATACACCTTTAAATAACATTCTGGGAATCTCTGAAGAAGCATCTATGCAAATATCACACAAGACCAGTCCTTTGAGTGCAGATTTCAGCAGTTGGGGAGGGTACGGCATCGTTTTGAATATCCATCCTTTGGCCAAGTTGATTGCCTATAATATTCTGGGGTTTCAAACAGTGAGTATTATTAGGCAGCTGAAATGATCCTAATGGAACACAGTGACATAATTATCAGAAATATTGGAAGTGCACATGCAGTAACTATAGTAAGGTAAAGGGTAAAGGGACCCCTGACCGTTAGGTCCAGTCGCGGACGACTCTGGGGTTCTGGCGCTCATCTCGCTTTACTGGCCGAGGGAGCCAGAGTACAGCTTCCGGGTCATGTGGCCAGCATGACAAAGCTGCTTCTGGCGAACCAGAGCAAGCGCACGGAAACGCCGTTTACCTTTCCGCCAGAGCGGTACCTATTTATCTACTTGCACTTTGACGTGCTTTCAAACTGCTAGGTGGGCAGGAGCTGGGACCGAGCAATGGGAGCTCACCCCATCACGGGGATTCGAACAATGCAATCAAAGGCAATTCATAGTAATAGGCAATAGTGTTCTTCAGATTGTGGTGAGCTCATCAGCCAATTGATTCCAAAACAGCTACTCTCCTGAAGAGCCAATCTCCTTTTGTTCTACAGTTATGGATTATTATTATTATTTTAATATACACAACATCATACAATAGGAGGTCACTTATTTGATGTGTCAGTTTACAGAATATATACTAGAGAAGGACCAAAATTGCTACCTAATCATCTTCTCCTTTACACATTTTGATTTCAGTTACAGGTAGGTAGCCGTATTGGTCTGCCGTAGTCAAAACAAAATAAAGTTTGGTCTCTAAGGTGCTACTGGAATGAATTTTTTTATTTTGATTTCAGATTGTCTCCAGCCATTCTCAAATGCCAAGCATTAACATATTTGATTTTTGTATATAATAAATAAATATTAGGTAAGTGACATCAAATTAGATTTTATATAAATATTTTAAAAGTATGACCCGCAAAATATGTGTATTTTATAGCATTAATAGCTCATACAACAACATGGTGCATCTCAGTGGTTTTTATACTTTGTGCCTTTGAGGAACCATGCTTTACTTGCCTGCCAACTTAGAACCTGTGCACATGGCAGAGGAATCTTAACAAAAATATGTCATTTGACTGATGTGTCATAGTCAGAGGCTGCCATTCTGGTATAGAACAGCCTTTGTCAACCTGGTGCCCACCAGATGTTTCAGAGCATAATTCTCATCACTCCCTGATGCGTTCCAGCTGCTTTAGAGCTGTAGTCTAAAAAACATATGGAGGACACTAGGTTGGCTAAGGCTGCTGCAGAAGGAATAATTGTAGGCTAGGGAATAAGAAACAACAACACTGTGCTTCAACTCCCTATCCCTGCCTTTTATTTTTTTTAAAAGAAAGATAAGCAGTGACCTTTTCAGTGAGTTTACAAAATGGTTTCTGAACAGCAAATAGTTGTAATCAACACATTCCAGTAACTATGTTATATATGAGTGCTCTTTGCATGTTCCAGCTCAGAATTGCAACATATCAGCAAATGCTTTCTGTCTGGAACATGAGTGGTGTTCTTTTTTCTGCTTTTTGGTATTCATTTACTGACCTCAAATATTTCCAGACTCTTATAGGCAGAGTGCTGATTCTTAATTCTGAAAATTGGGTTGGCGGTTATGGCTCTTATAAGAATTCATGTGCACACAAAATCCCAGATGTGATCAGGATGATTTTTTTTAATCAGAAAAAGCCACCAATATCCAACACAAAACATGTTTTGAACCCAGATGGATCATCTTCAAAAACTACTTGCTGATGATTATTATCACATTTAACATTTGTATAGTGTTTTCAACTGTTCCAAAGCAGTTTCTGTGCACCATCTAGTTGTAAGGCCACAGACCACCTAGTGAGCTCATGGCAGAGATCAGGCAAATTAGGCTTTAAGAGGTACTTTTTTTCGTATGTCAATCTATTAGCCACTGCACTACACCCATTCTTCACCGAGAGCTAAAGAATAAGAAAATAGAAAAGGAATCAATTTAGCCTGAAATTCCTTACAGAACACCCAGCAACACTCAAAGCATGTCAGGCATAAGATTCTATTAAAATAAATTTCTAAGCACCTTTGGGACTTTCCTTTTTGGTGTGTGGTTTAGCAATGCAGTCCTATATCATCCAAATAGTTGGGACATGCGGTTGCCTGCAGGACAAGAGACCAAAGAAAACCCAGGTGCTTAATAAACCCTTATCAACAAAGTTCCCATGGATTACTTAGTCGGGATTTTTACAACTGCACTTAAGGGGAATTTCAGTTTTGTTTCATTCTCCAACAACTTCTCCCTTTGATGTTCCCTCTCCCTGGTTTTCCAGCACCTACCACCTACATGTAATTGAATCACTGGTGATAAACAAAAACAAAAACAGGTATTTTTAGAGAGCATGTAGCAGGAAAAATATGAAAACATGCAAGCTGACTTTGGCAAAGGAAGTAGGTTAGAACAGTACATAGTTTCACATACCCTATTTATTTACATGTGAACGATGAAGTCTATGTTACTACTAGTTTTATTTTCCTAACATCTGTGATGCCAAAATTATTAGTACATAATATTCATAAATGTTCAGCAACATGAGAATTTGTATATGTGGATGATATACAAAAGGAAGTGGGGGGGGGGGAGAAAGCTTCCTGGACTCATTCCATTAAATTTATTGAGAGCTCAGGTAGAAAATTCAATTTCTTGCTATTAAAAGCCTATTCAGGTTGCTCATCAGACTTAAGCAGTGCCTGCCAGATCAGGCCAATGGCACGTCAGACTCCTATATTCTTGACAAGCAGGTTTGACTAATTTCCAGGTTTCTACTTGACCAAAACACACCGTATAGTTTCATTAGGAAAGAATGTGAGCTGGAGCTGTTTTTATTGTGGCTTTCTTCAGTAAAATTTATAGTAGAATGAATTAGAGCTTAATCATGGTTACACACACACACACATAAATATTTAATAAAGTTGACCTTTAACATAATGGGAAGCTATTCAACCTTTGGCTAGGATATCAAACATCTCTTGTTCATCGCCTGCATGTTAGGAAATGCTTGCATTTTTCATCAGTGACTCATGCATTCTATTTAATACAGAATTAATGCTTAAATGTGGCTTTTAGATGTATGTTGCCTTAGGATTACAGAACTAAAGGGAGACATACTCTGGCCTCTGCCACCAGCCAGTGTGCTAAGGGCCAATGGCAAGCTGCACACACAGCTTCCCCAACAGATTTCCATGGCAAGAGTAGACATCAACTTTAACCCATCCATTAGCCAATGAAGGAGCAGCTGCCAGGAGCTTGCTTCCTCTTCCCCAATGAGAAAGAACACACTGCTCCAACTACCAGTTTCTTGGGACTGCAGAGCTGAATCTGAGCTCTTCCTCCAGGCAGGTGATTTGGGATTGAAGTTGTACCCCCTGCATCTCAGGAAGATCATCATGGCAAGAGACCAACCTGGTCCCATCCATTGGCCAGTGAAGGAGCTGTTGCTCCAGTGCTTGCCTTCCTCTGCTCTTCCTTTTTCATTGTGTTATGATGCGTCTATGGGTAGGGATTGCCTGAACATTTTAATGCATACACTGTACTTTATAAATGTTGAGTAATAATTGCTTGAACTATGTTGCACTCAACAGTACATGTGAATCTAAAACCAGTGACCTAATTTTTGAATGCTGAAAATCAGAATGGAACACATAGACTTTAGCAAGTGTTGCTCCTTTCAATTGTGCATTAGTGATGCAGATACACTACAGTATACTGAATGAATTATTTGTCTTAATCACAGAAGATGTAGGGGCAGATACCTGTGTGTGAACTGACAGGAGTCTATAAAGAACTGAAGCAAATAATGGTGAGAAAAGATGACATTCTAACCTTTACAGACAATTCAGTATTAAGAGATCCAAGTATATAGATAGTATCAACTAAATAATTCTAAATAAAAATACATTAACAAAGATAATCCAAGAATGGTGGTGGCAGTGGCAGGGAAGGGACTCATATTTGTGAAACAAGATCAGCAAATCTTAGAGCCATGTTGTTAAACCCCACCACACATGTTGACTTGCCAGACATTGAGCAAAAAGCGCCATATAGGATGCTTAACCTAAAGAAAAACATGGATATAATGAAAATAATAGCACCTTGCATATCCTAATTGTGTGTGGGTGTGGGTGTGTCATAATTTATCCAGGTTGGGATACTCCAACCCAGATCTGAGCCAAGAACATGAAATAATACAAGCATAACTCCACAATAAAAAGAACCATGACATTTTATTTCATTGAAAATGATGTTTTTACAGTGATTCCTCACTCAACCATTCATTCAGGCACATATTAAAATTTGTTTTCACCAATAGTCTTAGAGACAATTATACCACAAAGGATTCAGGTACGAAGTAAGAATAATGACAATCTAGTTCTGTACATGCTTGTTTAGAATAAAATCCCAATGATTTCAGTGGGACTTGCCAAGTTAGCAGACATTAGATTGCAACTCTATTATCATTTCACACTTCCATCAGAAAGAGATAGCTTAAATGTGTACCATTTTTATTAAGGTTAGACTCCAATTTTGTACCACACCATACCCAGTGACATGTTCTGTACAACATTTAAGTGTTGGTGTACCAGTAAAGCCACAAATACCAATACAATACAACTGTTTTCTTCAGCAGAAGCATTTGATCTGAAGAAACACTTTTAAAATGCAGTGACTAGAGGGAATGTGAAGTCAATAGATAAAAAAGTTTAATTTAATGGGAAAGTAAAGTATATGCACTGCAGGCAACCTGTAAATATAGAATATGTCTAAAAAAGCGGAACTTTGCTAGTGTTCTACATTAATTGTGCAATTTAATTCTGAAGTCAATCTGAGTGAATTCTGTTGAACATACTACAAAAAAGGGAAGAATCTTCATGTGCATCTTCCACCCATAATTCAGCTGTACTCAGCTGTATTACCAGGCTCCCAAATAGGATTTGTCTAACCACACTGAACAGGAGCAGAATGCAATGTTCCTTCTTTAGTGTTCCCTTAACTGAATGGGTTAACAAACCACTGAGCAGTAGGCTTAGCATTGCATCTGAGCCAACACGCGTATGAAGCATTAGGAGAAAGAACAAACCATGAATGCTAGTCTAGATGTAATACCAAGTTGGCTGATCTGTGGTTTGTTACCCACAGAACTAAGGGAGATGCAAATTGGGAGCAGTATGATTCAAAAAAGCTTAAGTTGTGACTTAGTGTTATGTCCAAACACAGCCATAGAAATAGAAACCCTAATACTATGACACCAAAAGCCAGTTCTTCACCAGAAGTTACCCTGTGACAAATTCCCCTTCAGTTGTGGGAGAAGGGACATACTGTATACAAGAAAGCCCCACAATATTAAGTTAGTGTTTAGAATCAAACTGTTGCACTTAATGATTTTTACTAGTAAACATTTGGAATTGTACACCATGATGCAGTTTCACATAATATCTACCAATTATTGTATCACTAGTTTATGACTGAGCCCTTAGCTAGTGAACAAAGTTGTTGAAATTGCTATAGTACCATAAGTAACAACATTCCAAGAATCTAAAAGTTAAAAAATCTCTATAATCAAAAACTAAAGACTAACAGTATATGCAAGTTTTTGTATTTAACTCTTAGATCAACATTTAAATACAGTACCTATAAAAATACAACATTGTGACAGCTATACCAGTACTTTAAATATGGCAGACGGTCAACATTTAAAAATAGAATGGTATGGAACACATTCCTCTTAGAGATCATACAGGAAAGTTGAAGTTAGCAATATTCAGGTTATTTTAAAGAAATCTGCAAGGATATTCTACTTCAGACAGTATTCTGCACTGCAGAATTGTCAAGCTCTGTATTCTTTGCTACAAAGATTAAACATCTAGTGCTGTAGTGCAGAGTGACACTTTGGAACATTTCTTTTGCTACAATAAGTTACATGTTGGCAGAAAGATGGAGACACCACTGGCATCCTTCCTATTGAAATGTGAGTGGAAGTGCTCAATACCGTACACTCCTTTCTTCTGTAGTTTGCTTTTTTTTTTTTTACAAAAGGCACATGTAATTATAGCTTACAAATTAAAACTGATACTGCCTTTGCATTTGTTCTAGCTCGTGTGCATACAGAAGAGGCTTGTACAATAAGTTGTTCTTCCAGTTTCTTCCAGTAAGGATTTTAGACAGTGGCCTCATTCATGCATAATACAAACCAAATTATGGTTTAGTGTGAACAAGCAAGTTTGTTAGTATACAGTGAGAAAATCATTTACCACTTTGTTCCTCCCATATAATTTGGAGCAGTCATGACTTGGCTTTTTGTTTCAGTTGAACCCAGTCTCATGGCTTACCTCGTTTCAAGCAAACTATGACCAAGGTTTGTTATTGGATTACCGCTAGGGTTTGTTTATAGGCCAAACCACTATCCCAGGTTGGGATATAATGGTAAGCCAAACCATGGCTTACCCCCAGTAGCATGACAGCAGCAGGAACAAAGTGGCTGTGTTTTTCTCACCGTGTACCAGCATGCCTGCTTATTCATTCTAACCCATAATTTGGCTTACCACTACATGCTAACAAAGGAGACCAGTATCAATGGCATGTTTGTAAGCAGTTTGACTTCATAACTTTTGTCAGACTCCTATCAGAGGCGGAGCTAGCTGCTCTGGCACCCTGAGCAGTGCACATGCTGTGCACCCCGGGGCGGAGGGAGCTGCCCATGGGGGCAGCATGGGGGCACCTGCAGCAAGCGTCCCGGGGCGATGTCACACCCCCCAGAGATGACACCCAGGGTGGGCTGCAACCCCCCCACCCCCTTCCTCCGTCAGTGACTCATATCACTGACTTTTTTTGGAAGAATATAATAAAAAAATTCACCAACACAAAAGTTTGTCATATTCCTATTTATATGTACCCTATGCATTGCTTGGATTTATACAGTCTATCAAGAAGTTAAAGCTGCAGTTACTGAAGAGGTTACTCAGAAGTTTCAGATATTAATTGAAGTGGATATGCAAGCTGCAAAGAATTTGCACATGGCCTCTTGTTATGCTTCTGCCAAAGAGTAAGTTGTGAAGAGAGAGAAAGTGTTAGCTTTAAATACACATTCTCCTTAGCAAAACATCTAAAATGGCACAGTAAGAGGCCTTGCACAACTACTCCTGTGGTTTATGGAACCTCACATGGTAACATCCAAAGCTGCTTTCATAAACAGTACTGTTCATATTCCATGCTTTAAAAACTGCTTCTAATTCCCTTAGATCAGTGTTTAAAATTAACAGTTCCAAAGTATCTGAAAATCTGAGAAACATGCTTTAGCATTTACTTGGCAGCATTTTGACTTTTATATTCATTTCAGCAGCATCAGAGGTCCAGCCCCAATATCCATATTGTTGAACAGAAAGTGCTAATACCACAGATCTCTTATTCATGTTTTGCTAGAACTGTTGACTTTGGAACAGTTGACATTAGGAACTTCCCCTCAAATATTATTCTTAGTATTTTTTAAAGCATTTTTTTTCAAGTTTCAAGCTATAAAGTTTTGTTGGTGCTTTTCTACAACACATTTATTCCCTGTTCAAAAGAGGGAACTGTTAAGTAACTTTCTTGCCAAGGAAGACATAAGAAAGCTTCCAAGACATTTTGTAACAGGCTCCAGCAAGCACAACCCATGTGCTCTTAGATTTCCATGCATTGTCCATTGTACTTGATGTGCATAAGTCTGCACACATGACAACATTTCACATTCAGTAACTGGGGAACACATGTGCAATGGTCATATCAAACCCCATAATTATCCTCATATACACACTTAAGACAACAGGCACTGCTTCCACTGGTGTACCAGTAAGCATGCGTCCCTGTGCTGCTCCTGATCTCTGGATCACACAGCAAGTGTGTTTCAGAGTCTAGGGGAATCCATTTAATGAGAACACTATATGGGAATTTTTTTGTTATAGTGCTATGAATGTTCTCCTGCTCATACCTTCTGAATAAAACATGTCTTTCATTCTTAATGGTTAAATGCACTAGCACTTTTCTTCAAGATAAACCCAAATGGCATGTTCAGAGGTCATACAAGTGGAAGGCAGTCTCTTTCCTCCTTCAGTACCTGAAAAACTGCTCCAGAGGGTTGGAGGGTCTTAAACACTGTGGAAAGTGTAGACTGGGCTAGAGTAAGAGGGAGTAATAACCTGAAATCAGGTGGAAGTCAAGATTATTTTGGGAGGAAGAGGGATTGCTGGGGCTGCAGAGGGGAAGGAAGAGAAAGATGGGTTGCAGGACCTGTCTTCTGTACAGGCAGCCATTGCGTGCACTTAGGAGCTAACATGCAAGATTGCTTCTTAAAGATTCTGTAGTAAATCGGTCTGCAGCAGTCTCCCATTGACAAGAATGAAACAAGCTGACGGAGGAAAAGTCTCACTGAGCACACACCAGCATGGCTCTCACTCTCTTTACTTTGCAGCTAATCATTTAACAAACTAAATGATATTCAATTGCACCTCAACTAGATAGCTACTTGTCTCACAACAAAATCAAGTTACCTTCGGGTACTGTTAGCACTTCCAAGGCAATGTACTCAACAGGTAAAGTATGTTTAAAACTCAAAAGTATAAAAATAAAAAGGTGTACCTTTAGGTATAATCACTTTCCCTCTAAATTAATGGCCACCAACTTTAGTGCTTCTCAGTCACAAACTCAGCCTGTACTGTAGTTGTCATGCAACCTATGCATTCTTAAACATTTGTCCCTTAGCATTAGGGCTAAACTATATGTTGTTAGGAAGGCACCACAGCATTTCCAATACTGTGTTTCCTTTGCTCCTTATGCATTGTAACACTCCCACTCCCTTCTATCTGGACTCAAAAATTGTATCTGGCCAGGAGAAATCTTGTAACATTGAGGTTTTCAAGGAAGAATTGGTAGCCATGGGAAAAGCTTACCGGTAACTACAGTACACTCCTGCCTGTTCACTTAGCTTCTATGAATGCCATCCACACTTGCATTCTCTTCGCTCTGTATAACACCAAAAATGACCCTACAGTAGCTAAGGATCTCAAGTTAGGCCCTTACAAATATAGTTCTCATTGTGAAGTGAACTTGTGTAATACCACTTCAGCAAAAGTTTGTGTAATTAATAATCTTCCATACTAATTTTTGAAAATGAAATCCCTCCACAGAGAAAACAAGATGTCAGAGGAAAAGTTAAAGCTTTGCCTTCTTCACATGGTAGTTTTCCATGTGCAGAGATTTTGCTTGTAGGGGAGCAAGCCCTCATCACATGCAAGCCTTAAAGGTTTAGCCTAGCCACACCCACCTCAGTAAGAACTGGACCATAAAAACCCTCCAGAAATAGCAGCTCCTGGGACTGTAACCAGACATAAAATTTAATCCAAGTAAAAATATTGAAAACTCAAATGTTAAAAGCAAAATAGTGTTTCACTTAGTTTGGTGAGTTATTAGAATGCCAACAACCACAGTACTGTACTAGCTACTGTTTGTTTACGCCCTCAAGTCCTACTCTGTATTTATCCTACTTAGCCCAGTGCCTGCCTAGCAATTAAAGGCATCGTCCCAGGTAGATTTATCCTCAAACAGCTCCATCCCGCAAAGGAAGTGGCATTAGACCCAGCCACCCACACACCCTGTCCCATTCAGGTGCAAGAAATAACACTCCTTGTTCTACCCGAACACATTGGACTTAGGTCTGAGCTTGAAAGAGCCTTTCAGGGACCTTTCTTCTTGACCTTCCTCCTCTGCATCCCCGCGGAAAGAAGGAGTGGTGTGGATGATCTGGGTCCGGAAGCGGATTTTGTTGAGCCGGGGTTTTATCCTCCCGCTGCCCGAGGTTTTCCTGCTCAGTTCTTTGCCCTTGCCGGGCGCTCCAGCCCCGTCTCCCGCATCCCCATCGTCCCCGTGGTGGGGCATGAGGTGGTGGGAGAGCTTATAGGAGATGAGGTTGGCCGGCAGCACCTTGGAGAGCCTCCAGCGCCCGCTGCCGTTGGTCGCCCCGCCGTCGGCCTCGTCCTGCAGGGCCCCCACCAGGCTGCGCACCTCGTCGGCGGTGCTGCGGCTCAGGTAGTGCGCGGCCTTGCGCCCGCTGTAGTCGCGCACGTCCACGTCGGCGTCGTAGGCGCCCACCAGCAGCTTGACCACCTCCAGGTGCCCGTGCATGGCGGCCAGGTGCAGCGCCGTGTAGCCCCCGCTGGTGCGCGCGTTCACGTCCACGGGCAGCCGGTGCCTCTGCGCGAAGTTCACCAGCAGCGCCAGCAGCTCGTGGCGCCCGTGCTTGGCGGCCCAGTGCACGCACGTGAAGCCCGTGATGAAGTCCCGCTTGCACAGCAGCGACGGCTCGCAGCTCAGCAGGCCCTCCAGGCTCTCCCAGCGGCCGTCCGAAGCGCACACCATCCACGCGTGCTCCAGGGGGTCCAGGGCCACCGAGCCGCCAGAGCTGCTGCCGCCCTCGTCCTCCGCGGAAGACGACGCCAGCGAGGCGCTGTCCGAGTCCCCCCCGCCGGTGGAGCGGCTCCCGCGAGGGGCGAGCCCGCCGCCGCCGCCGCGCTTCAGCTGAGGGGAGCTGCCCAGCATCCGCTCGCGGAAGTTCTTGCGCGCGCAACGCGGGGTGGTGGCGGGGGCCGCCGCGGGGGCCACCCCTGAGGCGACGGCGGAGTCGTCCTCAGGCAGGGTCTCGCCGCTGCCCGGCTCTGGCTCCCCGCGTTGAGAGCGGCTGTCCTCCTGCTCCTCCCTCCCCTCCTGGCCGCCTCCTCCTCCTCCTCCAGGGGTCGCCTGAGGCACCTCAGCGGCATCGGGCGCCTCAAGATGCCGGGGTCCGCTTTCCTCCACAGCGACAGGGAGGCTCCTTTTCGCCGTCGCCGCCTCCTCCTCCTCCTCTTCCTTCTGGGGCTCCCCCGCTTCTCGCCGGGCGGCTTCGCCATCTCCGCCAGGCTCAGGGGGCAGCCGGGGGCTCCCGGTTTCCTCAGCCGGCTCGGCGGCCACGACGGCAGCGGCGACCCGGTACTTCTTCCTCAGCTGCACGTACTTGGCCCCGGAGCCGGGCTCTTGCCTCACGGTAGCCACGGCGTTGACCATCTCCTTGAAGCGCTCCCTGGCGCGCGAGCGGCGCTGCTGGTCGGGGGAGTTGAGGTAGCCTCGGAAGTGGTCCAACAGGTCGGCGTTGCGAGCCCGACCTCCCCGCTCCGATAGGAACTGAAGCACCGCGTCCTGGCTCGGCTCCGCCGCGGCCATCGGGGCGCGGAGGGACCCAACTGTCGCCGCCGCCGCCGCGCAGCGAAATGAAGAAGGCTCAGCGCGCGGTCGCCTCCTCCCTCCTCCTCCTCGCGCTGCCCCATGGCATCGTCGCTAACATTTCCCTCAGGGCTCCCGAGGCGGCATCGCCACGCTCAAATCACGGCGCCGACGTCCACGACGTCGTTGTCGTCGTCGTCCTCGCCGCTCCCTGGCATTATACCCCTTCGAGGAGCTCGCCGCCTCCCTCACGTGACGCCAGCCTGAGGGGGAGGGAGGGCGGCGCCTACCGGCACAGTTTAAATTCGGAGAAGGAGGAGGAGTCCGAGCGTGCGGCGCGGCCCTCTTGAGGGCGGGGCTGGTAAGTTAATGAATCTCGGCTCGCGAAAGCTTCTGGTTCCGCCCCCTTATTTCTGAGCAAGAGGGGCGGGAGAAAGAGAGCGCCCGCGCGCGCGCAGGCGGGGCACGCCCCGTCCTGGAGCCGCGCCCAGCCCTTTTTTAATTTCTCCCGTTGACAGCAGACTCATCGCTCCGCCTCCGCCCTCTCCCGACTTGCTATTGGTGGGCTTTTCAGCATCTCCTCGCGTCTCGGGACGTGATTGGCGGAGCGTTCTCCCCTCCCCTACGCTCGCGAGGCGGCTCCTCACCGCCGGCTGCATTCCAGCTGTTGGGATTGGGAGTTGCAGCTCCTGCGTTCCCTCCTCCTTTCTTCTCTCTCTCTCTCTCTCTCTCTCTGGCGCGCGGTGACCCCTCCCCTCATGCCATGGCTTCCTCCGACCTGGCCCGGCAGATGGTAAGAGCTGCTTTTACCTAGCGCTGGATGGGTGGGTGGCAAGGATGCAGACCACCAATGGCGCTTCTGGGGCTGTGATCCCATGCATGCTTCGTCCTGGGGTGGAACTGTGGTGGGCGTAGAGAAGAGGGGGCTTGGGGTGGGTTTATTTTTTGGGGGGGGGAGAGCAGAAAAAAGTGCAATTCCGGACGGATTTTTGGCGCGACTCAACCCGTTGGTTTCAATTGGAAACCAACTGCATGTACGGTGCTTCGTGCAAGCTGCTATCGAACTTCTCCCGTCGCCTGCCTTCTTTGTGGCGGTGGGATTCTGCAGGCTCCCTTCCTCCTTTTTTGCCCTGTTACAGAACACCCCCCTCTCACCGCCGATCCCTTCCATTATGGTTGTACTCCGTTCCTCGTGCTTGCCAGTAAAAGGCATAAGGTTTCGGGCCACCCCCACCCCTCCTACCATGCAAAGGACAACTGGCTTCTTCACTTAGAATCGAAAGCCCCTTACCGTCTCCCAGTGACCTCATGAAAACGAAAATAGGAATAACGTCATAGCGAACTGTCCACAAGCAGGCTGAACCTATGCATTTTTACTGAGAGGCCCTACCCGCTTCGATAGACCTTGTAGGCAAGTCTGTGTGTGTTGAATTGCACTAAGGTGTAGTCATATAATGGTGCAAGGTAGTTATAATAATTTTTGATCTTTGCTTATTATTATAAATTGTGCCATTTTTTGCTTTCCCAAGCAAGTTTCTCCGAAACGAGTTCTGTGGTACATTAAAGACTACCAGATTTTTCGTGGCATCAGCTTTCCTGGACTAAAGCTGAACTTGCTCCATCACATGCAAGTTCTTGTTGCACTTTAGTTTCCATGAAATACCTTAGCACAAGGGTGGGGAATCTCTCTGGCCCTATGTCTAAGCCCTTCTATCTGCCTTTGGGACATTCCCGAGCCACCCCTCCCTCCCAGCCCATGTTCCTCACTGGCTCTGCATTACATCCTTCTTGGCTGTTTTCTTTTTCTTGACAGGAACATCTGCTTAATTCTGATAATACCTTTTGCCTAGGTGAACGACAGGGGTGTGCGTGTTTGTCAAAAGCAGCCTGCTGTACAAGCTTAAAATTTGCATTTGCTGCTCTGCCCACTTTTATTTCTGGCCCTGCCTATCACTGACATGTGGCCCCCAGAAAGATGCCCAGAAGGGAATGCAGCTCTTTATCTGAGAAAGGCTCTCCACCCCTGGCCTGAGCACTTCCCCTGTACTGTTTTCACAAATCTGCATTTCTCATCCATTCATGAAATCCTCTGGTTATAACTTCTGCCAGTTGCTCCCTGCGATATTGCCTGAGCTCTCCTTTTCTATAACTTCTTGCCCAGAAAGTTTGTTAGGGCGAATTCATCCAAACTGCTGTATTGGATGTCGTTTAGGAGAACCCTAACTCCCATTTCAACTTAATTGGTAGCAGGATTCATTGAATATAGTGAAGTTTGAGTAAAGTTTGGAGCTGAAAACTACAGGTAGGAACATGTGAGGAACAGAATGACTGGGAGAAGCAGGAGGTCTGATAACCTGCAACTCAGAGGGCAGTGTGGGACCATCAGCTCACCATGATATTCAGGCAGCACCAGAGCACCAGTCAACAAAAAGGACTGAAGTGTCCGCTTATTTTATAAGAATGAATATGGCGTTGTGAAAGTATGATACAGTAAGCCAGCAACTTACGTGGGGGCTACGTTCCAGGTATTGCACCTAAAGCAAAAAAATCACATATAGTCAGAACACATTGAGTTCAATGGCAGGTGGGATTACATATTATAATTTTTAGTCAGTGGGTAGTCCTAAAAATATCTGCGTTAATCAAATGTAGGAATGATGCTTGGAAGGATTTCTGTGTATTGAAGTCATATCATAGGGAGTGGTAATCACACTGTTTCTTTTACCTGACTTGTTTCAAAGTTGTTTAGATGATCACCATTCTCAGTCATAGACTTTGTCTGATTTGGCAGTATTCTGCATGTAATTATTCATTTGAAAACCCGTTAGTGCACGGCAAATTAATGCCATTAATGCAATGCAAAGTAAGGAACATGTCAGCACTGCATTATGCTTAGGTCAGTATGCTTAAGGCTTCAGCTCTGACACGCTTTAATTCCATTGAACTGAGAATAACAATAAATTGTTTGTTATGAAGTACTATTATACATAAAGCAAAGTGAAGGGTTAAATCTGCTTCCAGCATAACTGAATATCCAGTGGGATTGTGCCCCAGTTTCAAACATGTAATATAACAAAATAATTTTTTTGTGAACAATTCTATGAAAATCCATTTTGAAGACACGGGTGCTGTTCCAATTGGACACTGTTCTGATGTGAGAAACCAAGATGGTATAATTTAGTCCATTACGAGAGGACACAAACAAAGAAGGCATTTTTATATCTGGAGTCCTGGCAGCATTTAGAATACATATATTGAGTTCATCTTTGACTCAGATCCAGCTCGATGCAATTATACTGGCCCTGTGTAGCCACTCCGCCCCTAAGATGACTAACTGGTGCCAATTTGAAAAGGACAGCGTGGAGTAACAAAGCAGTGTCAGAACTGCTTATCGTTCTAAGTCTAGACTCAAATTCTTCTTTAGAAATGTAGTTGTAAGTAGTTTTTTGTTATGTCAACAAGTTTCTGTTTGTGTATTGGGGTGGGCACATCAGTGTGAATCCACTTTTTACCCGTTAGAAGAAGTAGATGATACAATAATAATCCTTTGTCTCTGTTGTGCAGGACAAATTATTGCTAGTTTTTTGTTTATGCCAGATGTCATGTGCTCTGTAAAGACAGTAACTATATTTCCATTCATAATATGAAAATTATAATATTTATTTGCTGCCTGGCTATTTAGATGCTGCTAAAATATTTGGCAATTTTATTATCTCTAGTAGACACTGAGTCACTTAGTTTCCTGATTAAAACTTGCAACTGCAAGTATCCTCTTTGGCACAAGTTCAGGAACACCAGGAAATAAACCACTTGGTACTTTTGATATGAGTGTTTCAGCATTGTTGTGAAGTGAAGAATACTTGCATCAAGACATTTGGCTATGTAATGACATCCTGTTGTTTAAATATGCATTTCCTTCTGTTCCATGCTCACTTCTGTCAAACTTAGTTCTGCAGAACTTTTTTTTAAACTGTTATTTTTTAGAGTTGGTGTGAGTAGCAGGGGTGGGGGATGTTTGCTTTTACTGTATTAGCATTGTTTAGCATGCCCTAATGTCTAGAAATCAGGTTTGGCTGTATTATGAAATAGACTCCAGAGAACAAGGTGGGTTTGCTGACATTGTTCCTCCCTGATGGTTGGCAGGCAACCTTGCTGCCTTTTGGTTTTCTAATACATGGGAGGAAGGGGGTGGTGGAAACCCAGCCACTCTGCAAACAAGAAATGACCTGTAGGTTGGAATCCTATGGACACTTACCGGTACTTAGGAGTGAACTGCATTGTGGCGGCAATCCTATACACACCGTTAAAGAGCAAGCACCATTGATCACAATGGTGTTCTGTCCAGACACATATAGGATAGCACTGTGACTGTAGTGGGACATAACTCTGTATAAACATATATAGGGCTCCACTGTTACAGAAGGGTCTTTGAAAAGAAGGGTAATACTTACTTCTAGAGGTTTTCAAGTACCGGAAGATTTAGGTGAAATAGCATGTAGCCTTTCTCAACCTTGGGTCCCCAGATGTTTTTGGACTACAACTCCCATCATCCCTGACCACTAGTCTTGCTAGCTAGGGTTGATGGGAGTTGCAGTCCAACAACATCTGGGGACCCAAGGTTGAGAACCACTGATGTAGTGCATCATGTAATGCTACTTTTGAGGTGGTCTCTTGCTTCATATAAGATGTTAGCTTATTTTATTTGAACCTCGGTCTTTGGCTTTTCAGATATTATCAGTGGTGCTGATTCCAGAATGAAGTCGGTGTCATATTACAAAGACGTTCTGAGCAATATGTTAGTAGTTTTCTGTTGCTGCTATTATTGCGTCGGTTCTGCGAATTTAGAAAGATAAAGCTGTTCATAATAAGTCTGTCGGGTTCAAAACTGGACATTGTGTAGAAATGACAATACAATTTGACTTCCTGCGCAATTGGAAAGCTGCGTCTTCAGTTCTGTCTTGGCTCTTGCCTTCATGCTGGAAACCTCCAAAATAATTCTGAGTGCAATTATAGGCAGGTCTACTTATAGGTGTCTTCCCAAGTGTTCTGTGGGGCAGACTCCCATATACTGCTGTTTTTATTCTGATGAGAACAAGACATAGTGGGCCTTCAAAGTGGCTGTAATGAGGAGTTTGAAAAATATTCACTTCTAATTTTGCTTAACCAAATGTTGTGCCTTGCAAACTTATAAACTATGGTTAGCTATGGTTTGTTTGGAGCATGCTATTTTCAAATGGGAGATGGCAAAAACCATCTTAAAAGAAATAGTCTTGCTTCTTTCTCACTCACACATAGGAATGTGGCTTCTAAGATGATGTCTACTACAATGTGTGAGCATCATCTGAAAACAAAAAACAATTAGGAAATAATTGTTTTTACATGTATGTACATTTAGCCAATTAATCAATCAAGCAAATCAAACTTTACTTTCATCAAACTTGTTTTCCTTATCTCATTGTCTTAATTTGACATATTCTCTTTAATTTCTCTTTTTTTAAACCGTTCGTCTTATTTCTCTCCCCCCCAGCGCTATCAATCTGATATCGGAATGAGAGCACCCTCTAATCAACCAGTAAATAATCAAGATGGAAGGAGGGTGAGTAAAGAATTAAAAGTTTCTATGGAGCTTTTAGTTTACATTACCATTTTAGAACAAACAGTCTTCTGGAACTTTAAAGGCTTATGCATTTATTATGGCATGAGATAATAAATGTGATTATCTTTTAGTGATTAAAACTTGCAGCATAATAAATGTCTTTAAGGTGCCATAAGACTCCATTGGGTTTATTGCACCATAGCTAATGTGACTATCTCTCTGTAAAGTGTTACCATTATAGATAACATATGATGAATGTATTTAAGGCTTGTTAATATCAGAAGGAATGATAGAAGTCTGCTAAGCTATGCTCTGTGTGAATTATAGTGGTTCTGCGCAGCAAAGTAGAGATTTGAACAAAAATGCCCATAATTGAAATCATCTAAGATATAATTCAGTTTTGATGATAGAATTTTGACTAGATTGTGCAGCCAGAAGAACGAATAGTAGGTTGTATCTAATTGTGCCTTTTGACTCGTAGTATTACGCGGGTGGTGCTGTGGTCTAAACCACAGAGCCTAGCGCTTGCCGATCAGAAGGTTGGCGGTTCGAATCTCTGTGACGGGGTGAGCTCCCATTGCTCAGTCCCAGCTCCTGCGCACCTAGCAGTTCAAAAGCACGTCAAAATGCAAGTAGATAAATAGGTACCACTCTGGCAGGAAGGTAAACAGCGTTTCCGTGCGCTGCTCTGGTTCGCCAGAAGCAGCTTAGTCATGCTGGCCACATGACCCGGAAGCTGTCTACGGACAAACAGCGGCTCCCTTGGCCTATAGAGCGAGATGAGCGCCGCAACCCCAGTGTCGTCCACAACTGGACCTAATGGTCAGGGGTACCTTTACCTTTTTATTATGTAACAATTGTATTTGAAACACATTAATGAATAGCTGGAGGCACATTTAAGAGTACGTGTCTGTGAACTGATGAGAGTATCTCTGCTTTCCACAAAAGCTTACCTTAGATAAGGTTCCACCAAGTAGTCTGCTAACAGATAAACTAGTTCCCACTAAAAAGAAAGGAAAACAGTCGACCTCTGTTGCAACACAGGAAAACCTAACACACACATCCTTGTGTTAGATAGGAATTTTCCTACCGGTAGTACTTCAGTAAAGGTTTTACTGATGAATTGATATATTTTGTTGCTGTCCACTCCAATTTGGCCATGTCATAATAAGTTTTTTTTTTTTTTTTAAACTTACCATAGTTTAATGTGAATATTTCACTCAGCCCCCAGTACACACAGGACAAACGAACTAGGAAGTCTTTGCTTCCTGTCTTGTCTGGGCCAGATATAGTGGCTTGTTGCTCCCCAGAAAGCTACAGTTGCTAGGCAGTCTTAAGCCATGGTTTGTTGGCTTGCTAATCATGGCTTATTAGGGATTCCCAGTTCAGACATACAGTAATGGGAAGCCTTCCTGGGCTGTTTATGCAGCTTGCACCATAAACTCAAGCAGGAAGAAGCAGGCAGTATCCCATGATCATTTGTAACCAAGTAAGATTGTCTTCCGTGAACACAATTTTAACAGTTGAGTCCGTAAGTGACTATGGAGGCCAATTCTGGATTCACACGTCCTTCCACAGTGGGGACATAGGTTTCCAGGCAGGAGTTGATCACGGTGAGGGTTTGCCAAACATGCCTTCCTCTTAGCACGTTTCTCTCTTTTGTTCTGAGTTTCAGTGTCTTCAGAGTTCATGGCTCCTTTGGTAAAGGCTGCTCTCCAACTGGAGCACTTGCACGCCAGTGTTTCCCAGTTGTTGATGTTTATACTACATTTTTTTTTAGATCTGCAGATCACAATAAGCCAGAATTCCTGGCTTATTTTTATGAGTGAAAGTGGCTCTTTATCATGGTTTTAAAGGTCACTTGGGAAAGTATGTATAGTAGTGTGTGATATGCAGTATATTTTTGTGTATCAGATATGTACACTGATCAAAATGGTATAGATCTTATTTCAACTTACCCAGTTCTGTACTAGCAGGAGTCTACAAACTGAGTCAGCTGTAGTAACGACTCCCCTCTGGCAGCCACTTGCGCCCTGGCTCCCAGCACAAAGATCACCACTCTTTAGTTTGGCACATGTTGCAAAGAACTTGGAGGGGGAGGGATTTTCGACAGTGCCAGATGTGGAAGGGGGACAGCAGGTCGCTTTTCTGTCCTCTGCATGTATAGAGGCTTAAGGAAAGGGAAGGGGTAGGCATCTTGTTTGCACAAGGTGTTGGGAAGGCAACTCACTAGGATTCCCAATGCAGTCCTCCTTTTCTGAAGCCCTTGCTTCTTCCTGAAACTATCTGCATGTGCAGATGAGGCAGAGAAGGGAAAGGGGATTTGTCTTCAAGGAAAGCAGATGCACGAGTGCCTTTCCAAGGACTCCCCAAAGTCCAGTGTTAAGTGAGAGAGCAGCCTCTGCTTACCCTTTACCCTTCTTTTAGGTTTTCCTCTTCCTTGCAGCTAGATCAGAGATGGTGAACCTCAGGCCCTTCAGCCCTCCCTGTCTGGCCCTTGAAACTCTCACAAAGCCACATCTCCCACCAACCTTGCTTCACTCTCTCCTTGATTGTCTTTGCCTGACTGGGGTGTGTCTTTCATAGATGGTACCTGACTTGGAGAAGGAACTGCAATGGTTAGACCTTTGTAATTTGTGAGCTGAAAAAGCTCTATTACTGATATTGGCTAAAACTAGAGAAACAACTTTTAAGCTCTTTCATAGATGGTTCCTGACACCACAGAGGTGCAGTAAAATCAGCCCCACCACTCTGTTGAAAGGAATGTGGCCAGATTGGACCCTTCTACCACATTTGGCGATTATGTGAAGCTATAAACATCTTTCAGGAGATTAGCACAGTGACTCAACAGTCAGCCCTTTGTGCCCCACAATTAGCTCTGATTGGAAGAATGGAGACTTGCTACATAAAGAACTTATGACATCTTTATTGGTGGCAGTGAGGCAACTAGTTGCATGCAAATGGAAGAGCTTGCACAATTTATCAATAGACTGTTGGCAGCAACAAATTTGGCTCATTGCTCCAAGGGAAAAACTTACCAAACAAGTACAGGCTTTAAATGGACAACAAAAAGACAATGATTTTTAGTGAGATTTGGTATGCATTTATTGGTTATGTTCTTGGCTAACAATTGCATTTTTTTATTCAGGAGCTTGGGATGGGCCAGGCAGGTTATTTTTGTATATTTCATTATGGTTATTTATTTACTTGTATTTTTTTTTAATTAAAAAGCTTGGCAAAGAATCACTGGTAGTTATAATAACATTGCAATCTTTTATCCCGATTCACTGTACTCTTTTTCTACAGCAGGGTTGCCGACCCTTATCCTTGTCTGGTCATGTTGGTTTCGATAGTTTGCCAGATCAGTTGGTTAATAAATCTACCCATCAGGGGTTCTGCTTCAACATTCTCTGTATTGGTAAGTAAAATATCTATCAACAGTATGAATGATTTCATTTTAAATCTCATTCTCATAGAAAATCTGAAGCTGTGAGAAGGGACTAAGTTGTTACCATTTTCCATTGACTATTGCCTGCAGGATAGTTATATTATGTAATTGGGCTTAATTGGGCTATTTGTATTATGAGCCTTAACTGTGTTTTCAAAATTTGTGTTTTCACAAAAATGTTGGCTATCTTTTAAAGGGTTACTACTCATTTATTGTTAGCAGTAATGTCACACTGATTCACGTGTACTTTCCAGACCTATTTAAAAGATGCAGTATGCATATTCTTGTATTTAGCAATCTACTTGAAAGTTGTTGTTATTATTATTAAAGATTTTTATTGGTTTTCAGAAATACCAATGCAAACATTTACAGAACAATATTTCCCCATAAGTCTGTGTTCATGGTCAGTGGGTGCCAGTCACCAGGTGTCCATTGGAATATTTTATAATATTTCAACAAAATCGTCCGTATCGGATGCATTGTTCAAGGCACATATCCCCTAAGTTATTTTCTCAGATAAAGCAGTTGTCCATACGTTCTGTTTCCATTTGAGATGTGCAGGTGACCAAGCCCTTTCCAATTCTTTGCTACAAGCAATCGTGTTGCCACCAGAAGAAAAGTAACAAGTTCTTTGTATAATAAATTAAGCTGAATATCTTTGAAAATTGTTAATAAACCTAGGCTCGGATTACATTGTATGTTCTGATTTGTGATTTTGCTTATTTTTGTAAATACTCTTTCCCAGAATGGTTGCACTCTACTTGAAAATGGAAATATTTCTCCATCCCCTTCCCCAGCCCCAAAGGACTCTTCAGCTTTTGGTGAAATTCTTGTCTCTGATCTGAAGCAGTCTACTACTACTGTGTGATGCTCTCCAGATACTTTGGATTGTATTTCCCATCAGCCCCAACAACGATTAAAGCAGGCATAGGCAAACTCGGCCCAATAGATGTTTTGGGACTACAACTCCCATCATCTCTAGCTAACAGGACCAGTGGTCAGGGATGATGGGAGTTGTAGTCCCAAAACATCTGGAGGGCCAAGTTTGCCTATCCCTGGATTAGAGATTATGGGAATTGTAGTGCTCAACATTTGAATTGTCGCATGGTGGCTACCCCAGTTAGCATGTGCTGCTAGCAATTGGCCCAGTTAAGAGTGTGGCAATGCATTTATATCTTTGCCAACACTGAGTACGTACTATGACTTGGCCACAGGCTAATGTTCATCCAAGCCTCATCCCACCCCCAAATTTCCGGGAACAAGAAATAGCCAACAGCCTTGTATTCTCACGATAGTCTCTTTTGAAAGATAATAAGGTGTAGAGCAGTGATGGCTAACCTTGACACTCCAGATGTTTTGGAACTACAACTCCCACCATCCCTAGCTAACAGGACCAGTGGTCAGGGATGATGGGAGTTGTAGTTCCAAAACATCTGGGGTGTCAAGGTTAGCCATCCCTGGTATAGATAGAACAAAAAACGCTATAGGCTGAGTTGATTTACTTAGTAAGAGTTTTGCTCTCAAAGAAGCTACCAACCTGTCATAAACCACTATGGTATGAATGTTATTCCCATAGAGTGAAAAAACAAATTGAGGGTGAAGCGGGAAATACAAATATGGATGTGAGGGAGCAGAGGGTATAGTACTGTGTGTGCCTTTATGGGAAATGACATAGTGATCAGATACAGCTACAAAGAAATGCAGAAAGATTGTGTTTTCTCTGAACAAACCCCGCATTAAATTATAATGAATAATGTTTTTCACCCCACACCCCAAATGTGAGAAAATTCTTTATGTTGCAGTGAAATTTCTCTAGTTTGTTTCATATAAGTACATGTTTACCTGTCTTCAATTTTAGGCGAGACAGGAATTGGGAAATCAACTTTGACTGATAGCTTGTTTAATACCAGTTTTGATGACCGTGTGTCAACACACTTTCAGCCAAATGTAAGACTTAAAGCTGAGACATACGAACTCCAAGAAAGCAATGTTCGACTGAAGCTGACCATTGTCAATACCGTTGGATTTGGTGACCAGATAAACAAGGAAGATAGGTTAGTATCTGCTCACATTAATAATGTCCTCTTAATTTGCCCTGTGACATGTCAACTTGGCTCTGACAAGTGGGTGGTATTGATAGTATTTCTGATGCAATTCTATTTTATTTGTTGACATTGTGTACCAACTTCCCCTTTGCTAGAAATCTCTGGGAAGCTTGCAATACAAATGTTAAACAACAATACATTGAACATAATATTTAGAGAAATTGCTCATTTATACAGGATAATCTTGGAAACATTTATTTTAAATCACAAAATAAAGCCTACTATCATTTTATCGACAGATTATTTTAGAAAAACACTCCAATCCTAGAGGCAATGCTCAGGATCCAAATGCCTACTGTATGCTTGCCCAAAGGCTTGTTTGTGACCGTTGTAATGTCTAATTTTTTTCCACTGGGCAGCTGAAAGCAGTCTGCCATCTGTCATGCAAGAACAGCCGTTAAAAACAAACGAAGTCCCTTTTGGCTAGATGAACAGCTCTTTGGACTTTGGCCATTTTCTTAGGATTAATTAAAACGATCCAGTGATTTTATTTTATTTTATTTTAATTTTGCCTGTTGTACTATGTTATGTTTAATTTTAAATTTTTTTTTGTTATGTTAAGCTTTATTCGCACTTCTGTACAGCACCCTGTAATCTTTTTTTGATGAAGGGCCATGAATAAATATTTTGAATAAAAAAAGTAATAAAAGCTAGTTCCTGGGATGTATGGAACTAAAATACTGTACAAATTTAATAAATGCATACATGAATAAATAGAAAATCCACCATGGAACAGTTGTGGCCAAGGCCATGCATTTAATTTGTGCAGGATTCTCAACCATTCCTAAACCTGCTCACCATAGCAAGGTGCACTTGCCCTTCTGGTGAGTGTGACAAGCCACTCTCACCACCCTAAGCTGCAGGGTGGTCCCATCCATGTGGCAGACTGAGGTGCTGCTTCAGATGGCAGAATCCAACCTGCCACCAAAGCGAGGAGAAGCGGCTTCTGTGGTTTCCAGTGGGATCTCATGCTGCCAAGGAGTGTGGTGGAGTCTCCTTCTTTGGAGGTCTTTAAGCAGAGGCTTGACAGCCACCTGTCAGGAATGCTTTGATGGTGTTTCCTGCTTGGCAGGGGGTTGGACTGGATGGCCCTTGTGGTCTCTTCCAACTCTATGATTCTATGAGATTCCTGTGAAATTGCATGGTGGCCCTTGGAAATCTCACCAGAGCTTGGAAGCTGCACCTGCGCAACCCCGATATGCGAGGCTTCGGCAGGGGCAATGTGTGCAGGGTGGCACCTTCCCGTTTCGCCTTGGTCAGCAAAATGGGACAGCCACTCCTTGTCAAATTTGTGTGCTCCTGTCTCTTTCCAGCTCCCATTTAACCCATTCTCAGCCCCAACTGGTGCTGACCAGCTTCCCTCACCTCCTGCCATTTTTCCGTGCTAAGCATCGGTTGCATGTGAACAAGCACTGGGCTCTTCCAAGGCATCCCCACCCCTTCCAAGTCAGAGCTGATTGTGACGGGGTTATATGCTGTATGATCTTTGAGCTTTGCCTAATGCTCAGAGACCGAAGAGGGATGAGGTAGAAGCAGCAGCTTGTTTCTCACTGTAAGTGGCGAGAAGGGGAGAAGTGGGATGATGGATGATAGCGAGGAAGCAGCAGTGGAGTCCTTGACACAGCTCTAAGCTCAGGAAGAAGGTGGGTGGGGGGTCATCTATGTGGTGCTGCGCTTCAAATGTGCTTTCTGAAATGCTGCACTGCGTGGGAGATCCCGTGTCCTCTTCTGCTTCCTCTTCCTCCTCCCAGCATCTGTCAGTGCTAGGCAGTGTTGAGTACATGAGCAGCTCGTGCTGCCCACCCCACAACATGGGACGATCACTGACTTTGAACTTCAGAGGAAAGCACCTCTCAGGCTCAGTGCTATGTGATGTCAGCGCAACACCCAGTCCTTCTGGGACAGCGTTATGGCGACACCTGAACCAGGATAGTCTGCCAAGCCTAGCCAAAATGTGTGGATTTCGGTGGCTGTGCCCTTGTTATTTTTTATTTATGATAAGCTGTCCTCATGATTAGAATATTATTACTCTGAGCAACTAATAGAGAGAAGAACTGACTAAAAGTGTGGTTGAGGTAATGCCACTGCTGTTTTATTGTGCCTTTGACAGCTTGTGCATAGCAGGGGTCAACAACTTTTTGGGGTGCATGGGCCCATTTGCAAATTGAGAAACTGTTGTGGGCACCACAAACACCACAACCAAGTACATATCACAACCTATTCTACTGGTGACAGCAGAATGCTTCTTTCAAGCCTAATTTCAGCTGTTGGGGGATAGGGGATCCTGAGGGCCTCAGTGAAGGCTTCTGTGGGCAAATGGGCACATGGGCTCATGTACTAGAGTGAAACTCACCTCTGTCTGCTAATATTATATTTCCCTTCCTCTTTCCAGCTACCAGCCAATAGTGGATTACATAGATGCACAATTTGAGTCTTATCTCCAGGAAGAGCTGAAAATTAAACGCTCCTTATATAATTACCATGACACTCGCATCCACGTGTGCCTCTACTTTATTTCACCCACAGGGCATTCCCTCAAAAGTCTTGATTTATTAACCATGAAAAATCTCGATAGCAAGGTAAGATGTTAAAGCCAGCTTTGGGGAAAAAATATAGCAATAATCTTTCTTGCAGCTGAACTCTTAGAGTATTCACAGGGCCTTTTAAAAAACATAGCAGCATTATGAAAATACATTTAACATGCCGTTTTAACTGCAATCCAGTCTTTTATTATATTGTTGTCAAAGACGAATAAAGGTTTCAATAAAAATAAGCATTGCGTTAGTGAAATTGAGTAAGCCTTTCCCCTGTCCAAAGTTTACTTAAACATTATTTGTCATGTTCAGTTTTTAAAAGCCTGTTACTTTGAAGAAAACTCAGGATAAAGTTATTTTTGCCTTTGAACAAGCAAAGGGATTATAGAGCTTCGTAACAGAGTTGTAGAGAGGCAATGATGCCTGAGGTGAAATCAGTGACTAGATGCGATGAAATATCTATGCACTCTTACCTCTCCCTGACTAGAAACCTGGTTTTGGTCACCTGTTTGGTGATTTCATGCTCTAGGCCTATTCTTGGGGAAGTGACAGAAATATAGGGCAACATTTTTTAGTAGGAAAAGGTCTACTAACCTACCTATAGGGATAAAACAGTCAAAAGACAGTAACTACAAAGTATGGTTAAGAAAGGCTAGCTTAAGGAGAAGCATGTACATTAAGCCCATAACTTATGTGCATTTAACTTTTGCTCATCCCACCCGCTATTGCACTCAATGTGTTTTGACTAGATGTGATTTTGGCCTTAGGCATGATCCCCGGAATTTAACCCTTGTGTAAGTTGCGAGCTTACTATACTTTGCTTTGAATTTACTTTATATTAATTTAGCACATCAGGAAATGTGGGCTTTTTACATCCTTGTTATTACTGCTTCTTAAAAATCTGTGACTATAGCTCATATTGATATTTCAGTATAGACCCTGACATGTATATAGTCTGAAAAATGCATCTAAGAATCTGCCAGATGAGAATACTGGTTTTTAAAAAATAAATAAAAAAAGACAGATGATAGAAACTGCTTCTAAAAGTGCTAATATACTGATCTCGGCTCCTCTAAAAATGTTGTGGAGATACATTGTACTGAAAAACAAAGGCAGCATTTCAAGATACTTGTCCTGCTCTTTTTATAGCTTCATGCAATTGCACTTCATAATCAGTAAGACAGTGAGGAATGTAGGAAATAAATTGAAGCAGCTGGTACCAGCAAGCTAGATAGTTGTGACCAATTGCATGTTTATTTTCTGGTTATTAGAAATCCCAACTCTAGATTTAGTTTTATCTCATTTTAGAAGTCACATGTTAAAAAGAAAACAGGAACAGTTGACTTTGCCTAAGCAGTTGCTGAGTTTTGTTTGTTTGCCAAAGCTGGGTTTTGTGTGTGGAAATGTGATCTCTAAAATCAGATGAAATTAAAACAGATTTATTAGGCAATTGGAATTCATATGAACTCTCCAGGATGGATGTTTAAACAATTTTTCACAGTTATCATTTCAGATAAAAGAATAGTTCATGTATAGTTAAGGTCTGAGTGTGCATGTCATCTTAATGAAACGTGAACAAAATGTTTAGGTGGCTCAATTCTATAGAGCGCTTGACCTGCTGACTTGCTGCATTTTCCATTGAAGCCCTAGTATGGGTCAAAGCATCTAGATTTTTATGATCTATGTCCTTGGTTATGGCTGTCAACCCAAGCCGCATGTGTGTATGGAACTGTCACTGCCAGCGATGGCAGATGGAGCTGTGTAAGCACGTAGTGTGTTTTTTTACACCATTGCCAACAGTGAGTCAGTTCTGCTCCTGCATATGTGCAGCTGGGGTTTGTAGCTCTTTATTTACAGAGAAGTTCATGACATTGTTGAACTGTAGCTCATTCAAACTAGACTATTTCAGATTTATATTGATATGGGCTAGGTAAACATTTTGACTTCTGGGGGTGAGGCTTTACATTAATCCCATTTGACATTTAGTTCAGCAGCCTTTCCTCTGCCATTTCGTTGTGCAAGATGTTCCAAGTTAAATAAAATAACAGCATTTTATACTTTTTTTTTTGAGATGCAAGTACCATTAACTAAAAGAAGTACTCCTCCGAGGGAGTGTAAAATTAATTTAAAATCCAAGAACAGTGTCTTCTGCACATGTTTAAATAATTAAATCACTGGTTCAGCCAGTTCTATTTAAAGCAATGACTTTTCTAAAACGGCAATGTATCATCATGAATTGTGGAACTCAAGGTAGGTAAATGCCTCAAAGAGTAATGCTTTATCATTAGCCTAAATTGCCAGGAGAATGCCCATTGGTAGCAACCAG